>JALDNG010000038.1:2120000-2772500 GCA_024349245.1 Neodontobutis hainanensis | reverse complement strand
TTCATAACATAAAATATAATAATCATTTACTCTGCACAGTCAAACTGAAACCTAGGATTACTTTCCCAAAAGTCGTTTTCTCTTGCTCTTTAGTCCCTCCTCTTTATCTCTCATGTGATGTAGAGATTTACTTTTGTTTTGACTGACACTCTTATAAAAAAGACTTAAAAATGAAACTACAAACAAACACAAGAGCAGACTCTCCAAAAAACACAAAGTTCTTCTTTCAGGTCCGACATGGGAAACAAGAGCAGCAGCACCGAAGGTAAGATTTTATGTTCAAAATAATTTATATTTGTGTGAGAAAAGATTGATTTTATAAAGAGTGTTTTTTTTTTAGAACAAAATCTGAAATTTTATTAAATTTATAGTAATTTCAGTGTCTTTAATAAAACGTTAACTGTATGAGGGATTTTCTTTTAGATGTTTATCATTTCTGTCAGAAAACTTTACATCTTTGTAGAGGATGTTTTGTAGTTTCCCCTTGAACATTGTTAAAGTTAAAACTGCCCATGTTCACTTTACATTTTCAATTAAACACTTACGTCCTTATCCCACTGAGCCTTAGAAAAGGTCACAGTTGTTGTAAGACATTGTTGTATTGAATTCTCCTGATCACTAATCTCAGGGGGAACTATGTGTTGCAGGGCAGCAAAGGGTGCACAGGTGCAATAAAAACTGCCTGGGACCCCTGGCATTCCACACTCAAACCAAAGGTGAGAGTATTTGTCTGAGGAACCATGGCCGATGTGCGGAGCGCTCTGCAAACACCTTTAAGAACGGTCTGGTGTTTAGCAGCCGCAAAGTGAAGGTCAAGGAGAAGATTTGTCTGAGGATAGACAAAAACACGTTCAACGAGTACGGAGCATTGAGAGTGGGCTTCACTAATGTGCCCCCCTCAGCCAGAGCCGGCCCTCTGCCGGCCATGGCCATCCACAGCCGCACACAGCCCCCGGGAGAATGGGCTGCTCCGTTACCGGAATCCCTGGTCACAGAGGGATCCACGCTGAAGTTCTGGGTTTCAGCAAAGGGCTCGTTGTACGTGAATATTAATGAAAGCATTAAGAAGAAACTGTTAACAGACGTGGACGTCAGACAACCGCTGTGGGCCATGGTAGATGTGTACGGTCAGACGCATGCCATCACACTTTTAGGTATTTTTACCATTATCTAATCTATGACTCTCTGTAGTTCCACTTCTTTTAGTTTGATTCTATGCAGGATGAATAACTGTCTCCCATGCTGCTGATTACAGGTTCAGTAAAAAAGAAAAAAAGAAAATCCTGCCCTCTGCCTGAATGGGAAAGAGCAGTTCCATCTGCACCGAGCTTTGAACCCCAGGATGAGTGCTTGGACACAAGGACCCCAGCAGGTAGCATTAAAACATATCATACGTGAGATGAGCTGGCTCAATGATTTGTCTTTGTAAATGTGGTTTCTGTTCTTTACTTGCAGATAAAGACAGCCGTGAGGAATGTGTGGTCTGTTTAGTAAAAGAGGCTCGGATTATTGTGGCTCCGTGTGGACACCGGTGTCTATGCCCCGACTGCGCCGTCAGAGTTAGAAACGAGTTTGGCACTTGTCCACTGTGTCGCCAGACGATCAACCAAAGAACCATCCCTGTTCATTAAACCTCAGCAAATAAAGCACAAAACAAAAATATGTGAATAAATGTACAGACTGTGGAGACTGGAAATGTGTCTGAAGACAGAAAGAGCTCTTATGTTGTTAATATACTGTATATAAATGGTTATGTAAAATAATTTTGTATTTTTGTATTGTAAAATAATTATTTTAATAATGATACTAATAAATACTGCAGCAAGAAGCAATTAATGTTAATTTGTGTTATTGTTAATTGTTATTTGGCAAGTAAAAAGTAAACTGAATAAATAATAATAATAATAATAATAAATATGTATATATATTTTTTTTAATCTATCTTTTGGTTCAAATGTTTTACAAGAGAATCCAAAATAATAATTTTACTGTACAATCTGTGACAAACTGCATTCTGACTGGGATTAACAGCAAACTGTCAAAGATAGTAAATATATTTCAACAGTACTAGTCACACATGCAGATATTATCTAGATATGTTTGTATAGATCATATATATTCCTCAGAAACAGATTTCTCTGCAGAGTGATAGGGTGAAAGTCTAATCTCTACATGAAGACTGAAACATGCCTGTGCAAAGAGAAGAGGCCTGGTTAATGGATATGAGTATCTGCTGTACCAAGCCAGACCCAGGGATGAAGCCAGGCTAACACTAATTTAAGAATAGTCTATGACCAAATAAATCAATACAAAAACTTTGGCAAATGGTAACTTAACCAAAGGCCTGGGACAACTTACCCTGATGCATCAGTGGGCCTTTTACACTACTTAATATTCCTGCACTTAAGCACATTGTGTCTGATCTAAATCAACTTTATTATTTTTGTGTCAAACTGAAAATGCTGCACGAGGCTCTGTTAAACTGAGTTGTTCCAAAAGTGGATTCATCAGATTTTGCAGAAGCAGACACTATTTCACTTTAAAGTACAATCCTTTAGTAACAACTTACCTAGTTTCTGCCCCAGTTTTGTCATTCACTAAATTAAACTGTCTATACTCCCATTTATCCACAACAGCACACCTAATTCAGTTTGCTACGTTGGCGATTTTCTTGATCCCTGACGTGTCTAAACATTGCAACCTCCTTTAGAGACAGGAAACTGCAATTTAGAAAATTAAATCCTAGTTTTTGTTTTGTTCCATAAAAAGTCACTCAGGCAACTATTAAGTATCATCAGCGCCTTGTTTAAAAGTAACAAAGATCATTTGAAATGGGAATAACAAATTATCCCAACAATGAAAAGAGGAAGTGGGCTTTATCTTTTCATGTCTTTCTTTATGTTGTCTGTAAGGGGTGTAAAATTAGTCTTAAACATCTGGTTAAACAGGAGGGTAATCTGAACACCAAGACAAAACCTGGAATGGGAAAGATATTAAGGAGTCGGTCCTGCCTCTGAGACATTTTTGCAAAGGATGTAGAAAAAATATACTAAACTGTTGGATAACACCAATGAGACATAACTATAAGTAATATTTTCTGTTCAATCCCAGAATTGAAAGTCTTTTGGATGAAACGTGTAAGTCCTTTAAAACCTTTTCTTGAATAAATCCTGGATGACTATGTAAAAATCAGACCAACTGAATTTTGAGACAAATGTTTATTATTTGAGAGAAATGTCAGACACAAAAACAAAAGTAGAATTAGATGTATTTTACAGAATAACAGGTTCTCAGTTTGTCCTGGTCACAGTTTAAAGCAGAGTCAGTCGAGTTCAGAGCAAAACGGTTTCCTAAAAATATGTCAGGGTCGTCACCAGTCTGGCCCTGTTTCAGAGAAAGAGAGAGAAACACTGACTTTAACTTTGGCTCAGAGAAAAAACAAACAGTCAGAGCCATCTTTACTTTAGATTTCAATAACATGAAAAAAAATAACCCATGAAGTAGTTAATAACTAAGTGGTTTTATTTGGACTTGAACAGGTTCGAAGTGGTTTTAAATGATATAATTAGTTAATAGATTGATAGGTCTTAATTTTTTTATCAACATAAACCAGGCTCTAATATTAAAGCTCTGCGGTGGTTACCTGTCGTGTTGTTGCGGTAGTTTGGTCGTCTCATTTGTCGGTTGTTTCTGCGAAAAGAAGCGTTTGGTTGAAAAGGTTCCCCTCTTCTCTGAGCCTGCAGGAACAGAGTCAGGACTTTCAGTTTAGTTTTCACCACGTCTCATTAGAAATAGTGTCTTGGGACCTCACCGCTGAGTCGTCCTGTCTCCGGCTGGACTTTTCAGACCAGTTTGAAAACCCTGCTTCGTCCATCGGAGACATGTCGTTATTATCGCTGTACGTTTGCTCGCTGACAGAGACACAGACAATAAAAAAGTACCCTTTATTCTAAGCCTGACACAACTTGAACAGCACCAGAGACTGAATTAATGGCACATACAGAAGTGTGGAGTCTAAATGTTAATTTTTAACTTATCACAACACTGATGCAGTACCTTGCTGACCCCGTTGTCCAGTTTTGAAGTAAAAGGCAAAGATGAGCCACTGAGATACCTTTTGTTCAATTGTGTTTTCACATTTCATAATACACTCCCTTGTATTTGTCGGGTTCAGTTTGTTAAAGTGGTCTCACCTTTTGGGGCGTAGGGGGCGCTGTGGCAGACTCTGTCCTGCGATGGTGACCTTTACTCCCTCGAGTCGCTCCTGGCGTCTTCGCTCCAGGTCGTGCCTCAGGTCGTCGGGGTCTCTCGCTGGAGGAGCCCCCATAAGCTGTAGAAAGGACCATCAGAACAATGACTAAACAGCAGATAAGAGAGTTGTTTAACAGTAAAGTGGTTTCTTTTTACCTGCATCGTCCCCTGCCTCGAGAAAAGAGGCTCTTCAGTGTCCAGCAGCGAGGTGGCGTTAACACTGATGCCACTGACCAAGAAACAGAAGAAGCAGTCACAGAGAAAAATGTTTTAAAAAAAACAAACTAAAAAACAACAATGATTCAATTGTTTGGTATCCAGTCCCTTTTATCTAATGTAATGTATATCTAATCAGTGTGCAGGTGTAGTTCCACGTTTTCTTCTAGGTGCAAATCGTAAAGCTACAAACTGAGGATTATAACGGCAAAAACAGACAGATGATAACTAAGCCTAGAGCTAAAACACAGAAAAAATGTGCAGTTGTTCCTCTCATGAGAAAATGGAATAGAAAGATGGAGTAGAATAAACCGCATTTTGGAAGAGGAACTCTTTAAAACAAATCAATCAAAAAAAAATAAAAAATGAAACCAACTAAATAAACATGGATGTAATCCGCTCGTTGGTCACCTATTTACCAATATTGTTGTTATAAAAGGGCAATAAAATGGCGGTTACATCCGGGCTTTTCGGCTTTTACTCCATAGTAAAACAATAGTTTTCAGATAGCATAAACAGACATATTAATAAATAATTTGCCCCAACCCCCAAGGTTTGTCACTTAGTAAAAACTTTGCTCTAGAGACTGGAGCCATCTTCTGTACCAGGCTGTAAACATGATTTTTACACTTGTAAAGTCGCCTTTGGGTTTCTCCTTATGTTTCAACTTTTGCAGCCTGCCCTCTGGTGGACGACAGTATATCGCTGTATATCACCGTATGGCGGCGCCCTTACTCTAGGACCTTTTAAGGGGTTCTATGAGAGAGGCTTGTGTGCAACTTTAGCGCCAGGACAGCAATTATCTCAGCCTTGTGAAACATTACGTGATTAAATTAACAGTATTTATCCACGTTTAACGTTGCTTCCCTTTTCTCTGTTGATATTTTCTTTGTGTTAAAAGTAATTTTTAGTGCTGAAAATACATTTATTTGCAGCTATTACACTTTATGGAACGTCATTACATGCCAGTGTGGACCAATAGGAGCGCTCTTTTTTCAAGCATGTGGTGCTGTGTAATAAACAGTAGATGGCATCATTGAGCCTGTTTTTTCACTAATGATTGCTTTACCATATACCATTCGGGGTTTAAACCATTTTCCCCAACCCAAAAAATAAAATAAAATCAGGTAAAGTATCTTTAAGGCTGGGTACAACCCTGCTGTTGTAGGCTGTTATAGTCTCTGTGTGTCTCGTACCGGTTTGAGCTGAATCTTTCGCTCAGGGTCATTTCATGTGGCTCTTCCTCTGAAAATGCAGGCTTTTGTGGAGCAGAGAAACGCTTGTTCAACGTGATGCCTTCGCCTCCAAAGTACTGTTCTAAAAAACACAGAAGAGCAGTCAGGTCATTGTGTGGGGTCCCAACCTACTCTTTCACCACCAGATGTCACTCTTAACCACACACTGCATCTTTAAACATCCAGGGTTACCTTTGACTTGATGCACCAGCGTGATGATCTCCTGCGCAAACGTCCCAGTGTGCACTGTATTCTCGCAGTACGTTCCAGAGTGCTCGAGCATCGGCAGGAAGTCTAGTCTCTGTCGACCGACGTTCACCAGATCAAGAGATAGCTGTCGGTCCGAGGAGTACAGCATAGAACTAGTGAAGAAACACAACGCTTTAAGAAATGACACGTGACAGTAAAGGACTAAAATCATGGACAAAAACTGTTAAATATATTTAAATGAATCCTTAGTTGATTGATTTAAATAAAGAAACCAATACATTTATGTCTTTTTAAGCAAACTCAATCTTACATTGTAAAGGCAAAGTTTGACTTTTGTCCTAAAACACACCTGGAATGCTAAAATTATGGCGTTTTGTAGAGAAAACAAGACAAAATAAAATTTATTTACCGTGTTTCACCGACTTACCTCAGACAGTATATTCTTCCAAGAGACAATTATTCTAACCAGTGCTCAACTGAACTACTGCATAGCCCCCACTGAGTCAGACTAACCTCAAATGCCTTAAAATAAATCAAACCTAGCAGCTCCTGACTGAGGTGAGGTTAAAACTATGGGTTAAAGTTCACACTACTTTGGTTTGTTTTTTTGTTGCTTAGAAAAACGTCATACTTGGTTTTCTCAAAGACAGCTCACACACTTATTCCAAACAGTTGTCTTTAACTTGGTGCCCAAGAATCCAATCACTCCAACTTTTCTTTTATTTTATCCCTCCATGTTGAATATTTTGCAGTGATGATGCCATTTTTCCCCATTGTGCCATCTTTTAAAGCATCCACAAGTCTTCTCTTTCCATTTTAATCCCTCAGTGTCATTCAAGATCTTTGACAACAGTTTAAATCTTGATCAGACTTCTTATTTCTGGTAGTAACTGCTGCTTCTTGTCAGTTTTGAAGATGCAACCATTTGTCAGCATTAGGTTGTCAATTGCCCAAACAGCCCATAGATAACAGTCCATTTCACTTTCCATTCATCTCTGTAAATACTCTTCTTTAGAAAGACCCAGAGTTTATGTTTTAGAATGTACCCTTCAGTACTCATGGCTCTATTTGATACACCTCCAATTTATTCTTCATCACATTTAGCATCCGTGTGTAATGTTTTCTCCAATTCCTCCAGGTAGGAATTCTTCTTAATGGATCCATAATTGATTACATAAACTGCTGCTTTAGTAACTTGCTGGTGCTCCTCTTTTAACCAATAGGATTTTGTACATCTTCTGCATTCACACATTTGCCATGTCCTTATTTAAATTACATTCATAGATGGTGTGTTTTGGGGCAGAAATAATGACACTGCCATCTTCAAACACCTGCTTCTTCTTTGGGTCACATTTCTTCTTCTCTGTAGACAATCCTCGGAAAGACACTGCAATATATTTACTGTAACAAATGGTCTTCAAGTTAGATCATTAGTAAAAAAAAAAAACACTGAAGGTTAAATTGTAGCTTGTGTAAATCTGGAAAACTGATCAAAACTCAGTTACTTCATCTTCAAAAATCCAACTGGTCTCAGCTGATTATTTTCCTTGATTCTTTTTAATCTTTAGCCCTGGACAGTATGCGACAGTGATATTTGTTTAAATCAAAATATACAGCCATCAGGTTCCCAGTGCCTTCCTTGTCTCTGCATTTAATGCTCTGGTATAACACACATTCAATCTTCTTAATTCTTCAGGTAAAGGTTTTAGGACAACCATTGATTTAGCTTGTATTATTGTTTTACAAAAAACAGCTCTCAAAACATGCCGTCAGTGGTGGTAGTAGTAGTAGCATCTCAAGATTTGAATGCCTGAAACAAATATTTAGCGAAATGATGGTCCATTTACATGTTTAATCAGAGTGTGTACATCTTCACTGCTTCTTCTTTTAACTCAACAGTCCAGCTAGGATGTATGACAGAATCCTTCAATTGATTTTTGATGAAAGCATTACATGACATTACGTGACACAGCAGTTGTCCTTCAACCGGAAGGTAGGTGGTTCGATTCTCACTCTCCCCACAGTTCATACTGTCGTTGTGTCCTTGGGCACAAATCACATCTGCTAAATGAATAAATGTAAATGTAATGGAAGTTCAAGTTCAGCTCTTAGTTGAGGTTCCACTGAAGCTGAAGAGAATCCAATAAACAGAATAGGTGTTTGCACAAAATCCAGTACTGCCTTTATATTGTATCTCCACAAACACCAAAGATTTGGAACAAAATTGACAACTTCAAAAAGCTTCACGTTCAAAATGTTGACATTGCATTTTGAAAACAGCCTCAAACCAAGCAGGACTGGTTCACTTCTTTAATACTGTAACAGTCAAAGTCTCCTCTTCATGTCTGATATAGTTACATTTCCAAATAGAAAACATAGGAGAAACTAAGTCCCTTTTAGTTCACTGTAGAAAACTGTATTGTCTTTAAA
The DNA here is from genome assembly GCA_024349245.1 of Neodontobutis hainanensis. Lineage (NCBI taxonomy): Eukaryota > Metazoa > Chordata > Actinopteri > Gobiiformes > Odontobutidae > Neodontobutis > Neodontobutis hainanensis. Next base: position 2,764,158 of record JALDNG010000038.1, on the reverse strand, counting down.
ATCCCCTTAAGACGTCCAGGTAATCTGTCGACCACTCTATGTACCTTCACAAAACATGACCATTCAGTATGCTTCCAGAAAAGGTTGTTTTTTTACACTTGTCCTTTTGCTCTTAATAAAGCTCTGATTTATAATAACATCAACATTGGGGTCCTTTGTGAGAATAATTTTCACTACATTCAGCAATTTATCTTCTTTGACTGAGCGTTTCATTCATCAAGAGCTTCAGGGCCGACTTTAGCCCCTTCGTTGTTGAAAAATAGAAAATCTTCGCTTCGAGGTGCATATTTAAAAAATAAGCTACAACACCCCCCTAAAAAATCCATTCAGAATAGTAAATTTGTAAATTCAAGTTATTTGGTGGTTTATGTCAGCTTTGTGTTGGATCCATCTGATCGTCAAAACACACATAAAAAATATTATCGTTGAAATCTGCAAACTTCACCAAACACTAACGCTCCATGAGTTTGGACTAGGTCCAAGAATGGACTTGGACTGTTTGGACTTAATAATTCCCTAGGCAATAATTGTTCCCAAAGCATAATACGCTCTTGCTCTTGATGCCAGTAAGTCTTCTCTTGGTTTGTATGTTCTTCACAACAGCTCAAGCAGTTGACATCATGTTCTTTGTAAGGCCTTTGTTTAAACAAATCCTTTGGGTCACATCTGTTAGTCAGTTACTTTGACCGCTTTAGATAACTTGTCACAATAGTAAAGCCTCTTAAGCTATTGGGCTCATCAGTTCTTTCCTCAAATTTCTGAGTAAAAGTACACAATGTTCTTGAAGATGATTACTTCTGAGCCATTTTCATTCCACTCAAAACTTGAAGGACAAATCCCAGGCCGAATTGTGTAGTGAACTTGTATTTTTAAAAGTGCAATGAAAAATATAAAAAAAACTTGATTTTTGCTGCTGGTTACATCTTCTCGCTTCATTTCTTGACAAAAAGTAAGTGTGAACTCCCCCCCCCTCACCGTTTGACTGACTCATACCCTACCTGTTCTTGTTCACGGGACGACTCATGTCCACTTTGATGGTCAGCGTCTCCTTCGTTACAACCATCATTTTCGGTTTGAGCTCGGTGCGGCCTCGTTGTTCCCTTTGAAGAAGCGTTTCCACATCTTGCCTTGGTAGTTGTGAAACCTGTCCTCCTCTGTCACCTCTGTTATCAGACCAGGTTTTTTGTTTTTGTTGCTGCTCTTCCCAATCTGGCTTCTCCTCCTCGTAAACTTCTTCTCTGAACTGAGGCCTTTGCTGCACGTTTAGAGGGTTTTGAAAATCACGTTGACGATGATGCTGCTGAGGTCGATTACTTTGTGGTCCTCCTCCACCGCGATTAAACCCTTTTCTGTTATAATGCCCACTCATACCTCCACGATTCATGAGCTCATCTCTGTTCTGAGTGTAGCTCTCCCTTTCTAAAGCAAACGGACTCCTTCGCAATTCTCGGAAGTCGTCGTCTTTGCGGTTCTCTTCAATATGGCCGGCCCTTGTGTCCTCCCTTTGGTTAAATTCTCTGTCGCGGCTGAATTGTTCACGACGCGGAGGCTCCCTTTCATTGCTCACCACGCCGTGACTGTGCTCAAAAACAAGCGGCCCCCGAGCTTCGCTGCTAAACCCCTCTCTGCGATCGTCCACAGAGTAACGCTGCACAAGCGGCTCCTCTCTGCTATACCTGTGTTGGCACAAGAGGAGGTGAAACGGTTCAATACAAACACTGCTGCTTAACAATTACAGATTCAACATACAAACTGCACAAAAAACATGACTTGTTAAGTTATAGCAACTAGACAAATGGTATAATCAATACTTATGGGCAATAAATATGAACACTTACTATATATACACACTTAAATGTTTCTGAGACTGATTTTAAATCTAATTAAAACTTAAACTGAGGTTTTGAGTAAGTGTTACGTCTGTGAAAGCGAGGGGATAGGGGTTATATTTGGTTTACAAGTTTAGATTTTGAAATATTAAAGCAACTATCTGCTCTATTACATTTTAAGATAACTTCATCTCGCTATTTTAGATCAAAGTTCAGCACAAAAAAATAATGCAGGTTTATATGTCAAAAGTCTATATCAGTAACGTCTTCCTCTTTACAATAAAGCCCTATGATATGCCAAAATGATTTACAAGCACATAACTCGATCCACACTTCTGAACAATGCAGTAAATGTCTCTCTTGTATTACTTTACAAGCTATGATATGGTAAAGAGGAATGTAGAAAGAAACATGGCAAAGAGTCATGCACTAGTAATCAGGAAATATCTAAAATACAGAAAATTAGCAATAAAAACAAAAGCACTGAGGGATAATTTGAAAGATTTTCTTGTTTACTCCTTTATCCTTTTGTAGTGTTTTGCTGGTGATTTACCCAAGTTGACTGGAGTCATCCACTTCCCTCCTGTGTCTTTTTATTGGTTGGATCCTGTCTTGGTGCTGGTTCCTGTCTTGGTGCTGGTTCCTGTCTTGGTGCTGGTTCCTGTCTTGGTGCTGGTTCCTGTCTTGTTTCCTTTCTTGGTTCCTTTCTTGGTGCTGGTTTGGTCTACGTTGGTTCATTTCGGGGGTGTGCGTATTTCTCTGCGGTCGTTCATCCGTTCTCAACGGGCTACGATCTCTAAACCTGTTCCTCCCTCGTTCAGTTTCGTCCCGCCTCAAACCCTGCTCCCTTTGAATCGAGTGAGACCTCTGTGTGTGAGAACTCGTGTGCGAAGACCGAGACCAACTCCTGCCTTCGGGACGGTCGGGGTTTTCCCTAAACTTCTGTCTCCTTCTTTGTCCATTTCCTCCGTCTGAGTAACATGCTTGATCATGATACGGCGACGCTCTTCTTCTGTGGTAAGACTCCTCCGAACAGCGCTCGCGTTGCTGAAATTGAGGGGAACCTCTTTGAGCTTCGGGAAAACCCTCCTCTCTCAAATAGTCCCAATTCTCCTCAGGATCATTTCGACCCCTAGGCATCCCATCCAGTTCAGCAATGACCTTTTGAGGGTTGAAATCTGGTTCATCCCAAGGAAATCTTCTGAAAAACATGGAAAAACTATTGTCATACTGTAGGCAGCTCCAATAAGCAGCCACCACAAGTCGAGTTTAACAAGCTTTTCTAGTTCTCATTTACTCAAAGTGACCCTTTTAGTGTTTCAAACCCAACCAAAATGAGCTCTGTGCCCATTTTAGAAACAGAGGTTTTCATTTCAAAGGATGACAGGGCATTAGTCAGCAGACAAATATTCAACTGCTCTATTAAAGTATTTAGGCTACAGCCGCTAAAGCCTACAAGCTACAATTCACTGAAAACTTAGGTCTATGTTTTTCTAAACTTGTACAAACACTAAATAACAGCCGGTGTTACATATGACCGTAAGCCCTGCGACTAACTGGGGTGCCCAGGGTGTACCCCGCCTAAGGCCCAAAGCTGCAGAAAATTAATGCGTATGAATGAATAAATGAATGCTTATGGACGTGTGCTTTCATACACATTGTTAAAACTGCAAAACTCACATTAGTGTAAAATGCATACTGCCATTACAGACATTAAAGTCAAAGTAGCAGACCCATACAGAACTTTGGGGGCTATGCAAAGTATGCAAGGGTTATGGCCTTTTAGCATTCTTGCTGCATTTGCTTAAGGTAAACAACACTGCAGCCACTACTCAAGTGAAGTTGAATTTCTTACTGAGTCAAACATAAAAGTGTCTAATTTATTCATTTGAAAAAGTCCTGTCATTATTGATCTGGGAAAAAAAAACTATTTTGTAACTGTTATGGATGTGTCATTAATTAAATTACTTTCTGAAGGTGCTACAAGAAAGTGCTAACAAATATTTAAAAATGTAGCAAAAACTAACACACCTGACTGTTAAGGGTGTTAATAATAAATAGGTTTCCAAATAAGTCTATGTCATTCTTGTGGAGACAACAACTAACAGCAACTCAAAATTATAATGACTAGATAATTAAACTGAAGTTCACACAGGAAGCCTTTATACTCCACCAAAATGTTCATGTACATTTCAAAGAACATTAACAGATGAACAATTTTAGCAAAAACATACATTGTGCCGCAATATCTGTATTCAGGGCAAAATAATCAACTAACTTATTTATCTTTCACTTCCACTGAGCAATGCAAATATAACTTCAGATGTTAAAGGTGAGTGAACGTACCTGTAACGTGAATTAGCCCTCTGCCTTGACATTTATAACCCTTCAAGAAGAGAAAAGAAAAGGGGAAGGAGGTGTTACCAAATCTAATAGCTACATTGAAATGCGTTGAGCTCTTAGAACGTACACTGTTGCTATGGATACGAGCCGAAAAGCTGTTACAGAAGTTAACGTTTTGTTATTAGCGCATACGTTAGCAACACACGACTGATGCTTTAACTTAGACAATTGAAACACTATTGACTCATACCGATACATATTTTTTGAGAATTAACGGCCAGGCCTGTTAATAAAGTCAGTTTTTTCCATTAAAGAGTGGTACGAGCACAAAAATACAAGAGATTGAACATGGTATTAACGATCGTTGAGGTTCCTATACGAGACTAACAATGAGCACACACGCTAATGCTAAAATGGCAGCAGATATTCACGGGTAAACAAGTTTAACTGACCCATTTAACGATATACTGATTATAATATTACCCGCGTCGCTTACGTATTATCACCACAAATGTCTAACTATATAATTCTGGCGCTGCTAAAACCTCTAAATAATTGGAGATATTAGCGCCAGCTAGCTTAACCTAGTTGCTAACTCACGCAGTTTTCTTACCTCTGCCCACAACGAAGCGCGGATAACCTCTCCTAAAACTATGCTAACCAACCAACCAAAATACCACAGTCCAAATATATGAATACGTAAATAATAAAGCCAATAATAAATAAAAAATAAACGAAAAAGTTCAATCTATACTGTTTTTCATAAAAAGCGCTTGAAGGGTGGTGCTGTTGTCATAAACTTCCCCCCAGCACTTCCGCTATAGTGTTACCTTTCACAATTAAAGCATGAAGGCAATGGGTATAAAAATATTTTTTAATTTAAGATAATACTATACATTATGTCAAATATAAAGTCCAGGGGTGCAGTTAAGGCTATCCACATTTTAGTTCGGTGTCCGGTGCAAAATTACATTATACTTTAAGGTGTCATCATTACTAAGTACTCGAAAAGGACAATAAAAACAGTTTAAATTATTTGCAAAATATTAATAAGAAAACTTGTATAATAATATGTTATGTATAAAATCTCTCACTACTTCTTTGTTGGTGTTTTATTGTTAAACTTAACATTTGATTATAGGTAATTTTATTAGGTAATTGTCAGAACACTCCCAGCTTGGAGAAGCAGACAGTAATGCCACAGGTTTTGTGTTTTTATAGTCACTGAAATTGACACAACACTAACAAGACATTTGTCTAACACTAACAAGTGTCAAAACTACATTTGGGGCAAGTATGAAGTTAATTACATGCATTTTTATTGACATACAATACACCTTCTTTATTATTTGTGTCTTTTAAACAACTCCCTAACTTGTCACTCAGCAGTACACGCTCCTAAAAGTGGCATTTGAAATAAAATATAGACCATTTCTAAGCAGAATATTGTGGGACTGTCATCAATGGGCCACACATTTACAGCAGAACATGGTTTATTCTCTGGCTCCTGTTTGCCAGACCAAACACATACACATATAATACTCCAGTTTATTAATAAATCTCACCGACACAAATAGTTTTGATGAAGTTTATTGGATTTTATCAGCTTTTTATCCATGCACCACATCTACAATGATATATTCCACCAAGCTGCAGTGTCACAGAATAATATCAGGATAAACATTACATCCTTTTTGATGTCATATACACAGGACCCAGCCAGGACACGCTCTTTAATTCTTGGTTAATAAGGAAACAGGATTTGTTGGCTGCAGCATTTCAAAACCATTAATGACCTCAACTATTGCTGTTAAACGAGGTTGTAGCTTGTCAATCATTTCTCATTGTAACAAAAGAAAGTTGTAAATGTTCTTAAGGATTATTTTAAACAATTTAATCCTGTCGCCAGCTAGTATTTTGAACCCTAATAGAAAATAAATAAGCTACAAACCATGCCTTATAGACTAGGAGTGTACCTTAAAAGGAGAAGACACTTTAGTTTTGGCTCACTTTCTGTCAGTTTTTGCACTTGCCATTAAATTTAACTCGGAATCCAAGCAGTAATCATTAGCATTAGCTCATTTCCTCAAACAAAACCTAATCTATTGATCTTACAAACATCCATATGGCTCTCCAGATTGAAAGAAATGGATACCAAAAAGGGATTCTCTGTTTGTTGTAAAGCAGTAGGACTCAGAGAGACTCAATAACAGTAATGTCTAAAGATTATTCACTCAAATTTTTAACATTATCCCACTGCTTTCATTAGTTAAACTAAAAAGAACAAAAAAAATAACCCAAAAGAAGCAATTTTACCTGCCAATAATCATAAAAAATAACAGCTGAATATGTGTTCAAATATAACTGTAAAAAACTTAGAAACAGAAAAAAGTGTGGCTGAAGGCTGTCACACACTGGTTTAATGGTAAAATTAGCATATATCTGGGGATTGGTGCAGAGGTTTTAAGGCCTCAGAGGGCGACAGACTGCGATGTGGCGAGGTATATTGAGCTAAAGTGGGCTACATGGAGCGGTGACACCTGGTGACTACTGTGTTAGTGCTCACTATGAACTGCAGCCAGTGTGGTTACAGTCAGTGCCGGACAATTACACATCAAAATTTCACTCTATTTACAGTCCTTTAGTTAAAACCTTTCATAAGTTTTTTTTCCCCCCACAAACGTCAGGAGCAGGAGAAGCAACAGATTATATTCTCAGTCGTGGGCAGGAGTTGGGTTTATTATATACACACTAAACAGAAAGGACAACCTCACAGACTAATACAGCTACAGCCCAGTTTGTCCTTATAGAGGATCCTATGAGTCCTCTTGAGTCCTCAGTGAGCTCTTTACCATGACTCCCCAGCACCTTTAGCAGCTATTTACATGTTTTACAAAGCAGAGTTAAGCAAGAGTAATGAGATTTTTTTTTTGAGGCAGTGTAGACGGATTTGAGTTGAGAATGAATCAATGGGGAGTCAAACAAAGTTGACAAATGTCTCCACAGCATGATTTAGTTTCTAGTTAGAATTTTATGCTGCATGAGGAATTTTAAAGTGAGTATGGAGCGTCTACCGTGTTGGTCAGAAGCCTCACCCTCGACACTACTTCATTTAGATGGCACTTAATGTGAAAGATGCTCTGTGTGAACGAACAAATCAAGTGGAAGCAGGTCGTAGGGAACCGTTTCGGAAACTCTCGGCTTTGCTTTAAACTACAGCAGCTTCAAAAGATCAAACTCCAAATTCTTACCGAGTTTAGTTGCCTCTAAGCCAGTTGAATTACAAATAAAATGGCCATTAAAATGTAGAAACTTTTTCATGAAAAAACAGGAAATTTTTTTAAATAATTTTTTCAGCCACTTTGATGTTTTCTATAAAGTGTGGGAACCCTGCTTTGTTCACATTCCCAGCTCACACTTTGTCTTGAGTAACAGAAACTGAGTGAGTTCACACAAATTAACGCTTAACTTAATCACTCAACTTTAATTCTACGACTAAAAGTGGTTTTGAGGTGGTTTATTCTATAACCTCCTGAGGTAAAATTATTTAGTTTTTAATATTTCACCATCTGCACTGCCTCAAAATGCAACAGTTTATTGTTAAATGAGTGGTTTGTTCATAAAGGTGGAAATCAGAGCCAGTTTTTTGGTGTGAACTGTAATTGTTTCTGTTACAGATGGAGTCGTGGTCACTCGTCTGTTCAGTCTGTCAGCTCCGTTTAAACGTTAAGACTCCTAAAAAGAAGAAAAAAAACACAGAATTAACTTTAAGTTTCTGCTGCATTTAATCCAACTCCAAACACTTTAGCCATGTCTCCACTGACTTTACATGCTCTGTTTGGCCTGTACCTCGTTACTGGACGTCCAGTTTGCTGGGGCACACATTAGGGATCATCTGGGAGGCGTCGGCGCTGCAGGCCTGGATCAGCAGGTTTTTGTTGAGGTCGCCAACTCCGCTGCCCGACTGCAGTTTGGGGAAAGAGGGCGTGTCTATCCAGCCGTTAATGTCGCCATCAGTAACCGGGGAAAAATCGTGCACGCTTGGCTGCTCGTCCCGGGACACTGGGCTGAAGGAGACAGACGGAGAGCTTAAAGACACAACAGCGACAGAGACAGTGTTAAAGCAGTTTAGAAAAGACTTCAAAGAAATGCTGCTGAACAAGACAGTTGGCTGAACAGGATGGAAATGAGATAAAAAACAAGAGAATAAAAACTTAAAATTGTTCCTATACACTGCTTCAAACCTTAAATGGGGATTAAGCAAATAAAAAAATGTAAGAATCTGAGAAAAAGAACAGTTTAATCTCAGCTTATTGTGATAGGAATCATCTGTGAAAAAACAAACCCTTAAGACGTCATCTACTCGTTATCATCAAGGATTTTAATATAAATTTTATTGCTGAACGTCAGATTCATGATGTTTCAGAGGCTGATATCTGGTGACACAATGCGGTGGAAAAACGAGAAGAGTAAACAGTTGCTCTGCGAGAAACACAAGTCGAACAGCAACATTTGACTGAAAAAGAAAGCCCGGACCGAGGCTACATTGAGCAAAAATAGCTCTGGGGGTCCTGCATTAAGTCACTGATCTGTCCTGAAAAGAAAATGAAAATGAGGTGAATGTATGAACAGAACAAAAATGTAAAAAAAAAAAAAAAAAAAGATTCTCACCTGATGTCCATCGACTGGACTCCGTCTGAGAGCTCGTCCATGCAGCTCTTATTCTCCAGGGGTCCCAGAGTGATCAAAGGGGGCTCGGGCAGGACGTCCTCCTCTGCCTCTGCCTCCGCTCTCGCTTCAGACACTGACGCGGCATCTTTGGACAAAATTTGATTCTGGGTCAACAGCATCGATACTTGTGCTTCTTCATTTTCAGCAGATTTTTGAAAAGTTTACCTGCTCTTTGTTTAACACATGAGCATGTTTTTGTTAATGTTTTATCCAGTTCTCAAATAAATGTTGATTGTAGCTGTTATGTGAAACAAATTAAATTAATCATAGTAGCTTCATAAATCACTGAAGACATAGCTGTAATGCTCTGCTGCAGTGTCTTGATTGGTTTCAGATGAACCTCAGAGAAGGAGAAGAAAAGTGCTGACTGTCTGCTTCTCTTGGCTGGAAATGAGATATCTAAAGATTAACCTCTAGAGGGCGCTGTTCCTCCTGCTGCTGAGTCACACTGCAGCGATCAGTATGAAGTCAATAACTGGCTTTTTATTCACATAAGCTCTTGTTGTAATGCCACTACGCTTTTGTTTTTAAAAAGAACTGCTGTGAATAAACACCCTTTAAAGGTTTAATGCTAATAAACAAAGCTAGTTTAATTTCACAGCTTTTATTGATTTTATATGAATGTAACGGTCACCTTGTGCAGCAGAAGGAGACTCTGTTTCACTCTTTCGAGTTCGTTTCATTATCTCCTCGATTCTCTGCAAAAAACAGACAAATCTCATGTTAATGTTTTTATTCAGTGGTTTTATCTACACTGTTTAAAAAAGTGATTGACAAGAAAACAAACAAAAAAGGGCAAAGAAAGGAAAAGGAGAAAACAGATATTAGTGAGTTAGGAATACAATAGACATTCAGATTATACAGTTTGGTTCAGAGGCTTTTTACAGCGCTGCAGTAACCGCTTCTGGAGCCAATAATTGTGTTAAAGTAAGTGTTAAATCAATTCAAGCCTGTATTAAAATATTGAGTGTGCACTGGCTGTACAACTAATGTGATCTAAACTAAACAGATGAAGGAAAAGAAATTTGTTTTTGACTAAAGAACCTATGGGCATGACTCTGGCTTTATGTGGAAGAGGTCCTGGGTTTTTAGTCCGCTACACAGCAGTCAGGTAAAAAGAATCCACCCAAATGTATGCGTCCTAAAACAGTATAATACAGTGCACACAAACATAGATGTGGCACTTCAAATCATATTTACGCCCAAATAATCCTATCAGGAGAACAAAAAAAAGCATGCTACTCTTCTGCAGTTGTGCTTTAAGGGTATGTTTCTCTCTTTGGGTGTAAGAGAGCCTGGGCTATTCCTTCTTCTTGCCTTTTTCATGAAGATTTTTTTTACTTTAAGTTTGTTTTTGAGAATCAAATCTAAATCCTCCTTCTTCAAAAGTTTATCTGGAATTGGCTTAAACACTACAAATGGAGCCTGAAGGGTTTCTATTAGAAAACCAACTGTAAGAACAGTTGAAGAGCGGTGGCTGTAAATACAAGTAGCCCCTTTAATGCTGACTTGTTGTTGTGAAATTTCTTTTTTTCTTCTCTCATTGTCCAATAAAATGTGCACTGGCGGGATGAGGGGGGTGGAAAAAGGATATATAAAATAAAATGGGACAGCTCAGTGATATCGGAAATCAGTAATGTATCAGGTGAGTGTAGATTCACAAAAATATATCACATTTGTGTTTATTTGTGTTTTTAACCAGTGCTTTTTCCATGTTTTTAATTGATTTTGCCCAGCTTTGTAAGGACCTGACCAAGGATCAAACCCTTTATATGGGCGCCACCATACAGCGATATACCACCGTCCACCAGAGGGCAGGCTCCGAAAACAGAAAAATAATCAGAAAGCCAATGGACACTTTACAAGTGTAAAAATCATGTTGACCGCCTGGGACAAAATATGGCTCTGTTCTCTAGAGCTAAGTTTTTACTACATGACAACTCTGTGAGGGAAGCCCGGATGTAATCGCCATTTTATTGCCCTGTAGTAAGGCCATTATCAGTGAATGAGGGAGTAATGGGCACACAACATCTATTTATTTACAATCACATATTATGTGTATGTACCTGATGACACGAGAAATCCCATTGTTGTTATTTATGCATTGTTTTACCTTCTTCCTCTGCTGCCGCTCCTGTTCCTCCTGAATGTGCAGTAGCTCTCGCTCTTGTCTCTTCCTCTCGGCGTCTTTTTGAGCCCGATGGAACGCCTCTTCTCTCTGCAACACAACACCCATCAGCAGAGCTCTACAGTCGAAAAAGACAGTCACTGCTCTTTCTCTAACTCATATGGCTGTATCAAAGACGGTCCTACAGAGACACACTGAAACCTGACCTCTCTGTCGAGCTGCTCCTGCATGTCTCTCCATCGCTGCTCTTTCTGTCGTCTCTCCTGGTCCTCCTTGGCCCTCTTCTCCTGCTCACGTCTCACTCGTTCCTCTTCGGCCTGACGCACGGCTTGTTCCTGACGCTCCTTTGCCTCCTGGAGCCTCCTCTGCTCCTCCTCAGCCCGCAGCCTAAACAACACACAGGGCAATATTTAACCCAACATCTTTATCTCCATTCTTTTGAGAAGATTTGAAGAACACATCAGTCAGTAGTTGTTCGTTTATCTTGGAAAAATAGACATTTAATGCCTAAAGGAGCCGTTACGTCTGGTGGTAGTGACTTGACTGAGGAAAGAGTGAATTTGCGAATGTTTTGTGAGGTTATATGTGGATGTGGTTTTCAAAAAAAGCTTTCCATTCAACATTTTATTCTCTTTCCCACAAGTCAAACTGAAACTAAACATTCCTAATTTATCTCTGCTGTGAATATTGCAGCTCTGCAGATCAGCTAAAAACGCACAAATGTAGGATTATTTCTACAAACTAAGACATTAACCCCGGACGGCCTTGAGTAAATGCTGACGGGTTTTTAAATGTGTTGAGTCATCAACTTTTTGAAACTGTAACATACTGTGCTGCATTATCCTCTGCACAAAGATATATGTGCATGTTCTCTCCTGAAGACACTCTACACATTACATGTTATAAAGGTTTAAAAAAGACTGGTATATTAAAGGAATATATATATTTTTAAGTGAGCTTGTATTGGGACAGACTATTACTTGTGTTAGATAATGGTCACACACAAAACCTAATCAGACCCACAGGCTGTGTATTCTAGTGTCGCAAAAAAACATATATAAACTTGGACCATATCACCAGGATCCTTTCTTGGGAGGACAACTTTGGAAACACACTTAGAGCAGTGAATTTTCAGTTTAATTGTATTCAGATGATGATGAACTGTGCTTTCAGAAGTCACTTATAATTATTACAATCAGCAGCACTTGTAACTATGGCAAAAATATCAATAATGATTTAGAGAACAAAACTATGTAAAAACTGATGGCAGGGCGTTAAATGATGTAACTCGTCCACATTGAAGCCTGTTTTAAAAGACACTATGTGGAGTTGGCTTTGGGGACATTTACCTCGCCTCCTCCTGCCGCTGTTTCTCCTCTTGTTCCTTCTGGATTCGAGCCAAACGTCTTCTCTCGGCTAAAAGTCTGGAGGCCTCCTCTGCGTCTGTTGTGCCTCCGACGCTGCGACTGTTGGGCGTCACTGGAGACTCTGAACAGAGAGAGACACACAGGTCACTGACTGCATTAGACAATAACGGTTTTGATTATTACAGTAGAGCCGTAATGTCATACTTAAAGTGGTGCGGGCGGGGCCGCAATAATATATCAGAATCCTGTCAGGGGCCAAAGATTGTGACTCTTGAAAGCTTTTATTAAATTTTGAATTTAAGGTTTTATCTTCATTTTAGTTTTTATCACATCAGTTTATTGTTAACATTAATTTTATCTTATTATAAAAACAAGCTTTAGCTAGCTTTGAACAGGTTTTAGAAGGATTTTAACAGATTTTAGTTGGATTTGAACAGGTTTAACTGGATTTGAACAAGTTTAAGTTGGATTTGATCATGTTTTAGGTGGATTTGAACTGATTTTATTTGGATTTGAACTGGTTTTAGATAGATTTGAACAGGTTTTATTAGGATTTGAACTGGTTTTATTTGGATTTGAACAGGTTTTAGTTGGATTTGATTATGTTTTAGATGGATTTGAACAGGTTTTATAAATCTTTGTAACAAATACTGGTTTAACCTATAAGAATTCTTGATCAAATAAAAAAAATGTATTCAAATCTATCTAAAACCAGTTAAAATCCAACTAAAACCTGTCCCAAAAATATCACAATATTAGTAAATGTTTTGAAGGGCCACATAAAACATTGCAAAGCATTTGGCGCCTGGGACTTGAGTTTGACATGTGTGCAGTAGAAACAAAGAAATACGGCACTCAGGCTGGAGTTGGACCTGGAGACATGTTATTTCAAAATGGCATTCAAAGTCTTTCAAATGAAGCCAAACATGCTCCATATCACCATAACTTCTCTTCTACTAAATAAGTCTAGTACAGATAAAAGCAGATTTACCCTTTTCATCTATTGTAAACCTCGGTCTGCGTTTACCTGCGTTGAGTTCTCTGCTGGTCGATTTGGGGATCTTCTTCTCGGTCTCAGGCTTGGTTTTTCGCTCTAAGGTGCCGTTTTGACCTTTGCCCTCAGCGTCAGGAGTTCCGGGGGTTGTGGCTCTGTGTCGCAAAGGCGAGGCGGGGTACTGTCCCGGGGAGCAGGGTGACTGGGCACGACTCCTGTTCGACCGCACGCTACAACAACACAACCACGTCAGCCATTTTGAAACGTCAGACTAAACCATATGAATGTATGTATGTATGTATGTATGTATGTATGTATGTATGTACACACGGGGACAAAATTGTTGGTACCCTTCGGTCAATGAAAGAAAAACTTTATTCTGACAAAAGTAATAATAAATAAAAATACTATGAATGTTAACCAATGAAAGTCAGACATTGCTGTTCAACCATGCTTCAACGGAATTATTTAAAAAATTAACTCATCGAACAGTAGCCCTAACATAATATTTTGTTGCACAACCTTTTGAGGCTATCACTGCAATCAGACAATTCCTGTAACTGTCAATGAGACTTCTGCACCTCTCAGCAGGTATTTAGGCCCACTCCTCATGAGCAAACTGCTCCAGTTGTTTCCGGTTTGAAGGTCTTTTCCAGCTCCTTCCAAAGATGCTCAATAGGATTGAGGTCAGGGCTCATAAAAGGCCCTTATAATAGTCCAATGTTTTCCTCTTAACCATTCTTGGGTGTTTTTAGCTGTGTGTTTTGGGTCATTGTCCTGTTGCAAGACCCATGACCTGCGACTGAGACCAAGCTGTCTGACACTGGCCAGCACATTTCTCTCTAGAATCCCTTGATAGTCTTCAGATTTCATTGTACCCTGCACAGGTTTAAGACACCATGTGCCGGATGCAGCAAAGCAGCCCCAGAACATGTTTCACAGTAGGGACAGTGTTCTTTTCTTGATATGCTTAATTTTTCCGTCTGTGAACATAGAGCTGATGTGCCTTGGCAAAAAGTTCCATTTTTGTCTCATTTGTCCATAGGACATTCTACCTGGAAGCTTTGTGGCTTGTCAACATGTAGTTTGGCATATTCCAGTCTAGGTTTTTTATGATTTGTTTTCAACAATGGTGTCCTCCTTGGTCGTCTCCCATGTAGTCCACTTTGGCTCAAACAATGACGGATGGTGCGATCTGACGACACTGATGTTCCTTGAGCATGGAGTTCACCTTGGATCTCTTTAGAAGTCTTTCTGGGCTCTTTTGTTACCATTCGGATTATCCGTCTCTTTGATTTGTCATCAATTTTCCTCCTGCGGCAACGTCCAGGGAGGTTGGCTACAGTCCCATGGATCTTACATTTCTGAATATGTGCAACTGTAGTCACAGGAACATCTAGCTGCTTGGAGATGGTCTTAAAGCCTTTACCTTTATCATGTTTGTCTATAATTTTCTTTCTATCCTCCTGCAACAACTCTTTCCTTCGCTTCCTCTGATCCATGTTACACACCATGTCACCAGACAACACAGTGACTACCTGAAGCCCTATAAATAGGCCCACTGACTGATTACAAGATTGTACACACCTGTGATGATAATTAGTGCACACACCTTGAATTAACATGTCCATTTGGTCACATTATTTACAGTCTTTTCTAGGAGTACCATCAATTTTGTCTAGGCCTGTTCGATGTGTTCATTTTTTAAAATAATCCCGTTGAAGCATGGTTGAAAAGAAATGTGTGACTTTCATTTCACATTCATAGAATTTTTATTTATTATTACTTTTGTCAGAATATATTTTTTCTGTGACCATTGTGAGTTTTTCTTTCATTGACTGAAGGGTACCAACAATTTTGTCCCTGTGTGTATCTATCATAATCTAACATGAATGGTTTTGGGACCTGTGCTTCCTCATCAGAGACTGTTAAACTGAAATCTGAGATTAGCATACACCTCACTGAAGCAGCATGAAGACATTATAGGCATCGACACTCCACAAATGGATATTAGTTCAATTAACACACACCAAACAAATTCTAATAATAATAAAAAGCCTATAGCATTGTCTGTCCATCTGTTAATGTTAAACAACACAGCAGCCAACATAACTGAGTGGAAATTAAATAGAATAATGAATAAAGAGTTTTTGTTTTTTTCCCTTTAAGGAAGTCATTTAGAGCTTTGAAGATCCAGGCTCATTTTGATGAATGGAAAATACTGTGAAAAATACTGCTAAAATAAATGATGTATAAATGTATTTAAATCTGAAACCTATATTTCATGACACTGCTGCACAGGATTACTTTAATCAAATAATACATACCGTTTGGGTGTAGCTGGCCCTTTGCTGTTGGCCCTGAAGGAGGAACTGCGAGCAGGACAATCGCCCTGGAACATCATACGACAAATATTTTTTGTGAAAAATAGTCTGTGAGACTGGTATTTGAAGCATTCAATCTATACAACTCTACTGTATTGAAATATGTGAAAGCAAATAACCCAAGAAACACTTATTATTGTGTCTTTTACATCCTGAACATCTGAATGTGTGAGTTTGAGAGTCTGACCGTGGGAGTCCGGGCTTTCGGCGTCTCATCTGGGAATCCAGCAATGCTTCTACGATTCGAAGAGCTCCTGTGCGGCCTGGAGGAAGCTGAGCAGAGGAAGACGACATACAAAAACATGGTACAAGTAAAGATATTTGAGGCTGTACTCACTGAACAGCAAAAAAAAATCAAAACAAGTTGAACTCTCTCTTCAGCCCTGTTGCAGCTTTAAATGGAAATCAATGATTCACTACAGTTTATCTAAAATGTGGTTGGCTTTATTTGTGCTTTGTTTCTCTGATTGGTTATTTTCAAACTGCGTCAGTCCAGAGAAAGTTTATTCTGTGCATGTTGATCTGCGTCCGTTTGGTTAAAGCTCTGGAAATCAAACATGACTTTAACTACAGACTAAATGTTGAATAGATAAGAAAAAGCTTGCCAGTCTACATTTAATTTTAATCTAAAACAATGCATTAAAATATGCTTCTGTGCTGATGTATGGATATTTTTTTTGTTGCAGTGGTTGGGTTTAAATTTATACATTTCATAAAGCCTTCAAGTTTCTAAAGACTTGATAATTTATAAATAATTAATTGTCTGTAGTGTAATACATCCATAACTAATCCTCCAGTTAGTTGTAGCTCTGGCATGTCCTAAGTCTGGTCCAGGGGCCAGTCAAGGCCCAAAGTGAGATTTCAAATGGCCCTCAACCATAGTAATGTTGAGGGGAGGTTAATGATCAGCCAGAACTTTCAGCATCATTTGGTAATAGCTCCCTAATACTACTTAAGACTAATATTGAATCCCTCACCTCTCTCTGGGGACTGAAGCGCCGCTGAGGAGTTTGACAGCTGCTTGTTGATTGGCTGATCTGAAGAGGGCGGAGTCAAGAAGTCACTAACTGAAAAAAGAACAGATAAAATGGTAATGACTGAAACACTTTAGGACGGAAAGAGCGGCTGCAGTAAAATGTAACACGGACCACATAACTCCAGAAAAGACACAAAACCGTCGACTCAAACAGGACTAATCCATCTGATCAGTAACAGATAAATGAATTAACTTGTGATGTAAGACACAAGCAGTGAGTAGAGTTTTTTACCAAATGTAGACAATGAGGCTGCAGTGACATGAAAACAACACAATTGGCAGTAGTTCTCAAACTGTGGGACTTTCACTTTCTTCAGTTGTTCTTAGGACTTCTTAGAGGGTTTATTTTTCAGACTGAAATTAAAAAAATCCATTCTGTGAGATGTGCAGCTTGCTTATCTGGGCATTTTCATAATACATTTTAATTTATCCAATAAAACCATCTAAAATCTGTTAATATAAATTATTTTAAAGACCAACTAAAACATCTTAAAAAAATTATACTGGCTGAAATCACCTAAAACCACTTAAACTTTATTTAAATCAAGCTAAATCCCTTTTGACCTGATTGTAGACCATTATCGGAAACAGTAATGTTTATGATGTCTGGCTTAAATTTATAACATTAGACTTCCACAAGGTCCTTGTTTAGTCCTTGTTTAGACCATTTAAATGAAGCGCAGTTGGTACTTCAAGCAGATAACAGTGATGATAAATAATATTCATATCAATCTTGCCATTCAGGACCGTTTTTCATTTTCTAGTGCAGCTTAAAGAAAATAAATTATCTTCCATGTTGCGAGAAAAGGCGATAAAAGGTTTCTACCGATCATGCCTAAAGGCTGAACGTCTGGTGAGTCCCTGCTGCAAGACGTTGTACGCATCACTTAACACAGGAAGAGCAGCAGCCCTTTGTCGAGATGAGAAGGGGTGGGGCTCACACCAGGAGACGGTAACGGAGAATATTGAGGAGTGAAGTGCAAGTGACAACATTTACACACAACAATATCTAGTGTTGGCTACTGTTCTGGAGGAGAAGAAGGAGAAGAAGGTGTTGTGGATTTTCACAAGCAGCCACTAAATTTAGAAATAAATAATTGCAGAAGAGGGCGGGGAGATGGTGAGCTTCGCCTGTTTATGGATGAAATTAAGTGTCACACATTACACAAAATGAAGGTTTAAATTTGAAACTGGGCAAAAAAATTAAAAAACACTATTAGATTCCAGGTGTATTTGGCCATAACAGGTTCTGAAATAAAAGTTTGCTGCATTCATGTGGTCCTGGGTTGGTCTGAGTTTCCTGTTGTTTTCCAATTCTAAGAGCTTTTAACATTATTCTTTAAATCAATCTAATTATTAGTTTTACTTTTCATTTATACTTATTTATATGCTTGAGCAAACTTCAGTCCTGGACAGGAGCTTTGTCCAATCACAGCTCGCTCTTAGAAAAAGGAGCGCTCCCATTGGTCGATACTGATGTCAATAAGGAAGTAATTGATGCTGATAAAACAGAGAAACTGTATATTCAGTGCATTTTTAGTCTTTTTTCAGAGAAGCATCGCAAAAAAAGAGAAAATGAAGGTGAAACATGTTTACTTTTTTTAATAAAAGAAAAGCAGGTGAGGTCCCTCTGCTGATGCTAGAGGTAAGTAGGTCTGAGACAGGTAGTGGAACTTTAATGTTGCCTTATTTTTAAAAAAAAAAGCTGAATAGAGAAAAAAATAGGTTAAAAACTATACTGACAGCAGTGATTAGCATTTCTAACGTGTTTAGGTCATTCTTAAGTTGGCAAACCTGTTGGTAATGTTGATATTTATAATGTCATTAACGTCAACTCCTTCAAGCAGCACATTAACCACCTTTCTGAGGACCACATGAATGTCTCTCTGTTCTCAATAATCTTCCTAAAATAAAAGTTACACACATTGGACACTTGTTAACACACAAACAAACACACAGAATGATCCAAATACTGTTTAATGTCAGAGACAAAACAGCTTTACAGCACCATGACAGAGACAGACATGCACACACATAACTCTGCAGATGAAACAGCGGCTGTGTCTGAAACCACTCCCTCGTCCCAAACCCTTCAGTCACTAAAGTCATGAGATAAATGTATTACCGCTCTTTATGTTTTAAATCCTATTTTAAAAAATCCCATATTTTCAAATCCTATGAAAACAGGCAATTTAACTTATGATCTGCTACATTACTGTTCATTATGTTTTCACAGAAAAGGGACAGCTGTATGGGACTTTATAGTGAGCTCACTGTTGTAAATAATCACTGTTATGCTTTAGAAATGGCTGAGGTAGACAGATTAAATGGATTTTTTATTTTTTAATGTCTTGTTTTTAATTCTGGATTTGTCAGCGTTGTTCTTTGGCTCATTTGTTGTGAATTAAAACTTTGTATTAATCATGTACATATGATTAAACACAACCAGGACCTGTTCCTCAAATATCAAGTCTCTAAATGAAAGGAAATTGCTGCAGCTATGTGTTGTTTAATGTTCAGAAAGATTGGACTAAACAAGAAACAGTTAAATGTTTCCTGCAGCAGCTGTACCTCCAGCCTCTCGCTAATACAACAGGATTTCTCTTCTTTATATTAATTCAAATAGTCAAACAGAAACTACTTTTCTGGCTCTTCTGTGACGTCATTGTTTCAGTAGCAGACGTATCTGAAAGAGTGCTATCAGTGCTGCCACCCTGCTGCAAACCTGACTCCAGTGGAGTGTTGGTCTTTTTTCAAGTCAGGAAAACAATAAAATGGACTTCAAGGCTTCATATTTGATCTGATATTGAAGCTATATATTTTCTCGTTTCAAAAGTTACATTGACGTTTTAAGAATATGTATTAAGTTAAGCAGGTCTTGTCAAATCAGATTGAAAAAATAGACAATGCCAACTCTATTTTTAAAAAGTGTTAAGCTAAAGTTAGCAAATTTTCTCTTGAATGAATAAATAAATACCAGTTTATTATCTGACTTGTGCCATTCAAATGCTTTCACTACTTTTCTTTATGCACTATGAAAAACCTAAAGTACACTATAGATTTGTAATCTCAGTGGGACTTCCCTAAGTAAATAAAGGTTAAATAATTAAAAAAAAGAAATAAATTAAATTAAATTGCCATGTAAGAACTGGGATGTGATTTCAGACACAGCCAAAAATGTCTCATGACGTGAGCGTGGCACACACTGAGTCATGTGATCTGTACCGTGACGCGATCGGACGGCGTTGGAAGCAGGGAGCTCATTGGGCAGTGCAGAGCCAATGGCATTGCAGGGCGGGGTCTTAGCGTTACCTGGGCAACAGGTGGAGCAAAGTGGAGAAAGCAGAACATTACAAACAGCTGCAGGTGTGCAAGTTTATGACAATCTGACAAGCGATAAAGCAGCAGCCACTCACACAACACAACTCAGCGGAAAATTGTTTTAATTGATATTAAAACAAAAAAACAAAGAACAATTTTCCACCTTGCAGATCAGAATAGTACAGTATAATATCAGATCAGAAAGACAAAACATTTAGCTTGTGTTTTTGGTGATCTTGGCAAAACAAAATGCAGCTTGTGAACAGACTCTGGCATCTTTGTCCTTTTCATTGAGTGGGCAAATGTAAAATGACACGCTGCTGTTTCTGCTGCAGTGAGACATTTGCTGGTCCAGACTGATCCCGGACCAGCCACACAGGAGCCAGAGCTGGTCCTAGGCCAGGCCTGAACGCAGGATGGCTCTGCACAGTGAATAATTAATGGTGTTATGAATGCACCACAGGATCTGAAACCTCGCTGTGGGCACTCAGCCCTTTTTGTCCCAACATTTAATACATTTACAAGGTTGAATCATGAGATCAGATTAGTCTGCAGGAGACTCCCATCAATGTTCAGTCACAGTCTTAAACCAGACTAGAAGATCTTTTGGGTCAGGTCTCATTTGTCCAATGGGAGCAGTGAATGTTCTGTGACTGACTGCTCTATTGACCCATAACGAGGTTTGTCTCTTTTGATTTTTGTAGCATGTAATAAAACAAGAACCAATGTAAAGATATATGGGTTTATAAATGCCTACTCAAAAATCTATTCATTTTATAATATCATCCACTTTATAAAACAACATCAAACAAACCCTACATAACATGTTTTTCTATTAGTTGGGATGTGTTTA
This sequence comes from Neodontobutis hainanensis, assembly GCA_024349245.1. Classification (NCBI taxonomy): domain Eukaryota; kingdom Metazoa; phylum Chordata; class Actinopteri; order Gobiiformes; family Odontobutidae; genus Neodontobutis; species Neodontobutis hainanensis. The sequence continues at coordinate 2,743,172 of JALDNG010000038.1, read as the reverse complement.
TTCTGTACATTTTAGTTCCCTTCCTTGATCTTTGCAGGCATTAATTTTTCTATCAATTAAAGCTAAAATTCTAAAATGAAAACTATGGCATTGTCAGAGTTCCCACGTTTTTACAACATTTTCTCATTAAAGGTCATATAGTTTCCATCAGAGACAATTTTAAGCCAATGCTCAGTTTTTAAGTTAAGTTATACTTTAGTGATCCCTGAGCTGAAAGTTATAGAATAAGTCTATAGTGTGTGATGAATCCTGAGTATGCAAAGAAATCCCACTTGTACACACTTAACCACTGCGCTGCTGTGCAATAAGTTAAGCCAAAATTATTCTGAAATTTCCTCTATGCCTTGATTTAAACTCTAATCCACAAACTACAGCAGCCTCAGAGGGTCAAAACTAAAACTTTAAATTTCTGATGGGTTTTTCAGATAAACATGATGTTGCACTGTTTAATTGAAACTAGCCAAGTTTCAAACAAAAAGCACTGATATTTAAAGAAGATGCAATCCTAAAAAAAGCTAAATAAATTTATTCCAAGTTTCAAGGTTTTCCAAGACGTCTAGGGACACCAACAGTCCAGTGTTTCCCGCAAGGAAAATATAGTCATTGGTAAAATCAGTTTATGTGCTGAATTAAACGTATAGTGGTGCTTTTATCAAGGGATCAAGGGGTAATAAATGAAGTGTATAAATTACATAAGTCTGTAGGGACAGAGTTTGGAGGTCCTATAAGTTTACTACCACCTTCTTAACTGACTCTCTAGTCCCTAACCACTAAATGTCTACATAAGGTAAAGTGTGGTCCAACAAGGCTCAGTTTCAGACATAAGTTTAGTGTGAACAAAGGTCTGCTAGACTCCACTTCTGTAATAAACTCTGGAAAGACTTTATTGGTACATATGCAGTGATAAATAATGTGTTATATTCAGCAAGTCTTGTGACATTACTCACTGACTGGATTATTGTAACTCTAGTCTAAAGAGGAATAGACTGTCATATATAAGTCTGTACAAGCTAAGCTAACATTAGCATTTTACATTTATGTTGCACAGGTGAGAGAAATTATGCTGTTTTCTTCTGGCAACACTAAAAGTAATATCTTTGTGGACCGTCTGTTGTGGAAAACAGAGAGCATTGACATTTAAACTACTACAAAATACAGAGATCACTTAATATAGCATTATATACTGACTAGAGAGCATTTTCCTGTCTGTTCTGCCCTCCTTCCTGTGTTCCTTTCTTACATCAATCATTCTTCAGGTGATTCATTTTATTTTCTATCCGAGCTGGAAATCATAACCAATGTCTTACTGTTTTATTTTTCTTATTAAGCTTAAGTGCAACACAAAACACCAAACATTAAACAGGCGGGTGTTGTCCTCCTGTCAGTACGGGGCGTGTCTTTGAGCATGGCCTTGGTGCGTTCAAGGTTAGAGCATCTGGCATTCAATCTGCTCTGAGCTCAGATGTGGAGAAGCAGCAGCAGCAGGGAAACGACACCCACACAGCCAGACACCTGTAGGACATTTACAGCCAAACCGCTCTGAGCCTTTCATCACCACCAACAAACCGACGTCTGAGACATTGCTGCTTCTGCAATGCAGCCTCCACACCCTCCGCTAAATGCTCCTTGTTCTGCTCCGGTCCATTTATCCTTAATTCACCTGCTTTTGCTTTGTCATCCCCACCCTTTTATTGTGCCACCATCCCCCCCTTTTCTGACCTACACCACTCCCAGCCCCCAACGGCAATTTACCCGAACGGCTTCGAAATCACTAAAACAGCTGAATTTATCTTCAATGCAGCAACGTAGAGCAATGCCTATAGACTGGAAGACAGACCTTTATCGACATTTAACCGAGAAAGTCAAGAATGTAATGCTGTAAAGCTCTAATACTGTGATGTCAATAGGTACAACAATAGCAGCACCTACACTATAAGCATTTTTGTCAATATATATGTGTATATATATGTATAGTCTTTTATAATCTATATTCAAGAGCTTAAAAACAAATGGAATAGCTTCAATTAGCAAACTATTGAAAGGCCTTTTAGTATACACCTATTACAGCCATATTAAGCCTCTCTATCTCCCTTTGACTAGTATAACAAATGTGTCTCTCCTATGAACTTGAATGGATAAATGAATAGCTACATGATCACGTTATCTTTAGCTAATGTCCTGGTGCAATAACATGGCTTTTGTATTAAAGTATGTTACAATAAGAAACTATAGTAATGATATAGTCAATGTGATTAAAAGTAGATGGATACTGCCAGTGTCAATAATGTGCTGGACTGTAACCCTATTTAACAAATTAAAAGTGACTAAATGTCAAAAGCTACAATGTAAGTCTCAGACCCTATGTTTTAGAGCAAAAGTAAAGAGGTAAATAATAACAGCCTTGTCAAACCCTTTATCTGAGAATCAGTAAAAAATAATTGATAAATAGTGGTTAAACCTTTTTCTAACCCATTCTCTGCATTAAACCTGCTCAGTAATGACATCACCACCCCTCTGACTTCACTCCCCCGTCCCGTCTCGACTCACCCTCGACTCCATCAGGAGGCCCGCCCCACGTCCATCGTTTGGGCCTGTTGTCCAGCTCTCCTTGTCCCGCTCCGTTATTCCCGCTGTGGTTCCCGTTGCTGGATCCTCTGGTTCTCCGGCGCACCATGGCCTCCAGGCGTTCCTGTTCGTTGCGTTCGGAGACAGGGAAAAACAGATACTCTCTTACTGAGCCATCACTACGACGACGGAGGCCTGGAGATGCGCTTAGAAGCGGCTGCGCCATGGTAACCGCATTCAGCAGCAGCAGCAGCCTCGCCCCTCAGTCGTCTGCTGTCGCCACGACGACCTGCTCGCAGACTCACGGCAGCTGCTCGCTCTGTGTCTCTCTCTCCTCTGCTGCAATCGACCCTCCCTCTGTTCATCTGCTCACACCTTCTGCTCCCTCTACATCCCCCTCACGCCTTCACCCAGACAGTCATGACTATGCATCTACTCTTTCATGGAAACAGATTAGAATTTACAATATTTCATGAAGAACTGTCACACAATAGAGATCCTTGTTATTCCTAAGTCTACAGTCTAGAAGAATGTGGACATTAATGTATCTGTAAACACACCGTCCGCTTTTTTATCACTGTTATTCAAAAGGTGTTAGTATTTATGGTATTTAAAATTTAGGCTGGATCATATAACCACAGTTACTTGACCATTTTACCTCCAATACTATTAATTAACGACCATTTATTGCCTTCATTGTTCACCAACAAGGTTTACACAGTAACTATGCTGAAGTATCAGAGAGAATAACTTATCCCACAGCTATTATAATCACCGTAAGCAGTTATTATATATAAACCCTTCAACAAGTGACGTTTTGCTGAAATGATACTAAAAAACACTCAGTTGCAGCAGACAGGGGTTTGTTTAATCAGTTACTAATCTAAACTGGGTTCTCGTATTTTACAGCCGAAGTGACACAGCTCCTGAGGTTTTAGGTGAGTAATGAGCTTGTCACAGCAGAGCTCACTCCAACTGTCTTTTCCGGTAAACGGCACACGATCCTCTGGCTGTGATTTCATTCCCCGTGAGACTGAACGACCATTAGAACATTGAATTATGTATATGACACGAAAGGGGAGTGGGAGAGGGTCAACAGAAGCCTTAAGATCAATACTAAATCAATAAAACCAATAGGATCAGATCACCAGACGGGCACAGGACAGGGATGGTTAACCCTTTGTTTCCTGCAGGTTTGAAGCATTGATTGAGTTTGAATTTCGGGACAAACCAGTGAGCTTTATGTGACACCTGCAGCGGGTCATTTATGTCAGCATAATAGAACTAAACAGGGGCAGAGGTTAGTTAAGAGTCTGTGGATTCAACTATGGAACTTCAACCACAGGGCCATGGACCAGTAACAAGCCATCAATCATTTGGGACTGGACGACACAAAAATAAATCTATAAATAATTGCAATCTACCAACTTTAAATTAAGCCAACAAAAATAAGCTAAACATTTCTTTGTTGATACAAACTGGAATTTAAAAAAGCTGCATTTTAAAGAAGATACAAGTCCTACCTATGCTTTACGGCTCAAACAGAAAGAGCAGAAATAGGCCAATACACTGGACCCTAGTAGAGTCATATTTGTACAAAAGACACTAAAATGATCCTACTGTGTTGTACTGCTGATTGGATAGCCTCCTCTTGTAAACAAATAATGTCCGTGAATATGGCACCGCTGTCATAACAACAGAGCTTGTAGAGGGATATGCACCCTCTACTGGATAAAAGTTACACAGTGCCTCTTCAAACTATGGCTTTATTGCAACAGGAGACTTACGGTTTTAAATCAAAAATCAGGGTGGCCTTAAAATATGCTGAACATGAAATCAAGGATATGCTTTTCAATGATAAAACATGGATAAAATTTTAGAAATTTAATTGATTTGTTCTTGAGCAAGGCCCAAAGGTGTTAGATTGTGCTGACGGTGAAACAAACCTACAGATAGATATCATTGTCACCTCTACTGCTCAAAGAAAGGTGCTTTTCCTGGGAAAAAAACGGTGGTTTTCAAATTTGCCAGAAAGTTATTAGAGCTTCTGCATTAAGAATCCACTAATGTGTAAAACCCGACTGAAAAGACAAATTGACAGTTCAGTATTTACAACAGCAAATACCCACTCAATGTCAGTGTTACTACTCTTCGAGAACAAAAAATCATTGTCCAGGACATTACCAAGACTTTTTCTTGACAGAATTTTATCTTTAACGATTGTTCAAATTTTAAACCTATTATTTTACTTTGATTTGTTTGTCTTCAAATAAATAATCAGATTATTTATTTGTCACCAGTTTAAAGTCAACTACAGTGAAATTACAGCAGCCTCAGAAGGTCAAAAGCAAAAAGCAATAGGTTTATGGAAGTGCATATAGTGTGTATTGTATGTTAAATTATAAGAAAAGATATTCTCTGTATAACATTCCCTGCAAAGCAAAAACGACACTGCTCAGCTGTCGTCATTGTAGAGAGCAGATTATTAATAGTTTTGCCAATTGGACTAAAAGGTAAAAAACGTTACTGATTTAAGTGTCCGAGCCTATAAAGACCAAAATACGGAGGCAGTGCTGTGTATGCTGTGTGTGTGATTTTTTTTAACATCACAACTAAGAGATAAACAGCACAGATCATTGCTCACTTTATCCTGTTTATAGTAATAACATTTAAAATTGATGAGACCTATGTTTTAGCTAGAGTGTGTACAACGGTTGAGTCAGTGTTGGCCATGTTTTAAGTTTATTTGACTGTAAATGTCTTATGATGTGTCTGACATGTGTCTTTGTACTTGAGGTGCTTTAAACCAGTTTTTATTGTATCAAAGCTGATTAACTGTGAATTTGTTTGTTTTAAAAAATAAAAAATATAGCTAGCGAGACCAACGCAATTTCATCTTTAAGTGGTGTTAAATACCGTGGCCCCTGACCTTTTCTGCTTCTTGCTTCTGACGTCTCTTCTCCTCGGCCGCCGTTCTGCGTTTCTCCTCTTTCTTCCGATGCTCCTCCATCTTCCTGCCGCGCTGCTCGGCACTGCGCTCCAGCTGCAGCTTCACGCGGCGCTCCTTGTCCCGCAGCCCCCCGGACAAATCTGCGCAAAAAACACAGAGTATGACACAAAACCTGTAGGCAATAGTGAGCACAAGCCAAGTTTGGCAAAATAGATTTTGGGGCGATGGTATTTCCACAATGTTGTTGAGAAATGGCACATGTTCGGGTTCAGACGGCCACAGTGAGGAGTTTGTTCTGGAAGTGTTAAGTGTTTAGTCTGAGAAGCAGTTAGAGCATTTTGAGCAAAGAGAAACAAGGCGGCCACATTTCCAGTTGATCCATCCCTGTTTTTATTTGATGAAACACTGTGATGTGTTTTTACCTGCAGGGTTCCTGCTGTCGTTGTTGGTCGGCGAGCGAGAAGGGGATGGGGGCCTGTTAGCGAGCAGCTGCGCGGTGGGAGGGGCCAGAGCTGTGTGGAGTATTTTTTAGAGAAATCACAACCAGTTATGAAGCTATAATGTTCAGGAGGCAACGAGAGAGCTTCAGGGTCAAACGTGACTTCACAATACAAGATTTAACTACTATTCAACATTTACTTTTTCCAAGTTATATTTGTGTTTATGTTATAGGCATCAATCGAGGTGTCCAAAGTCCCCTCAGTCTGTTTTAATTTGACTTTATCAATAAAAAAAACTGAGGCCTTTATCAAGTATTTCTTTTGACATTCAGTTATTCTTTCTGCACAAATAAACAGAGACCAGTGCGAGGGCTTGGAACCAAAAGGAACTAAGTGACATTTTGCTAACTTTGGATCTGACTGAAAAACATTCACACCTAAATGAAGTACACATACACCCAGATACTTCTGTCCTGAATACATTCTGACTCAAATACTAGAGATAGGGTTTTGTTTTTTCTACAGATTAACTGAAAATATTATTGTTATATTGTGCAGTAAATAGAGCTTATCAAGAGCTGTTATTTGATATAACTCTCTTACAACCGTTTAGTTCTGATCCCTCAAGTAGCATCTACAACACATTGTGCACACGTGTGGTGAAAATTGAGTGAGTTTCAGTGACCTTAATAAAATATACAAGGCACAGATTTTTAAAAGGCCCAACAGATCTCCTCTGACCCACGCCACCCTCTGTGGCGTGAGAGTAAACTTTTTCTGTTCAGCAGCCGAAAAGCAGGATGAACAGATATAAGAATTCACTTATTCATGTTGCTATAGGTGTTTTAAATTGCTCACATTAATGTAACTGTATATACTGTGTCTTTTGTATTTATTTATCATGTCTGTGTGAATGTGTTCAGTATGAGAATCAAAAATGATTAGCCAATATCATGTTGATTTATCATTTACCTTTCTATGTCCAGTTTTGCTCTAATAAAAAAGGGGGAAAAAACACACACTGCACACTGCGTAAAGTACTTATGGAATCTAAAATGTGTAAAATAAGTGCAATAGGATAATGTACAACCCCATTATAAACTAAAATTTCTCTTTTCAGATGCTAGAGTAAGTCATCTTTTCCATTTATATTTCCTATAATAGATCACTGCTGTGGAAGAAACCAAAAAAGATCAATCCCTTGTCCTTGTCAAAGCAATAAACCGGCTGTCAATCATAGTATAGCTAATAGGGTCAGCTCTTCCAAATATCGACCATCGATGCGAACACACACAAGATGAAAAAAACACACACACAGAGGATGATTAGATATATGCAAAAATAATAATAATTTGCAAATCCACGTTCCTTAGAGGCCTGTGAGTTATACTTAGCTCACTACACTCACAGTCCAGATGACATCACAGACTAATCAGCTGAATCATGTGCTTTGAAGGTAGCAATGGCCTCTTTTCACTTCTAATGCACCATAATACTTTATCATTTAAATAAGCACACAGGAAAAATTGAAGAGTTCTTGCAGCCTGACAGCAAGATAACACAACATATTCACTTAAAGCATTATTTAGTAGATGTATTACATATGTATAGCTCAATTTTACAATGCATAGGATTTGCAAATTGGGCTTTACGTATATATATTTTTTTGTTTAAGCCATTTTGATTTACTATGGCACCATTGTTCGGAACATTAAGATTTGACTGTTTAATTTATAATGTGTCTAATCCTATAACTTACATGTTAAGGAATTGCTAACTGTAGATGTATTAAATCAAATATCATATATTGTAGATACATCATTGTTGAGAGATAAAGGCTAATATATCACATTCATATTATGAAATGTCATTTTATCATATATATATATGTAATTGAGATTGTAAAAAATATGAATGAATATGAATTAATTAGTAGTTTAGGTTAATGGGAAGAAAAATAGCTGAGTTAACCTTACTCCTTCTGAAAAAATCTTAAAATTGGAGTCTGCTAAACCTAATAGACGATGACTAGGAAATAACAACTTTACGTTAGCTTGGAAAAATAAGAGCTAGGTCTCTCACCTGTCATGTCAGAAGGGCTAGGATACACTTCTGTCATCCCAAAGGTTGTCAAATATCTTCTGAGTACACTGTCGGGATCCAAAACCCCACAGAAAAAAGCGTATAAAGCACAGGAGATGCTCACAGTGACTAAGGGAAAGACGAATGTGATGCTAGCAGCAAACGGATGGGAAACACAAAGAGGAGGGGGAGTCGATATAATAGTGTACGCCTTGATGAGATTAGTTTTCTGTTTATGACATAGAAAGATTATTTTAAAATGGAACTGGAAACATCAAGTGTTCACTTCAAATATTTTCTTATAGTTTTTATAGCTAAATTTAAAACGCTGCTTCTTAAATGGCTCCATTTTAATTACGGTTAGCGTTAAATGAAAAAGGTAGTTAAGGATCTATTTTATCAAAACTGCTCAACGCATTCAACAGCACATACAAACGTATAAAAATAATGTTTAATGTTCAAACGGAATAATACATGTTTACTTTAAATTTTATCGAATAAATTACATTTGATGCGGCTTTTGAAGTGATTGAGGTATTTATTTTCTCGTCAGGGTGACCGCTTCACATTTGGCTAATTTGCATATTAATGCGCCAGACATCACACCTTTCAGGTCCTTGCGTCGCCTAGCAACCAAGTAGAACTATGTAACTTGGCGGAAGAAATTGCCAAAATCAAAAATAAAATACAAAAATGAGAAGGATAAACAAAAACAAACATCTGCAAGGCATAAAAGTAAAAAAAATAAATAAAATTGTGGATTATGATTCATTTTACTGCTTAAAAGGCTGCATGCATTTTTCTAACAATATGCTTCTTTGTAATTATTGTGTAATTATTATGACGCCAATTAAAAATCAAAATTTTACTTGGGATCAATAAAATATATATCCAATACTTGTTTCCCAAAAATAAGTTGTATATTCATTGCTAATTCATGTGTCTTGTGAAATAAATAACATGAATTATATATATATATATATTAGAACTCAGATCAATACATTAGCCAATGAATAAATTCTTTCCAAATGGTAAAAACTACTTTACTTTTTTTGTACAAACCTAATACCCAAAAGTTGAGACACTGTACACATTGTGAATAAAAACAGAATGTGGAAGTTTCATTCATTCATTCATTCTATTCCCTAACCGCTTTGTCCCGTTAGGGGTCACGGGTGACTGGAGGCTATCCCAGCAGCTTTGGGCCTGAGGCGGGGAACACCCTGGACAGTGGCCAGTTAGTTGCAGGGTTGACATTTAGAGACAGACAGTGACAGACAACCATTCACTCTCACATTCATTCACTAGGGACACTTTAGCCAATTAACCTATACTGTACATGCATGTCTTTAGGCGGTGGGAGGAAGCCAGAGTACCCGGGCGAGAACCCACGGTAATATGTGGAGGACATGCTGACTCCTCCTAAATTTTATGGCATCAACACATCTCAAAAAAGTTGGGACAAGGACATGTTAACCTCTGTGTGGCTTCCCCTCTTCTTTTTACAACAGTCTGTAATCGTCTGGGGACCGAGGAAACAATTTGCTCAAGTTTAGGAATAGGAATGTTCTCTCATTCTTGTCTAATACAGGCTTCTAGTTGCTCAACTGTCTTAGGTCTTCTTTGTTGCATCTTCCTCTTTATGATTCACCAAATGTTTTCTGTGGGTGAAAGATCTGGTCATTTCAGAACCAGATCCTTCTTCTACGCAGCCATGATGCTGTAACTGATGCAGGATGTGGTCTGGCTTTGTCATGTTGGAAAATGCAAGGTCTTCCCTGAAAGAGACGACTGCTGCAGCATTGGGGCAATGCCCATCTTAACTTCTGAGAGACACTGTCACTCTGACAGGCTTTTTTTATACCAAGCTGGTATTAGGTCAAGCAATTGACCTAAGTTGCAAATTGGTTCTCCAGCTGTTGTACATTTAACTTTTCTGGGAATGTGTAGCTCTCATGAAATCCAAAATGAGCCAAAATCTGGCATGACATTTCAAAATGTCTCACTTTCAACATTTGATATGCTATCTATGTTGTATTCTGAATAAAATATTTTTTTTAACTTCCACATCATTGCATTCTGTTTTTATTCACAATTTGTACAGTGTCCCAACTTTTTGGGAATTGAGTTATATATTTTCTTCTACAAAATTAACAATATAGTTAAAACCAAATCTCACTCTGAAAAATTCTTCGCAAAGGTATAGGTTATTAAAAGGACAGGGTCAATGCAACAGGTTATAGGTGTACTATTTAATTGGTTAAAAATGTGGCATGACAAATGAAAAAATTTTATTTTTTTTTTTAGAAAAAAAGCTTACACTGTATATATTCTGTATATTGTTCACAGTATATCTCCCAAAAAAAGTAATTCTCATGTCAGTGTTAATCCACGTCTGGGGTAGTTTCCGCTTCACAGACCACAGCCTGCCCTCTTTCTGGCTCGTGTCGTGAAGCGCACGTGCCACACATGACAGGCCCCAGCGGTGGTGTTGCGTCACGTTGGCGCGCACACACACACACACACACACACACACACACAAGGACAAGCTCTGGACGCGCAATATGGGTCAGCGTTGTTTTAAGTCTCCACACGTTCACTGAGACACATCATACGGCAGAGCTAAAAATACACCAAATAAACCAGAGATGTGCTTTTTCAGTTTCTCTAGGCTGCTGCTAAACTAGCTCTTGTGTATTAGCCCATTTTCTTGTTACACTGTGAGGTAGATAAGTAACAAAGTGTGCCTAGAGTAAATATGTATAAAATTTTAAAAAGACATTAAACATCCACCAACAAATACATTGTACAGCATAAAGTATCTAGGACATTGAAAGTGGTGTTATTTTTTGTGAACGACTACAATTTGATCATTAATACTTATCTAAATATGATTAAATTTAGAATAATCATAAGACTGATCTCTTTTGCTTTATCCAAGCTTAATACAGAGAGTTTTCTACAAAATTGTACAATACCTTTAGAGGGAAACTTGTCAGCAGACTGGCAAAGGCAAGTGTCCCCAAAAACAACGTTGCCAGGTCAGTGGAGTTAAGAACTTTATTGGAAACCCAGCCTTAGTTTCAAACATAAAGTACAATTTATTAATTAAATAGTAACAGCAACAACACAAGGTTAGCAGAACTGAGGGAAATTTACCCACTTTGAAACAAGGAACAGGAAGTTCCCAAAACAAAGAATAAAATAGATATGTTTTGTATTAATGGAGGCTTTATTGTTTACTGTTGCCTTATGTATATTCAGGAACTGGTTTAGTACAAGACAACAGAAGTTTCAAAGCCCTAAAGAAAAGCAAAACCAAGGATGCCCAGATACCAAAAAGTAAGGCAATAACTCGTATTAGTGTCTGGACAACCCTGAGACGAACAGAAAGTGAACCAATACAAAAATACATTTAGATTTTAGAGGATCATCCAGCACTGGTTTAATATAGAAATCATTCATCGTTAGTGGAATATAACAAGTTCAAGATACGCTCTGGTGTTGTGTCTTGACTCTTAACTTCTTACAAACTGTCTAAACTGAACAAATTAACCGTCCTGTACTACGCAGCCAGAAGAAAACGTTAAGCCAACGTTGCCTGGTTAAAAAATAAAATCAGTCTTGCTCAGTCGCATTACGAAGCAGCTTACTGACGTTAAATTAACCCTGGGGTTTCTCTGGAGCTATGACAGACAGACGGTAACATAACAGGAAACTAGTCAGCTTGTTCAAAACAGCTCCAAAACATTATCACAGAGGCTTTTCAATTGATGGCTCTCAACATAATTAACATAACATAATGCAGACAAAGCTTTTCAGCTGCAGTTAAGCCAGAACAAAAGAGATAGTTCACAATAGATATAATACATGTTTAAATATAATTTTACCACTAATCAAACCTCATTATATTTCCATTATTTGCTGTGATACTTGTGTGGGCACTTTTTAAATCTCCACACAGGTTTGTTCTCTTCCTCCACACCAGCAGCATGTGTTAAGAGCTCTCATCTGCAAATAAATGTTACAAAGAAGCGTAGCTGTTCCTTTCCACAGAGATCTACTTTGAACCAGCTTTGAAACTATGAAAACCCAGAGTTAACCCCAATGTTACCTCACTCTTTAACCCAGCTCTGAAGTACAAGGTCCATAGCTACAAGATACAGAAAATAGCAGGTGTAGGGAAAAAAATAAAACACAAAATGGTTTATTTGTTTATTGGCGAATCCGGAGATTCTGTATTCTATTCCACATAATGTGAAATCAATATAAATACATCTTAAAAAGAGTGGTGTTCAAACCAGTGAGACATTTGCGGATGTTGCGTCAGTGAGTTTCTGAGTCAAAGAAAAACAAAAAGGTATAATAAAAAGTCTTAGCAGTGCTCCTGATTTTTCCTCTCTAAATACGATGTGTTCCTAGCTTCACAGTCTGTGACATCATCAGTCGCCGGGCGGACCCAAAATTGCTTCACAACAGTTTTAAACCACACCAGCATCTCCTTTTCACTGATAATAATCTCTAACGCGAGTAATGATGATTTCTCCTGACATGAAATGCAAAGACTGATGGCAGACAAACTAAAGACCTGGAAATATACTGTATTTTTAATAAACTGTTTTCGATTGGCATAGGCTGATCTTAATAAAAATATTTATTATCGGTGAGAAGTGTCAACTTAATTGTCCAACCGGAGCATCCTGACTAAAATACAACCTTTCCTCTTCATTAGCCATGGATTAGATCTGAAACACAAAGAGGAACAGCCATGTTAGACGCATAAAGTTACAAAAAAGTTTATAAATATGAAGTAAAAGCTGAAGGAGTTCAGACATTCAACAGACCCTTGTGTACCACAAAAGTCTAAAATGACAGTAGAGTGTGTATGTTACAGGGAATCTGCGCCTGTATTACTTTATTAACTTTTATTGCTTCGATAATGTCTTTTGATGAGAACCAAGAGACAGCAATATCAGCAGCGTGAGGGGACTGTGACGAGAACAAATGTAGCCAAACTTTAAAACAAGATGTCTTGTTTAGCAGTACATTTAGCCAGTAACATTTACCATTGTTTAGTGATACTAGTTTTATGAGATAACTGTTCCTACACTAATCAAACACCAACACACGTTTATAATGATTAGAAGTACATGTGGCTACAATTACATGTACTGAGGTTAAACAAAGTGCAACACAAAATTATAAAAATCTTATTTGATGTGAGCTTTAAAAATTAAGTTATTTGGGTTGGGTTTAATGTAATGTACATCACAATGTTTTGTAAGTCACAAAAAACAAAAGCAGTGACTTTGTTTTACAAGATTTAGGAATGTTTCTTTGTTTTTTTTCTCAAGAACAAGACATGGTTCCTTTGTCTTTGGAAAATAGACCAGACTGACAATCCCAAAAGCAGAGGGGTCACCAAAGTGGTTCAGAAGTGCACTCGTTTTTTGATACTTTTCGGGTCTTTGAATGTACCACCACCGCTCCAATTTTAAAAAGTCTTACATCATCAATGTCCTCATCGTTGTCTCCAATATCATCAAACTGGATCTCATCATCGTCTCCAGGACCAAAGGTGTCTGTCTCGTTGATTTTAGCTGCACGTGAAAAAGGAAATGTTTTTCAGCAAATATATTTTTACAGAATTACAAGCTCAGATATGGTCAGCAATTGAGGACCTCTGCTGGACAAAATCAGAAACTGTTCTTTTCCTCAAAAGATATGTTAATATGATTCTTGTTGAACTCACCGTGCTCTGGCAGCTCTCCGTAAGCTTTCAAACTACGAGCCTCGTCTGCGTTGTACTTCAGGATGACGTCAGCTTTGTTATCCTGAAACAAGACAAATGTTTGAGAGATCTGAACCTGACCTCCAACACTCTGCACCATTGAGACACTTTACCTTTTTTGACCAGATTTATAAAAAAAAAAAAACTTGATAAATACAATGCCTGTGTAGAGCTAATGTTATGAAAATGTGTATAATAATAAAAAAAAAAATTTTAATTTAAAAAAAGGACAAAATTGGATTACAGGCTTTGGTTGGGAAGTATTTATTAAGAGAAAATACACAAGAGTTAAATGGAGCAATAGAGATGTAGGAAGTCTTCAGTGAAGGCTACGAGGATTCCTCAGATACGTCTAATCTGTCTGATAAAAAGGAAGGTATGGCATTTTATGTTGCCAGTAAGAGGGCTGCTTTTAAAAGGACTGACCTGCTCCAATGAAAAAAGCAACAACTGAGGCAATAAAAGCCCAAGAAATGCTATAGAATGAGGTTTCGAGGCACACAGTTTTTGTTTGGAATCTGTCTCTAATCCAAAGTAAATTGAGTGCTCAATTTTCAGTAGTCACTTCAAACTGGAAAATCTCAGTAAATTTTGATTTGATTACTTTTGAGTAAAACTGTGGGATGCCCAAATACACCCATCTCTAGTACATGTGACATGTTTTTCTGATTCTTTACCACTACTGCATATTTTTTACCTTTGTTTTCCTTTTGTAGGGGAAAAATAAAAATAGAAAAACGTGGAATTATCTTGTAAAAGTACACAATACATACCTGGTAATCTCTGAGTCCAACCAGGATGATGTCTGACGTGTTAATCCAAACCTAAGGAGAGAGCACAGATTATTCACACAGATCCAGGTTTGGGTCCAGTTGAGTCCTCCTCTGTGCGAGGGTGTGAGAGGGGGACAAACCTTTTTCCGGAGTTTTCCTCTGATGTGGCAGAGTCGCTTGGTGCCGTCGAAGCACATTGCCTCCAGTCGACCGTTCCCCAGCATTTTGATCACCTGAGCGTATTCTGCATGGATCAAGACAAATATCACGTCATAAATAAAATTATATAATAAACTCTTCTGTACCGGACATACATAATTTAAAGCAAAAGGAATGTATGCAAGTCATACGCCTGGACTAAATATGTTTACATTTTATCCAAAAAAGGTAGTCTGGTCCATTTCAGTTAAAAAAATTAAAATAAAATAAAAGAGCACATAGCCTGCTCATTTTAGATTATCATCAGTTAAAATTGGTCAGTCATAGTGAGTTTGGTGGAGGCCTTGTTTAATGAAAGAAGTTCCAGAGAGACCAGGCAAACAAATAACTTGTAAATAACTTGTTTGAACTCCAATGACCTATTGCAATTTCAAGTATGTCCCTCTTGTCCCTGCAGGGCTATCGTAAAGCACTTAAAACGCAAGAAAAAACCAACACTGGACGAAGAAACCAAAATATGGCTTTGTAAATCTCAAGATTAAGGAGGGATTTGTTGAGGTGGTGTATGTCCATGAAAAAGACAATACTACAAACTACAGCACAAAATAGTTCTCATTAAAACAAGGTAATATGTTGTAAATGTGCACAGTGTTGTTCCCCTCAGGGCTCACTTCTTTCTCTACATATTGTATCCAACAGAGGAAACGGACCATAGATTTCACAAAATTCAGAAAAATCCCCCTTTTCTCAGTCTCCTGTGAAATCCCCCTGTGATCTCCAGTCTCTGAAATACCACAAAATGTAATCACTTCTTGGTCATTTAAAAAAAAAAAAAATCAAAATGCCCTTTTAATAGATTTTATAGTTTCAGAAAAATTGATAACAGCCAGCTAGTATCAGAAACATGGCAAATTACCATCTTTGCTGCTTTGACATTTTCTCAATATCAACCTTTAAGAATGTGTAGCAAAGATAAGATTATTCTCACTCTAAACCTTGACAAAACCTGCTTATTCCAACAACAGAAAACAAACACCAGTAAACAGTTTTGAAATAACAGATTAAAAGCCTCACAATGACTGTATATTTTATAAATGAGCAACATTTTTAACAGTTACTGGTCCAGCTTTATTTTTTCGGAATCAAAAGGAAAAATCTGTCAGATATTAACCAATAAATGTATGTCATCCAGCTCAGTTGTAAGTTGTTTGCGTGTAGCTAAATATTTTGATCTCTTGACGTTTAGATACAAGGCTTTCGCTTACGGCAACTCACAATATTTTACCCCCACAAAACCTGGTTATATAATTAACACAGAGCATTTTAACAGCAAATATAAGTCCTCCTTGACCAAAACATAATATTTGCCCCAATTTTCCATGACAGTGCATTAATATGATACCGTTTTGGTAGTTTTAGGGGAAAACCCACTGCATTAAAAAAAAAAAAAATCATTTCACCATTAATTAAAAGGCCAAAAACATACTTTTTTAATAGACATTTACCACCAATTAAACAAACACCTTTGCTTTGAATATTTAGCATAACTTTTTATTGAATTTTGCAGTCTATTCATTCAATTTCTTTTGTGATTTTAATTATTCAATGGCCTATTTCTTTATTTTTTATGTCTTCTGTTGGATGTTGTATATTTATGTGGCTTATACAGCACATTGGTCAACCATGACTGCTTTTAAAATGTGCTGTAGAAATAAAGGTGAATCAATAGAAGCCTAAAACTAAGCACCAGTCCTCAATGCCTCATCTGAACCAAAATTTTTGCCATGATTCGTATTGTCCTTTGTAGAATTATCCTCTACAACCAACATATTAAAATGGGCCTTAGTAGTTTAGCGGTTTAAGAATGAGTTTTTCTGTCCACATTCACAGCAGGACATTATTTAGTCTATTTCCTTGCTCCTGTCTGCTTCTTCAAACTGGAAGTGAGCTTCTATACGGAATCAGTATCAGGAGAATAATAGCGCTACATTTACAAAATACTGGACAATCCTTTTAACACGGGCTACTCACAAGTAACTAGTCACCTTTTTAATATATGAATATTCCAGATGTCACGTTTGAAAGGTAGCAGAAAGTTAAAAAGCGATATAAAAATAAATAGTCTGGTCCAATATCCTAGCATTGGTTGACACACTTTTTAAGCGCACTCAATATATTTTATGGTAAATATTAAAAAAGAAAAGCAACTACATGACCTGTAAAAAAAGAAGACAACTATTGTCTCAGTGAATACTTTCCCCCACCCCAAACCTAACAGACTGGTGATTTCCAGGATTTAGTCTACAGTATTTATATAGATCTTTGTTAGGTTAGGTCTTTTTATTTTAATGTACGTTATTTTGAGGCAATGTTATCCATTGTTGCTTTGGTAAAGGCACAACTACAATCACCACTGATGGAGAACACTGGCCCTAATACTTACTTCATCTATAAACCACCAAAAACCAGCCTGCTTATGTCTTTTTAACTCCGTTGTGATGCTAAAGTCCTAGCACTTACCCTGTCCGTCCTCTTTGAACACCAGTTCTCTTTTCTCGGACTCATTTTCGTTCTTTCCTCGCCGACGATTCTTTCCTCCTTTACCTGTAAACAAACACATTAGGGCACAATTATTAAAACGAACACACGTAAAAGTAAGCGACGTACAGCATTTCTTTATATTTAGATTTATGGGTTGAAAATATTACTCAAAAATCTACAACTAACGTAGCATCCCGTTAAACCCCATTGTTACAACATACAGCGAGAATAAACCCTTTAACCCGAAGCTACCACGCTGTAAAGTTGCTTTTATCTGACACGGGTCACTTCTACTTTGAAATTAAAGTTGGACACCAAATACAATTGAAAGAAAATGTGTATTTAGCAAAATATAGTTTTACAGATGTTACGGGCCAACGGGTGCGGTTTAACTAGCCATTAGCCGGCTAGCTGCGTATCAGGATTACTTTGTAAAATAGGCCAACATGTCGAGAAGATACCACAGGGTTTTCCCTTTTGATTAAAATAACCCAATACTCACGACAAGTACGTTATATCTAAGCTATGCCAGTTTGTTTGGTTTATTAAACGCCTGCGTTTACTTACTAGCTTTAGCCGTGCGGTGTCACGTTTTTAGTGCGTGTCTCACGACGGGATGGACGAGCACTGACAAAATTAACATCACAAATGAAGCCGCTAAATCCTCCCGTTACATACCTTTATTCTTGGGCATATTCTTTTACAACTCGGTGTCTGTAAATCTCCTCGACAAAAAAACACAGTGAATTTGTAAGTGTTTACAGTCTGTTAAAGTACAGATGTAGCGCTGACTTCCCAGTACAAGCTAGTCACGGCTCAGCGGCTATACCATTCTACGCATGCGCACGATAAGACATTCAAAACCGCTGATCTTTATTGTAAAAGAAAAAATGTACACAATTGGCTTTTGTAAAGTAGGTTATATTTTGCTCTGGTATGAATCGAATAAGGCTTCTATTTTGGTAATTTGTACTTTTACTTAAGTATCAGGTTTGGCTGATATCACATTGTTATAGACTGACTGTATACTTTATAAGAGAATGCAGGGAAAATACAATTACCTACTGTACATCGTTGCATTTATTGAACTGCAGAAATTGGTTATTAATCAATCAAAGTCATTTTTCCTTATCCTTTGATCTGAACAGAATTACAAAAAGATTTAGACCAGTTGAAACCAGTTACATTTAGAAAGTGACAAACAGGAAAACAATACCCTCTGCATAGATTTTATGTTAGTTTTGTTTTAAAATGTAGAATATAATAAAGCCACTCGTTACATAAAGTGTTGTTTGACAGTTAAAGCCACCATTCAGTCCTTTGTCTTTATTACACAATGCTCTGGTCTGTGTCTAAACTTAACCAGGTGATAATCTGTCTAAACATAAGAGGAACTGTATAATGTCTCAAAGTCAATGTTCAAGTCATTCAGAAACTGCTCTGATGTTATCGACTGGAGCTAACACACAGACTGTTCACAAGAACCTCCTACAGCTTCAGTCTGACAATAATGAGCACCACTTTAAACACATCAGATATTATTTTTAAGTTTAGAAAAATGAACAGCAACCCCTATACCAAAGTATAAACTAACTTCAGCGAGCATAGGCTGAGTGAATGTGGCCTGGACTCTGTGGAGGATCATAGTTTGAGCAACGCTGTAAAAAGACAAAATCACTGCGCTGTGGTCCAGGTAAACCCCTATTCTGGATTTAAGAAGTCCTCTGGTGGTGGGCTCAGGTTGGGGCAGTAAATGTTGGACTTGGCTGAGAGCCAGTGAGAGGTTTTTCAGGCCGTCCCTCAGAGTGAGCTGTAGTTGATCTGTGAGTACAGACACGGCTGCTGTCACCTGCTCAAAGGGACCAAGGGGCCCCAGGGTCGGTGTCTGGATCCTGGAGGAGTCTGGGGCCTCGGCCGAGGACGGTGGGGAATAGATGTGAAGAAACTGGTTGTGGTCCGGTGTGAGACACAGTGAGTCCAGCTGGGCCTGGGTCCTCCTCAGCTCAGTGATGTCCTGCTGTAGTTTGTCCTGAAGCTGTTGGACACGAGCCTCTTCGGTCTCCTGCTGGGCCCAGATCTGCTGCTACACTTCAGACCGTCTTTTCTTCAGGAGACGGCTCAGCCGAGTGAAGCTCTCCTCACTGTGTCTCACTGCTTCATCAGCAGAGCGTCTGAGGGCCGCCGGTTCCTGTTGGAGCCTCTCCAGGTCTGTCTCTTTGTCCCGGATCCTGTGGAGGACCTGGTCCTGTCTGGCCTCCAGCTCTGTCTGCCTCTGGGCCCTCTCTGCAGCGGCCGACACTGTGTGGGGTTGTTTGTGTTGCTCCATGCAGCAGACCACACAGCATATAATATATAATATACACAGACCACGATCGAAGCTCCGCAGATGGATCTAAGTGTGGTTCCAGAGCTCTGTACGTGGAGGTGAGCCTGACTATCTCTAGTCGATACCTCTCAACCTTTCGCACAAGCTTAGGCTGTGCAAATTGTGTTGTTTAGTGACATTTGTAAAAAATAATTTCGAGACACAAAGTAGTTGTACCTGAAGCCTCTGTGTGTTTCCTGCATTAGGTCGACTCAGTGCAGATGGGTGGATCCCACATGACTCCACCTCCAGAGCTCTGCTCACACACAGACTGAGACCAGCGTCACACTAGTTTCTGTGAAAGAGAAACTAACACAGTCATTGTTATTGAGCGGAAAATGGCAGAGAAAGCAGTTCAACTCGACCAAGAAGCCTTTTCTTGTGGGATCTGTTTGGATCTACTGAAGGATCCAGTGACTACTTCCTGTGGACACAGCTTCTGCATGAGCTGTGTTCAAAGTCACTGGGACACAGAAGAGGAGAAGCAGCTCTACAGCTGTCCTCAGTGCAGACAGAGCTTTGTCCCGAGGCCTGTCCTGATGAAAAACACCATGATGACGTTTTTAGTGGAGCAGCTGAAGGAGAGTGGGCTCCAGGACGCTCCAGTGGACCACTGCTCTGTGGGACCTGGAGATGTGGTCTGTGATGTGTGCACTGGGAGGAAGAGGAAAGCTGTCAAGTCCTGCCTGCAGTGTCTGGCCTCTTACTGCGAGACACACCTTCAGCCTCATTATCAGTCGACTGCGTTTGGAAAACACCAGCTGATGGAGCCCTCCGAGAAGCTCCAGGAAAACATCTGCTGTCAACACAACGAGGTGAAGAAGATGTTCTGCCGCAATGACCAGCAGTGCATCTGTGTGGTCTGCTGCATGGACCAACACAAAGACCACCACACGGTGTCGGCCGCTGCAGAGAGGGCCCAGAGGCAGACAGAGCTGGAGGCCAGACAGGACCAGGTCCTCCACAGGATCCGGGACAAAGAGACAGACCTGGAGAGGCTCCAACAGGAGGCGGCGGCCCTCGGACGCTCTGCTGATGAAGCAGTGAGACACAGTGAGGAGAGCTTCACTCGGCTGAGCCGTCTCCTGAAGAAAAGACGGTCTGAAGTGAAGCAGCAGATCCGGGCCCAGCAGGAGACCGAAGAGGCTCGAGTCCAACAGCTTCAGGACAAACTACAGCAGGACATCACTGAGCTGAGGAGGACCCAGGCCCAGCTGGACTCACTGTGTCTCACACCGGACCACAACCAGTTTCTACAGAACTATCCCCCACCGTCCTCGGCCGAGGCCCCAGACTCCTCCAGGATCCAGACACCGACCCTGGGGCCCCTTGGTCCCTTTGAGCAGGTGACAGCAGCCGTGTCTGTGCTCACAGATCAACTACAGCTCACTCTGAGGGACGGCCCAAAAAACCTCTCACTGGCTCTCAGCCAAGTCCAACATTTACTGCCCCAACCTGAGCCCACCACCAGAGAGGACTTCTTAAAATATTCAAGTGTAATCACACTGGACCCAAACACAGCATTTACCTGTCTCTCACTGTCTGAAGAAAACAGACGAGCAACAGTTACGAAGGAAAACCAGAGATATTCAGATCATCCCAACAGATTCAGTCAGTGCTGGCAGGTGCTGAGCAGAGAGGGTCTGACGGGCTGTTGTTACTGGGAGGTGGAGTGGAGTGGGTTTGGGGTTGATATAGCAGTCACAAACAAGAAAATTGAGAGAAAAGGAGGCTTTGATAAATGTAGATTTGGATTCAATGATAAATCCTGGGCCTTAATTTGTCACAAAAATGGTTATTCATTTAGTTTTAACAAAGTCCAGTCTGGGGTCTCAGGTCCAGTTTCGTCCAGAATAGGGGTTTACCTGGACCACAGCGCAGGGGTTTTGTCGTTTTACAGCGTCTCTCAAACCATGACCCTCCTCCACAGAGTCCATACCACATTCACTCAGCCTCTGCTCGCTGGAGTCAGGTTTGGTTATTATGGAGTCACAGCTCATTTTCCTAAACTGAAATAATCTCTGATGTGTTTAAAATGCTGTTCATTATTGTCAGACTGAGGCTGTAGGAGGTTCTTGTGAACAGTCTGTGTGTTAGCTCCATTAGATAACATCAGAGCAGTGTCTGAACGACTAACACTGACTTTGAGACATTATAAAGTTCCTCTTATGTTTAGACAGAACAACGCCTGGTTTAGTTTAGACACAGACCAGAGCCATTGTGTAAGAAAGACAATGGGCTGAATGAAGGGTTTAACTGTCAAACAACAAAACTAAAATAAAAACTATAGAGAGTATTGTTTTTCCGTTTGTTACTTTCTAAATAAATCTGGTTTCAGTCTAAATCTTTCTGTAAATCTGTTGAATGACTTAATAGGCTCTAAGTGGTTTTAGTTGGTTTTCATTTGGACAACATAACAAATATAGACCCCTCACATAAAGGAGTTGTGCTTAAAAAAAACAGATTTTGTGGTTATATTTTAAATTTCAGCCTGAAAAAAAGAACTTCTAGGACAGCCTAAGTCCCACTAAAGAAAGTCTAAGTCCCAGCGGTGGTCCTCGTCCCACAGTTTGAGAACCTCTGGCTCATGGCTCAGGTTGAAGGCTTTTTAGCTGAATTTTACTTACGGCCCTGAAAAGATCTTGTCTCTAATGAACAATAATTAGTGTTTACTATAAACTGTAGAAATAATGCAGTGAACTATTTTTAATGCTATAATTCAAAATCCAAAGAAAATGTTTGTGTCTTTGCAAATCTTAACCACAAACATCTCAAAAGTAAAGAGTGACTCAAAGAAAGACCAGCAGGAGACCTTTAAATAAATATATCTATTTTATTATTTTATATTTATATTATTTTTATATATTTATTATACAAAGTCCGGCTGTGGCTGCAGACACAAAATGGCCGCCGGTAGCAGCAGGATGAACACTGACAGAGGACGAGGAGGAGCAGAAGAAGAAAGCATTTCCCTTTTTATAAAGACACAGAAACACCCTTTTACAGGACCAGACCAGGACAAAGACCAGGACCAGGACCCTACCAGGAACAAACCAGGACCAGACCAGGACCAGACCAGGACCAGGACCCTACAAGGAACAAACCAGGACAAGATCTGGACCAAGACTAGGACCAAGACCAGAATCAGGACCAGACCAGGACAAGACCAGGACAAGATCAGGACCAAGATCAGGACCAAGACCCAGACCCAGGACCAGGTTGATTTTGTAGAAATGGAGGATCGTTGCTGTGTTTTCTATAAAGGGCTTTATCTTCTGCATTAAACACACGTTTAACAAGACGTTTCACAACACGTTTCACTAGACGACCCCGAGTGACCTCAGTCTGGTCACATGACTCCATCTGTGCTTTTCTTTTGTTACGACTCTCTGTCGGGACTCGAATGCATCGTTAACCCGAGTTGTGTATTTACAGTTTGTGTTCAGACAGGAAGCTCCATCAGTTGTCTGTTTTTGATTGACAGATTCAAGGAAAGACAGTTATCACGGAAACGCCCCATGCCTCAGCAGAAGGAAACTGTCCCAGAGGAAGTATGAGCTTTGGGACAACATTTAGGTAATGTCTTAATATAACAAACTAAAATAAAACCTGAGTTAAAACTGGGGACACTAACATGACCTGCCACCAGGGGGAGCCCAACCCAAGAGTTAAATTTGACAAAGAAAGCACTCTCACATTTTTAATCTTATTTTAAATATTGTTCCTGTTGTTCAAAGTGGATTTGAGCTCACTGTTTTGTCTCCACGTCATGTTCCTCATCTTTATTTGTGCATTTTATTTCAACGTCTGTCAGTTTAATCCTGGAATTTTTAATTTGAAATGTTCAAAGAACGTGCTCTGCTACAGTCCCTTTACGTCACTACTGAAGTCTTATCACAAATTTTCACTGAGCCTGTCCCAGCTCTGTTTTGATAAAAGAGTTATTTTAGACCAAAAGTGTCTAAAGGCCTTTTATTTAACATCAATATCATTAAAATGGACAAAGTTCAAGGACAGTGCCTCATAAAGTGACTGTAAAAGTAGAGCGAGTTCGAGAAGACGGTTTATTTTTTTACGATTACAGCTTTATTCTCATGTCCTACTTAAAAAAAAAGATTATTCATTTCAATTGAGACGCCTCAAAAGACAAACAAATCCATTTTAAGTTTAAATCCAAATCCCAACGTTTCTCTTGGTTTTTACTTTCTGTCTGCCCCAGGAGTGAATGTGTGTAAATGGGGTGAGTGGAAACTTCATGTAAAAAAAAAAAAAAACACTGTTGTAAAGCACTTTGTGATAATTATCTGAGAAAGGTGCTATATAAATAAATTACTTACTTACTTACTTCTGCTTTGACGGAGGACAGACATAAGAGTCATGTTTTTCCAACAGACATTAAACTGCTTCCTGTCTGTAAGACTTCATCAAACCTCAGTGAGATATTTCAGTCATATTTCAAATTTACAAAAATATAGGGGTAGCGTAGTTTTTCTTATTTTATCCGACAAATTGTTGGCAGTAACAGAACTTAAGTAACAGAACTTAAGTCCTCCCTAGACACTTCTTCGGAGTATCTAGGGAGTGGGAAGTCCAGGTTTATCACTGCTTAAACCTCGACACTCGACTACAAAGCTGGATTAATGAAGTAACGTTGGAGATAACCCTGGGTTTTTGGTAGATCTCCAGGTTAATTTTCTCCAGATGTCACAAATACAATGTGTCAAAATGAAATCAAACAGAAAAGGGTTTCTTCTGTAGACGAATCTGCTGCTAGCACCAGAGCAGCTAAAATGTTGTAAATAATGACTAACAACACTAAAAAGATCCAGAAAAGGTTACCTCTGTAATGTGTGCAAAGTGGCTAAAAACACAGTGTATCCTGTTTGTAGTGAGCAGCGTACTTTGTTGGTTTATATAAATTAACCATGTGCTCCAAAGGCTTTTTGTGTCTTTTAACAAGACTTTATGTGGCTTGTACATTATATTAAACCTGGTCTATGGAGACAGAGAGGGGTCAAACTTAAAGGACCAGAACTAAACTGCTTTATTTTCACTATGAGAGTCACGACTGTTGTTTGCTGCTGTTGCTTTGTGACAAGACTGATCAAGACTGTGACTGTTTTGTTGAAGCAGGTGTAACTGGTTTATTTGGCTTTGTACAGGGCCCTAGTTTGTTCAGATTTACATTTGAAAGCTGTTTGGAAGTAGCCTATAGACGAATACATGTTTATATTAAAATATCTTTTTTATCTGCTCACAATGAACAGAGAAATGACAAACCACAGACAGATACAGTCTGGTCTAAATGTCTTTATTTAAACATCCTTAAACAAAATAAAAAGCGCAAACAGCTGCTATTCTGTGTTATTGCATGTAGCCTATATTGTGTCATGTCTCACTGGAGCTGAGTGAAAGGCGTGAGCGCGATGAAAGCTGGACTTTAGCAGTGACAAGTCCTTAGGCTTGTGTAAGTGCACATATTGGCTAAGTCACACACACGCAGGTTATCGGGGGAGCATGGAGGGGGACAATCAGGCTCAGACTTAGTTCAAGCCAAATGTGCCTAGTGTAAGTAAGACCTAAGACACAAATGGCCTCACATACCATACAACAAAATACCTCTGTCCACCAGGGGGCAGGCTTCAAAAGCAGAAATATACTGTGAAACCCCATGGCGACTTTACAAGTGTAAAACACTGTTTACAGCCTCGTACAAAAGATTTCTTTGGTTTGACCTCAGCTTAACTTTAGAATTATGCATAATTAAGGGAGGAGTGACTTTGATTGGCATGTGGGTGCCATTTAGGGGAAGCGGCCCGCTAGCCCAGGGAACGCTAACGTCTGCTTGATATGTTCATGAAGACAGTTAGATGTGATTATCATTTTCTAAAATACAAGTAGTTCATGTAAATGACTGTGTTGAGACAAGTGACAGTAACATATTTGTTCTAAACATCACACACTATTTTGTGATTAGACCACGTATTTCATGCTTTACTCTCGCATGCAAATTTAAATCTTATTATTTCTGTCTTAAGGGTAAAAAAGTTTTACATTTCAATAAAGTGATCCTATTTTTTATTATTATAAGATTATGAGATAGTAATGATGCTTCATTTTAGTGTAAAAATGAGCCTCCCTCAAATACTGACGCCTTAATGTATAAGTCTCGCAGATGAAGGGCAGATATTTAACAGAACTGGAAAGGTTAATCAGACAAAGATAAAAATGTTCTCATGCTTAAAATGATGATGATCATAAAAAAAGCTATAATCTTGATAATAATCTGACATGTTACTCTCAAACAGTCTCTCCCGGCTCCTTTGGTATAAGTGCTGAAACTACAACTACAAGAATGAAAACTATAAAACCAACATAAAGTTTGTCTGTTAAATCCAACTCAGAAAAAGGTACATGTACAGCGCTGGTGCATAATACAATGCTCAACTCGATACCACAACAGTAGTAATCTTTGGCCACTTCCTGCAACTGTATCAGTACTTTTCCATTATGTGTCCAGTCAACAGTGACCAGGTGAGGTATCAGGTGTCCTAATCTAGGGTGCAATGAAGCGTGCAAAGTGAGCAAATAACAAGTATAAAAAGTTATGAGTGCATCCCAATAGAAAAACACTAACAGATATTAACAGCAAGAGTTGAAATAAACTTTGTTGTAAAGATTTGCAGACTTACCCCAGGCTGAGAGACGAGAGGAGATGAGAGTGTAGAGACCTCTGAAGCCATTAGCAGCATCCATTAGCTTGACATTAGCCGTTAAACAGCCCGGATGTAATTGCCATCCTATTGCCTTGTGGTAAGGCCAATATTGGTGAATGGGGGAGCAATGGGCAGGTTATATCCATTTTTATTTACAATCTATGTCATGAACTGACAACGATATTAAAGAGTATAGGCGTGTCATTATAAAATATGCATCAGTAAAAAGCTGCATATTACAGAATTATAGAGTAAGAACCCAACAACCTGCCAGGAGCAGGACAAAGGAATTTTTTTCCACCATTATGTTTTAGGCTGAAGTTAAGGTATCGTTCTAGAAACACTAGTTTATTCACAGTTTATGAACATTTAATACAAGAAGCTGTGGCAAGGTTATATACAGTGGCAAGAAAAAGAACCATTTTTTACATAAAAACCTGTCCTAAAATGTGATCTGATTTAAGTCAAAGGTATAACAAACATAATGTGTCTAAAAATAATTACACAAAGAAATTCTGATCTTTTATATCTTAATTAAACACACTCATTCAACATTTAAAATGGCAGTGGAAAAAGTAAGTGAACCCTTAAAAACTGGTTGATCCCTTTTGGTAGAAATACCTCCCCCGGGCGCTTCCTGTAGCTGTAAATCAGACCTGCACATTGTTGGAGGGATTTCAGCCCATTCTTCCTGGCATAATAGCTTTAGCTTTATGCGTCTCATGTATATGGTCAATCCATAGTATCTCTACTGGGTTGAGGTCCCGGGCTCTGACTTGGCCACTCCAAAAGGCAAATTTTGTTTTTTTGAAGCCATTCTGTTGTTTTTTTGAAGCCATTCCGTTGTGGACTTGCCCTGTTACATCAGCCCTCTTCTACACAGTTTCAGCTGACTCACATTATCCGATATAATTATCTGATATACTTGGGAATTTATCTTTCCCTCAATGATTGAAGCTTGACAGACCCTGATGCAGCAAAGCAGGCCCAAATCATGATGTTTCCTCCTCCAGACTTTACAGTTGGGATGATGTTGTCTTGATGATATGCGGTGCCCTTTCTTCGCCAGATGTAGCGCTGTGTGTTTTTTCCAAATAGTTCAATCTTAGTTTCATCAGTCTACCAAACATTTTGCAAATACCGCTGTGGAGTGTCAATGTGCTCTCAAACTTCAGGTGTGCAGCAATGTACTTTTTAGGAAGCAGTGGCTTCCTTAGTGGTTTTCTGCTGTTGATACCCTGCTTGTTCGGTGTTTTACGTATTGTAGACTCATAAACCTTCAAACCCTTGGCTGTCAGTGATGAGTCTTCATTTTGCTCTTGGTGTCATTTTGACTGGGCGCCCACTTCTTGGTAGAGTAGCAACAGTCCGAAAGCATCTGCATTTGTAGATTGTTATCCTAACTGTAGAACGTATTATCTTGACAAGACTCTAGGTGTTCTAAAACCTGACTCCAGTTAGCTTTTTTGACCTGTATGTCGCTAAGTGTTTACAGATTTTCATTTGCTTTGGCTCAATTTTTCAACATTTTCCACAAATCTCTGAACAATGTGGCTCACAACAGTTTAGTGTTTTAAATTGTCTTGTTAAGTTCATGAAAAATAGCTCCAAGACACAAAGTAGTTGTAACTGATTGCTCTGAGCCACAGCGTGTGCTTCCTGCTTCAGGTTGACACAGTGCAAATGGGTGGCTCTTACATGACTCCACCTCCAGAGCTCTGCTCACACACACACAGGCTGAGACCAGTGTCACACTAGTTTCAATGAAAGAGAAACTCACACAGTCACTGTTATTGAGCAGAGAAATGGCAGCAAAAGTACCTCGACTCGATCCAGAAGCCTTTTCTTGTTCGATCTGTTTGGATCTACTGAAGGATCCAGTGACTACTTCCTGTGGACACAGCTTCTGCATGAGCTGTGTTCAAAGTCACTGGGACACAGAAGAGGAGAAGCAGCTCTACAGCTGTCCTCAGTGCAGACAGAGCTTTGCCCCGAGGCCTGTCCTGATGAAAAACACCATGATGGCGTTTTTACTGGAGCAGCTGAAGGAGAGTGGGCTCCAGGACGCTCCAGTGGACCACTGCTCTGTGGGACCTGGAGATGTGGTCTGTGATGTGTGCACTGGGAGGAAGAGGAAAGCTGTCAAGTCCTGCCTGCAGTGTCTGGCCTCTTACTGCGAGACACACCTTCAGCCTCATTATCAGTCGACTGCGTTTGGAAAACACCAGCTGATGGAGCCCTCCGAGAAGCTCCAGGAAAACATTTGCCGTCAACACAACGAGGTGAAGAAGATGTTCTGCCGCGACGACCAGCAGTGCATCTGTGTGGTCTGTTGCATGGACCAACACAAAGACCACCACACGGTGTCGGCCGCTGCAGAGAGGGCCCAGAGGCAGACAG
Source organism: Neodontobutis hainanensis (assembly GCA_024349245.1). Lineage (NCBI taxonomy): Eukaryota > Metazoa > Chordata > Actinopteri > Gobiiformes > Odontobutidae > Neodontobutis > Neodontobutis hainanensis. The sequence goes on along the minus strand of JALDNG010000038.1, from coordinate 2,714,390 downwards.
AGCTGGAGGCCAGACGGGACCAGGTCCACCACAGGATCCGGGACAAAGAGACAGACCTGGAGAGGCTCCAACAGGAGGTGGCGGCTCTTGGACACTCTGCTGATGAAGCAGTGAGGCACAGTGAGGAGAGCTTCACTCGGCTGAGCCGTCTCCTGGAGAAAAGACGGTCTGAAGTGAAGCAGCAGATCCGGGCCCAGCAGGAGACCGAAGAGGCTCGAGTCCGACAGCTTCAGGACAAACTACAACAGGACATCACTGAGCTGAGGAGGACCCAGGCCCAGCTGGACTCACTGTGTCTCACACCGGACCACAACCAGTTTCTACAGAACTATCCCCCACCGTCCTCGGCCGAGGCCCCAGACTCCTCCAGGATCCAGGCACCGACCCTGGGGCCCCTTGGTCCCTTTGAGCAGGTGACAGCAGCCATGTCTGCCCTCACAGATCAACTACAGCTCACTCTGAGGGACGGCCTGGAAAACCTCTTACTGGTTCTCAACCAAGTCCAACATTTACTGTCCCAACCTGAGCCCACCACCAGAGAGGACTTCTTAAAATATTCACGAGAAATCACTCTGGACCCAAACACTGTAAACACACAGCTGTCACTGTCTGAAGGAAACAGACAAGTAACATTTATGAGCGAAAACCATACTTATCCAGATCATTCCGACAGATTCAGTGACTGGAGGCAGGTCCTGAGCCAGGAGAGTCTGACGGGCCGTTGTTACTGGGAGGTGGAGTGGAGCGGGACATGGGTTGCTATAGCAGTCGCCTACAAGAATATTGAGAGAAAAGGAGGCTTTGATAAATGTAGATTTGGATTCAATGATAAATCCTGGGCTTTAGATTGTTACAAAAATGGTTATTCGTTTTGGTTTAACAAAGTCCAGTCTGAGGTCTCAGGTCCAGTTTCGTCCAGAATAGGGGTTTACCTGGACCACAGCGCAGGGGTTTTGTCGTTTTACAGTGTCTCTAAAACCATGACCCTCCTCCACAGAGTCCAGACCACATTCACCCAGCCTCTGCTCGCTGGAGTTACGTTATACTGTGGTTTATGGATCCATTACACATTTCCCTAAACTGAAATAATTTCTGATGTGTTTAAAGTGCTGCTCATTATTGTCAGACTGAGGCTGTAGGAGGTTTATGTGAACAGTCTGTGTGTTAGCTTCAGTAGAAAATACTTAATATTTAACAGATAAAAGTGTTTGGCACTTTCTAAATGTAACTGGTTTTAGTGTAAATCTTTCTGTAAATCTGTTCAAATCTGCTCAAATAATAAGGAACAATGGCTTTATAAAGATTGTTATAACCAAAATGTATTAATGTCAGTTCATGTAAAATCAGCCTGAGATCATTTACTGCAGTTCAATAAATTTAAGCAGTGGTTTCTGGACTTTTTTCAGCCAGCCTCCCTTTGGTCAATAAAAACGATAATACACTTAAAAGAAGGACCTTCAGAAACTTGGATAAACTGTTAGCTATGTGCTTATAACTTTAGCTTAGCTCTAAGCTACAGTTTGAACAACATTAAACAAAGTGTGCATAAAGGTGGTTCTACCTACATCTCACCTTTGCTCTCTGCAGTCCTGCTCACTGGCCCCAGTTAACTCACAGGACTGAACAGTTGCAGGTGTGCAGGCAAACGTGAAGCCTATCAGGAGAAGCAAAATCCCTAAAGAATATAAGAATTATCCAAAGGCAGTTTGAGAAAAGGGTGTCATTTTGACATTAATTTGTAAATGTTTATGTTGATACATGTTATTTGTAGTTTTACAGTTGTTTTTATAATGCATGTTTTTAAACAATTGTTTTGTGGGTAACTCCAGGTATAAATGCTTCTTTAAATTTCAATGTTTTATTTATTTTTTATATATCAACTATATTTATAAATCCAGTGTTGGAATCCTCTGTAAGGACAGCACAGGTATGAGGAGGTATGAGGTATGAGCAGTACCTGCCGTCCCAGGTCTCCCCACCGACCACACTGCAGCAGACAAGTGTCTATGACCGCTGAAAGAGCTGGTGCACATGTACAATATGTATAAGTGGAGGGTAAAAAATGTAATTTACTTATTTATAAAAAATATAGTTCTTCCTGGAACTAACCTGTTTAAATGTGTCTTACCAAAAAGTTGAAGATAAATGTAACACTACAATACAAGTGATAGCGCCTGTAACAGGGGTTTAGTGCTTCTGCCTCAAAGCCTGGATGGACTGTTATGAAGCCCAATCACCAACCGGTTCATCCAATCTGTCTCTGCTGGGCTCTGCATACTTTTCCAGCATTTTTAAAATATTGTACTTTTTGTCTTTGCAGAGCCCTTTTACAGTCATTGGTCTGCTGCAGCTCTGGTGGTTCTCTCTGCTCCTGCACAGCTGACATAGCCTAGTCTTGTTGTCCTCAGCTTCATCTGACATCACATCCTGGTCCATCTACAACTTCAGCTTCTTTAAAATAAACATCTCAGACAAATCTCTATTTATGTGTTTCTAGGTTTGAAAGAATATTTAAACAGTATTTAAAGCTCCTAAATCTGACATGATTTATACACTTTGTATTTAAGTGCACAGAGTTAATAACTTGTGGAAAGTGTTTTTATTTATTTTTATTTTTAAAGAAACTTTTAAAATGTTATATCAGCATGCCAAAAGCAAATAAGTTATTGTGGAAAAGAATCAGAAATAATAAAACACATTGTTCAGTCTCTTATAAATTGGAATGATAAAGTAGTGCTGCAAAGATGAAAGGGTTTCTTGAACTTTCAGGTGGCTCTTGAGGTCTTTGACCTGAAGTTGCGAGGGTAAGGAATCTTAAAAAAACAAAAATATAAACTGGTTAAAGGTCAGGTGTCTGTCGCTGGTTTGCTGCTCTCTGCAGGGTACGAGCTCGTGATCAACGGACTTTCAACAAGCAAGCTTCTGATTGGCTCACTGGTTACAATGATAAAACAGACACTCAAATCAGCCCATATGCCCAAATTAGGGACTTCTGGCTCCATAAAATCAACATGGCGACCTCCATAACGGCTAAAAAAGGCGCCTGCAAGAGCTTAAATTTTACAGTCACTGGTCAAAACACCATTACACTCATAAGCAACCAAGTGCCTTATGGCATTGGGTCTCATGCCTCTAAACCAGGGCTCTCAAACTCAAATTACTTGGGGGCCGCAGGAGGCAGAGTCTGGGTGAGGCTGGGCCAGATCAGGTAATCCACAAAAAAAGCTTTGTTAAATCCTCTCAAACGTCATTACTAACAGTTCTTTAACTTCAATCGGTTCTTCTGAACCTGAGCTATCCTGAACTTAAATGGAATATTGAAGAACATGAATGAGCTGGCTGAGTGGCCCCATTGGATGTCCACTCCCGTTGGTGATATTGTCAACATAACATCGGGGTTAATTTACAGATTCGTCATAATAACAAATCCACATGGATAGTGGTCAAATTGCCATCAACGTTCAAACAAATCAACCAATTTTAAATGATGGGAAAACAAATACAATCCGGATGGTGACAAATTCAATGCCGGTAACATTGAATTTGTCCAGCTCAAGGTTCAACATGCTCATTTCAAACACAGTAAGGGGCCGTCCACACGGAGACGCGTATCACTGTATACGTATACATTTTTTATCGTATAGGCGTTTCGTCCACACGGATCCGGCGTTTTGGGAGTATGAATCTGCTATTTTTTGAAACCGGGTCCTAAAATGGATAAATCTGAAAACGGCACCCTTGCGGTTTCGTGTGTACAGCCAATCCGTATATTTTGTGAAACGATGATGTCAACAACAATAATTGCGGACTACATGATTGTTCGTGTTACAGAAGCTACTAAGCCTACTAGCTTTATTACAGCAAAATCTATTGCTTTTATGCAATTGTGGTGAGCTACAAGCGATAATGGTCAACACCATACGCCACAAGGTGCAAGGATAAGCGCATGCTCAAAGTCTTCTTCTCCGTGTATAGTGTATATTTGTGGCAGAATTACAGCGCCCCATACTGGTCTGGCATATATACTACATTGTTTTCAGTCGGTTTCAGTGGTTTCGTGTGTACGCAGATATTTCTTGAGACGACGCCGTGTTTACGTATTTTTTTTTTTAAAACGAGGGAAAAAAATAATCGGCTACGGAATGCACCGGCTTCGTGTGGACTAGGCCTAAGAAGCAGTCATTTTATGTGGCTATGTGATGTTACACAGGCTACTCCATAGTTGTTAAATGTTTCTCTGCCTGCATCAAGCCCAGCCAATGGCCCGCCCCCAGGAGCCATTTACTCCACTGTGATGGTTGGTTGGTTCAGTTCCAGCTTGCACAAAAAGGAACCTTCCACACACAACGTGGTAACGTGCCATTCATATAAAAACTCGCAGGGCGACAAAATATCATCTTGCGGGCCGGGCCGCGAGTTTGAGACCCCTCCTCTAAACCTTTCCTTTAACAGTAAAGAACCGCCAAATGACTTACTGTTGACCTCATGACGGTGCTCACAAAGGCTAAGAAAAACTGGTTAGGAACAGGAATTAGGAGCTATCAATTTGCTAGATTTGGAATCAGTTACAGTCTCTTTGTGTGCTTCCTGCTTCAGGTCGACATGTGCAGATGGGTGGATCCCACACGACTCCACCTCCAGAGCTCTGCTTACTTACACACAAGCTGAGACCAGCGCTAACTAGTTTCTGGAGAAATGGCAGCAAAAGTACCTCGACTCGACCAAGAAGCCTTTTCTTGTGCGATCTGTTTGGATCTACTGAAGGATCCAGTGACTACTTCCTGTGGACACAGCTTCTGCATGAGCTGTGTTCAAAGTCACTGGGACAATGAAGAAGAGAAGCAGCTCTACAGTTGTCCTCAGTGCAGACAGAGCTTTGTCCCGAGGCCTGTCCTGATGAAAAACACCATGTTGACGTTTTTAGTGGAGCAGCTGAAGGAGAGTGGGCTCCAGGACGCTCCAGTGGACCACTGCTCTGTGGGACCTGGAGATGTGGTCTGTGATGTGTGCACTGAGAGGAAGAGGAAAGCTGTCAAGTCCTGCCTGCAGTGTCTGGCCTCTTACTGCGAGACGCACCTTCAGCCTCATTATCAGTCGACTGCGTTTGGAAAACACCAGCTGATGGAGCCCTCCGAGAAGCTCCAGGAAAACATCTGCCGTCAACACAACGAGGTGAAGAAGATGTTCTGCCGCGACGACCAGCAGTGCATCTGTGTGGTCTGCTGCATGGACCAACACAAAGACCACCACACGGTGTCGGCCGCTGCAGAGAGGGCCCAGAGGCAGACAGAGCTGGAGGCCAATCTGAGGAATGGCCCGGAAAACCTCTCACTGGCTCTCAGCCAACATTTACTGCCCCAACCTGAGCCCACCACCAGAGAGGACTTCTTAAAATATTCACGTAAAATCACTCTGGATCCAAACACAGCACACACCTGTCTGTTACTGTCTGAAGGAAACACACGAGCAACAACTATGTGGAGAAACGAGAGTTATTCAGATCATCCCGACAGATTCAGCGACTGGAGGCAGGTCCTGAGCAGAGAGAGTCTGACGGGCCGTTGTTACTGGGAGGTGGAGTTGAGCAGGGAAGGGGTTGCTATAGCAGTCGCCTACAAGAATATTGAGAGAAAAGGATGCTTTGATGAATGTGGATTTGGATTCAATAATAAATCCTGGATTTTAAATTGTGACAAATATGGTTATTCATTTAGGTTTAACAAAGTCCAGTCTGAGGTCTCAGGTCCAGTTTCATCCAGAATAGGGGTTTACCTGGACCACAGTGCAGAGGTTTTGTCGTTTTACAGCGTCACTCAAACCACGACCCTCCTCCACAGAGTCCAGACCACATTCACTCAGCCTCTGCTCGCTGGAGTCTGGTTATATCAATATGGATCCACAGCTCATTTCCCTAAACTGAAATAACCTCTGATGTGTTTAAAGTGCTGTTCATTATTGTCAGACTGAGGCTGTAGGAGGTTCTTGTGAACAGTCTGTGTGTTAGCTCCAGTCGATAACATCAGAGCATCTCTGAACAACTAACACTGACTTTGAGACATTATAGTTCCTCTTATGTTTAGATAGAACAACTCCTGGTTAGGTTTAGACACAGACCAGAGCCATTGTGTAAGAAACACAAAGGGCTGAATGAATAAACACTTATGTCACAAAATTAACATAAAAACTATGCAGAGGGTATTGTTTTTCTGTTTGTCACTTTCTAAATGTAACTGGTTTCAGTCTAAATCTTTCTGTAAATCTGTTCAGATCAAGGGATAAGGAACAATGACTTTATAAATATTATTGTTATAACCAATGTGTTCATCATCAGTTCATGTAAAGATCATTTACTGCAGTTCAATAAATATAATAAAGCAGTAGTTTCTGGAACCTTTTCAGCGAGCCTCCATTTTGTCGATTTAAAAAAGGATAAGACACTTAAAAGAGGGACGTTCAGAAACTTGGATAAACTGTTAACTTTAGTTTAGCTTGTGGCTACAGTTTGAACAACATTAAAACAAGTGTGCATAAAGTAAAAGGAGCGTTTTAGCGGATTTTAACGGAATTTCTTTTTTTTTTCTTTCTTTTCTGTTTTTCCAAGTACAACTAATTTATCTAAACATATTTTATGTTTTCCAAGTAAAAACAACTAAAACCACCTAAAATATGTTTAGATAAATTAGTTGTACTTGGAAAAAAAAGAAATTCCTGTTTTTATACAAAATTTCAGTAAAAAAAAAAAAAAAAAATGTCCCACTGAATAAAGTCCAAGTCCCAGCAGTGGTCCTTGTCCCATAGTTTGATGATGTTGAAGGCTTTTTAGTTGAATTTTACTGACTGCCCTGAAAGGATCTTGTCTCTAATGAACAATAATTAGTGTTTACTATAAACTTTAGAAATTATGCAGTGAACTATTTTTAATGCTATAATTCAAAATCCAAAGAAAATGTTTGTGTCTTTACAAACCTTAACCACAAACATCTCAAAAGTAAAGAGTGACTCAAGAAAAGACCAAGACTTTTTTTGAATTGTTGAAAAATGCTTCGATAAATGACAGTCTGACCATGTCCTCGGCTCATTATCCATTTTATTATTTTAATACAAAGCCCGGCTGTGGCTGCAGACACAAAATGGCCGCCGGTAGCAGCAGGATGAACACTGACAGAGGACAAGGAGGAGCAGAAGAAGAAGAAATAGTTTCCCTTTTTATAAAGACACAGAAAAACCTTTTACAGGACCAGAACAGGATCAAGACCAAGACCAGGACCAGGTTGGACTTGATTTTGTAGAAATGGAGGACTTGCTGTGTTTTCTATAAAGGGCTTTATCCTCAGCATTAAACACACGTTACTCACAAGACGACCCCGAGTGACCTCAGTCTGGTCACATGACTCCATCTGTGCTTTTCTTTGTCATGACTCTCTGTCGGGACTCGAATGCATTGCTAAAAAACCTGAGTTGTGTATTTACAGTTTGTGTTCAGACAGGAAGCTCCATCAGTTGTCTGTTTTTGATTGACAGATTCAAGGAAAGACAGTTATCATGGAAACGCCCCATGCCTCAGCAGAAGGAAACTGTCCCAGAGGAAGTATGAGCTTTGGGACAACATTTAGGTATTGTCTTAATATAACAAACTAAAATAAAACCTGAGTTAAAACTGGGGACAGTAACATGACCTGCCACCAGGGGGAGCCCAACCCAAGAGTTAAATTTGACAAAGAAAGAGCTCGCTCACATATTTAATCTAATTTTAAATATTGTTCCCGTTGTTCAGAGTGTATTTGAGCTCACTGTTTTGTCTCCACGTCATGTTCCTCATCTTTATTTGTACATTTTATTTCAACGTCTGTCCATTTAATGCAAGGGGATTTTAATTTGAAATGTTCACAGAACGTGCTCTGCTACAGTCCCTTTCACTAATGACGCCTCGTCTTATCACAAATTTTCACTGAGCCTGTCCCAGCTTAAAAAGTGTTATTTTAGAACAAAAGTGTGGAGCAGGGGATCTCTGCCCAGATTCACAAAAGTCAGTGCTCAAAAAATAACCTAATGTGATAAAAGTGAGTCTAAAGGCCTTTATTTTACATGAAAACCATTAAAATGGACACAGACACAAGATTATTAATTTCTACTGAGAAGCCTCAAAAGACAAAACCATTTAAAGTTTAAATCTGAAGCCAAACTTTTCTCCTGGTTTTTCCTTCTGCTTTGACGGAGGATAGACATAAGGACAGACGACCTTTTGCTGGATATAGTTGTGTTTTTCTGACATTAAACTGCTTCCTGTCTGTAACACTTCATCAAAACTCAGCCCTTTTTATTCTCCCTTTTTTATTTTATAGTCTTCTGATGTGACAAACTCCAACAAAATCATCAAAAAAAGAGCATAAAGGGGCTAGTGTTGATGTTAAGTCGAGTTTCCCTTTTGTTCTTTTGCAGCTGAAGGCTAATATTGAAGCAGAATAGTTCCCTGCTTCTCTGCTCACTTCTCGGAGGCGACAGTCAGTTGAGTAAATGCAGACCTACAGCAGAAATACGACAGTAGAATAATAATCCCAGTCTTTTAAAAGTCTTTAAATGCATACATTTCTCTCCCTTTTTTTTGCGATGAATAAATATGTTCTGATTGTCTGAGACGCCGGAGTAGAGAGCCAATCAGAGCAGGGCGATAAAGGGGAGGAGGACCGGAAGGGGGCATGGCTCAGTAGTGAGGTTACAGAGCAGTGGAGGTTATTTTTTTCATTCCTCGTCTTTGGGCCAGAGTCGAGCATCCTACCGGCTCCAGGACGGGGGGCACGCTCCTGTTCAGAGCCGAGTAGGTCGCTGCCATGGCGCCCTTCGAGACACAGAGGAACACAACATTTTAGAAGAAGACCTCTCGACTCCACAAACTACAGTAGCCTCAGAGGGTCATACTCATTTTGATTTGTTGCATTGTTTCTCTAGAACCAAATTCAAGTTTTGGTGAATGTGAGCTCAGTGTTTAACCCTCCTACAAGAATCTGCGTTACACCTGTCTCCTTAGCCGCAAAAAACTGCTCCAATAAAGACTGCCGTAGAAATATTATCTAATAATGCATAATTGTATTACAAATATATATATTAACTTCAGGCTCCACCATACATAACAAATATTCATTGTTTCAAAACGTTTACCCCTTAATTTTTTTTTTAGAACTTGATTTCAGAATAAGACGTAAATTAATTTTTTTTATTCATTTTTTTTCATTATCAGAGCCTGGATTTATTATTTTTAGTCAGGTGGCAGAGCTGTGTTGCAATGGTTTTCCACCAGATAGCGCCATTGTCTCATATCGCGACATCTGGTGGAAAACCATTGCAATTCCAGTCTATGAATTTTTTTTAAATGTATACAGCAATAGCACGATTTTTTATTACACAGTCTATTAACAAGTAAAAAAAAAAATCCTGAAATTAAAAAAATTATTCCAAAATACAACACTTGCAGTAAAATTTAGGCCATTTGCATTAATACAGCCAAAGTTAGCTACAAATAAACTGTTGTGAAACATCAAAAAAGGCAGTAGAAGTGTAGGTGGGTAAAGCAAAAGCAGCTCAGTTTTATGTTGTTTAATGCACCCTGAAAGTGATTTCTGTCCATATTCTAAAGCCTTGTCAACAAAAAGGTGTCCAAAGTAAACCTTGATCTGATAAACGTCATACTCTAACAGAAAACTAGTGTTTACTCTCAACAGCTGTGAGCGTTACCTTGACGAGGTGCGGCGCTTCCTGTCTGTTCAGTGTGTATTTGGGCAGCTGGTCCCTGTGTGTGATCCACGGGTGTCTGAGCACCTGTCCCGCCGTGAGACGCTGGTGAGGGTCCACGTGAAGCATCTTAGAAACGAGGTCCTGCACAAAACAATAACTGGGTAAAATCTGGGTTAAAGGCACAAGAAATCTCTGTACAAGTGGAAAGAATGTGAGTATAAAGAGTCTTTTTGGACACAAGTGGATAAAGCTTGTTCATTTATTTGACAAACCTGGCTTTTACCTGCTACAAGCTCTAAACAGATGACAGAGCTTTTATTTCCTGGTGCGTGGACAAGAACAGTACAGAATTGACTTTATCTACCCTTAAGCTAATGTCAGCCTAATTTAAAGACACAGGGACCTGCTTTCTGTTGGTCTGGTGAGAGCACAATTACTGTTAAACACATCCAAGTTTGTAGTTTTTATTAAATTGAAAGCAGTCTTTTGTAAAAGTAAGAACTACACAGTATTTATTTGGTTTGGTAACTTTAGATTTTTATGCAAAACTTGATAAAACTGGACTATCGATCTTTCCCTGACGCTGTGTTCACCGTGTTTGTGACAACAGCTGGTGTATCTCCTACAGTAGTGTTTACTGTGGTTAATGTGTCTCTGTAGAGGCTCATTTTACAGTTTAACCAGAGAAATACAATAATCAGACTGGAGCAGGGCCGATAGAGACATGTTATTATTAATATAGAGTTAATACAAACATCTGAAACTTAAAATGCACTGTTTAAGACATGATTTTAATCAGTTTAACGCTCTTTAGGAAACAGTTGTGCTTCACAGGAGGCCTCTGTCGTAGAGCAGCGATTAAAAATAGAGCCAAATGAAACCTGCAACAAGGTAATCTGTGAGTCTTTTAAACTCAAGTCAGAACTATTGCCAAACTTTCTTTCACAAATGAACCGGACCTTGGTTCAGTTTGGTCCAGACCAAGACCAAAAAGAAGAGTGAAAGTCCACAAGTTCGGACCAAACAGAACAAGCCCCTTTAAACCCTCCAGCTGTCAGCACAGACCAGTTTGGAGAAGCAGACAGGAGCAATGACACCGACTTTGAAAACACACTTTTACAACAACATGGCTTCTAAAACATAAAAAGCTACTTTCAATTAAAGTTAGTTAAAGTTAGTTAAAGGATTCTTGTAGATGACACTTAATATATAAACTTTAATTAAACACTTCTGGAGGCCTCTGACTGACAGAAGGAGGGCTTATAATTTTTTTGTTGTGCAAGATACGACATTGTGCCAGCAAGTTGCAAAAGTTATTGCACTTTTTGTGATTGTGAAACACGACTCAGAAAATAGCAGTAATAAGACTGTCTTCACTTTCTTATCACAAATAGACGACAGACAAGTGATTACTGAGAACCAAACATTTGTCAAAGGGGACTGCTTTTATTCTGTTATACTTCCAAAGACCTTCTATTTATTTATGGCTGCCTACACAAAGGTGGTAGTGTTGGAGATTTTTTTGTACCTTAGCCTCTGCCGACACTGAGTTCCAGTATCCTCCGGTGAGAGAGAACTTCCCACTGCCGATTCGTGCTAAAATCTCCTCGGGCGTGTCCTCGGGGCCGTTAGCGAAGGGAGTGAACCTGGGAAAAACATCATTTATCTTTACAGAGTGCTGCTGAGTGAAAAGGAAAGAGTATAAAGTTGAAGTTGTGCGGAGACTGACCCGGTGAGCATCGTGTAGAGCAGGACTCCCAGACTCCAGATGTCGCAGGCAGCGTCGTAGCCCTGCTTCTTCAGGACCTGCAGCACAATTAAAACAATATGTTCATGTTAAAAACTCACTGCCCCTTCTTTGAAATCTTTGTCATCTTTGTCATCAGATTTTAGCGACGTAAATTAAAAAAACTGTCTTTGATTGTGACTGTGTTACTGCTAATCGCTGTGTCCGTCTGTATGGTTTCATTTAAGTTAAATAATTGGGTTATAGATCCCATAATTAAACCATGTAACAACCTCCATTAGCACTATGTTTTCACAAATAATGCCTGTGAGAAGATTTGCTGAGTGTAAGTCATAATTAATCTTCCTTTTTTTACCCTTCTATAGGCAGAAATGTTGGAAGTGTGTTTATAAATTACCATTACCTAATCTAGTCTATCTACAAATATCAGAGTTGTTCCGACATTTAAAGCTGTCCTGTAATACTGCCCACTATAGTTATCACTGCAGCTTCTTTTTGTCAATACAGCACAGTTACAAATGAATTATCATCGTAAGGAAAATGCTTGGTTTTGACAACAATACTTTCAATTTTGAAGTGGTTTAAAATGGCCTTTTCTTGTCAGAACACTGCTGTGAGAGTTACCTCTGGAGCGACGAAGTTAGCAGTGTAACACGGTGTCATGAGCAGCCCGTTCTCCGCTCTGAGCTGTTTGGCAAAGCCGAAGTCGCAGATCCGGATGGACTCTGCGTTCCCGCTCTCGTCCACGTACAGGATGTTACTAGGCTTCAGGTCTCTGTGCACAACCTGCAACACACAGGACGTTTTCAATACTTTATTTTGAGATTTGATGTACTTTCTATCGTAGCACAGCATCACTAAAGTCAATCACAAGGCTCTTCACTCTGGACATGGTCAAGAGTGATTTAATGTACTTTGTGCCTTTATTTTGAAGCCCTCTCTTTCACTTCCTGTGGTTTCCCTGACAGTTGTGCAGCGTGACCTACCCCCTGTACGTGCAGATACTCCACCGTCCGAGTGATGGTGTACAGCACAGCGCTGGCCTCTCGCTCTGAAAAAAACTTCTGCCTCAGGATTTTGTCGAGCAGCTCTCCTCCTTTCATGAGCTCCGTCACCAGGAAAACCGAGCGGCCATCATCGTAGACCTGTGCACGAGGGATTTATCAAATCTTTTTAAAAATAATCTCACACAAAACAGACTCTGGTCTTAGACATGTCTTGGTCTGTGCGGTCTTTAATATGGTTTTAAATGTCTGTTTTCCCAAAACAAACAAATACAAAGAGTTTTATTTTGAAGGAATTACACACTATAAAAAACATCTTTTGATGTGTTGAATGTGGTTTAAAAAACTGCAGTAACTATAGTTTAACCTGAAGAGGGCAGTATTTACACAGTTTAAAAACAGACGCATCTGGCTTTTACAGATTTTCTCGTTCACTTTTTACTCAATTCTTGGTAAAGTGGCAAAACCTTTAGCGCAAATCTCTGAACTGTTAGTGTAAAAATGACAACCTAACTGAAGAAAAACTGATGAATATAGTGAGAAGGAAAGGATTTAACATGTGTCTGTGTCGTTTAAATGCCTCACATCTTTTAGTGTGATGATGTTCGGGTGCTGTCCGTATCGCAGCAGGATTTCCACTTCCTCCGTCGGGTCCCTCTTCGTTTTGTTGATGATCTTTAAACAGAAAACACACAGATTTTTTGAGTGAACAGACCCAAAGCGCCGGCGTGTTTAAGTCTGGGGTGCTTCAGACCTTGACTGCGTACTCCATGCCGGTGCCTTTGTGGATGCAGCGTTTGCAGATGGAGTACGACCCGACGCCGATGTCCTCTCTGATCTCGTAAACGTCGGAGAAGTGGGACGTGCTTCTGTGCAGCTTCTACAGAGTCACAGAGTTAATGAAGTCAGATAATATTGTAAAATACTTTCAGGGTCCTATGTTATGTAAAACAAAGACTGCCTGTACTATTGTGTTTGGTGCAGGCTGTGTTTCTTCTTCAGTGATGGCCACGAAGCTGAATCCTCTGAAGAGCTGATGGGCGTTGGCGCTTGGAGGGACTCCTGGAGAATCTGACATAGAAATAACCTCATTAGGATCAGAACAGAAGTCTCAGTTGAATTTGAACAAGTTTTAGATGGATTTGAACAGGTTTTAGATGGATTTAAACAGGTTTAAGGTGGGTTTTAACAAGTTTTAGATGGAATTGAACTGGTTTTACATGGGTATGAACACGTTTTAGTAGGATTTGAACTAGTTTTAGTAGGATTTTAACTAGTTTAAGGTGGATTTGAACAGGTTTTAGATAGATATGATCAGGTTTTAAATGGATTTGAACAGGTTTTAGATTACAGATTAGATCCCGACGGGAGTATCTTCAGGAGGACTGTAGCTGTACCTCTGGGAGTTTTGGCTGTGAACTCCGGGTCAAAGTAAAATGTGTCGTCAGGACGTCCCGCAGCAGGTTTGAACGGAGGGGGGATTTCTCTTCGGAACAGTTTCTACAAGAGAGACAGAAACGATACTCAATACTACACACTGTCTTTGATAAGCTTTCAACATCTTTAAAGTAAATCTGCCATCAATCAGATTTACGCATTGTCCTCAAACGTTACACACTCACGTTCCAGTCGATTGTGCAAAAAAAATTATGCCTCTTGATTTCCTCAACGCCATCAAGACCAGCTCCTACAGAAAAATCAAAAACACCACAAATGAACAAACAGCTGTGAATTCAGTTTTCACCAACAGAGGGCGACAGAGACCAAACCAACTCACAAACAGACTTGAAGACGCAACAGTTTTATATTGTATCACTTCCATTTGTTTCCCTAATATGTTTTTTTATTGGAGCTGCTGTACTTCCTTCATCTGCCTCCATCACCAAATACTGACCTCCATGAGTCTGGACCTGGTCTAAGACTGGACTATCTCTGCCTCCTTCACCAAACACTGACCTCCATGAGTCTGGACCTGGTCTAAGACTGGACTAACTCTGTCTCCTTCACCTAACACTGACCTCCATGAGTCTGGACCTGGTCTAAGACTGGACTAACTCTGCCTCCTTCACCAAACACTGACCTTCACGAGTCTGGACCTGGTCTAAGACTGGACTAACTCTGCCTCCTTCACCAAACACTGACCTCCACGAGTCTGGACCTGGTCCAAGACTGGACTAACTCTGCCTCCTTCACCAAACACTGACCTCCACGAGTCTGGACCTGGTCTAAGACTGGACTAACTCTGCCTCCTTCACCAAACACTGACCTCCATGAGTCTGGACCTGGTCTAAGACTGGACTAACTCTGCCTCCTTCACCAAACACTGACCTCCACGAGTCTGGACCTGGTCTAAGACTGGACTAACTCTGCCTCCTTCACCAAACACTGACCTCCATGAGTCTGGACCTGGTCTAAGACTGGACTAACTCTGTCTCCTTCAAACACTGACCTCTGAGTCTGGACCTGGTCTAAGACTGGACTAACACTGTCTCCTTTAACTATTACCACACTACTTCCTTTCTTCTGTCTTTGTCAGTTCCTGTTACTTTCTTCCTTCTTTATTTTCTACTTTAATAAACCTTCATATTCCTTGTTTTGTTCGGTCTTTTCTCTCTCATTAGTTCCCCTCCCGCTGTGTCCCGTGAAGAGGTCCGTACCGAGCCTGTTCCCTGGGTTTCGTTTGAAGAGGTTCCTGAGGAGACTCTGAGCTTCTGAACTCAGAAACTGTGGCATTCCCAGCTTGGCTCTGTGGAGACACACACAGCAGTTTTTTTTTTATCATTAATAAATCTGAAACACAACACCGCCTCTGATCGAACGTCTGTGTCCAAACTCGCATCTCCAACAGGAAGCACATCAGCACTTTTATCAGATGGACAGTAAACAGCAGCAGCTCCATATTCATTTAGATTTTATGACTTCTTCAAACAAACTCATTATATGCAGCTCTTTTTTTTCAGCATGAGACAAACAATGAGCCTCCAACACTGACCTTTCACCTTGTCCCAGAGAGTTCTCCAGGTTATAATGTTCTGTAGATAATGGGATATTGCAATCTGACCTTTTTGTTAACCGTTTATTTTGCAGATTACTAAACTATTGCTTGTCTTCTACTACTTTATTGAGATGTTATTTTTCTTTTCCCATGAAAAAGAGGAAATTGGTTTACTTAATGTCACAACAGTTCCGGGAATTGGGTTTGTACTAAAGCAATAAAAACAGATTAAATGAGCAATAAAATGTGTTTCAATGGCTTGTACATATTTATTATTTCAGTTTTCTGACTAATTAATCTCTTGTCTATCACATCCTCTGGTTTATCTCTGCACTTTCGCTGCTGTAATGAAGCCGACAGAGAAAGTGTCACGTCTCACATGAAGCGAGCACTGCCTTGAAACACGAGTCGTTGCAGGAGGATTAAATGTGTCTTACTTCAGGATCATGGTCATCGTCTCTTTCCGGTCTTTGCCTTGAAACGGCAGCGTTCCCGTCAGCATCTCGAACTGAGAGGAAGGACACGACAGAAGCAGAGAGAAACAGTTGAGAGGAGTAAATAAAACTGAGAAACACAAACTGTACAGCTGGCGTTAGAGCTAAGATACGTCAGTCTTAATCTTAATGTTGATCTGAGAAACACAATTTTCAGAACCATGTTGAATTTTCAGATGTTTTATCAGTCGTTTGTTTGAAAACAGACCATTTCAGAGACAAATTTATAGTAAAATATTTCCAATAGGTGCTATGAAGTGAAAAGAGGAACAGAAAGTCACACTGTAGGGAGTTGTAGGGAGCGTCCACAGACAGAGTGGACACTGGACGCTGTCAACATAAATGTTTTTTGTGAATATGTTTTGTTTTTATGTATTTTTTTTTCAACTGTCCTGGACACATTCTTGCACGGCCTGTCCGTCCTGGGAGTGGATCCCTTCTTCTGTGGTTCTCCCTGAGGTTTCTCTTTTTTCCCGGCTGGGTTTTTTTTGGAGTTTTTCCTCACCCTGATGGAGGGTCTAAGGACAGGGGATGTTGTCTAGTGCAGTCTGTTAAGCCCTTGGAGGCGTCTGTTGTTGTGATATTGGGCTATACAAAAATAAATGTCTTGTCTTGTCTTGAGTTAAATTCTAGTGGCAGTATCTAGTAAAGGACAAGATGAGCTGCAGTGGGTCTAGTTAAAGCCACCCTGCGTAACTTTTATCCAGCAGAGGGCGCACCTCCCTGTCTGTGCAACCTCACTGCCATGTTTGATACAAGAATAGACTATCCAAGCGGCAAGTTTGGAAGAAAGAACATGTCTCTGAAACAGTCATATTAGAGCATTTTGAACAAACTCTGCTAGGGTCCAGTGTATTGGTCTATTTTCTTTATTTGATGCTTCGAGTGATAGAGCCTTACTCACTAATCTCTGGAGATAAGTCCTCGTCCCGGGACATGGAAGTTACTGATCTTAAGTCTAAGAACCATCTAAATGGATTTTGAGAAAATATATATTTGGGCTAAAAGTTACACCGGGTGGCTTTAATGAGCTGCATTGCTTTAGGATCAAAATAAAAAATAGAGAGCCACCTTTTATGATTTGAGACACATTTTGACTCTAAAGCGGTGTTTACAGAGCAATAGGACAGAACAGTTCCTCTGAAACAGTCTAGATCCTGTGTTTTTTTTAACCCTGTGCCCTCATAAAAAGGGAATTCAAAGGTCTGTGACTTCTTTTCTCAAAATGGACATGAATCATTTTGATGACATTGCTCAAAAGGAAAACTACACATACTATTTCTCACATAATCCTGAGTGTATTAAAGTCTACAGAGATGTTCTTTCTTCGGTTGTCTCACCATGAGGACGCCGTACGACCACCAGTCGGCGCTGTGCGTGTGTCCTCTACGGTTCACCACCTCAGGAGCCATGTACTCCACCGTCCCACAGAAGGAGTAGGCCTTGTTCTCGTGGTCGATCGACTCTTTACTCAGACCGAAGTCTAAAAACAGACAGAATAAAGGAAGAGAAAGTGTTGCCTGAATGTGAACACAGCCCTAGATTTCTACTGAAGCTTTGATGAAACAAGAGAAAAGGCAGGTGTAATATTACGCACCAGTCAGCTTTATGTGTCCCTCCTCATCGAGCAGGATGCTGAAAGAGAGACAAATATATGACCATTTCAGTCCCTGTGGGGAAAGTCGTTACAGCAGCCAGAAAATTTGATTAAAGACATAGTTTATTAACAGTTTGGGAGAAGGGAAGGCTGCACTGCTTTTCTTGACAACTGAACAGAAACCTAAAGAACTCAGACTGAAGTGTGTCCTGTTTGTTCAAGTGCTTTTGAGTTTTGAGAGAGTACTTTTCAGGCTTGAGGTCTCTGTAGATGATGCCGAGGCCGTGCAGGTGATCCAGGGCTAACGCCAGCTCGGCCAAATAGAACTTCACGTCCTCCTCCGTGAACATCACCTGCAAGACAGACACAGAAAAACATTACAAGAACATAAAAGTGGATTGAAGAAAGACTAACCCTTTAATAGTGCTTTCATTTTAGACAGTCTTAGTTCACTTTTGAAAGGTCTAGTCCCAGATTTTATTTCATTTATTGTTGATGTCAAAGGAGTCAATGAAGCAAGCTAACTCCATAATCTAGACTTACTTTAATAAGTCTGGCTCATTTTGTTGTGATTTCTGTTCTAAGAAGCAGGTTCATCATTAGTCAGACTGAACTGAACAGGAAACTGATCAATGATGTTTAGCCTGGTCCAGAGCAGGATTAAGGTCAGGCTTTGCCCAAATCATTTAATAAATATGAGCACTTTCATCACAAATTAAGAGGTTTTTGATGCTGTTCAGTTCACGTTGTGACTTTGGTAAAACACAGTAAATGCAGCAGCAGCTTTGCTTCTCACTTCTATTCCCTTCTGCCTCGTTAGTTTCTCTGCTTCTCATGTGGCTTCGTTTACTCCGGGTGTTAAAGGGATGTTTACAAAGGAGGGTGTAGTTTTTCATTGAGGTTCTATTTTATCAGTGCTCCACTTCAATGTTCTGCTGAAGCACAGCTCATTCAGTCTGTTTGTCGTTAGTCTGGCTCCGAGTCTAGACTAATCTTCATGGAACTGCTTTAGAACGGAAAATAAGACATCCACATTTAGCTATCTACAGTATAAACTAATAACAAATACAGTATTGTGAGGAAATAATCTTAGTCTTGTAGTATTTATTTCAAGGAATAAAAATATCAAGTTAGCAGTGAAATACCCTCGTAGTCAAACAAATAAGATGAGGTTTTGAGTTCTTGCTCCTGGCAGATGCAGTGAATGTCCAAAATATAGATTTTAAGCAGGTCATTTTGGATATTTTGCTGTGATTTATTCCTGTTGTCCTTCTCCTTGCTGTTTGTAGGTTGTGACCGGAAGAGCTATTTTTATCTATTTAAATAGTGGCTATAAAAAAAGAGGCTTAGATAGTATATTTTTCATGTATGACAGTTACGTGACTCGCCAAAACCGTTCACTAAGTGAGTACACTATAAAGTGATTGAGGAGTTAGGGACTAGCAAGTGGATTCGGACACAGTCACAGTCATTTTTATCAGCATTTTCTTTTGTGGGCCATGATTGGGCGACAGCTACACACTCAAAATTCTAACTCTCATGTGAACAAAGGGGTAAAATATTAAAATTTAGGCAGAGGGAAAGTGGTTTGGGGATACACTCACTTTCACAGAGGGTCACAGGAGTCATTAAAA
This sequence comes from Neodontobutis hainanensis, assembly GCA_024349245.1. Classification (NCBI taxonomy): domain Eukaryota; kingdom Metazoa; phylum Chordata; class Actinopteri; order Gobiiformes; family Odontobutidae; genus Neodontobutis; species Neodontobutis hainanensis. The sequence continues at coordinate 2,695,190 of JALDNG010000038.1, read as the reverse complement.
GAGATTTATTTTGTGCGAGTAATAAAACTCTGGAAAATCCTGACCAGAAGTGTTTTGTCTTTGTTATCCATTCCCGAGTTTGGACACGGTGTAACCCTGGTTTACAGTTTATAGGTAAAACTATGTTTCTCTTCACCTCTTTGGAGAGACGTGTGAAGAGATCTCCTCCTCTGAGAAAGTCCAAGATCAAGTAGAGCTTCCCCTCCGTCTGAAACGCTGCCAAAAAAAAAAAAAAAAAAAAAAAGAAGAGGGGTTTAGATTTAGTGACCAATCAGAGTCGGTATTTTGTGATTGGTCGACTTACCGTAGTGCAGCTTCACGATGAACGGATGGTTGACCTCCACCAAAATGTCCCTCTCCATCTTTGTCCGTACTCTGTCTCGCACTGAAACACAAAGAGAAAGACTTTAAAACACTACATTTCTGGGTTCACATGACAGGAAAACTTTACATTTACACAGCAAAAGGAAACCAGATTCTGTGAATAGATTATGTATATTTAGATCTCTTTATGTTAATTAAGTCAACTAAAACCTGTTAGAATCCATCTAAAACCTGTTCAAATTTAACTAAAACCTGTTCAAATTTAACTAAAACCTGTTCAAATTTAACTAAAACCTGTTCAAATCTAACTAAAACCTGTTCAAATTTAACTAAAACCTGTTCAAATCCAACTAAAACCTGGGAAATAAAGAAAAAAACAAGGCGCCGAAGCTAAATAAAGCATCGGGCGTGTGCTCCCTGCAGCAGATGCATCGGGAGCCAAGCCATTCTCTCTGCACCTCTTAAACTGCGCAGCTCTGTCTCGTCTCATGTTCAGGTGAGAAATTCCACTTTGGGCGATGACGACTTAGCAAACGCAGGAAAAACAGGCTCTGAACACGCTCACTGACATATAGACCTGGAGCTAAAAGGGCACACTGGGTGATTTATTCTTATAATACATTACTATAACTACCTTTTCTCTTTAATTCCATGTGTTGATGCCAAGTAAGGTAAAAGTTAGAGCTGAATATAATGCAGCTATACCTGTTCTTTGTGTAAGCTCTTGTCTGATTAGTGGGAAATGAACAAAAACCTGCCTGGATCAGTTGATGTATTTTTGTGTCAAAGTGAAACAGCTATGCCCTGAAATAAAAAGATGTATTTTAACTGCATAAATATGTACACAAGTAAACACAGTGTTACTTTAAAATAGATTCACTCACATAGTCTTGGAATGAGGTACTTTTGCGTTAAACTTCCAGACAACATTGATGTAATAAAATAGTGAATCTTTTATACTTCAGCAGCAAACTTGCAACGACATCATCTATTTATCTCGCTGTATATAAACGCTGTGCTCAAATACACAAACCACACCCCACGTCAAAAGAAGCTTTCCACAAATTTCTACATGCTTTGTCTCCATCAATTAATTAAACATTTATAATACAAAAGGCCACTGCTGTAAACGCTTGTAATGTGCCTGGGCCCATCTCTTCTAACTGTGCTAAACCCAAGGCCACACCTGAGACCATTTCTCTGTGAAGGCAGATTGTTTTAATTTGGCCTCATGTAAACAGTCAGTATATCCGTGAAGATGGTGGACAGAGTGAGGTTGTTGTTTTTTGACCAACTGCATCATGCACACTCTTTGACTGAGAGAGGTAGAAATCATACATTTTAAGGTGAAGGTCCAGTCCGAGACAGTAAAGTGATTAAACACAGAACATTTATCTGGACTGTCAAAAACAAACCTTTTAACGTTGCTTTCTTCAGGACTTTCATGGCGTAGAGCTGCCCAGCGTCAGGTCCAGTGACCTTCTTCACCAGGAACACCTAAAACGAGGGGATAGTGAACATTTCAAATCCAACTAAAACTCATTGAAATCCATCTAAAACATGTACAAATTCATTTAAAAACTGTTCAAATCCAACTAAAACCTTCTGAAATTAAACTAAAGCCTGTACAAATCAAAATAAAACCCATTATGTATGTGGAAAACATAATGAGATATTAAAGTATATCGACTAATTTTGTCCTAACGTGCAACAAATCTTAAAAAAAAAAAAACACACACAAAATACAATTCAAATTTTCAGGAACATTACATACTTTCCAGGACTTTTGGACATTTAAACCTATTTCCAAGACATGGATAAACAAAACTGAATTTCCCAGTTTTCCTAACAATATATACATTGGTTCTTAAATTATTTCTAACTTTAACAGACTAATAACATGCTGTAGCGGCTGATACAGGGTTAATTACCTTGAGACTAGTTTTCTAGGTCGCACTCGAGAAGGTTACTATAAACAAACACAGCGAGCCGCGTAGCGTAAAGCTAATCACTCATTCATAAAAACGACGACAGTAAAGGGCCCTTAGTCTGCTGTCTCCATGGCAATGGCTCAAGGGAAAAAAACGAGTGGAAATTAAAGCCCCATGAACATATAGTTGATGATATAAGGTGAACAGTGTGGATTATGGAGGGATTTAGATGATTAACGAGACTTCTGAGGAGGCTTTTGAGAAAACGGTGGTTTAAGTCGGTGGGTTCGGACCTGAAAGTGGATCTTGAGCAGGTTAGAGGAATGCATAGTGTGTGGTATATTAAGATAAATCAAGTATCTAAAGTAAAATATGTATACTGCTGAAAAATGCTTATTGACAATGGATTAATTATCTTTTATTAAGAAATAAAGAAATACAAGGCTCTGAAATAACTCCCACTTGTCAAAGCAGGCGCTAAATCAATATTAAAGATGGTCAGTTAAACTCAAAATTAAAACCAAACTTAACAGGAAAAAATATTGTTAGGAGGTTTTATTGCTTTTCATTAATTAATGGAAGATTATAGAGCAAAGTAGACAAATTTACAAGCATTTGAAGCTACGAACAAGACAGGTTTAATATTTGCTCTTTGTCTTTTTAACTGAGGAAAAAGACCCTGTCAATGTAGCATTATTTTTAGCAGAGGCTGGGGACTGACCTTTCCGAATGAGCCTTGTCCCAGGACTTTGCGCAGCTCAAACTGTCGTGGGTCGCCCTTCTCCGACCCCTCCTTCACGTGGTGAGTGATGCTGATCTCTTTGAAGGGAACATCGTCCTGAAATCACACACAGTTTTTCATCAGTTTTCACACTTTGCAACAGGGACTGCACGAAATGATGGCATCGTGAATCATCAGGAGTTTTACTCAGCAGCAGCAGACACTTTACATTCTGTAATCAATCAATCTAATAATAGTTGTAACTTGGTGCATTTGTCCAGAACCTTATCAGACTGTGATGTTAAATTTCAAGAGAGTGGTTCCAGTGAAACCAGTAGAAGTCTTGTATTTGTGTAAGAATAATGTGGTCTATGATCCACTGAAGTGAGGTCACGGATAGGTTCATATAAGAAACAATGCAGGCGCTTCACAAAAGGCTGTATCAACACAGAGGGACCAGTTCTGTTGGAGCTGAGTCTGCAGTCCACCTCAAAGAGAAAGGCCATTCCTTTAAGAATAGCAATGTCCAAATGTTGGCCAGAGAGGCCAGATGGTTTGAGAGAGGAGTGAAGGAAGACATCTTTGTTAAAATGGAAAAAGAGCAAGTGGTCTGACAAACAAACATTTTTAAATTCAAAACAGTTTCTCTCTAGGACAGGGGTGCCCAGACTTTCTCCCTCGGAGAATATTTGTATAATGAAAAGAAATACTGTTTCTATCAGGACTTAAGATGTCTTTTGTGTGTGTTCTGACTGGGTAGATACTAATTGCAAACTTAAGCTGTCTGACCCAGACCTTTCAAAAAGCCATTAAATTAGGACTAATTATAGACTTGTTTCTGCGGTATACAGAATAAACCTATCGACCCTTCAATGGACCAGGCCATTTCCTAAACACAACTTCTTGACGGGAGAGTTTTGGCCCACGGGCCCCACTTTGGGCACACCTGTTGTATAAGGACAGGAGCATAACAACTCCCCCATCTGCCTTATACTCCCCATTCATCTCTTAACAACAAAGAAACCAGACAAAGCCTTGTCCAATCACAGTTAATTTCATTTAAACTCAAAATTTACAAAGTCTCTTGGATGAGCAACGTCCAGATGCCTTGTTAAAGACTTTTCTTGAATATGTCCCGGAGACTGAGAACCTCCACAGACACTTTGTATTTGTTGTATGTTTTTAAATTGAATTCAAGAAGATTGGCTTGTGTTTGTAATGAACATATTCTAAGCAAGAACATGCAAAATGTTGTACTTTATGTGTTTAAAAGTTGGTGTTGTACGATTCTTGCTTTGTAAATTGTATTGCATTTATCGTCTTTAAATACTCTTCAAAGAAATGTGAATAAACCAGAAACAGGTGTGTCTCTCTTTGGACACAGCTCAGTGAAAACACAAGCTTCTTCAGAAATAACTCAACCAAACCGAGTCGATTCAGTGGAAATAAAGCTTTAGCTGTTGTTTTGTTAACACCCAAGCTTGTTTTCCCAAAGGTATTCTGGGAAACGTAGTTCACACAGCAATTAACTGCAAGCTGATCTTAACGCGAACGTCTTCAGAGCTTCAGTTGCACGAGGAGGGTTCCCAGCGATCGTCAGCTGCTCAGCGGGAGACTTCAAAGTGCACAAATCGTCGAATACAACATGGGACAGTTGTCATGGAGCCGCCCCCGATACCTGCTTCTCGCTCAGTGACTAATGAAGCCCTGCTGAGAGAGAGCCCTATATCTGAACATTACAACAACAGCTACAGAAAAAACAAAGCAGGATCCAACTGCTTCTTAGAAATAGCCTCAGACACTGCACAATATAAAACTCTATAAACTATATAATCTCACTCTATAAACACTACGCAGCTGAAAGGACTGCCTGAATTAAAATATGGTTTAGTCTTCCATGTGGCATATTTGTACACGTTAGTTAAAATGATTGCCCAATCAGAGCCTTAAAACAAACTGTGATGAGTGGAAACCAGTGAAACCAGTGAAAAATAGTTCTTGTAATTCTTTTTATTCAATTGGACTGCCAAATGGAAATTCAAATATCACAGGTCATATCACAATAGTCACAGTTAATTGCATGCTTTCCTGATTTAGTCCAGCCCAAATTGACATAATGTACAAATTTGTAAGACATTGGCGTAATCTTCAGACAGATTTTCACAAATTCTTTATGTTATATATGCTCTCAAGCAGGTTTGGTTGTCAAGTTCATATTGTTTAAGACAGACTTACCCCCGTTGTACAATGCTCTTTCATGAACTAACTACAGGAAAGCCAGTTTACAGAGGCATATAGTGATGCCCGGTGGGTGCTTTTGAGGAGATGGCCAGTGAAAATCCAAATGAAAGAAAATATACAAGCATAACCGAGGATACAACAAAGCTAGCGTACTGAGCTAACAATCGTCAGGTTACTGTAGAGTCACATACACCTGCTCCTTTTTTTCACCTGCTCCACTGTTTGAACCCTAAACACAGACTACTTAAGGCTCTTCTTATTGGACAATAGGAGACGGGATACAAGAAAATGCATTCTCTATTTGAAGCAGAGGGACTAGGACAGACACATGACTGACTCAACACTCAAGAACAGTGACACGTGTCTAAATATAGAAGAGTTAAACCCAGCTGTGATTTGCAGATTCGGACAATTTTTAAACAAAATTAAATAAACATTAAGTTAACTTAATCAACAAACAAACACAAGCATGAACTACACTTCCTTTTCCTGCGTGTCCCTCCTCTCCTCATACCTGAAATTCCCAGGAGAGTGGTCTACGAGTCCGGGTCACTCCCAGTGCATTGTGGGTCCTGTAGTCCCGGCTGAGCGTCTGTGGCGCTAACATGTTCCTGATCTGGACTGCAGCAGGACGAGCTCTGGAAACGCTCAGCCTCTGAGACTCTCTCCTCCCTCGTCCCTCCTACTTTCTCACTGCTTCTTTTTTCTGGCTTTAATTGAACTGTTCTCACCTCCTCACACTTCTTTTTACGCCTCGCTCTGCTTGTATCGTTCATTATTAACATCAGACAGGTTTTTTTAAGCACATACTGAAGTTAAATGTTTGAGGATGAATGAAAGAAAGCACTGGCACAATTTAAACCTTGCATTAAAATCAGTCTAACCATAAGTTTCCAGCTTTAGTTGTTCTGTTCACACCTGGCATCAACATGTGTCTCCTTCTTTAAGTCCTACATTTAAACAGGCCCTAAATACAAACGTTCAAAGCACCCTTCAGACCTGGCAATAAAATCCAGACTGAGTTCAGAGCTAATGTGGCCTAACTTGCTAACTTGTTTCATTGGATCCTTTCTGCATTTAAACACTTAGGCTAATATTAAAAGCTAGCAGAAAGAAATAAGAAAAAACCCACAAAGACCAGTGTTTTGTTACCATTTTTGACAGGCAAAGTTAGATATTTTGAGTCAATCTTGGTTGTTTAAAAATAATTAAAAATAAGGAAAAAAAACTCTTTTTGCCCTCTCTTTTTATGTGCTCCAAAGCAAGGCACAATTGTCCCATTAAAAATGCATTTTTTTTATTGTTCATGCTTCTTATAAAGTCTGAATGTTTCCATTGATATTCATAAATTAATTAATGTTTACTGAGCTAATTAGCAGAGCGCTACAAACGAGTCGGGTTTGACGTTAGCTTCTTTTCTCTTTTTAACAAAGGCTTAATAATCATGTTAAATATTTTTATTAATCTGAGGCTTGGGACGCAGTTTGCTTCCATCTTGTTCATGTGACCTCTGACAAAGTGTGAAACTGAGATGAAACAACTCTTAAAACTCTTGCAACACTGGCATGTTTCATGTTTGAGTTTTACACATCAACTCTTCTTGAACTTGAACATTAGTTTAACATTTACTTTTCCTTTAGGATTAGCTTCGATGTACTTAACTCAACAAAAGACATGCCATGTTAGTTCACGTTCTACTCAGCCACATAAAACAAAAACACTATACAAAAGCAGCTTTTATACTCGACACATACAGAGTTGGACGACACAAATGTAGATGTGAAATGTTTGGAGAGCTGAGGAATTTAGGAGCGCTGGCATTTGTGAGTGAGTCAGAGCGCAGATGGAGTCTGGGATTGACAGGATGCTCATGTAGCGCCTCTTAATCACAGGATAAAAAGTGCCAACCCTGCACCTGTCCCCTGAAAGTCTGCACCCACCTGACAACAAACGAGAGCACACCTGAGGCTCCCACTTACTTCTCACTCTGTTATTGTCTCCTCTTCTGGACACAAATAGAACACACTCGCAGCCTCTCGTGTGTGAAAACTAAGTGCACTCGACTCACTCTAGAGAAAAGCATCTAAAGAGCAAGAAGTACGGTTCAACTTCAATCAACACTGCAGCAAGGAAGTGCTTCAGATAAGTGTAGTATGATTAGTTGTGTTTGTCTAGAAAAGGCTACAACTCCCAGCACAGCTTTGCTGTGGGAAATGGCGCTTAAAGGTTGCGCAAAACACACTGCAACATATACAGTTTTACAAAAACTGTGTAGATTGTTCAACAACCACTTACATGTTCAGGTGTAGCTGGTTATTGTGTCATGTCTCAGACTTTAACTATTGCATGCCATATTTGTGTTCTGTTTTCTTCACCCGACGCTCTTTGAAGGAGGTTAAATGAGTACAAACAAACAAGGACAGACTATTAGTATCAAAAGTATCGGGACAACCATAATACACAGACAACTCGTGTTTAAAGTAAGTATCTCCAATCGGCCACAGATCCTGAATAAAACACCTTTTGACCAATACATTGCAAAAGTGTATGAGTATGTTTAAAAAATGACAAATGATACTGTGTGTGTGCCATCTGTCCTCCTTTGTTCTGGTTTTAGAAACCTGATGAGACACAGTGGGAGGTACAGAGGAGCTAACAAGGCTAAACGTAGAAAATACACAGACCTCTGGGCAAATAACCTCATGTTGTATCTTATTTCAGAGGGTTTTGCGTCTACTTTATTGTTTCTTGTATCTTTATGGGTTTAAGCCCCTCCTTCTAAGTCTGCCCTGATTGGTCCCATTGATCCTTATTAAAAACCTACATATTTTCCTCACTATGTAACACAAAGCCAACTTAAGCAATAGTTTAAGCAGAAAATAAATACAATCTTATTGATAAACGGCTTCATTTGACAGCTTCCTCTCAGTTCATAACTGTTGATTACATCAGGCCTCATTAGGAGCCCGAGCGTTTGCCTGAATGAGTCTGATGCAGTTAGAGCAGCCTCCAGATGGACTCCGGAGACATTTCATATTCAATTAACACAAACTGTGCACACGTTTGTTCAACTGTCAGGGCGAGGTGGAGTCGGAGCAACGAGAGGCTGCTGCTGATGGAGTCCTGTTTATGGAAAAGACCACTACAAACAGACTCAGCATAAAACTGATAAATCATGAATCATGGAAGATAATGAAGGAGACAACAAACTAAGGTTTCTGCTATTTCATAGGATACAAGGATTTGAAAAACTTTTTTGTTTTGTTTTTTGTTGAACATATTAATAATATACACTATGTAAAGGGCTCACATTGAATTGTCTTTTAGCGGTCTTGGCCCTTTATTTTTAAATAAATAGAGAGACTAGGACAAGAATATTAATGGGACTGATTACTACAAATATCACCTTTTTTATAACCTTTTCAAAGCTCAGTTTATAGAAGATGCGTTCAAATTTGTTCGTGATGCCGCTGCTCTGTCCTGCTTCCATCAAGCAGAGAGTGATGGCAGGTCTACAAAACAAAGCCACCAGAGCAAAAGGCTGTAGTAAAGTGCTGTATGAGCCAAAAACTGAAAACAAATGTGGGGCCACATGTAGGCTGAGATTTGCTGCTGCTAGCTTCAGAGCAGTGTAAATAATGGCTGTGACTCTTCAGACGCTGAAGACACTAATATAGACCACAGAAATGATTCATATTACCTCTGTGCTGCCTTTGTTTAGTCAAAGTCTAGGTGATAAATAAACAAGAGTAGCATTTGTGCAGTGTTGGTTTATGTAAAGTAGCCATGTGCTTTGATTTAACATACTTTGTGTGCTCTGTAAATTAAATTAGACCTGGTTTATGGAGACAGATCAGGCTTAAACATAAAAGTATCCAACCTGATCTGCAGGGTCAGTAGCAAGACAAATAAATTTTATCAAATTGTGAATTGCCTGAAACATGGAACAAAAAAAAAATAGACAAGCAGCAAGTAGAGGCGATAGAAGTTTAGCTTTATGCTTCAATGAGCCATGTCCATAGAAAATGAATGACGGCCACGACGCATTCAGGATTCACAAGCAGTACAAACGGACACAGAATCATCAGTCATCCAAAAAAAAATTTAAGAAAAAGAAAACTGCATCACATAAACCCCACCCAATTTCAGACACACTCCTGTCACTGGCTGACAAAAATTCTGAGGGAGTTTTTGCCATAGTACCTTTTACATTTTCCATAATAATCTTATATGATTATTCAAAATGTTACTGCCTCCGTCATAGCCTCTATCTTAAAGCACAGAGGGTCTACTCACAGCCGCAGCGGGCCGTTGGTCCGGACTACCACAGTGTTTCAGGGTCCCATCAGTACTGGACGTCCTGTGGAGCAGCAGCAGGCGTTGCAGAGCTTTAAGCCGAGTCCTTAGTGCTCGGACGAGGCCTGAGGCGGCGCACGCACAGACACTGCAGACCGTCATGTCGGAAAACAGCCCGCTTTGATTATTAACTACGGAAACTCAATAAGATGGACATCCAAAATTCAAAGTACAAATACAAAATGAGATGAATAGTGTCAGAAGTAGGTTCCCTCTGTTTTAAAATCCAACTTCTGTCTTAAAAGGAGTGACAGTCAGTATTATTAATCATTGTCAAAAGGAAATAACTTAAGTTATTGTGGATTAAATACTTCAAAAGAATCTACTGCTCTCAAATGTTGAAAGTCACTACATGTCCTGTGACAAAAAGTCTGCAGCTTCTTATTCCTTGAAAAATACAGCAGACACTTAACATAGTCGAGTCTTAATAGAGTCAACAAATTGGACGACCTTAGAGGTTTATTACAAAAGTTATTCATCAAAAGAAGCATCTGGAAACATGTCTTCTTTGAGCTACAGTAGCAACTTTTCCTCAATAGTTTGGTGAAGATGTATTGTTGTCAGATCAAGCAGCTTCAATTCTTCAATTAATGTATTCACAAAAACTAAAGTTATTTGCAGAATTCATTGAAAGGTGAAATGTGGTCTCAACAGAGCAAGAGCCTAAGTTATTAAAAAGAATCAATGCTAAAGGTAAAACACATTTCAGAAAGATGTGAAATAAAAATCAATGATTTTCTTCATGAGGTTTGGTGGATATGAGAAGAATAAAGGTGTTGAAGTGTTAAAAAACAGTAGAGTCTAAAAGACTAACATCCAAAAACTCTCTTCAAATGAAGCAGCAGAAACATTGAGGTAAAGGTGAGATACAATCAAGGATTCCTGTTTGAGGACCAAGAGCTTTAGCACATCATCTAAAAAGGAAAAAAAGCTGTGGGAATATGTAGGAAAAAAAGCAACATTAGCTGGTTTTCTACTGTCATCGTTGTTCTGTTAAAAAGCCCTTACATCCAGGAATGATCTTGTTGTGAACGGTTTAAGTCTTGTTATAAAGCAACAGAAACGCTCGTCTTTGAGTGAGCTCCGATCCAGAGTCTGGATAAAGCGTCTCGGTGGTGGTCTGTAAAAGCCGAGGTCCGTACAGCAGGGGTTTATGTCGGACTGAGGGGATACCCGCCGTGTGAGGGGGGTTTATGGGGATCTCCACAAAAACACCTGATGGAAACAGTGAGTGGAGAGTTACAGCTGCAGTGTGTTACTCAATAAACAGCGAAGAGGAGGGGGAGGAGGGGGGATCCCGCTGCTCAGGCCTCGTCTTGATTTGGACCGATGCCCTTTGCCGACCCCCACATCTCCCCTTGAACAGACTGGAACCAATCAGAGAGCACCACGACGCAGCGGAGACACCTCTGAGTCAGAGCGAACATGATCCAATGTCAGCAACATAACATCCATTTACTCCAATATCACTGTGTTCTCAAAATGTACCATACAGAAGAAATTAATGAACAAATCCAGTGCCATTATTAAAAAAACATAACGCAATGTAAAAAATTATTGTGTCATTCATCACCACCCACAACAGCATAACAAACAGCCTGCTTTTAATACACTGTATTTAATAAAAATATAATCAAATTTCATTTCATTTCACCAACTCAAATATACTAATGCATCAAACTAAATGTTATTTTATTTTAAGTTTTTAGATCTGAGTACAGCGTTGGACAAATGTGATCTGGCCACACTGCATAAATGGATGGCCAATATTCATCACTTTGCTTCCCTTTTCTCTTTTTTGTTGTTTTTGCTGAGTAAACAACAGACCAGAACAGATCGCTCTTTTACAGTAGGACTCATTTTTGGCAGGATTGGACAGTGTTTGCAATCTAAAAAGCCAGTATGAGCGTCACTTATCAGAAAAGGGGCAGACACATAATGGGTTAAATGTTGACAACATAAGACTTTATTAGGAAACATATTGGACCATTCCTCTTTCTTGTTTTAAAAATGTGAATAAAAAAGAAATTAATAAAAAAAAATTGCACTATTTCAAAACCAGTCCTTATTCCTTTATCTACAAATACAATCCAATTAAATTCAACTTTATTAATACCAAAGAAGAAAATCCGAAGTTAGTTTGTTGTTTTTGACTATCCCAATTTATAAAAATGTTTTATTATTATTGTAGACCCATTCTTTTGACAAACATGGGAAATGACTTCAGTAGAAATCCTGTTGGACCATTCATCTTATGTACATTTATTCATTTAGCTGACGCTTTTATCCAAAGCGACTTACATTGTACATATGTAAATGTAAGTGGTAGAAAGTCAATATACTTGTGTCCGGAGGCACTTCATTGTGTGTCCGTTGGTGCAGATACAATCCAAGTACAATTCTACAGAGAAAAACGGGGCTGTCTGGCCAAGAGGCACTGTGGTTGTGCAGTGAGGTATAGACTCCAGTACAACTTTCAAAGCAAATCAGAGCCCAAAGAAAAACAATACAGACAGACGATATATGCATCATGCCCCAAGAGCCGCCACCTGTCGCTCAAACACGATGCACACAATGCTTGTGCTGCGTTGTGTGGAAGACGTGACATTTCTTGAATTACCTTCACCTGTTGTCGCCTCTCGTTCTGCATCCACACAAACCACAGCCCAGGCATATGACCAAGAATATATGTAATAATTTCCACAGATACAGAGCCACAGAGTTCAAATGTGACTTAAACCTATAGATTATATAAACCACATGTGTCAAACTCATGGCCCAGGGGCCAAATGTGGCTCGTTGCAATGTTGTATGTGGCCATCTAATACAGTTTTAGATGGATTTTGAACAGGTTTTAGTTGAATTTGAACCTGTTAAAATGTACAAAATGTTTGACTCGTCAGTTAAATTTTTAATGAATAAAGTTTTTTTTTAATTAACATGGACTTTTACCACATCCTGTTTTATCGAATAATTTATGTTACCCTTACCCCGTAAAGAACAGAACCTGTTCATTTATGCAAATTAGCTATGTGCTTTTTGATTATAATTTACCCTCATGTTTTTGTATTTTGTTATGAAAAAAGCTTCCGTGGTGTGTACATGAGAAGTTGTCTGGCATTTTTGTTAGAGCAATTGAGCATAAAAAGTTTACAGAGTTGTCCCACTTTTTATTCCACTATAGGAGGTAGTAACAGAAGAGTGACAGGGGTACACTCCACTTTAACAAAATGAACAGGTAGAACTTTAGCATCTGTGGTTGATGCTATAAACACAAAGCAGATAAAGACTGGACTAGTGGTTCTCCAAATTCACCGCTGATTGTTTCAGCTGACCAAAAAGAGTCAACAAATCAATCTCTGCCTTGTCCCCCGTGTTACATTTGAACAGTTGAAAACATTAGCATTGTGTGTTAGACTTGTTAGCTATGGTAGCAACATTTTTGTTAATTTAGGCAAAAATGGTTTAAGCCAATGGACTGAATGGAAGCTCTATTAAAGTTTAACAGTGACTTGGCTTTTGTCTCACCCACTAAACCTAAATGGGACACAGCAGAGACTGGATACTGGTGGGAGAAATGAATACAAATATCAAGGAAAGTACGCAATAAAAAATAAATAAATAAAATTACAAAACTCACTTTATACTTACAGTATAAATGCAAATGCAAACTGAATAAACAAATATCAGTATCCTGTAAATTGTATGTGCATTTTCATTGTTTCATTTATGCAATTAATATATTTTCTTTCCCTCAAAGATAAAGGGAGAAAATAAAAAGAGGAAGTGTGAGAAAGTCACACCATACTCCGGCGTCACTTCATATCCCTTATTAACGGAGCTCATAAAAATAGACCCGAGTGGGACTTTAGTCATAATCCAGCAGCAGCCAATGCACCTTATCCCTCTTTGTGTCAGCTGCTTTAAACCCTGTCCTGGAGTCAGCTTCACTGTATTGTTCTTTCAGTTTGACGTCTCGTTGTTCTAGTTACAGGTACATTATGTAACATTTAACATTTAAATTAAGTCTTTAAAATCATCTCAAAATCCCTTTTGCATTTGTTGGTCTTGGAAACTACAGCTCTGTTATGTTACTTATTATAAAAGTGTACTTTGTTTATCAGATGGTACCCACAGGATAAGATTTACATTTTCTGACACACTGTTAATGTTATGTTGTTCATGACATTGTTGTACAGTAAATAATGTAATGAAATGTAGTGGAATGATTGCCCTATAATTTGACAAAAAAGTGTGTTTTTTTTCACTTAATTATTTGGATTGTATCGTCATTTTTAGATTGTTCTGATTCTGATACTAGTATTGGAAATAACGCTAATATCACTATCAGGTATTGAAGTTAGCGAGTACTTAAACCCAATTATCTTTCCGATACCATATGTAATTTTTATTTATTTTTTTAATACAGGGACCAGTTGAGTTTGGTATGTGTAATGTTTCACCCCGGATATCAATTCTTCTTTGCTGCTCTCACACAAAAAGTTGTAGTGTGTTACAAAAAGCAAACAGCAAAGAGACGATACGAGCTATTGCTAGATTTACAGCATGTCCATGGTTTGGCAGTACTTCCAACTGGACCAGCCAGCCAGTAAAACGGCGACATGTCTGATATGCAAAGCTCTCAAGGGGTGGCACTTATATTGGCCACCCCTTGGTGTAACAGGAGTAATTTAATAAAGCATCTGAGAACGTGTCACCCCGAAGAACACAAAGATACGTCTAGGGATAAGAATGAGCCGCGCCGGGTTTTAGACTGGTACTCTGTATCAGCAGCTGCCCTGAGCCCAAGTATCGGTATCAAAGCTAAAAGAGAAAAATGGTATTGGAACAACCCTTGTAATTTTAACGTAATATGTCTGAAATCAACCATTGTCTCTCACAAGCTTTTAGATTGTTTAGTCTCTCTTTTGCACATAACTCCCATGTGTCTATATCCATAACATTACTTTTTCCTTTTAATAAATATTATCATATCTATGACTGTATTTATTACAATAAAGTATCACAAGAGGAAACTGATCCAAGGTTGATACTAACAATGTATTGTCCCACCTTCAGTGCTCACAGTCTGTAGAAAGGAAGTTTAAGATGTGGTACTGCAAACTAAAATTTCACCACTAGACTTAACCATAACGTACACAATCCACCTTTTAGTTGATATCCAATTAAGTTATTTCTTGTTTTTTATTGCAGTGTCTTGATACAAAATGCTTTAAAAATTAAACAGTAAATGTAAATAAAAACTGTACTTAATAAATCTCTCAAATCTTAAACCTAATTGCACAGAGACTTTGTTTAAATCTATACAGCGGCCCTCCCCCCGTCCCACAGTGGCTCCATTGTCCAGGGTTAAATATGGGTCAGGGTCGAAGCAAGTGTACCATAGCGGTGTCCCGTCCAAAGCCGTTACACAACACAATTATGGTCCGGATGCACTCACTCACACGCTCACACAGACAACTGGGATTTACCAGGTTAGAAGCATAAAGGACATTTCCGCCTGCCTTCACTGAAGATCAGGTAACACAAGCATAAGAGGTCCGCACCTGTCACACCACCATGGCTTTATTCAATTAGACCACACTTTACAGGCAGCCAACTCCGGCTCAGGTTGTGTAATGTCCAGCATAATCTGTACTAGTCGAACAATACAAAGAAATTCCATCTCTGTAATGGTCAAGCAATATTTAAGTGTGCGTTATGTAAGGAATGTGCAGTACAATACATGTTTTTAATGCTATAATGACTTTAAAATAAAACTATTTGCATTTATCTAGTCAGAAACAATACATAGTAAATGCTTCAAAGAATCCAGTTGAAGGAACTATTTGTAGGAATTATATATATACACTGAATATATATATATATATATATATATATATATATATATATATATATATATATATATATATATATATATATATATATATATATATATATATATATATATATATATATATATATATATATATATATATATATATATATATATATATATATATATATATATAAATAAAAGGTTATCATTATCGCAATAATGTTAGTGTTTCTTGTGCGAGACACTAAAAAGTCCTTGGTTTAACTGTAGTATAATCCTGGTTTCAGGACAGAATTTGGTCCATGTTTTGTAAGAAACAACCTAAACCTAAACAAAAGCTAACTGAGATGGGACCTAAAATCCCAAACATTTAGATACAGAAACGCTTACTTTTGGAAAAGGTGGCATTTAGATATCACAGGTCATATTGCAATATTCAAAATATTATCACATATCACATGTTTTTTTATTTATTTTTTTATATTGTGCAGTCCTAGCAATTAGTTACAGGTTCAGGACTTTCAAGGAAAAGCCACAGTCAGCTGAGTCTGGAGAAATGCTGGCTCTATAATTACCACAACGTGAACTAGTGTAAATTAATATAACATAATCTAAAAGATCTGACGTGTGTGGTTAGGTTTTTGTGTGTTAAACAAAGAGAGCCTTACAATGGAATGTATTGAGAGCAGGTTGATCTGGTTTTACTCCTGTTCCCTTAATGTAAGTTGGAACATAATGAGAACAGCTCCCCCTACAGTGGACCCTACACACTGCATTCAGAATCACTTCAACATTTTAATACCTAGATGAATGTGCCCCTCTGTTTTATACTCATTTGAATCATAGTTCAATTGTTTATAGTGTCTAATACTAATTTAGCCCAAGCGGTGGAGCAGTGTCTACTTTACAGAGAGCAGCAGAAAAAAGCCTTCTCTGATTTAATTTGCAGTGATTTCCAGTCAGTTTAAATGACTTAACGGTGCCATCTGTCCTCAGTTAGGAAACGTCCCAGAGGAGTCTAGACATTAGTTTAACATAGCAGGAAAAAAGATGTAACAGGAGAAAAAGACATGGATAATCCAGGAATAACCAGGACTAAACAAGGAATAAATCAAACTGGGACTAAACCATGGAGTTAATTTTAGGTCAAAAACCAGAAACAGCACAGGACTACATAAAGGTCTGAACCATGACCTTCTTACACAAAATCTTAAATCAGCATCAGACTAAACCAAATTCAAAAACAAAGACAACATGATGTCTAGAGTAAGATTAAATCATGCCTAAATCGAGGACTTAATAAAGAAGCTGTCACATTCACAGAAGAATAAGAGTGGGAGAATGATGTAACAGCGCTGGACGAGAAGAACAAGAATAAATAAGCAGGTCATGGTTTATTCAGGAGCTCCACAGACCTGAGCTCAATCACTGTACAGAGCAGATCTCATGGAGCCCGGCTGTATCTGAGCCGCTGACTCTGGAAGCTTTGGTCTCAACAAGACAATTTTTTTTTTATTGTTTTTTACAGCAAGCTTCAGAAACAATAGTAGCTCAGGTGGCACTCAGGTCTCAGTCTATCCCAATGTGGCTCTAGTGTAGTGGCTTTAGTTTAGTCAACCAAACAGCCAAAGTGAGCGTGTTTCTGTTTTATCTCCGTCTATAGTTTATGACAAAAGACAAGGTGACGCACAACTGAAAAAAAAAAAAAAAGGTGGGGTGTGAGCTGTTGGCAGAGAGAGACAAAAGTCAGTCCAGAGTGTTTTCAAGAACAGCTGCTGTGACAGAGTGAGGTTATCTGATATTACATGGTGTGAATTTTTATCAACTTTTGAATAAATGTAGTTGTAGCCCTCCAAATGGTAAACTTATTTGTTTGTGTACAGAACAGCGGTGTACTCTCCTTTACTATACACCACTGTTGAAGCTTGGATTCAAAAGCCTATTACCGTAGCTGTATGCGCCCCAACACTCCTGTACATGCAGCATTATCCTATAGATAATAAAACGTTTTCACCCAGCCACTGAGCGGTTAAGCTAAGCATTCTCACGGAACTCACGTTAGATGTCCATATATTAATGGTTAAACTTGTGTTTATGTTGTTCAAATTGTGAGTGTGTGTGGGGCAATTATCATACTGGACAGGCAAGGGACCATCTGAGAAGTATCAGCTTGGTGAAGTATTCTAAATGTGTTACTAAATGTAGAAAACTAGGGTCCTTCATCATGGAAAATGGGCTGGTCATCTATCGTTATGATCTCCATTATTGTGCAGTTTATTGTTTTAGTCTTTTAACTGTTTCTAGCAAATAATCACCTTGGCTTCAACAGCTTCATAGTCTTCATATACAGCTTCAATTACAGCTTCATAGTCTTCAATTACAGCTTCATAGTCTTCATATACAGCTTCATAGTCTTCAATTACAGCTTCATAGTCTTCACATACAGCTTCATAGTCTTCAATTACAGCTTCATAGTCTTCATATACAGCTTCAATTACAGCTTCATAGTCTTCAATTACAGCTTCATAGTCTTCATATAGAGCTTCATAGTCTTCAATTACAGCTTCATAGTCTTCATATACAGCTTCATAGTCTTCATATACAGCTTCATAGTCTTCATATACAGCTTCATAGTCTTCAATTACAGCTTCATAGTCTTCATATACAGCTTCAATTACAGCTTCATAGTCTTCAATTACAGCTTCATAGTCTTCAATTACAGCTTCATAGTCTTCATATAGAGCTTCATAGTCTTCATTTACAGCTTCATAGTCTTCATATACAGCTTCATAGTCTTCATATACAGCTTCAATTACAGCTTTATAGTCTTCATATACAGCTTCATAGTCTTCATATACAGCTTTATAGTCTTCATATACAGCTTCACAGTCTTCATATCCAGCTTCATAGTCTTCATATCCAGCTTCATAGTCTCCATATACTATAAATTTGAGGCAGAAGGAAGCTGGGACGGTGAAATGACGTCATTCACAGAACTAAAAAGACTCACTTTTTGTTGTTTTCAATGCCACTGGCAGTCTAATAATATAATATGATATATCGGAAATACTTATCAGATTAAATTTAATTATGACATAATTATTCCCATTATCGACCGATAGTTAATTGTGCAGCCCTTCTGCGTTTGTTTGACTGCAGCCCTAATGACAGTGTCATAGTCAAGACCAAACTGACGGAGACCACGTCATGTCGGAGGCTGTTCAAAAAGTGCAATGAAGCATTTTCCCTCCTAAAAGTTAGATACTAATAATCAATATTCAAAAATACTCCTCATTATAGAAAAGACACGTCATCAACCTGTTTGTTCAAATGGACCCTGAATTCCCATTAACACTAAGACATCTCAAAGAATGAAACACAAAAGGGCTTCCATTCATTTTTTATGTGCATTTATGTAAACACCACTAATGCATCAGATATCACTCAGACATTTTCAACTTGACATGGGTTCATTGAGGTTAAAGTAAAGCTAAGTGCTTATTTGAGTAACAAAAAGATAAAATGCAAGATAAAATGAATAAAATACACATAAATGTTCAAAATCTACACATGCAGGTCAGACCTTCTCCTCAGCTATGAACCAAAAAAACTCATGTATTAGTTACTATCATCACAATTTACTGCAAAATACAAGATCTGTGCATTGGTCAGACGCTCTACAACAGCATGTGACCCCTTTGGGAAAATTAATTGACGGTTACTGCCAAAGAGAAACAAAGGATTTGAGAAAAGATTAAATCCAGCATGGACAGAGTCGTCTCTGTGTGTCCTCGTTCTTTCTGCTCATTAGAGAAAATCCAAGCTTCATTTGGAGCCAATCGAGCCTCTAATAATAACCACAGAGCGGTTTAATGATCAAATAAACAAAACTAGTTATGTCTCCACACATTTGTGCCCCTGATGCAACTGTTTATAAATGAATATTTATGAGACAAGTTAGTTTTTTCTAAATCTTTGCAATAAAAAGGTGCCAAAGAAAAAAAGAGGAAGTGATTTAAAAGCAAAACTGCTCCGACCACTTCTGACTCAGTGACCTGAGTCAGAAGGGGTTTAAAATGTCATATTTCTGCCAGTCTTCTCCTCTCGGGATAAACAAGAAACCAGTTTACACAAGTCTGAGTTTCTGAGAAGACTGATCAAGATCAAAGTATAAATAGTTCACATCAAAAACATGCTTCAGCAGGAAAATGGCCATAAAACTTAACGAAGGTCCCAAGGATACAGCGTTTAAGGATGGCTACAACAGGTTTTGGTTGATGTCTGTCTTTAGGGCCCGCCCCCTGAGCCCAGTGGGAGCTGATTGATGGAATAAATGAGAATTAAAAACCAGGACCAACAAGAGTCTAAACCAAGGACAGAACCTTTAGTTGAAGCTAAATCTACTAAGCCAAGGATTAAAACATGGAATAACCAGGATTTAACCAAGAATGAACCAGAATTTAAACACAACTAAGAGCTGTACTCAATCAGGCCTAAACCAGGACTACAATGGGACTTTAGCCAGGACTTAAATGGGCCTAAAAATACTACTAAAGATTAAAACCAGAACTAACCTTGGATTAGGACCCGGACTTAAAAATAACTAAAACAAAAATTAAAACCAGGATTAAACCAAGGGAAAAAGAGAGTATAATTAGGACCAAACCAGGACTGGACTCAAGACTAAATGTAAGGCTAAAACATGCTATTGCTACAATGCAAATTTGCAGAAGGCTAAAACAAAACTATATCATAATTGAACAACAACTGATCAAAATTCTACAGTAAATAAATTTTTTTTAAAAATCTAGTGTTGACATTTTTTAGTTTGTGAGATAACTGACGGTTTGTGCCAGATTAAAGTGAAATATTCAGCCTGTAAAAAATATGGCCCCTAGTCCTGAGACTAGAGCAGCCTGGTCCATCAGGTTTTGTTTCGAGTGAAAAACCTCCCACTAGCTCAGCTCTCTTACTAGTTAATCTAAGAAACTGAAAAAGTCTCTTGGAATTAGAGACGAAACGTCTTCACCTTAAAAACTGAGTCCAGATGCTTTACTTAAACCTTTTATTCATAGGTATCTTTAAGAAAACTATGTTATTTAAGTTGCAGAATTGATGATGCTGTGTGTTACGCCTAAACTTACAGCTTTTTTAAAAAGTTCAAAGTAAATCCAAGATGGTAAAAAGGGAAGCCTTTGCTGATGGAATGACTCAACAGGAACAAAAACAGGAATTATTTGAAGGCTAAAGTCAGGACTAAAATAAACTACAACAAGGAAGAAATCACTCAGTGAATCAAGGACAAAACCAAGGAACCAGGACTAGAACAGTATTTATTCCAAGGCTTAACAAAGAACCAAGCACCAAGAAACCAGCACTAGAACCAGGACTTTTAAAATCATTGAAAAGTTAAACTAGACCAAAAACCTTCCAAAAAATAAGAAAAATACATAATAAATAAACATCTCTGACCTGGAGCCGACTCTTGACGTTAAACAGCAGCGTCTTCATCGTTCGAACTACTCCAGCTGAAAGTAGTGTAGTGTGTTTTAGAATTTACTCCCTTTTAACAAACTGCACACACCGAGGAAAAAAATAAAAGAGGCCGCCAGCTGTTGCCGTGGCGATTACCGTACGTCCTGTCATTGTTTCCCCGGCAACAACATCTGCACAGGAAGCAGGCACATCTGTCACAAAAGTCTGAGCGGGAAACAAACGGGAAGCCAGCGAACACAACATATGAGTCTAAATGTGGATCGGATGCAGTGATTAACAACAGACAGTGAACATGTCGGTTTAAAAATAAAGAGGGAAGGATAGAAAGAAAGGCAAAAGGAAATAGGAAAGACATAAGGAAAGGAAGGAAGATGTCAAAGAATAAAATATAACGGAGAAAAAGTTTGAACATAACTATAAGCCCTGATGATGAAAGATATATTATTTTTTTTATGTTTATAAAACTTTCTCAAACACATAAGTTACTTTTATAGTTTTGATATAATTAAACACTTAAACACAAATAGTATTGGACTAGTTTCATAAGCAGTTGCTGGAAGGAAAGTTTTAATTTGAAACTGGTCTCTCTAATACTTTTTTTTTTTTTGACTAATATACATAATATATCTACGTATAAATGAGGACTTAATTATTAACAGCCAGATATACACTTACATTATCTAGTTGCTTAGCCAAATATACCCACCCATCCCGGCGATACAGTCCAGAGAGAAGCATTAGCTCACTGGTTAAAACACCCTGTTTGAAGTGAATGTGCAACATTTGTCTCTAGAAGGGCTTTTATGAAGTGCACAAAAAAAACTTTCATTATCTGACAACGGGATGGAGGAACAGAGGTGCCAAAAAGGTAAAATTAAACTAAATTGCCTGCATAAATGGGACAACTTAGTTTTACAGGAAAAATCAATGACATACAGTATGTGAACAAAGCAGTAATTGCATGTAACAATAATGTGTTTATTTATGAAAATTAATCATGTGCTTTTTACTTTTTTCTCCCCAATACTGTTTATGTGTCATTTATTTCTTTTTCCTATCTTTTACAAAGTATGTGATACTAGAGGACAGTCAACTACAAAACACCAGCAGCAGAAAAATTTAAGTAACTGTATAAAAACTGATCTTTAAAGAAAGGTCAGAGAAAGTTCAAAACATTAGATGGACGGAAACCAGGAAGTATGACGTGAAATTCCACGAAGAAAAGAGGGGGCTTTGTTGAGTTGGTGCCACATTCCTTTAGACGTCTGACAGGTTTAAGCTTTTAGGGGCACTCCAAACCTACATAAGCCCTTTTCTCCTTTACATCTTAAGAATATAAGGCTTTTAAGGCCACCTGACAGATTAGTTTACACAAAACTAAATAGTTTGAAGATGTGAAAAATTCAAATCTTTCACTTCTCATTTTCAGTCAGTGCTTAAAGCCAGGAACCATTTTTTTGAGAGATTTACCGTGAGAAAACGCTTTGGGGCAGATTTGTGTCAAGAGTTCGGTTTCAGGATTTTTTTTTACCGCAAAAACAATTGCTCACCAATCAGAGCTGTCAACTAACAAAACAAAGTTATATTATTGTTAGTAAAAGGATTATCCAAGAGTTTTTGTTCACATTTGGCATAAATGACACCTTCAACTGAAACTACAGCCACCTTATAGGGTCAGAGCTCAAACTACAGCAGCCTCAGAGAGTCAGAACTTAAACCACAGGAGCCTTAGAGGGTCTTGAATGGATTTATTCTATCCTTGGTTTATGGTGGTTGTCGATAAGGATCGTATTGTTGTCAGTGCAACAGTTAAATTGTTCTATATTGTCATAAAAATGTCACTTGTAGTTATGTAAATGTTCATGTGTTTATGTTTTTAGTAGAGTTTATGGAGGCTGTTATTTAGTCTCAGTTTGATAATGTAAAGTGTGTAGGAGCCTTGTCAGTGGGACAGAGGCCTGTGTTTAGGAAAACCGGCGCCGGGTTTCACAGATTACATCATCAGCCTGTGACCTCACAATGGCACTTCCCATAATGCACTGCTCCAAATGCACACACAGAGCTTTAGATGTAGTGGACATAAAGCACTGGTCATTTCCAAAGCGGATCCGGGAGGATACTAACTCTGTTCCCGTTGGTGGATGTTTCAGTCAATACTTCCTCTCCGTTCATCAATAGCCACTTTAGCAGCAGCTGAGGGGGTGGGACGTTTCCATTTTAGGAGCTTCCTCACTCCCTCAGAGATAAACACGCAGAGAAGTATGGTCAGAGATGCTCGGAAGGCCGCTCAAACTTTTAAGGATTTATAAAAAATTCTATTGTTGTTTTTTTCACTCCCAGATTGAAGTTCATAGAACAGTAAGTGAAAAAGGATTTAGACAACTTTCAATTGAACCCAACTAGTGCCGTTGAGAGAAGAGTCACAGAACCCTACCTCCTCCTAAAGTCGATATATCAATGCATCCATTAATTTTTTCTGTTTCTTAAATTCTTAAAAAGACTTTTGTGCTGGGTCTAATTATAAATTATTGCCTTGATTTTGACAGACAATGTGATTCATTTTACGTTGCATTCTTCTACAGAATCTTCTAAGATGTTTTTTCAAAGGAACTTTTTAATGCATAATATTACTTAAAATACTCCTTTGCTGTGACTGGGGAGTGTTTTTGACAAGCCAGACAATTTACAATTTCTTCCACTGATTCTTTGTAGTGACACTTTAAAAACACACAGCATCACATATAGTTTAGCTACGGCTAACTTACGTATTTAGCAGTTTCAACCCATACGTAAACAGGACTGGACTCTCCACTAACATTTTTTTGTGTTTGTACCTGCCATGAATAGTCCGGGTGGTTTTACTAGCGGGGAATGATGCTTGATTAGCTTGACCAAGCTAACATGGAGCTAATGAGTTGACTCCTTTGCGGTGTTTATTGTGGTAATATTGATACTAAAGTTATTCAAAACATGTGCAACTTAACCAAACAGCAGAAAGTGACCAGGAGACGTCATTGTGCCCCAAAGGATAAGCTCCAGGTGTGAATACAGGGGGGATTTTGTTCACACATTTAGGTCACGCGGGTAAGAACAGCGTACAGTCCGGATCGCTGTGGATGTGTAAAAAATAAAAAAAAGGCTTTTGTGACCAATTCTGATTTCCTTTTTTCAAATATGGTCAATACCTCTAACTCAATTGCTGCCATTCGTGACGTCAATTTATTATTATTATTATTATTGTGAATGCATATATGGGACACAAAAATCTATTATCCACTATTTTACTATCATCAAACTATATCCAAAACGTTAAAATCCATTCAAAGCGCACCTGAACACACGAGCGTCTAGAACCATTTGTGTGAGTTTATAAAACGCCACAGAAAGTCTGTCCTGATGGCTGCGGGAGATTAGACACCATCTGCCGACTTACAAACACACAGCATACACAAAAACACAGAGGGTTGTCCCGAGGTGAAAGAGTGACTGATGTGAACTCCCTGTGTATGATTTATGTTCACTTATATAAAATTTAATCCCAGAAAATAGTAAAGAATAATCTGCAGGATTGATCATTTAATCCCATTGTGTTTGAGGCCTTGTCAGATTATTCACATGATTTTCACAAGTTAGCAACTAAATCAGAGAGATTTATAGGGACTGCAATAAGTTTTAAAGTTGACCTTTTACTATGTCTGTGTTTCTTAGCAGGTTCAGGCCTAATTTCAAACTAGACATAACAAAACATAATCTGAGGAAGAACCAACAAGGATCCAAACATAGTTGTCAGTGCTATTACAATGTTCAACTTCAATATGTACGTGTAGAAGACAATCGCTCAAATAAGTGTTACATGGCAAAAAATTATAAAAAATTAACAGCAGCAGTAGTTGCTTGAAAGTGAAATAAAAGACTCAGCTACAGCATGAGTAAAAGATACTGAGCACTGGTATCTGTAAAACTTGTTTATCGATGTAGGAAGTAGTTTTTGGTGGTGGCAGTGTTGCAGATTTAACATCCCCCACCCCTCATTTCTACAGTCTGTGAGCAGCTACAGTAGCCCTGCAGGGACAGATGAGATCAACCTTTTCAAAACCCAAATCTTCACATGATGCATTCCAATAATTTGACCCTTCTAAAACAGATTGACATCTTTTACACAACATTTTCCGACATGGTTGTTGAAGAAATGAGAAACTACTCACTGCATCAGTTAGGGTTAAATAACTTGTTGGAGATGATTGTCTTCAAATGTCCTTCAGCAGTGCTCAGTTTGTCCACTCTGGGCATCTGCAGAAATGCTTCTATTCTTTCCAATGAAGCTTTAAGTGTCTATTTTTTTCCAAGACAGACTAATGCCAAATGTTGTATTCCGATTATTGGGCAGTGCAATATGGGAACAATATCATATCATCCCAATTGCAAAAAACAAATTTTATCACAATTTTGTATTGTTTCTGAAAACAAATACCGTTTTTTAAATTTGTCAAGAATTAAGTGACTAATTAATTACATAGTAGTTTCGACTTATGTGTTCAATTTAATTAGTTAGTAACAGTTCATTGCAAAATTATACACAGTGCAGCTTTAAAAAAAATGGCGGAAAAAAGCATAAGCTTCGGCAAAGACCTTTTTGGTTAAGCAACTTATTAAATATTGCTTATGGCATACTTTTATGTTTGGTTTCTATGTTCATTCATTCATTCATTCATTTTCTACCGCTTTGTCCCGTTAGGGGTCGCGGGTGACTGGAGCCTATCCCAGCAGCTTTGGGCCTGAGGCGGGGTACACCCTGGACAGTGGCCAGTTAGTCGCAGGGCTTGGTTTCTATGTTTGCTTGTAAAATGTTTGGAAAATAAAAGCTGCATAGGAGCTGCAGAAAATTGTGTCATAAATTGTTCATAAATTATAGATATGCCCTGTCTGTGTGGGGCATAGGAAGTGACCTCATCCTGGGGCTAAACCTGATCCACTCCATGTGTCTGTGTCACAAACACATTTAGTCTTTAGGGACATTCACATGCATTTACATAAATCTTAGAGCTTTAAATAACTCCAAACCCTGTCATTTTACCATCAACAGTTACAGACAATGCAAGTCAAGTCCAGGCATGTCTTCATTTGTTTCCTGAAAGTACTGCCCAAACAAAAGCAAAGGGAGCAGAGCAGCAGATGGCAGCAGATGTGAGGCAGTTCTTTAGAGACCAGCAATGTTTGTCGCTCTGTTCAAAAACCACTTCCCTATTTTCCTGTGGGGCAGTGTTGGTTTGATTTGCCATTTATTATCTGACCTATGACATTTTAATACAAAACATCATTTGATAGTGCTTTCTTGTTGCATATTTAAACAGAATAGGCCATAATTGTCATAATTAGAAGAGTTTTCTGACTAATGGTCAGAGTGAATACATTGACCTTAAACTAGATTCTAAAAGTTTTTTTGTTTTTTTTAATCCAATAGATTGTTTAGGTTAAATTTGAGGAACTCCTAAAAAGTTGACGCTAGTCACTACTCTTGTGACCTTGGATCATGTCTATTAATAAAAATGACTGGCGAAATACTGACTGGAGAAATACTCTTTTTATTGTGAGTGTAAATCAAAAGTAGAGATGTGATGCTCAAAAAGGCCTCAGTGGTTCACCTGGTAGAGCACGTAACATAAACGGCGGGTTCCACTTCTGGGCTTAAACATGCACTCTGCACTCTGCACGTTTTAACAGAATAAAGTACTTCAAACGTCTATTAGCATATCTTATTAAGCATTATATCTTAGGCTTTATTATCAGGAATTTAAAAAGATGACTATTAGGGGTATGACAAGATCTTGTGCCACAAGATTTCTCATCATGGTAAATGACTCGTGATGGAGTGCAAGGGTGAAATTAGTCTCAAGATGCCCCCGCCATTTTAAAATTGTCTGTGTGGCAACATTTTGGTTTTCCGGTGGAAATAAAAAATAAAATAAAAATTGAACTGGCAAAAGACACTATATATATGAACATTGTAAGAAAACAATGTCTTACACTGGGGCGGACACGAGCACTATGCAAAGACACAGAACAACCACAGCTTTCAACCAGCCATGCCTGGAAATAGTGATTGAATCTCGTCTCATGGGATTTGTTTCTCGTCACACCCCTAATGATAATATGCTCCACACTTAAGTAGGTCTGCTTCCACATTCGAATAATGGATGCTCTCATTGGCTCTTGGACTATACAACTTGTAACCAGTGAGTCAATGGCATGTGAAAACCCTACAGACAAAGTGTCTACTCCAGCACTGGATATGTCTGCTTAACATAACTTCTTTTTATGAAATAAAATAAAAGCAGGTATAGGGTCGCTGTGTTGAACAGGGATTTTAAACCAAAACTGACCCACACCAGTTTATCAATTTCTGTGATTAAATGGAAAACAATGCAATTGAGAACATCACTCATGTTGAGTTTCATTGTATTATTCTCCAATAACCACTTTTACCTCAAGTTTCAGCAAATGAGGCACAGGTTTGTTCTGTAACTGTATTTTATTTAATTTTTTCTTGTAGGCAAGCAAAACTGACCTTTTTATATCTGCACTAATGTCTCTAATCACGTTTGTTTTTTGTAATAGGCTTGCCGCTTGCATATATTCATTTTAACAACATTGATGCTTGCGGCAGCTGTGGCACGCTATTTTAGGACAAATAGTTCACCATTTTCACCACTTTGTCGCTTCAGGTACCTCTCATTTTATCTGAGCAGTTGAGGGGGTGGGACATTTCCATTTTAGGAGCTTCCTTGCTTCCTCAGAGACAAATACAGCGAGTAGTAAGGCCATAGATCCTGATAGGGCCAGCCACTTAACTCTCCGGAGGGCTTTTTATTTTCCATTTAAAGCTGACTCCAGTCATGGCTGCTCTTTTTATTTAAAAAAAAAAAAGGCATTATATTTTAGGGGTAAAAAAAAGTTTGAGAGCTTCAGTTGTTAACTTTTTTATCACAGTATCATAAAGAAGAATTAAGCAACAATTTACTTGTCACTGAATGTTCACACAAATCAGACTATTGTTTACTATACACTTAATAACAGTAAGTGTACAGTAAGTGTACTGTATACTATACACTATAACTTAATAACAGTCCTAACTAATCCCTCATCACTATGCACTACAACAATACTTAAAATCACAATAACACCTCTCTGTATATGGATTTGTCCACTCTGGCCTTAAGACAAATCCCAAACAGCCATTAAAAGCAGCTCAAACGTTGAAATGTCACAGTCTGTTGAATCCAAACAGTGAGACACACTCATTAACAGCTCTGTAATGTATTCATCTGCACACACCACACATCTTAACCAAGAACCACTTTAACCACAGTTTTATGTAGTGATTAAAGCAAAAGACAGTTCATGTGGATTTGTATTGGAGCCAAGACTGGAGGCAGAATTATGGCATTGACAGGAAATAAAAGTCAATTACTTAAATAAATCTGTAAGTTGGAAATGCATAGCTCCAACAAACTAGCTACCACCTCAATTTAATGAGATGATTTTTTTTTTTTTTGCCATAACCCGGCAGCTCTGTAGTGCATGTTTTTTTCTATGTGAGGGTAGTTATCACATATCGCAGGCTCTGGGGGGGTGAGGTAATGACTGCTCAGCTCTTCTCAGACAGACAATCCATATAGCCATCTCCGCTGCATTTAAAAATCAATACATGCAGCTGCTCGCCCGGCTGCAGCACGAACACGAAGAGGAAAAAGAAGAAGGCCCTGTTTTTGGCAGATCAAAGTCACAAGTGTTTTATTCCTGCACAGACTGGAGCTGCTCGGTGTAGCTCACTGTAACGAGGTCAGAGACACTTAAAGAAACATTCAGCCTTCAATCTGAGGAAGGCTGCAGTTTCTGGTGGTCGCTCTGTTTAAAAAAAAAAAAAAAAAACGCATTAGGGCAAGGCACGTTCAATTAAATACAATATGGATTATGCTTTGTAGAATGAATATCTGTCGCATAAACAAGCAATAAAGAAGGCAGCTGTGACATATTCATTCATTCATTTTCTACCGCTTTGTCCCGTTAGGGGTCGCGGGTGACTGGAGCCTATCCCAGCAGCTTTGGGCCTGAGGCGGGGTACACCCTGGACAGTGGCCAGTTCGAGCTGTGACATAATGTTCCTGTAAAATAAGTTGATAAGACAAAAGCTAAAAACATTAAACATCTGCCCTACATCAACACAGCTGTCCAGTTGTTTACAGCATCACTAAATCTGTGCCAATCAGCAACTTTTGGACAAAACCGGGAAGGGCAAAGCCAACAGAATGACTGAAGTTGTGAAGAAGACAAAGGGGAACTGTTCAGGTAGCACTATATGGAAATTTTATGGAAAGTTTAGAGTTAGGCTCAATCTACATCAAAAAGTCACTTTTAAAAGCCTTTTGTTCTCCTTTGTTCACTGCAAACCTGTGGAGTAGCTTCAAAAAGAGCAGCCTGCGGAGACTTAGAACTGCACTTAACAATGGTATGAGACCCCACTGCAGACCCCAAGTCAAAAGTTTGCTATTGTGGCTGTTATACATCACTTTAATTATATTGTTTCTTGTGTACAGCAAAGAACTTGCGTAATGATATCATAAATGCTCTGGTTTCTTGAGATCAGCTCTGTTAAGTTTATATCAAACACGTGAGACCCACTAGTGATCCTGCCTTTGTGTGAGTGAGCTCATGGACTGTCTTTTTTTCACCTGAGCTACTGACATTTTTGAAAGTTATGCCCTTAACAAAGATTAAACTGAATAGTCAATCTATGTGTTTTTTAGTTGAAAGACCTAGTTTCTAAGTATACTATATTACATCAGTATAGCACAATCAGAAAGATCAGATGACGAGGTTCCTTAGTCCTGGAAGAACTTTTACAGTTTTAGTGAGCTTGTAACATAATATACAAACGAAAACCACATGTTTTACGGGTTAAAGACTTTACACTTGAATTATATTTTATATAAGTGCAGGTTAGCTTGACTTTAGCAACCAAGCTAAATTCAAGCTAATTTCAACAACCAAGTAACAAGGGAAGGAAATTGTTTAGGATCAGTGTTAAAGCATCAAAGACATAAAAAAAGCGTGTTTGTTGATATGCAAGCTGTATTTTCCCAAATGCTTAGATCATTGCAATTAATGAACCGTTAGTGAATGTGAGGGAGGATCTCAGCTTTTGGATGACTCATGACTTTATTCAGGCGTTCACTTTTAAACCGGCAATTATCCCGCAGCAAGTGGGCGTCCGATCCTCTCAAACAGCGGCTCATTCACAACCTGCGTGGACCCCTCAAAAACACATCATTTACAGAGAAACACGGCTCAAAACTTCATCGACAAATATGGGCAAAAAGGATCAAACTTCCAAGTGCCATCAATTAAAGGGAGGAAGTCTTGGAACAAAAAAGTCATTGCTGATAAGACACTATAGCTGTTGTTTCTCTGTTGCTTCTTTATTGTAACTTTACTCTTTTTAGCAGTTTTAAGTCAAAGCTATTTTACTTTTAGTTATTCAGCAGATGCATTAATCCAAAGCAACTTACAAATTAGGAAAAAAGAATGGAAGCAATTATAACACAAAGTAACAAAATGCATAAGTGCACCAAAAACTTGTCTGTTATAACCCAGCACAGTATACATAGCTTTTGTTTTTTTTTAAACAAAAGAGATAGAAAGAAAGCAGAATTCAGTTTTCGTCAGTCAGGTGTTGATTGAAGAGGTGTTTTTTTTTTATTTTTTTTAAGATGGCTACAGAATCAGCAGATTTTGTAGAAGCAGGTAGATCGTTCCACCAATGCAGAACAGATCCAGAGAAGGTATGCAAGAGTGATTTCTTATCTTTTTGGTATGGTACCACCAGACGTTCATTTGCAGAGTGCCAAACACTAGCACCTGATGAGACAAACCTAACCTACTGAGCTAACAAACCTCCATATGAAAAAAAATGTAGTCAAAGACAGCTCTGAACCTGTTAGTTTTCATCTGCTCCATTGAAAACTGAACATACCAACAATTTACAGTGTTCTCTCTTCTGATTGGATAAATGGACAGGATACCAGAGAAACTGTGACTAACATGTTACTGACTTTTTAAATATACAGCTATTTAACCCTTACTTTACCACAAATATATCCTGTCTTCCTTCTCCTTTAACCACAACTCTCCAGATGCAGACTACACCTGGCCTCTGCTGCTTTGAGGACGAGACAAAAAGCAGAGCAGCTGTGCAAGGATCAGACGTGTACTTACAGGCAAAGAGTCGTCGTCTCCCACCGAGTCGCCGGCGTCGTGATGCGTGTCCTGTAAAACACACACACACACACACACACAGAGGCGTCACGTTAATGAGTCAGTTAATTACACCTGTCCACGTTCACCTGGAAACACCACGCAGCTCCGACGGAAAACAAAAGACTCGCTGTGACGCAAAAGTCTGTGTGGGGCTGACAGAGTACACTAGGACTGCACAATTATAGTTCAACAAATAATATATTTATAATGAATATGAAGGAATAAATAGGCTTTAGAATAACACAAGAACAAGGCGTTGACAAGGCAGCTACTTTGTAAGTCCTGGGTTTAGCCTCAGTTTACACCTGGTTATGTTGATGTTTAGGTTTAGCCCTGGTTTAGCTCTGGTAAGTTAAGTCTGTTTGTTAAAAATCTGATTTAGTCCAGCTTTAGTCCAAGTTTAGCCCTTGGTTAACTCTAGGTTTTGCTCAGATGTAAGCCCTAGTTTAGTCCTGGTTTTAGTTCTGGCTTTTATCTTGGTTTCGTGTTATGCAAGTCCTGGTTTATTCTTTTAGTCATGTCTTAGCCCTGCTTTAGTCTTGTTTAGTACTAGTTTAGTCCCAGTTTAGTTATGGTTTAGTCTTGTTGTTCAGTCTTGTTTAGTACTTGTTAAGGTTTTGTTTTGTCATAGTATAACCCTGGTTTAGTCCTAGTTTAGTCCATGTTAAGTCCTTGTTCAGTCTTGGTTTAGTCCAATCTAGTCTTAGTAGAGTCCTAGTTAGTTAGTGACTGGTTAAGTCCTAATTTCTTCCTGGTTTATTCCTTTGCTTAGCCCTGGTTTAGTCATTGTTTCGTACGGGCAGGGTCCTGGTTTTCTACTGACTTAATGCTGGTTTAATTTGCTTTAGTCTGGGTTTATTCCTAGACTAATTGTAGACCAAGTTACAACTAAACCATGGACTAGAACAGGTATAAACCCAGGAAATGAGTAGCGCTACACAAGTATACAAGTATTAAATCAAGAAAAAAAAACAAAAAAAAATCACAACAGGACTGATGTAGGACTAAACCAGGTCTTAGTCAGAACATATGTCACATGTAGAACCTGGATTCTAAAGCAGGTTTGTCCGCCTGTAAGTGCACTGACACTGACAACAACATTAAAAGCTGCTTCATGAAGACACTCTTGAGTCAAGTTCTTGAAAAGAGAAGAGCGGCGTTGAGAGAAAGAGGAAGAGAAAGGAGAGAGGAAAGGGTTTATTCACACACAACACATGGAAGGGAAAGGGAAGGTTTAGGTTGGGTTTAGCTCTACTGGATTAGACCTGGATTTAGTTTAACACTTCGAGTTTAGTTCTAGTTTAGTCCTGGTGAAATTCTTGCTTTAGCCCTGGTTAGGTCCTAGTCTAGTCCTGGTTTTTGTCCTTGTTTATTCCCAGGTTAATCCTGGGTTCAGACTTAGTTTAGCACCGGTTTTGTCCTGTTTAGTACTAGTTAGGTCCTGGTTTAGAGCTAGTTTAGTCCTTGTTAGTCCCTGTTCAGCCCTTGTTTTAGCAAAAATTTAGTCCTAGTTAAGTTTTGGTTTACTCCTTGTTTAGTCCTGTTTCAGTCTTGGTTTAGTCCTTGTTTTAGCTCTAGTATACTCATAGTTTAGTCCAGGGTTAGTCCCAATTTAGTTCTGGTTTATTCTTAGATTAGATCTAGTTTAGCCCTGGTTTAGTCCTGGTTTGGTCCTAGTCTGGCCCTGGATTAGCTCTGGTTTAGTCATGGATTTAAACCTGGTTTAGTCCTGGTTTTTATTTACTCTATTGTCTGTCTACATATTTCAGCTGAGCCAGTCCAACAGCTCATCGCCATGACAACACTGCTGTTGATAATGCTGCAGAAACAGAGGTGAAAGGTCGGAGCAAACATGGCCGAAGTGTGGTACAAAAACTCCGAGCGGCAGGTTGGAGCATGTTATGACTCTAAGCTCAGTGAGTGACAGCTAAAACAGGAAGTGGACGCTCTTCCTGAGTGGTGTGGTTGCTCTAAGCTCCGCCTCCTCAGCTCTATCTGATTCAAGAAGTTAAAGAAAGGAACGAGATAGAGCATAGATCTTATTAAACAAACTCAGAACAGGAAGTACTGCTTTTGAAGAGTTAAGACTTGAACAAAAACAATAAGAAAACTTTGATTCAGGGACAAACAAGTGCAAACCTAACATGCTTTTAATGTTAGTCTAAGTTGAAACCAATTACTGCATGATGTTTGGATCAAGAATAAACAAGGACTAATTTAAGGACTAAAATAAGGGTTAAACCAATAAACCAATAAATAAATATATCTTAGGTTAAATGTAAATATGAAACCATCATTAAACCCGGACTAAACCAGGGGATAAACCAGGTCTACTCTGGGACTAAACTGTCTTAACAGGATGAGCTCAGGAAGATTTAGACCAAGAAAACAATATACAGTATAAACCAGGACTAAACCCAGGATTTGGTCAAAGATAAACCTGGGCTAAACTAGGCCTAAACTCTGAAGTAAAGATAAAACCAGAAGAAAAACAGGACAAAACCCTGGATTAAACGGGACTAAACCAAAACTAACGTGGAACTAAACCTGGGCTAAATCATAATATAACTAGGACTCAGAACTCAGGATTAAACCTAGAACTAAAAAGTGTGTGAGACAAATACTACTATGATTAACTTATTACACATGCCTACACAGTATATAAAAAAACTTTATATGAAAATACAAAGCTGCAGTTCACTTTATTATTACTTGTGTCATTAACTTACCTTGGATTTTCTACACTCTATAGTAGTTTGTTTTCTCTGTCCAGGTGGAATATGCGTTTTTTGATGAAAGGGTAAAACTTTACTCTAAACATGGGAGACAAAAAAGTAAAATGCTGCATTTATGTGCTCTTCAGATGGTCCCAATATTCTGAGTTAAGGTCATTCTTTCTGTTTTATTGTTTTCATGTGCTTTCAGTTTCAGAGGCATTTTAATAATAATGGTTATCGTTAATTTATTAGATTATACTACGTCTAAAAAAGTCCAAGCTCAGCATTACTTCTTGTTTTAATCAGTGTCAAACAGCAATAAATGTGGCTTTAGCTGACGTAGCCTACCTGACTGTTAATCATTAATTACTACACTAGCTTTAATCAAAACCTATTTCTAAGTACTATTGGTCAATCAAGTGAACAACAATATAAACTATATCAAAATAATAACTGGTGTCTAAAGTGCTCCATGTTCACAACACATTCCCAATTTTTGACATGTTTCAAATTGAGCTTGTGTGCATTTGACCTCATTTACAACACATAAATACAGCATTAATATTTCTAACAATATGTTGAAGTTGAAATTGTTTAAAAGAGATTAGCTAATCTAATGGATTTCAGCCGAGCGACATTGTTTTGACTTAAGGATATGTTGAATTCAAGCAGGGATTGTTTTTTTGAAAGGGGATTCTTCAAAACTGCCTACTGCTCCTTTAATAAAGTTTTTCTGCGCTTTTATTTCTAAATGCAATAAGAATATAGTCTTTAATTAAAGCAGGAACAAGGCCTGTCACTTCACAACGCAATGCAAACAAACATTTTACTGCCCTATAAAACACACAATCACAACCCTACACTATCTCCTGAACCATTTAGTGCATGTCATTTAAGTTTGCATTTCTTATTTTTTGTTGTAATGTAGTTTTGAGTAGTTATGGTGCCATTTAAGTGACTTTTTATCATTTCAATCTAATTCTAGTGCATTTAATAAATGTTTGGCTAAATCAAAGTGCATTTATCTTCATTTTACTATCAGTTAAATCTAGTTGTAGTTGTTCCGGAGGTTGGTTTTAGTGTTGTTTAGCAAGTTATGTTTTCTTCTAGTTCTCCACTGTCAACGCTCCACAATAAAATCCAAGTAAGAGCGTCAGTATTAAGAAGAGAATAAGTTTGGAAAGAGCCATGTGTTAAAGTGTAAAAGGTCATGTGTGTGTGGCTCGGGACTGCAGCTGTGTCCGCGGTACGGTCTCACCTCTCCAGCGGTGCCCACAGGCATCTTCTGCCAGGGATCTGCCAACTGAGCCAGCGGCATCTTCGCCTTCTCCTCCCGCCTCGACTTTTACTCCTCTGCTTCTCCGTTTATTCCTCTCGTTCTCCCTGTCGTCCACCCTTCTCGTGCTCGGTCCTGTTTGTAATTATCCTGTATATCCTCTTAACGGAAGTGTTAAAGGGGGGGAGAAAAAAAGTCCGTCTCAGACACCCACCGCGGGACCGAGCCGACGAACCGAGCCAAGCCGAGAGAACGCAGCCGAATTCCGGATCTGCTGCTGCGCTGACACCGCCCCTTCTCGCACACCCGCTCACTTCCGTTGTTGCCCAATATGGCGGCCGGTGTCGGTTTACCTGTCACTGCGTCACGCTGCGTCACTCCGAGTCGCGTCAGGAAGGGGGCGTGTCCAGGTCATTAAAAGTGAACTTCAGTAAAACTATTTACGCCCCGTGTTTTTTAACACTGTGTTGTTCTTTGAGTCATCACATATTTTCAAAGGTATATTTATTATTACCCACGAATCTTATTTACTCTGTAAGACGCTACAGAGCATCAGTTCAAGAGCCATCTGACTCACACACTCAGTCACAGTTTAGAGAAGCGGTCAGGAGCTCCGCCACAGAGACTAAACCCATACTGCTGTAAATGTGGCCAGGGATAAAAATTAATTGCAACACTTAACATTTAATACTTCAAAGAACTATGTCCATTTAAGATTTGAGACATAAAAGGTTATAAAGGTTAAAAGTTATGGGGTTGTATAAATAACAGGATAAAAAGTATTCTAAGGATTAAAAAATGTAATCTGTTGTAACTCATACTTTTGAGTAATAGAAGACTTAACTTGCACTTGATTAATAGCGCATCATTATATTCCACCTGCAGTTAGACCCTAAATGTGCCGAATATAAGGCTAGACAAGTTATGACGTATCCAAAAAAAAAAACAATTTGAAAGCGTGATTTCCAACTTTGTTTCAATAAATAAGGCTTTTTATTTTAACCAGAATTTATTTCTTGAAATGTAATTTGTCGAATAAATTAGTGCGTTCCCAGGTTATTTAGACTTACACAATCTAAAATACTTTGCCTCTAAATATAAAAAGTAATCCGTTCGAGGAAATATCACATCTATATCCTCGGGCATTTAAAAGCAAGCCACGTGGTAGTATACGGAATCAAATATGCACTTAACATGCTTTCAAATGGCTCATGTAGCCTAATTGGGCTTTAAAATTTCTTGGACTGTTGTCAACTGGAAATCTATTTACTTATTAGACAGGAATTATTGAGTAAACTTGCGCTGCAGCTGAATTCTTGCAGAAATAATTATTCTGTTCGCGCAGTCTGGAGTCATCATTAAACTGACGGAAATTTCGAGTTTAACAAATGTAAGGTGAAATAAAGAGTACCGTGGCGACATCTAGTGGCAGGACAATGCAATTAAAAAAATGCTTTTTTTCCAAGATTCCAAAGCACAAAAACAAAAATACTAGTGAGCTGGTTGTAAATACCAAGTTTATCTAGGAAACCAAAAAAATAAATAAGGCAGCAAATGTCCATTTATCAAGTTCGATTTATTTACAGGCTGAAAGTTAACATATAAAGCTGTACAGATGCATTGTATCTGAAATATTTCTAAAACTCATCCAGTTTCTGCTTGTAACTAATGTCACATTTTCAATAAACCCACATTTCAAATTTTATATTTTCATATTCAATACATGCCAAGTCTGTCAAAATGTCTCCACCTTCAATTAAAATGGCGAGTTATATTTGTATGTCTTGGCAATTAAATCTTTTTTTTTTTTTTCTGAACTCTGTGGTAAGAGTTTCATTTTTAAGATAATACTCGAGGGCTGTTTCATTAAAGCCAGGACAAAGCCAGACAGGGCATTAAGATTTAATCCACTTGACAAAAGGCCAAGCCAAGTTCGAGAAAAGCAGCTTAAGAGGAATGTATGAGAAATATCTGGATGTTTTTTTGTGTGTGATCTAGAGCACACTTAAAGCATGGTCTAAAGCTTGTGTGTATTCTATGAATATTAAGGCAAAGGGAAATAATATTTTTTGTGTGTTTAATGCTTGATCTTATAATCCTTTCAGCCCTCATGTGACTATTCAAACATCTGACATTGTAACAGCTGTTTAACAAAAAAGGTCAGAAACTTAAAACGGATTTAAAAAAACACTGTCAGATGGAGTTTTGGTAAAAGTGCAGTCAGTCTCAGGACATTTGTCAAATTAGCACCGTGTCTGGTTTCACAGCAGGATACAAACAAAAACTGGTCCAACTGTGGTTATAAGGGCAGTGTGTAGTTTTAAGTGGCATATTGGGGCAGATTCTCAGCTTAAAACTCAACAGTTTGAGAGTAGCTAAGGTAGGGTTGCCTGGTCACTGAGCTGCGTTTTTAATCTTCTCTCCGGATTTTAAACTGGTCTGAACCACTTTATCTGTTAAGGTTTCCAATATTCAAGTATTAGAAAGTGAAACAGCTTAGATACTGAAACTCCAGGGATAACCTCAAGTTTCTTGCCAACTCCATAATCATACAAGGAAATTCTTGCTACTTTGGGATTTTCTTGAGACAATGGAATAATTTCCATATTGAAAAAGTCAGACTGGATGAACCAATGGTTTGTGTAATATAGAAATATAAACTTACTTGCTGGTCCCAGACATAAAAAACAAGCCATTATATAGCTGTGCAACAGGCCTCTCTCCAGACCAGTAACAACTCTCCAGCACAGTACAGCATTGTTCAAATAATAGCAGTACAATGTAACTATCCAGAATAATCCAGGTTTTTAAGTATATTTTTTTATCGTTAAGTGGCAAACAAGTTGCCAGTAGATTCTCAGAAAACAAAAATTCAGCATTCATGAAATGCACGCGCTTAAGGCTGTGCAATTGGGCAATTAGTTGAAAGGAGTGCATTTTTAAAAAAACATTTAGTGGCATTCAAACACTAAGGTCATCTATTTTGTGAAGAAACAGGTGTGAAAGGGGAAATCCTAAAAAGAAGTGTCTGTGAAATTTCTCAGGCATCCAGGACATCTTGAAGAAAAGGTTTGAGTAAAAGCATCTGGACTAAGTTCAGAATTGATAAAGTCTATTGGAATTAGAGATGAAACGTCTTCATCTTGAAAACTTAGTCCAGATGCTTTTACTTAAACCTTTAATATAAAAAAATAAAAAAGTGCAAAAAAAATTATAGGCTTTTTAGCTGAAATGATCTCCAATGCTTTAAAATGGAGAGCAAAACCAGAGAGACGGACGAAAACGTAAGACTACCATCAAAATAGATTGAAGAATAACCAGAATGGCAAAGGCTCAGACAATGATCAGCTCCAGGATGAGCAAAGTCCCACAGACAATTTGAGAGACGACCCACAAACTCTGAATTCAACCAACAGTACACAGCGAAGTCAGTGAAGCAAGCATCACGATATGGGCATGTTTCTCCTACTATGGTTTTGGGCCTATTTATCTCATACCAGGGATCATGGATCAGTTTGCATAAGTCAAAATACTTGAAGAGGTCATGTTGCTTTCTGCTGAAGAGGACATGCCCTTTAAATGTTTGTTTCAACAAGACCATGACCCTAAACACACGAGTAAACAAGCAAAGTCTTGGTTACAAACCAACAAATTGATGTTATGTAGCGGCCAGCCCAATCCCCAGACCTTAATCCAGTCGAGAAGCTGTTTCTGAAGCAAAACCAAGAAATGGAAATGAATTGTGGAATGTTTAAAAAATAAAAAAATAAAAAAAGCTCATGGAGTTGAATAACAGCTGAGGTGCCACGAGTCACCGGCAGACACTGACATTTTTTTGAACGCACCCCTTTCAACTAATTGCACAGCCTTAAGAGCGAGCACATCATAAATGCTGGGTCTTGTTTGTTTCTGAGAATCTACTGCACCTACTGGTAACTTGTTTGCCACTTTAAAAAAAAAAAAAAATAATAAAGTTATACTAAACCAAGGATTATTCTGGTTAGTTCCATTGTACTGCTATTATTTGGAATACTGTATATTGAGACTTAAGTCCTGTGTGCGTCTGCAGCAGTAATGTTCCTTAAAGTGATTTGTGTTTCTAATAGTCATCTTTTCAATAAATTAACTATTTACATTGAAGTCTATGATAATGTCACTTGCTTTTTCTCCAAATCATAGCAGGACGTGGGCCACATGCTGATCTGTGAGAGTCTTAAAAAGGGTGCGACTCTAGCTGACAGACTTGAGCTTGGACCAGGGGTGCGTCCCGCGAACCTCCAGAGGTGGGTTGTTGTGGAAGATGTGGTTACACAGATCGTCCAGCGGTGGCTCTGGGTCTGAAGTCGCAAACTGTGCCGCCTCCTCCACCTCCTTACGGATCTCGACGTCAATCTCCTGAAGACAAAGAGTTGAAATCATCCCATTACATTATTGTCATTATAATTTAATGTTTTAAAAGCCTTTTGATTTACCTTTAACTCCTCCACAGATGCCATGTTGTTGCTGAGCATGCGTTCTTTCAGCAGCGAGATGGGGTCGTTCTTACTGCGCACTTCCTGGATCTCCTCTCGAGTCCGATAACTGCAGGAAACAGCACAACGGTCAAATTATACTGAATCTTTAATTAATCTGGCAATGTAATCTTATTTTTCAACTCAATGTGCTTTACATATACAGATTGAAAGAATTGCAAGAAAGGCGCTGATGCCACTGACCTGACCCCAGGGTCGCTCATGCTGTGTCCGTGGTAACGATACGTCTGCAGCTCCATCACAATAGGACCCTTTATATATATTTAAAAAAAAAAAAAAAAAAAAAAAAAAAGGCAACTTAAAAATTAAAGCTGCATAACCCATTCCAGTCATGGTATCAACTGCACCTAAATCCTTAATAAAGCTCAGACGCCATCTTCAGTACACTAAAATGAAATTGGGTCAAATATAGGTCCCACAAGAATAAAACATTGGTTTGAACTGACCTTTCCAGACCTGCAGTGGTCAGCAGCAAACCGAGTAGC
Source organism: Neodontobutis hainanensis (assembly GCA_024349245.1). NCBI lineage: Eukaryota > Metazoa > Chordata > Actinopteri > Gobiiformes > Odontobutidae > Neodontobutis > Neodontobutis hainanensis. Next base: position 2,654,958 of record JALDNG010000038.1, on the reverse strand, counting down.
TTCTCGAACACAGAGGACATCCATCCCGTCCACCTGCAGAGAGACCGGAACACGGTAAAAATTATATACCCAAAAGATTTGATGAAAATTTCAAAAAAATATATACCAATATACATAATTATCCTATTTGAAACCAAAATGAAGTAAAATACAACTCAGAACTGAACCCCTTTGATTAATGCTCTGTTGGAGAAATGATGGAAGGAAACAGTTATTAAACCAGAGTAGATCAGATTTAATGGATGAATGGTTTGTGTGCAGCATCATACATGAGCATCAGGAGCTGAATGAATGCTCACACCTGCAGCTGCCGGGACGGACCAGGCCCTGTCCCATTATATGGGTCTGTATGGGACGGCAGCAATGTACGGGACACACACTGCAGCCAGCACCCAAGACCACAGACACAGACTACACTACAGCAGGAGTCACATATTTACATGTGCAGCTGAGTCATGGGTTTGACATATAGCTGTATATAAAACACAAGCAGAACATGAGACTTTATTGACTGTTGAACATGAGATTAGAGAGACCCTAAAATCCAGAAAAGTGGAGCAGATTTGTAAATTAAATGTTCATATAGCTGTGAATAAACCAAAAACAGCGTGATGTATACTGCTACAGCATTTACTCTTCTTTATGTTAATAATTGGCAACAATCTTTTTACTTTTGTGTGACACTGCTCTCTGTACAGTGGAAATGCAAGTCTTTAAAAAGGAGTGACTGAACTGAGACATACAGCTCCAGCCAACAAGGCTTAAGATTATTTTTCTGCTCACATGGTGTTTTCTTTTGAGAAAGTGTTTTAATGCCATCATCAGCCGCCTGCACACTTCAGTAGCTCACTCTGAGTCCGGGGATGTAGTCTCCTCTCTTGTAGTAGTCGGTGCTGGCCGCCGCTCGCTCCACAGACGTTCCCATCCCGTACCTGTTGTTCTCACAGATGAAGATACACGGCAGCTTCCACAGAGCGGCCATGTTGAACGTCTCGAACAGCTGACCCTGAGGGAAGAAGAGAGCAACATGGACACTTGTTGGACTGATTTAGAAGGCTTTCAACTTTTACACATTACACCTGTAGTGGCGTCCAATGAGATGTAGTCTCTCACAACTTTCACTGAATGACATCTCCAGTTAATTTTCCATTCTCTTAAGAAAATAAAAAGTTATTTGGCCTTAAAGCAGGAAAGTGTATGCCTACACACTTTACAAATATGGCTTCTTGACCTTCTTGATATAGCTGGACGACTGGGTTACTCTAACGCACCAGGCTTTAAACAAAAAAAAAAAAAAAAAAAAAAAGGAGAGGATAGTAAAAAGGGTCCGGGGTGTTTTACCCGCTAGCACACATTATATTGCATTTCAAGTATGATTGTTGTAATCGTTCCACCTGCACTCAATCCAGTTTCCTCAGTGCTCTATACATTATTGCTGAACAAGTCAATCAAAAACAATAAAAACATGATTTTAAAACTGGAAAAGTCACAATTACTGGTCATATTTTCCTCAAGCTTGTGACCAGATCTACCAGGGTCAGATCTAAGAAGACGGGCTACAAAACATTTAGGGACCACCTTTGGGCAGGTCACCAAAGATAACACGGTTAGAGAATTATAAAAGTACGTTACAAGACGACAGAGCTAAGTTTAACTCCATGAGGCAAAAATCCAGTGCGATTTAAATGTTTAAATAAAAATGTTACCATTTCATGGATCATCTAATTTCTTAGATTAGAGGATGTAGTAAAAAGCAGAAAGAAAATTGCATACATAACCTCAAGTCAATATTGATAAAAAGATAAAGTAAAATCTTAAAATTCTCCAAAAACATTAACACAACTAAACATCTGTCAAAATAATGTTCAAATAAAAAGAGTATTAAAACACTAAAGTCGCTCAGTACTCACCTGATTGGCCGCTCCGTCTCCGTACAGACTCACACACACCTGGTTGTTGCCCTGATACTGACAGGCCAGAGCGATACCTGCGCCCAGAGGAACCTGAACAAAGTCAGAATAAATATTTTCTCTCAAAGACCTCCTGACCTGTAGCTGTTTAAAGTGTTTCTGGAGCCTTTGAGAACAAGGCAGGGTCATTAGCATCAGCTGTGGGTGGTGACAAACCTGGAACTCATCAGGAGCTTAATTTGGACGTTAAACTATAAAGGTATGTTTTAAAGTTTAGGATTGCAATGCAGGAGGAAATAGTTTCTTGTAAAAAGTCTATCCACACAAATAAATTAATTTTTAATGAAACCGACTCTTCTTTCACTTTGTGATCAAGAGAACTCCATTCAGCTGCGAGTGTTACAAGAAACAAAAACGAGTGAGTCATTTGGAAAAGCCCTTCTTCTCTGCCAGTCGATTTTTAGAACACACAAAAGCATTTCAATGAATTTCTCTCGTTGTGTTTTTACCTGTGCCCCCACAATGCCATTTCCTCCGTAGAAATGTGGTGCGTACATGTGCATCGAGCCACCTTTCCCTTTGGCCACGCCCCCTTTACGCCCTGCGCACAAACCCAGCACAGTTTAGGAACATCCATATCTTTATTTGAAATAGTTAAAAGGTTGAATGTGTGTGACCTGTGAGCTCCGCGAGGATCTGTTTGACCGACACCCCTCGTGTGTACGTGTATCCGTGCGCTCTGTAGGCGGTGATCAGGTGGTCCGTCAGGTTGATGGCAGCCTCGATCCCTGCCGCGCACGCCTCCTACAAAATAAGAGCAACAGGGTTTTGGACAAATCTTTCGTGGAAAGTTTTGTAGTTTACAGTTCAACAATACGGTCAAAACATTTTTTATTTAGTGTACTTAACCCTCAGGCCATTTTTGTGAATTATTTTAGGCCTTTTGGAATTTAGTGGATAGTAGGTCAACAGGAAACGGGGGGAGAGAGAAAGGAATGACACTAGGCAAAACAACAAAAGCCAGACTTGAACCCGGTCTCCTGCGCATTTGTGTGTGCTCTACCAACTGAGCAAGGGGCGCCTCCCTTTTACGTACATTTGTCATTTTTCTTTGTTGATGTGGTGATCCTAATGGCTGAGTAACAGATTACTGCATGCAATTCTGCAAGAATGTCTCTGTTGACACATTTTTTATATTTATGCTCTATTATACACTGACCTTGAGCTTTTCCTTTCCCTTTAACAGTTTTCAGAAGAGACGGGCAAACAATACCAGTGCTTTGAAGCTTGCCTCAGATCTAAGGCTGGGGCTACATGTAAACAGATTTTTTTAGGCTCAGTTTCTAAAAATATCTGTCCACATGGCTCTACTGTAAACACATAAAAACACCACAAGATGGCAGTAAACACATGTGTTCTGCAGTGATATGTAGATTAATAGTGCCAAATCAATGTTAAACAGCTGCTGTGGTTGTTGTAGTTGTTCCTAGGGACGGGCATTTTCCACAGATATTATATTTGAATATTTAAGCGCCGTTTTGTCTGTCCACATGTCTCCACTGGATCTGGAGATTTTGAAAATCTTGACTTTGGGAGGCATTTAAAAATATCTGTTGTTATTATTGGTTAAATATCTGTTTTGCAACCTACTGTATAGTTATACAGAAAGTGTTCTTCTAAAGTTGTGCTGGTTTAGTTCAGGCTGCATACAATTCTCTCACTTTTGGACAAAAGGATTTAATACAGCCATGAACACTTTATATTTTTGTCTAATATCTACTTTTATTGCTCAATTAAAAAGCAACAGACGTCTCTAAGGGATGCACAGAACTCCAGTTCTGCTCATGAACAGCTTTAAAATAGTTTTACTTGCACATGCTGGTGATGTAGCAGGCTTCATTTGACCATATCTAGTTTTCATGCAATAATTAATAATGTGAATGAAAAACACTGAGAAACAACTTGTGGTCCATTTCTGAAACGGTTTACACGACACTGGGCCGAACCTGTCCGTCGTAGAGGTGGCAGAAGCCCCGGATGATCTTCTGTTTGTAAAGCTGGTCGGCCTTCAGCTCCATGCGGCGGACCATCTGCATCGTGCGGTAGTAACTCAGGCCCTGGTCCCGGGTCAGGACCGACGTCACCGGGGGCCCCTCCTCCAAACCGTGCAGGTCACATTTCTAAAGAGAGCACACAGGAGACTCAGCCCTAATCATACTCCAACACAGTGGTTCTCAAACCGTTTTGAGAACCACCATTTCAGACTGAAATTAAACATTTTAACCCGTGCAGCTCTATTATCCTCCACCAGAAAGAGCTCATTTTGATCATAATCCATTTTATAGTTTCAAAATAAAAATCCACTACAACTACTTCAGGCAGTTAAAGTCTAACTAAAACCATTTAAAACCTGTTTAAGTCGAACTAAAGTAAATTTATAACAAATCTAGGTAAAACCACTTTAAACCTATTTAAAACCTTCTTTCAAAGATCAACTAAAACATTATAAAACTTGTTAAAAACACTTTAGACCTGTTCAAGTCCCACAACAACCACTTAAAACTCTAGTTAATCTGAATTTAAATCACTTTAGACCTCTTATGTTAATACTCACTAATGTAAACGTAGCTGATACTTGGAGAAACAAATATATTATGAGGTTGTACACTGCACTTCAAATACAAACCATAGATATTTAAAAGTATTTGTGAAACAGATAAGATGGAAGCATAAACCATACACTTTTAGACTGGAGGGGCTCACCTTGATGTCAAAAGTCACCTGAGGAGTAAAATCAGTAAAAGTCCGGGACACAATCTGAGCGCCCTGAAAAACACACAACAATAGTCATTAAAACAAACAACAAACACTTCTTAAAAAAGAACTCATGCATTAACAAAAGATAAAAGTCAAAGAGGAACAAGTTAAGTGATTTAGCAAAGTATTAGTGCACAAGAACAGGGTAAAAACAGGAAGTTAGCTTGCTTAAGTTACTTATAGTGTCAGAGTAAAAGATTTTGTGAATCTTTTTTGTGAAAAAAATTCTTAAGACAGAATTTCCACACTTTCAGAGAAAATGTTAGTTACAGGCCAAACTGAAGAAGCTAAAGCTGGAATATATTTAGTGCGGAGCTCAACCCATTCAGCTTTATGTTCAGGGCGTAGTCTGTATAAAAAGAGGGACATGTTTTTTTCTTTTTTTTACCTCTTTGTTGCCTCCTCATTAAAGACATAATACTCTATATTCGTCACATATGTCAATCTTCATAAACAGACTCCGCCCTCGTTGTTCCCTTGTTATTTGTATCAGCATTAGTTTCATTCAAACACTCAAACATTTCTTACAGTGGGCTCTACGCCGTCTTTAACTAACTCTGCAGCTCTGTTTAACACCGGAGGAGGTTTGGGAGGCAGTCTCTGGGTCTGCGTCGCCCCTGACGATGTTAAACTCACAAACTCTGACAGGTCGACCAGCAGCTGCGGGGACACAGGAGCCGACCAATCAGAATGCAGCGCTTATAGCCGTCGTGACAACACAATACGGAACAGAAAGCAGGACACACTGAGGGAAAAGGAAAGGGTCTATGGACCACACAGCTGCTGCAGTAAGGCTAACACGCACGCGCACACACACACACACACACACACACACACACACACACACACACACACACACACACACACACACACACACACACACACACACACACACACACACACACACACACACACACACACACACACACACACGGAAAAAGGGAAACTAACTTTTCATACAGTTAAATCTAAACTCTTACGCCAGTTCCTGTGTGAAGCTACAGCAAAACAGAGAACACTCAATTAAACTTCCTTTTTTTTATATACATTTATAGAGTCAAGACTTACAAATTCACTTTATACTAAATTCTAAAACTCTGTTGCTTGCATTAGTAGAATTACATCCACTCAGTATAAAAATGATTCTGTTCTTTTACTACAGGACAGTCACACTTTTGTTTATGTCTGATGACTAAAATCGAAGTGACAGGGTCGAGTATGTAAGTCTAAAACTGCTTCTGAAACAAGAAACATGGCCTGTAACTGACACAGGTTCAACCCTAATGTGGGGTAACAGCGTCTAAAACCACAGGCTGAGGCTTTAACAGGGTCGAAGCAGAGGGAGGAGGAGGGGCTTACCTCTGACACGGTCTGGGCTCCCTACGATTCGGATGAAGACGGGACGGGGATGAGCAGCAGCGGGAAAGAAGCCGGACATAAACAGGGATCAGTAATGTTTTTGAGAAAGAAGAGTTAGCAGGATTAAGCAGCAGGTTTAAAAAGTGAGAAAAGCAGAGCCCACACAGTTCAGCAGCTGACCCTCACACCTTTCATATACAATGTTAGGACAGACATATTTGACACATGCATTTAATTTTAAAAGGCCCCTACTGTTCAGATTCCATGTGTCTTCAGATTTTCACTGAGGCTTGTTCAGAAAAATGTGCACAATGTCCCAAAGCCACAGTAAGCTAGAGCTGCTTTCTCTTATTGTATTACATTAAACTAGATTACAAACTCAGATAAAGGTACTAGAACTGCTTCCATTTTATTTCATCTAATAAGATTTGAAACAACAGCAGTAGAGCTACTTTCTAATCTCTTATTAGACCTTCTTTTTAAAAGACCCGTTGTGTGGCTTTCCCCTTTGTAAAGAAAGCAGAAGATCAGACACAAACAAAGATCCTTCTTTCTCCAGCTTTGAAATGTTTAGATCTTTTATATAAGCTTTAACTGAAGACTACAAATAGCCCTTAATTAAAGAAAAAAACAGCACAAAACGTAAATAGAATGAAAAACAAGCAGTAAGTGGAGTTTTGAGAAAGTTGGAGCCTCAAATCAAAATATTTTAAACCTATTGGCTCAATAAAACGTACCCTAAGTCTACAATTCTTTCATTTGGCTGCAATACAACACCCACTGTAGCAATAAAGATGGAGTTAGATTTAATGAGTGAAGAATAGATATGAGGCTCAAACATAGATTGTAAATAAACACAAAAACAGGAGTTAACACTAGTTCTTACGTTTATAATACAAATGTTTAACATGTTTTTACTCGTTATTCCACGAGGGAAAGACAATCAGAAATGAGTTACACCCATGCACAATGTCCAATAAACAAAACAAAAAGGAGCATCAGGAAACAAGCGGCCGAACTGCCCACAAGGTCAGAAACGGAACACCAGCGGGTTAGCAGTTAGCATGCTAAAGGTTCTCACGGTACCGGAAAGAAACGGCTCTAAAGCGGACACTCAACCCAGGAAACTCACCACATTCCGGCCAGTGATCCGGCGAAGTGCGTTAGAGATGAGGGTTAACATGCTTTTCATGCTACTAAAATTAGAACTGCAGCTAAACAGATTAAAAATAAGCTGCTGGGTCAAACAGCAGCCTGAGAGTCCGTCACTAAAGGAAACACGGACAAAGCGGCGACAGGAAACAATGGTTCCGCGTTTAAGTGTTCCATCTGAACGATTGTAGGGGCACTACAGCACCCCTAAATGTTGCAGTAGAGTAGGCTATATATGCCAATTTAAACTGACTGGGTGATTTTACGGCACCAGCTATAGGCAATAAGTCAAATAAAAGTGAAAAGGCTGTGGAAACCATTTCTGGAAAGTGCTTTAAACCATGAGGTGGTAAGTCCATTCTGAGGTCTCAGGTCCAGTTTCATCCAGAATTGGGGTTTACCTGGACCACAGCGCAGGGGTTTTGTCTTTTTACAGTGTCTCTAAAGCCATGATCATCCTCCACAGAGTCCAGACCACATTCACTCAGCCTCTGCTCGCTGGAGTCAAGCTTTACTGTTGTTTTAGAGACACTGTTCATTTCCCTAAACTGAAATAATCTGTGTTTTTTAAACTGACAGTTTGGGATTGTCACAGTGGCTCCTACTGAAATGATGCTAATTTGTGTTAATGCTCTGGTTTTCAGATACATGCAGATTTAACAGTGTGTCAAGATGTTGCTCAGTTCTATGTAAATAATGCCAGAACTTATGGAACTATTATTTGTAATAGTACAATATATAACTGTTGTTGTTCTGCAAAAATGTCTGTTGTTTAACTCATTAAAAATGTACAAAGAAATCAAACTCTAGACAGTTGTTTAAATCCAGACAGACTAATGCAGAGTGTGTAAGGTAAAATATGACCCTGTTTTATTTGAGTCAGAATGAAATGCATCTGTTTGTTTCTCTGCTGCTGAATCAAATCAAGAGTTAGTGGTTAGTAATTTAAGCTGAATTTATTTATATTCATTGATTTTGGCTAATGGAAGTGGCTATAGCTGTAGGTAATTTTAACAAAGACACTATACTTTTCATTTAATATTTTGTTGTACATTTAGATTTATTATTTTTGGTGCCATATTTTGTACTCCCTTTGAAAATTGCACTTTTTAATATTTTTTTGTTTATTGACCCTACAGCGTTAGGAGTTGATTTGACGCACTGCGGAGTAAGGTTTAGTTCACTTTTTCTCAACCTTGGGGCCTCGTTAAAGTCACAAAAATGTCTTCTCTGGACAAACATCCGAGGTCAGGTGCTTGTTAATAGAAATTTATGTTTTGTTGGCAGTGAATAAAAATCTACAAACTTAGTTTCACAGTTTTGAGTGATAGTTTTTTACACTGTGGTGGAGTTTGACGTTGGACATTGGATATTCGACTCCTGCATCTTCACCGCGAGGTTCCCTTGTCTGTGTCTGATTGTGTACAAAGAATGGCGTTTGCAAAATAACTTCAAGATAAATACATCTAGTGACTTCAATCCACTTTACTATATTCATAGAACTAGCATAGTCGTACCATGCACACCTCTTTTTTCCCCACACTGCCCTTTCAAGGTAACAACTATGAGACCATAACAGCCGGGTCCAATCAGAGTTAGTTTCAGGTCAAACCCCTCCCTCTATAGAGATAAAGCTCAGTTCTCTTACCAGTTGATTTTAGAATTGAAAAAGTCTTAGATTTAAAAGCTGAAATGGGAAAGGAGCCCAGATGCCCTTGCTTTAACCTTTTCTTCAAGATGACCAATATTAACCCTCACATCTAATTCCAAATTGCTACATATTTCTTGACCTTAACAATCATAATCTGGTTGACTGACCTCAATGAAGGACTGGACACAAGTGTTTAATTCTGAAGGTATTCGCAAATAATATTACAGACTTAGAACTGACACTGTTAATGCTGTGATCACACCCACATACGCCCACATCCACATGAGTCTGAGGATGACCACAAGAGGTGACCAGTGCACCCCCTAGTGGTGAGTTTACAGCACCAGCTACAGACAACAAGCAAAGGGGAAAAAAATAAATTAAGAGGAAAGTGAAAAAAGCTGTGGAGACCATTCCCCGAAAATGCCTTGATTGCTGCCACCTTTGAGAACATAACCCCTGAACTCACTGCTTCTTCCTCAGATATACACAGAGCCTGAGGGAGGAGCATGTTGCCCCTCCCAGAGCAGACACATCAAACTAAGGTTTCGTTTCTGTGAAACTCAGTCACTGTTATCGAGCGGAGAAATGGCAGAGAAAGCAGTCCAACTCGACCAAGAAGCCTTTTCTTGTGGGATTTGTTTGGATCTACTGAAGGATCCAGTGACTACTTCCTGTGGACACAGCTTCTGCATGAGCTGTGTTCAAAGTCACTGGGACACAGAAGAGGAGAAGCAGCTCTACAGCTGTCCTCAGTGCAGACAGAGCTTTGCCCCGAGGCCTGTTCTGATGAAAAACACCATGATGGCGTTTTTAGTGGAGCAGCTGAAGAAGAGTGAGCTCCAGGACGCTCCAGTGGACCACTGCTCTGTGGGACCTGGAGATGTGGTATGTGATGTGTGCACTGGGAGGAAGAGGAAAGCTGTCAAGTCCTGCCTGCAGTGTCTGGCCTCTTACTGCGAGACGCACCTTCAGCCTCATTATCAGTCGACTGCGTTTGGAAAACACCAGCTGATGGAGCCCTCCGAGAAGCTCCAGGAAAACATCTGCCGTCAACACAACGAGGTGAAGAAGATGTTCTGCCGCGACGACCAGCAGTGCATCTGTGTGGTCTGCTGCATGGACCAACACAAAGACCACCACACGGTGTCGGCCGCTGCAGAGAGGGCCCAGAGGCAGACAGAGCTGGAGGCCAGACAGGACCAGGTCCTCCACAGGATCCGGGACAAAGAGTCAGACCTGGAGAGGCTCCAACAGGAGGCGGCGGCCCTCGGACGCTCTGCTGATGAAGCAGTGAGGCACAGTGAGGAGAGCTTCACTCGGCTGAGCCGTCTCCTGGAGAAAAGACGGTCTGAAGTGAAGCAGCAGATCCGGGCCCAGCAGGAGACCGAAGAGGCTCGAGTCCAACAGCTTCAGGACAAACTACAGCAGGACATCACTGACCTGAGGAGGACCCAGGCCCAGCTGGACTCACTGTGTCTCACACCGGACCACAACCAGTTTCTACACAACTATCCCCCACCGTCCTCGGCCGAGGCCCCAGACTCCTCCAGGATCCAGACATCGACCCTGGGGCCCCTTGGTCCCTTTGAGCAGGTGACAGCAGCCGTGTCCGCGCTCTTAGATCATCTACAGCTCAATCTGAGGGACGGCCCAAAAAGCCTCTCACTGCCTCTCAGTCAAGTCCAACATTTACTGCCCCAACCTGAGCCCACCACCAGAGAGGACTTCTTAAAATATTCACGAGAAATCACACTGAACCCAAACACAGCATTTACCTGTCTCTCACTGTCTGAAGGAAACAAACGAGCAACAGTTATGAGGGAAAACCAGAGTTATCCAGATCATCCCGACAGATTCAGTAACTGGCAGCAGGTTCTGAGCAGAGAGAGTCTGACGGGTCGTTGTTACTGGGAGGTGAAGTGGAGCGGGACAGGGGTTGATATAGCAGTCGCAAACAAGAATATTAAGAGAAAAGGAGTCTCTGGCAAGTGTGGATTTGGAAAAAATGATCAATCCTGGGCTTTATTTTGTCACAAAAATGGCTATTTATTTAGGTTTAACAAAGTCCAGTCCGAGGTCTCAAGTCCAGTTTCGTCCAGAATAGGGGTTTACCTGGACCACAGCGCAGGGGTTTTGTTGTTTTACAGTGTCACTAAAACCATGACCCTCCTCCACAGAGTCCAGACCACATTCACTCAGCCTCTGCTCGCTGGTGTTGGGATTTGTAATTATGGAGACACTGCTCATTTCCCTAAACTGAAATAATCTCTGTGTTCTTTAAAGTGACAGTTTGGGATTGTCAAAGTTTTGATCTAAATACAGTTTTTTCAGGAGATGTTGGTTCACAGCTCCATGTTTTGTATTTTTAAACTTAAATCACTCACCATTAAACCAATTGTTTACATCTTTTTTTCGCTTAATTTTGTTACAACTGGGCCTTTAAAGTGGACCACTGATTGTTCTTAACATAACAAGCACTGATTTGTCACCCTTGCACTGAGAGGTACAGGTAGGACTGGGGCACTCTGGGTAAACCCTGGGCCCAGTTCTACAAAGCCGAGTTAAAGAGTTAGTGAACTGTGCTTTCAATTTAATGAAGCTGGTTTACTTTCTATCGAGATAAATCTCTGTGGAAACTTACCCTGAAGGCAAACACCCCCAGCATTTTCCTGGTGTAACGGTGCTGTGGCGTTACAGTCCGAACATCCAGAGCTTGAAATAGACCAAGCAGCCAAGAGAATAAGTCCCGAGGACCGCCCCCATTAGGCCCTGTTGATGACACACAAGTAACTCCAGCAGCTCACACACATACAGCCTCACAAGAACTGCCCTGCCTCTTAGCGCAGACGTCGTAATGAGCCGGGCTGGGCACTAAGGACAGCAGGGGAGGAGTTTCCCTCTCTATGCGTGTCCAAAACCGGCTTGTGAAGGCCCCATGACTAGGCGGCCAGGGTCAGTTCCTTTTTTCTTTAAATGTGTGAATAAAATACTATAATAATTATAACAATAATAATACCAGATGCCAAGGACAGTACATTAAGATACAGCAAAGGAAAGATTTATTTTACTTCACTGTACTTTTTATTTCTATTTTTCCAAAGAAGCATCTGCGTTAACTTAAAAGCTCATGACCTTTTGACTTAATTTGTGATGTTTAACGCAAGTGTAAATTTTTTTGCCATTAAAACATGTAGAACCATAGAAAAGATTACTCAATAATACGAAAATAAATCAAAAACAATTTACACATTTTGTAATTAAACTTGGGTGTAACCCAAATTTAATATTCAACAAAATAAAAAACAGAAAAAGCTTTCAAAGTGTAACTGCCCTGCATTGTTATGGGCAGAGTTTAATAAAGTAGCCTATTTTCTTTGAAGCAAACAAACAAAAAAAAAGGCCAAGAACAAAAGGTTTGAAGTTGATACAGCGTCAGATCATCTGACTTTGCTCACATCCCACTGGTCCACTTTGGTTTTGCGGACTCTAAACCAAAACTAAACTAAACCTGCTCCAGAGCAGGTTTGCTGTGGCAATGAAATTGAAAAAGAGTTTGCTCAAACTAAACCTGAACTTACCTGGATCTAAACCTCAACAAGCCTCAGGACTATTCCAAAAAGTCAACATGGCGCGCGGGACTGTCGAGAGTTCTTTTGCCTCTGCTTTTCAATCAGTTTTAAATAATCAAGACATTACGTGTTTCAAACCTCAACAGCAGACAGCGCTACGAGTGTCCCTTTTTAAAGAAGATGTTTTTGCACACCATGTTAGTATGTTTACTTCTTTGTGTATTGTTGCCGACCTAACATCATGTTCGTTGCAATTCAAATTAGTTGGCCCCAAGTAGCTTTGCATTTGCTACTACATTGCCTCCAGTGAAGTTATGTAACAATGGTAATAGTTTAATGTATGTAAAGCGCTTTGAGTGCTTACTACAGTAGGTGGAAAAGCGCTATATAAAGATTATTATTATAGCCTCAATGTGCCAGAGTGTGCCGGGGCCTCTTGTGTCAAAAGTAGCTTCCATCAGAAATAGAGCTCATTAACACAGAACTGACACAAAAATGGTTATTTTGGTTTAACAAAGTCCAGTCTAAGGTCTCAGGTCCAGTTTCATCCAGAATAGGGGTTTACCTGGACCACAGCGCAGGGGGTTTGTCTTTTTACAGCATCTTTCAAACCATGACCCTCCTCCACAGAGTTGCTGGTTAGGTGTGGGAACATAAAGCTGTAGGAACCATTGACGGTAGGCTATGTTAGGAACACAGGACTATAAATAAATCAGCCGCGGGCATAGGAGCATAAATTGGTTGCCCCCCTGAACTGCCATTTTCTTTTCTAGTTCTATACCTTAAACAAATTTAAACATCTTTGTACAGTCGAGTCTGAGGTCTCAAGTCCAGTACATGAAGTTTGCCTTGACAGGTGCCTCTAGCCGACAGGTCGAATAGTGCAGTCTGCTGATGAGCCAATTCCTTTCAGGTGTGCTGCCAATAGTTACGGCTGAACCTGAGCAGAGCAAGCCATGCACTTCCTTTTTCCAAGACCTGCCATGGTTTTTGAAGTAAAACAAATATGCATGTAATTATTAAATAAATAGTAAAGTGAAATTAATCAAAATAAACGAAAGCATCTTAAACCCCTCCAAATGAAACACAGTGCAACTAAAACATGTTTACTTCAGCATTGACGCATGGTGGCTTGGAAAAAAAGTGTGTGCTGGTGAAGACCAGGCTAACTCTGCTCATGCTCAGCCTTAACCTGAATAGAATTAGTTCATAATGCTGCATGACCTGTCCACCATTTCATAGGTTTAGGGAATTTGCAACCGCCCCCACAGTACCATTGGGTGCTGTGCATGAAAGCAAATTATCAAGCATGTCAAGGTGGCAGTGCAGGAAGAGGAATGAGCGGTTCTGGTGTAGACTCTGTCCTGGATCAGTACATCGGCAGACCAGGACTCGGTCCCAGGACTGAAATGAACTTCAGTGTCTTTTCCAATTTGCCACTGGGCACGAGGTTAACTGGGGATCCATTGAGGACTATGGTGTCTTCTCCTAGGTTTTCTACAGGAGTAGTCCATTTATGCCTGGACTGCAGAGTTGGTAAATAGTTGCGGATGAACCATGATGAATAAGGATGATAATCTTTCAGTATCATTTTTTATCATCGTCAAGCTACAGAAGGATATGTTACACAGCTCAGTGGGGTCCAACTCATCAGGTGATTGAAGCTGAGCAGGCCAGGACTGGTGTGGTTCTTTAAGGAAAGTAGGGCCATTCCTCCAGTGACAGCCTTAAGACAATTCTGTTAAGGGGTTCCTTCTAGTGATATTGTCAGCAGAATTATTGGAGGTATCCATGTAACCAAGAACAGTAATCAGTGAGCTCTTGGATCTGTGTCACTCAAACACCAACAAATACCTTGTAGTGACAGGATTTGGACCTATGCCAATCCAGCATGGCAGTGGAATTTGTCCACATGTTGGTGTCTTTAAGAGGGATAGTGAGTTCTTTCTGGAGAAGATGAACTAGCTGAGCTCCAGCAAGTGTGCCGTAGAGCTCAAGACGTGGCAAAAAAAGCTGTTTCTTGGGGCCCCTCTAGATCTTGCCATAGTGAAACTGCTGTGATGTTCTTCCCCAAACTCACCATAAGCCCTTTTGGACGCATAACACAAGACATGCAGGTGATGGCGTATGTCAGGTCTCTCAGCTGGGGTGTAGCATCTTGGAATGGAAATTAACTAAAGATTGGGCAGCTCATTCTCCCAAACCTTCCCTTCCAAGCAACACGGATATCAGCAGGTAAGGAAGGGTCTTCCCAATTTCTTTGTTTAGACCAGAGTTGCTGGACGAGAATCCTAGCACGTCCTTAATATCACCACCAATGGCCACTGCATGCTGTCAGAAGCAAAGTAGGACACCAATCAGTGACAGGACAAAGTTGGACCACGGAGTAGTTGCCATCAACAATCACACTTCGAGTTTGAGTCTCTAGTGATTGGAATGCGCGGGTGTCTAATGCATTCATATCTTCCAGCAGACAAAAAGAATATGTGGTTGAAGAAACAGAGTGGTACTTTGTAATGTATAAACTGTCCACATTGTGACAATCTCACTCAAGTATTTTGTGATTGTACAGACCAACACAATCTATAAACAGAGATCTTTTCTTCATTGTAATACCACATTTGTCATGTGTTGTTTGTGTTGTCCTTGTATAGACTTTTTTTTTTTATCTATGTTGGCCGCAAAAAGAAAGATGTCTGAGAGACCATCTGGCAGAGCACAAATATGCCATTATCAGGAAAAAAGATTGTCCAGGGGCCAGGCATTTTGGTGAATATCATCAAGACAATGACTCCTTGTTGAAAAATTAGGTCATTGAACATTTTAAAGCTCTGGCCAGAGGGGGAGACATTGCAAAAATGTAATCAAAACAGAAGCTTACTGGATTGCCAAACTGAAAGCCCTGGAATAGTCCTTAATAAAGACTTTGATCTGTTCTGCTTTTTATAAAATGTGTCTTTTTTTTGTTTTTGTGAAATGTGGCCTGTTTTTTTTAGTTTTTTACTTTAGTTTGAGTTATTGTATTTTTAGGATGCATATTTCCCCACAGTTGTTTACATTATTTTTACTTTAAAATGATTGCACCTGTGGCTAGTTGACAATGTGTGTGCCTCGTATTGGCAGCTGAAAGTATAAGGCAACAATCAATTTGTGACCTTTCCAGACCCTGAAGAAGACGCAGGGCCAAGACTTGTTGGCTTTTTAATAATTCTTTAGCCAGGATAAAGGTCTTTTTAAAAACACTTTCTTGTGCTCAGATGATGAGTTGGAAGTGCCTGGGGAACCTTCTTGATTTGTAATATTTAGGACATAGCGCCTGTTTTGGGCAGAAGAAAAATTCTAAGAAACTGTTGCACATACATTCATGACCTGAACAATTCTGTTGAACTTTAATAATTCCCAAATTCAGTTGTTAGGTCTGTTCAATAAACTTTACTAAAATTTAAAATATTATGAAAAATGTATATCTTTACACACAAACATAACAAATCCTAAATAACAAATACAATCAATTAAAGAATTTAAATTACTAATCAAAAAATTTGACTTAAAATGTTAAGAATGTCATCTATTTTTCTGATAGATGACATTCTGGTTTTCTCTGTTTCTTGTATTGAGTATGGCAAAGATTTCTTCAGGGGTGGTAAGGGTAAGCATGGCAGGTTTGTATCTATGTGAATATATGTATAAATAAAAAGTGTTGTATTATTTTATATTTTTTGGGGGGACAAACAAAAAAATAAAAAAATAAAATAAAACTTTTTAAGAAAACAGAACAGTATTACTATTATAAGTGTCTCTATAGAGCCCCCTGACTCTAAAAAAGTGAAGCATGTATTTCTAAATTAAATAAATAATTTATTCATTATGTAATGTTTTAATCTGTTTTTGACCCTTGAACTCACAAGTGTTGAAGGGGTCTTTTATTTCAATTTGCAGCTTTAACTTTTAAATGTCTGTCCTTCCTGCTTCCTCCTTAGATCTACACAGAGCAGGAGGGAGGAGCATGTCGCCCCTCCCAGAGCACTTATATTTTGTTTCTGGGAAACTCACACAGTTACTGTTATCGAGCGGAGAAATGGCAGAGAAAGTACCTAAACTCGACCAAGAAGCCTTTTCTTGTGCGATCTGTTTGGATCTACTGAAGGATCCAGTGACTACTTCCTGTGGACACAGCTTCTGCATGAGCTGTGTTCAAAGCCACTGGGACACAGAAGAGGAGAAGCAGCTCTACAGCTGTCCTCAGTGCAGACAGAGCTTTGTCCCGAGGCCTGTCCTGATGAAAAACACCATGTTGGCGTTTTTAGTGGAGCAGCTGAAGAAGAGAGGACTCCAGGACGCTCCAGTGGACCACTGCTCTGTGGGACCTGGAGATGTGGTCTGTGATGTGTGCACTGGGAGGAAGAGGAAAGCTGTCAAGTCCTGCCTGCAGTGTCTGGCCTCTTACTGCGAGACGCACCTTCAGCCTCATTATCAGTCGACTGCGTTTGGAAAACACCAGCTGATGGAGCCCTCCGAG
Organism: Neodontobutis hainanensis; assembly: GCA_024349245.1. Classification (NCBI taxonomy): domain Eukaryota; kingdom Metazoa; phylum Chordata; class Actinopteri; order Gobiiformes; family Odontobutidae; genus Neodontobutis; species Neodontobutis hainanensis. The sequence continues at coordinate 2,637,978 of JALDNG010000038.1, read as the reverse complement.
AAGCTCCAGGAAAACATCTGCCGTCAACACAACGAGGTGAAGAAGATGTTCTGCCGCGACGACCAGCAGTGCATCTGTGTGGTCTGCTGCATGGACCAACACAAAGACCACCACACGGTGTCGGCCGCTGCAGAGAGGGCCCAGAGGCAGACAGAGCTGGAGGCCAGACGGGACCAGGTCCTCCACAGGATCCGGGACAAAGAGACAGACCTGGAGAGGCTCCAACAAGAGGCGGCGGCCCTCGGACGCTCGGCTGATGAAGCAGTGAGGCACAGTGAGGAGAGCTTCACTCGGCTGAGCCGTCTCCTGAAGAAAAGACGGTCTGAAGTGAAGCAGCAGATCCAGGCCCAGCAGGAGACCGAAGAGGCTCGAGTCCGACAGCTTCAGGACAAACTACAGCAGGACATCACTGAGCTGAGGAGGACGCAGACCCAGCTGGACTCACTGTGTCTCACACCGGACCACAACCAGTTTCTACAGAACTATCCCCCACCGTCCTCGGCCGAGGCCCCAGACTCCTCCAGGATCCAGACACCGACCCTGGGGCCCCTTGGTCCCTTTGAGCAGGTGACAGCAGCCGTGTCTGTACTCACAGATCAACTACAGCTCACTCTGAGGGACAGCCTGGAAAACCTCTCACTGGCTCTCAGCCAAGTCCAACATTTACTGCCCCAACCTGAGACCACCACCAGAGAGGACTTCTTAAAATATTCACGAGAAATCACTCTGGACCCAAACACTGTAAACACACGACTGTCGCTGTCTGAAGAAAACAGACGAGCAACATTTACGAGGGAAAACCAGACTTATCCAGATCATCCCGACAGATTCAGTAACTATCGGCAGGTCCTGAGCAGAGAGAGTCTGACGGGCCGTTGTTACTGGGAGGTGGAGTGGAGTGGGACATGGGTTGCTATATCAGTTGCCTACAAGAATATTGAGAGAAAAGGGCGCTTTGATGAATGTAGATTTGGAAACAATGATAAATCCTGGGCTTTATTTTGTCACAAAAATGGGTATTCATTTAGTTTTAACAAAGTCCAGTTTAAGGTCTCAGGTCCAGTTTCGTCCAGTATAGGGGTTTACCTGGACCACAGCGCAGGGGTTTTGTCATTTTACAGCGTCTCTCAAACCATGACCCTCCTCCACAGAGTCCAGACCACATTCACTCAGCCTCTGCTCGCTGGAGTTGAGATATACTGTGATGATGGAGATACTGTTCATTTCCCTAAACTGAAATAATCTCTGTGTGCTTTAAAGTGACAGTTTGGGATTGTCACAGTGGGTCTTACTGAAGTGATGCTAATTTGTGTTAATTCTCTCTGCATGTATCTGAAATCCAGAGTGAGAAAAAAAAGCAAGAAATCTTGTAAAAATAAAAAATTGTTTAATTTTATTCTTTGAATAAAACTATTTACTGTAAAGTGATGTTCTGCTAAAGCTCTGTACAATCCACTGAAACTATTTTAGCGAGTTTACAAAGATTGTAAACATCTGAATATTTCCAAAGTGAAGCACCAGGGTTTTTCTGTTGAAGGTGGACTCCAGTAATTTCTGAAGCAAACGACCGGTCTCAAATCAAAACGTGGAGAAAACAGTTAAGTCTTAAAAAAGTACAAAAAGAGGCAGTAGGTTTGTCCACACGTCCCGACAAAACCATAGAGAGACAGATTTTATTAATAAATATGTGTAATCAATATATCACACATTTATCGTTTCCAACCAAATAAAATCCTGGTTTAATTCTTGTTTGTTCTAGTTTTGATTTAAATACAGTTTTTGTTTAGGAGATGTTGGTTCATAGGTCTATGTTTTGTCCTTTTAAACTTAAATTACTCGCCATTAAACCAATTGTTTACTTCTTTTTTTTCCTCCATTTTGTTACAACTAGGCTTTTTAAGTGGATTACTGACTGTTCTTATAATCACAGGCACTTATTAATTACACTTGCACTGAGAGGTACAGTTAGAGATACAGGCTGGACTGGTGCACTCTGGGTAAACCCTGGGCCCTGTTCTTAAAAGCTGGGTTAAAGGGTTAGCAAGGGTTAACCTTGTGTTTTCAGTTTAACAAAGCTGGTCCACTTTCTATCGAGCTAGATCTCTGTGGAAACATACGCTGAAGGAAAACACGCCCTGGAGCAGGTTAAAGTCCAAGCAGAGGATAGAAACACCGCCCAATGACTAATCAGCAATAAATGAGCTGTCAGTGTCGAGGAGGAAGAGAGATGCTGTACATAGAGAGAAAAAAAGGACTGACACCTGACTGGAGCGACAACATACAGAGAAAAAGCACATTTACATTATGTTTTAACTACTAAACAAAACAATGTCTTTATGCTCAGAATGAAAATTAAAAATATGGCATCTGTCTTTATTGTAAGAGCGTACCCCCATTATAAACGAGCGCAGAGGAAGAAACTGAGAGCTCAGAAATGCTCTTGTAGCGTGAAAACCTGTTATCACGAGGATATATATATTGTAATAGAGCACACACTTTGAAGTTACATCCCTGTCTACGTCTGCTGCTCTTGCTGTAAACGTGACTCTGGATGGATGTAAGGCTTTACAAGACAATCGCAGATGGTTGAGTCTTCCAGTAAAGATGCAATATATTTTTGGCCACTAGCGTAAAACTGGGGGCGCTGTTTCCCACCTACAGAAAGTCTAAAGAAAGCCCAAAGACGCTGCCTCTTCTCCCCTTCTCCCTCATTCCTTTCATTAATAAACTGGAACTTAGTGGAACCTTATATATTCATGAAACCATTCCACCTAATGCAAAAACACAGTATAAATAATAGAATAATTAGGCCTATGTCTCAAACAATGTATTTTTAGGTTATAGTCGTGCAACAACAAAACAAACCCACCAGCACTGTCCGCGGTTGGTCACAACATTAACAAAGGAACTGGACTGACACACGCAGATTGAAGGCATATTAACAAGTGCTCAGTTAATTCAGTAGCTAGTAATGACGGTGTTATTTTGGAGAAAGAGACAGAGAGCATGGCAAAGTTAAGAGTGAGAGCATCAGAAGACTGACTCTGATAAAGGGAAAAATTTATTTGGTCCTGGAAGAAATAAATCATTATTCCATTATTATTATTATTATGTATTGTTTTTTTCTGTTTTTGGCACTTGACCCTTGAACTCAGTGGAGACAGAGACTATACTGCTGTTTGTAGCTTTAATTTGGATTTGTCTGTCTTTCCTGCTTCCTCCTCAGATCTAGAGCAGGAGGGAGGAGCATGTCTCCCCCTCCCAGAGCAGACACACCACATTTAGGTTTCGTGTCTGTGAAACTCTCACCGTCACCGTTATTGAGCAGAAAAATGGCAGAGAAAGCACCTCAACTCGACCAAGAAGCCTTTTCTTGTTCGATCTGTTTGGATCTACTGAAGGATCCAGTGACTACTTCCTGCGGACACAGCTTCTGCATGAGCTGTGTTCAAAGTCACTGGGACACAGAAGAGGAGAAGCAGCTCTACAGCTGTCCTCAGTGCAGACAGAGCTTTGTCCCGAGGCCTGTCCTGATGAAAAACACCATGTTGGCGTTTTTAGTGGAGCAGCTGAAGGAGAGTGGGCTCCAGGACGCTCCAGTGGACCACTGCTCTGTGGGACCTGGAGATGTGGTCTGTGATGTGTGCACTGGGAGGAAGAGGAAAGCTGTCAAGTCCTGCCTGCAGTGTCTGGCCTTTTATTGCGAGACGCACCTTCAGCCTCATTATCAGTCGACTGCGTTTGGAAAACACCAGCTGATGGAGCCCTCCGACAAGCTCCAGGAAAACATCTGCCGTCAACACAACGAGGTGAAGAAGATGTTCTGCCGCGACGACCAGCAGTGCATCTGTGTGGCCTGCTGCATGGACCAACACAAAGACCACCACACGGTGTCGGCCGCTGCAGAGAGGGCCCAGAGGCAGACAGAGCTGGAGGCCAGACAGGACCAGGTCCTCCACAGGATCCGGGACAAAGAGACAGACCTGGAGAGGCTCCAACAGGAGGCGGCGGCCCTCAGACGCTCTGCTGATGAAGCAGTGAGGCACAGTGAGGAGAGCTTCACTTGGCTGAGCCGTCTCCTGGAGAAAAGACGGTCTGAAGTGAAGCAGCAGATCCAGGCCCAGCAGGAGACCGAAAAGGCTCGAGTCCGACAGCTTCAGGACAAACTACAACAGGACATTACTGAGCTGAGGAGGACCCAGGCCCAGCTGGACTCACTGTGTCTCACACCGGACCACAACCAGTTTCTACAGAACTATCCCCAACCGTCCTCGGCCGAGGCCCCAGACTCCTCCAGGATCCAGACACCGACCCTGGGGCCCCTTGGTCCCTTTGAGCAGGTGACAGCAGCCGTGTCTGTACTCACAGATCAACTACAGCTCACTCTGAGGGACGGCCTGGAACACCTCTCACTGGCTCTCAGCCAAGTCCAACATTTACTTCCCCAACCTGAGCCCACTACCAGAGAGGACTTCTTAAAATATTCACAAAAAATTACATTGGACCAAAACACAGCAAACACACAGCTGTCGCTTTCTATAGGAAAAAGACGAGCAACACTTAGGGAAAACCAGAGTTATCCAGATCATTCCGACAGATTTAGTGACTGGAAACAGGTCCTGAGCAGAGAGAGTCTGACGGGCCGTTGTTACTGGGAGGTGGAGTGGAGCGGGACATGGGTTTATATAGCAGTCGCCTACAAGAATATTGAGAGAAAAGGAGACTCTCATCAATGCTTATTTGGATTCAATGATAAATCCTGGGCTTTACTTTGTCACAAAGGTGGTTATTTATTTAGGTTTAACAAAGTCCAGTCTGAGGTCTCAGGTCCAGTTTCGTCCAGAATAGGGGTTTACCTGGACCACAGCGCAGGGGTTTTGTCGTTTTACAGCGTCTCTCAAACCATGACCCTCCTCCACAGAGTCCAGACCACATTCACTCAGCCTCTGCTCGCTGGAGTCGGGCTATACAGTGATGGAACCACTGCTCATCTCCCTAAACTATGTGTTCTTTAAAGTGACAGTTTGGGATTGTCACAGTGGCTCTTACTGAAGTGATGCTCTTTTGTGTTAATGTACTGGTTTTCAGATACTTGCAGATATAACTGTGTTTCAAGACTTTGTTCAATTTTATGTAAAAAATACAAGAAAAAATGCTGTAAAAATATAAAATTGCTGTTGAACTTTGACACACACTATTTACTTTTATTATTTTTATTATGTATTTCTCATTGGGCCCCTACAATAAATGCTTCTTTTTCACCCCTATGTTTCCACAATTCTAAGATTTGTTTTGGTCTTTGTGCACAACTGGAAGCTTTATTACGGAAAATGTCTTGCTCTGGCTTGCTGCTGAGGTGTTGGCTATGGGAACATAGGGTGTAGGAACATAGAGCAGTGGGAACATAGGCTGTAGGAACATAGAGCAGTGGGAACATAGGGTGTAGGAACACAGAGCAGTGGGAACATAGGCTGTAGGAACATAGAGCAGTGGGAACATAGGGTGTAGGAACACAGAGCAGTGGGAACGTAGGGTGTAGGAACACAGAGCAGTGGGAACATAGGGTGTAGGAACACAGAGCAGTTATAGCATTATGCTAACCAACCACTTATCACTTTAATACAGTTTGGTTTAAATCTTCTTCTCCCCCTTTTTGAGACATGGGATAACCATGGCTCAAAACACCCAAAAAATAATAAATAAATAAACTGTTTCCGCCAATTCATTCTTTCATTTTGTTCAGCTCAGTTTTAACCTCAGTTACCTTTTTTGGGGGTCTTTACTAAGCCTTTCTCATGGAACCTCTTAAATGGTCCGCGAGTAACGGCGAAATACAGCGATATACCGCTGCCCACCATCCTCCCTGAAGTTTCTCTTTTTCCCCATGTTTTTTTTAATCTTTTCCTTTTCCAGATGTAGTGTCTAAAGGCAGGGGATGTTGTCTAGAACAGCCTGTCTGTATTTGCTGCACCTTGGTTTCATAAAGCAATCTGAGGCAATCGTGATACTGGGCTATACAGTAGAAATTTGTCATTTGGGTCATATTTAACAGATAAGAGTTTTTCTGTCAGAATTGGTGACTGTTCCTCCTCCTCAGCCCCCTTGACCTCTGGTGTGCCACAGGGTTCCATTTTGGGCTCCGTTTTATTTTCTTTGTCTATGTTGCCTTTAGGCGCAGTTATTTCAAAACACAATATGTCCACTTGCAGGTTCACCTACTGGTTGTCCCTTCTTGTCCTGACAGTCCATCAACAGATGTTTAGATGACATCAAATTGTGGCTGTCTCAGAATTTTCTCAGTTTGAATGAGGAAAAAAACTGAAATCATTGTGTTTAGCACGTCCAACCTGTTCAGTGTTTCAGCTCCTGGTTGTGTTGCTTTGGCCACACTTTAACCATGTGGTCAAATATTTGGGTGTGAAACTCGACAGCAGTCGAAAATATGACAAGGCAAGCTTCGCCTCCTATCAAAAGTTTGAACCCTTTGTGAGTCGCACTGACCTGGAGAAAGCTATTCATGCTTTGTTAGCTCCTGCATAGATTACTGCAATGCGCTCTACGTGGGAGTTAACCAAACTGGGCTTCACCGTTTGCGGCTTGTGAAAAGCACTGCTGCCCGTCTGCGATTGTTATGTTGCAATAGTCGGTCCTAAACTCTGAAACTCTTTACCCATTGAGTTACGGCCCATCATTGACCTGCCATTGTTTAAAGTCAAACTTAAGACCCACTTATTCAGAATGGCTTTTGGCACTTATTGGCTCTGTGACACTGCTCTGTTTCTGTGTTAATGTGTTTTTAAACCCATTTGTAATTTGTTAATGTTGTACAACACCTTGGTCGGTCTGTGGTTTATAAGGTGCTATATAAGTAAATTGAATAATACTGCAGTTATAGTGCTTTGAGAGAACTATTTTTTTTATTCCTATGTTGGTTTACGCCAACTTTAGCCCAGGTCAGGGTATAGTTTCAATATTGTCTAACATTAAGGCAGATTAAAGTTACTTTTAATTTTTCCACTGTGTTTATAGGGCTACTTTAAATTTTTGAAAGCGTAGTAGTAGAGCATGTATGGAGTGACTGATTCTTTCAGAAGTGGCATGAATGAATGTTAGTCTCTGAAGCCCTCTAAAGGACTCATACCATATTACACCCCCTGCTGAAAGTTACCAACAAATAAGAAATCAGTGAAGAAGACAAACACATCACTTGCTTCAATTTAATCACTTAATTGTGTGAACATCAGTTGACTGGCAGCTGTAAAACAGAGTGCCATGGTGTTTTACTCACTTTAAAAATGATACTTACACTGCAGTCTGAAAATCACAGATTTAACCATTTTTGATTGAATAACTATTCATATATAATGGTTGCTCAGCTCAGACTGTTGTAGAGTCGTTGGAGTTTAAAGAGTTGTAGATGGATGGTGGGTCGCAGTAGGAGAATGGTGGGTTGCAGTAGGAGGATGGTGGGTCGCAGTAGGAGAATGGTGGGTCGCACTGGGAGAATGGTGAGTTGCAGTAGGAGAATGGTGAGTCACACTGTGAGGATGGTGGGTCGCAGTAGGAGAATGGTGAGTTGCAGTAGGAGAATGGTGAGTCACACTGTGAGGATGGTGGGTCGCAGTAGGAGAATGGTGGGTCGCAGTAGGAGGATGGTGGGTCGCAGTAGGAGAATGGTGGGTCGCACTGGGAGGATGGTGGGTCGCACTGGGAGGATGGTGGGTCGCAGTAGGAGAATGGTGGGTCGCAGTAGGAGAATGGTGGGTCGCAGTAGGAGAATGGTGGGTCGCAGTAGGAGGATGGTGGGTTGCAGTAGGAGAATGGTGAGTCGCAGTAGGAGGATGGTGGGTCGCAGTAGGAGAATGGTGAGTCGCAGTAGGAGAATGGTGGGTCGCAGTAGGAGAATGGTGGGTCGCAGTAGGAGGATGGTGGGTCGCAGTAGGAGAATGGTGGGTCGCACTGGGAGGATGGTGGGTTGCAGTAGGAGAATGGTGGGTCGCAGTAGGAGAATGGTGGGTCGCAGTAGGAGGATGGTGGGTCGCAGTAGGAGAATGGTGGGTCGCACTGGGAGGATGGTGAGTTGTAGTTCTTTCTGTTGCTCGCAGGGTGCTTGATTTTTCCGTCAGTCCAGATGAAGTATGAAGGGCCACTGGAGCTTTGTACAACATAGTTTGTGAAAATTAAATGATTTGAAACAAATATTAACTTTGACACAAAGTATTCAAATCTACAGATGACATAAACCAATAGCAAAACTAACTAAGCACAACATTACATAAGCACACTCAAGTCTGTCTTTTTGAGCACATATTCTTGCCCAAAGATTTAAAAACTGAAAATGAAAATATTAAGGTGAAATCACCATCTAACCCATTTCAATTGGTCTTTTTTCTTTGTAGACAACAGCATGTTCGTGCAGGGAGCCAGAGTTGTTAACACGCTCTAACAAGGTCTGAAAAGAGGAGCGTTACCAAAAAGCCAGTAAAAATACCACACCACATTTAAATAGTCTCACTGTGAAAATGGTCTGCGTTTAACTGATGTGGCCATTGTTGGATATTGTGAAAACATGTTTGTAATAGATGCCAGAAGCTCTCTTGTTGGGATTAAACTGACTTCTCTAACCCAGAAAAACCAAGACAAGCTCAGAAAATACAGTTGACAAGGTGCACAGTGCACTTTGGAATTTAGCCCTGTCTGCATGTTATTGTGAGTTCCCTATGGGTTCATCTGACTGCAAGACTTCTACAGACTAATTTGTGACTCTAATCTGCTCACAGTGAATAGATGTATGTGGATAGTTGTCAGTGTATGTCTTTAGGTGTTAGCTCTGGGATTAATTTACCTCCCACCCACCCTTAAGTATAAGACAAAAGAAATAAAGAGAATTTAAAACTTCTGTGTGGTCTAGTGACAGATGACCCCGACCCTTTCACTCTCCAAATAAGTACTAGCAAACATCTTGTGATCACTCAGTAGAACAGAAGTGTTCTCTGCTAATGCTTTCCTTGGATCAGGTGCTGATCTTAATCATGACTCGGACTCTAAGAGATTGGGTCTTGAGTTTAACTCAGTCACAGTTACTTTAGCCTTGACTATAACACAACAAGATGTAACGTTACTTATCCAGCCACAATCCAACTGTAAAAATATCCCCTATTATTGTTAAAAAGAGCTTTGTCTGAAATAAAGTAAATGTAAATAGTAAATGGCTAATAATGTAATAGGTCTCTGGTCTTAAACTCAAATTTCAGTTTAGCTGGTGCACAAAAAAGCATTTAACAATTAACCATGTCAGGCAAGTTACTTTCTGTGTCTCAAAATTAACTTTAAGTACAATGACAAATATGTGCCATTAGTGTAGTATCAGAGATAAAATAACATTTAGTTTTTAAATTTGGTTTTCATGATTCTTTGTCTAATTCACTAAAAATAAATAAATGGGTATTACAGAGACTTGCTGAAATTTAGTTAAAGTCTGGTTAATAATTACAATATTGATTACCTGCCTCCAAAAAAGCGAGCAAAAATAAAAAGCAAAAGATTTTGTCCATTTTGAGGGATGCTCTGTGGACAGTCCAAGAACAGAGACTGATTTGTCACAGACTGCAGGTCATTTTTATAAAGGGATATGTCACAGAGTGACTTAAGTGTGTGTGTTTAGCTTTGACATAGCCCTACGTGAGCGTGTGTGTTGAGCAGGTGTGATTGGGACCCGCCCCACTAATCAAGGATTAGACAAGGGTGTGCTGGACAATGTGTATGTAACATAGGTCGAGTCCAGAGAAGAGAAGGAGCGGTGGGTGGGCTTGTGAAAGTTTTTGAAGAGACTGTATTGTGGCCTGTTACTTCTATATGGATGTGTGAGAAACAAATAGTGTACTTTGAATTATTGTCCATTTAGCAGAATAAAAGAAATGCAGCTCTTGCAAGTGAGTTTTATGACCTAATGAACAGTAGTAATAATATTATTACTGATTGGTCTAAAGACACACAGTTAGAATTATCAGGATCAGCAGTGTTGACAGTCTAAAAAAACATAAGCACAACTGAGGTTCACAAACCGAACAAACCACAAATGTCTCTCAAACAACAGCCTATGGACAGACCACACTGTTTTTTAAAAAACATTATATATATATATATGACCACGGGCACCACTGTCGCCTTCTCCTTCCAAGTCTTTTCCAGCTCTTCTCTGAGCCCTTGGTATTTCTCTAATTTCTCATTTTCCTTTTTCCTGATGTTGCAATCACTTGGTATTGCCACATCAACCACAACGGCTTTCCTCTGCTGTTTGTCCACCACCACGATGTCTGGTTGGTTCGCCATTACCATTCTGTCAGTCTGAATCTGGAAGTCCCACAGGATCTTGGCTCGGTCATTCTCTACCACCTTTGGAGGTGTTTCCCACTTTGACCTCGGGGTTTCCAGTCCGTACTCCGTGCAGATGTTCCTGTACACTATGCCAGCCACTTGGTTATGGCGCTCCATGTATGCTTTCCCTGCCAGCATCTTACACCCTGCAGTTAAGTATTGGACTGTCTCAGGGGCCTGTTTGCACAGCCTACACCTTGGGTCTTGTCTGGTGTGGTAGATCTGGGCCTCTATTGCTCTGGTGCTCAGGGCTTGTTCCTGTGCAGCCATGATGAGTGCCTCTGAGCTGTCCTTCAGTCCGGCGCGCTCCAGCCATTGGTAGGATGTCTTAATATCAGCCACTTCAGTTATGTTCCGGTGGTACATCCCATGTAGGGGTGTGTCCTCCCATGATGGTCCCTCCTCCAGCTCCTCTTCCCCTGTTCCCCATTGACTGAACCTTTTGTTGAAAACAATGCAAACTCACTGCATTTAGTGCTGGAAACTAATTCTGAAGGAAATGGAGCTGGTGTGGTCTATATATATATATATTGTAATATAAAATCTCAGAGACAAAATTATATAGAATTATAAAATATAAAAAAATATATTCTATATTGTTGTTTCTGAGTTTTTTGAGATTACATGATACATTGGGCGATTTTAGCTTCTTGCTCATGACAGTGTTAACTTTAGATACCCATAACATTTAGACTATATAGAACATTTCAGAACATTTTCTGTTCTTTTTTAATATATAACTTTTGCACCCTTTTTATTTCTTTTGGTGGTAGACAGTGAAACAGTTCCTGTCCTTGTTTAGGCAAAGGTGCACCTCACATTTATCACTGTAGACATGTGAGAATTGATTGCCGGTGCAATACTTCCATCTCTGACGGGTTTTCCATGTTGGAAAATTATCGATGCCATCCCCTCTTACATCAAGAGATCACTGCAGTTTGTCTTTTTACAGTGCGGTGTTGGACTTTCTGTTGCAGAGGACAGTGGTCTGCCACACTTGATTTTGACCTTTCCTGCGCTTGTGAGAGAAGTGCCTTACTGTTCATTAGGTCATAAAACTCACTTGCAAGAGCTGCATTTCTTTTATTCTGCTAAATGGACAATAATTCAAAGTACACTATTTGTTTCTCTCACATCCATATAGAAGTAACAGGCCACAATACAGTCCCTTCAAAAACTTTCACAAGCCCACCCACCGCTCCTTCTCTTCTCTGGACTCGACCTATGTTGCATACACATTGTCCAGCACACCCTTGTCTAATCCTTGATTAGTGGGGCGGGTCCCAATCACACCTGCTCAACACACACGCTCACGTAGGGCTATGTCAAAGCTAAACACACACACTTAAGTCACTCTGTGACATATCCCTTTATAAAAATGACCTGCAGTCTGTGACAAATCAGCCTCTTTTCTTGGACTGTCCACAGAGCATCCCTCAAAATGGACAAAATCTTTTGCTTTTTATTTTTGCTTGCTTTTTTGGAGGCAGGTAATCAATATGGTAAAAGGCATGCATTTATATAGCGCTTTCCTTCACCCTTCCTCGGGCACCCAAAGCGCTTTACATTGTGCTTCCACTCACCCCAGTCACACACATCCACTCCTGGGGCAGACAGAGAGGGGGGCTGCCACACATACGGCGTTTTACCTTCTCCTACCACCACCAAACACACCTCTACAGTCACACACATTCATACAACAGTGCTACGGACACTGGAGGCAAGGTAGGTTAAGTGTCTTGCCCAAGGACACAACAACAGTATGAACTGTAATTATTAACCAGACTTATGTCTACATGCCACTGTCTAATTTTTATACGCATTATTTTTTTTTAGGGAATTAGAAAAAAAAAATCAGGAAAACCATGCAAATTACAAAAACTAAATGTTATTTTACCTCAGATACTACACAAAAGGCCATGGCACAGATTTGTCAAACCCTCCACTTGAGTTGTAAACATTTGATTTAATGCACATTTTTGTAAACCTTGGCATTTCTCTTCCAAAATGCTGATGCACAATTTTGATTATGCCCTTTAATTGTCATGATTATTGAATAATGGATGTGGTTTTTGATGAATAAAGTTCTATAGCTGCATCCACAGTTTTCATCCATCCACAAGTTTTAAGTCAAAATATTACAAAGAATATAACCAAACATAATAAAATTATTGTAAGTATTTCCACAGGATTTAATGGTGATGTTCTAGCATGACACTACACAACACTACACACATAAAGACTCGCCCCAGTCAGTCTCAGACATTCATCGAGCCAGAGCCGACAAAAAAGAAGCTAAAGCAGAGAAAACCGTTGCTCATGGTCAAACAGGAAGTGAGAAGAGCAGGAGATGCTCATTACCAATGGGTTTTTACAACAGTGTTTTTTTTTTACATTACACTGAAGCTGTAGGGGGAAAAATATGGGAAATATCGGGAAAAATATGAACAAAAACAGCAAAGAAACTGCCAGACTCGCAAATGATATAATACTAAACTAGGACTAATCTAGGCCTGCAAATGTTTATATCCTAAGTCTTCAACCTCGCAACCCCAAACAGAACTAAGTGGAAGAAGATGAATGAGACTAAACTGTGGTCAAACCAGGACCAAAGCCAGAGTTAAACTATAAAAATAATTGTTTGTAGCTAAAATAATCAAATCCTTACTGTGTCTAACTGAACAGAGGCCATACTTCTGGTATGCCCTTATATGGTAAAGTGCTATTTCCTTATATGGCGAAGGTTCTACAGGTGTAAGGGTGATGGTGGCTATGAGTGATGTCACACCAGAGCTCTAGAATCTAGGCCGAGCCACAGTTCTGTTCATTTTCTAACAGACTTCAGACTGAACGACTGCTTTACAAACAGCTCTGAAAACGTATCTACTACTGCATCTCATCTGCTCTCACCAGGTTAGCACTCACTCTGTTCACACAGATAGTACAGTTTTAGTCCAGCTACAGATAATTTGGAGTAGATTTGGTATTTGTTAAATCGCTATTTTTTGTTGTGAATTTTCTGCGTTAAAGCCTCATTTTGACGTTTTATTTGAACTTGTGACTGTTTTATTTTAAACAGATAAATAAATTAACAAAAAGAACAAATATTTCTTTATTTATAGAAGGTCCACAAAAATCTTTAGTGTGTAACCTTCGTTGGATTAAAAAAATAGTGTTGAACTTGACACTGTTTTATCAAAGTTGCATTGTTTTTGCGGCGTTTAGATGAAATCTTATCTTTGACAGATAATTGTTGATGTTTTTGGTTCTGTTTTTGCAGAGTTTTGTAAAATTTAATCATTCTGTTTGTTTTCACAGATATCACTGCAGATATTTAACAGCACAGACTTTACTCCACAAGGTAAGTTTAACACATTACAAGATGAATTTTTTCTTTCTTCCAGGAGACCAGTGTAACAGGAGGATGCCCGAAAAGGACATCCTAGATATTGGTTCGGTGATAACAGCGCCCTGTACGTCTTTTGTGGTGAAGGACATTTTGGGCGAGGGCTCCTTCGGGGAAGTGGCTCTGTGTAGAAACACCAAGAGTCGAAACACTGTGGCTCTGAAAATTATTAAAGACCAAGAGGATGTTGAATGCGCCAAAGACGAGGTACGGCTTGGTCCTGCTTTAGACCTGGTTTAATGCTTCGTTTAGACATGGTTTAGTCTCGGTTTAGACCTGTGAACTGAAGTAAGTCTTGTTGAATCCACAGAAAGAGATCCTGAAAATACTGAAGGATTGCGGCTCAGAGGAGCACAACATTGTTGACTGGATCAGCTCCTTCGAGTTCGGCGACACATATTGTCTGGAATTTGAGAAGCTGGACATCAGCCTTTCTGAATTTATTGAGAAGGACATCCGAATGAGTCTGACTCAGATCCGGCCTGTCCTGCACCAGGTTTGGAAAATGCACTTTCAGATATTTTACTCAGAGATAAAAGTGTGTCAATCTGTTTAGTCTCGACACAAGACAGTAAATATATAAATATAAGTGTAGTAAATATATAAAAATTAAACATATCAAACTTTCTTGGGTTCAGCTGCACCGGATGCATCTGTAATAGTATTTAATATAAATCTATAAAAACATTTACGAAGCATTTACTTCCTCCATTTGCAATTGGCGCTTTCACACTACAAACAAACCGTACTGGTTCAGTTTGGTCCAAACCAAGACCAAACAACTGCTTTGTTAATTGGATTTTTGCTGCTGTCTTGGCCAGGACTCTTTGAAACATAGATTTGTAATCTTATTGGGACTTTCCTGGTTAAATAAAGGTAAAATAAAAAAAAATAAAAAAATTGCTGTAGCTATTTGGTCCAAACCACAATCCTGGAGCTTTCTAACCTGAACCAAATGGAAAAATCTGAAAGTCCTGACCAAACAGGGCAGGTGTGGAAGCGGCCTAAATCTGAGTAAACCCCTTAAAGTCTGTTATAATCCGACTAAAAGCATTTAAAACTTCCTGAAGACCAAGTTACACCACTTAGGCCTTATTTAAATCCAACTAAATTGACCTAAGACCTGTTTGAACCATTATTTTAAGGGAAAACATTTAGGTCTTGGTTAGTCCTACCTCAGTTATTTTAACCATTTAAATGAAGTGCTGTAATATTCATACTGGATTTGAAAAACTGTTTATCTTTAATAATACTCACTGTAAATGACCTTGAATATCCCACAAGAGCAGTGTACTGTGGTGAAAAATCCCTGCTCTAGGATATTGTAACTGAATATGTAATGTTTGTCGATGAAGACAATGACTCCATTAAAAACTCCATTCACTGATTACAAAGTCTTGAAACCCCTTCTTTTCTTTATTTCCAGGTGGCTACGGCCTTGAAATTTTTGAAAACCCTGGGCATCATTCACGGAGACCTGAAGCCCGAGAACATTATGATGGTGGATCATGCCTCGAGCCTCAGAGTCAAAGTAATTGACTTCGGCGGCTCATCTGTCATCGACAGTGACGCGAGGGGACATCATCCAGACCCCCCTCTACAGGTATGACCAGGCTCACCTAAATGAGTTATAAACCTCTTAGAGTGAAGTCATGATGTAATGGGTTTGTTTGTGGTCTCATAGGGCTCCTGAAGTGTTCATCGGCGACAAATACAGTGAGGCCATCGACGCCTGGTCTCTCGGCTGCATTGCCCTGGAAATGCTGATGGGACAGATTTTATTTCCAGGCATAGATGACGACGATATAGTGAGGATTAGTTTTTATAAACACTTAAACATAACTCATACTAATTAATTTAACAGAGTATGACTTTTACAAAATATGTCCAGTGTATATGTCTTAGAACTTTGTCTATTTATTTTGACTAAAGTAAAATTTTGTCTATAGATGAGACACATCGTCAAAACGGTGGGTACCCTCCAGATCCGGTGCTGCGCCGAGGGAAGTACACAAAGAGGTACTTCCACCACAAAAAAAATCGAGGAAAGCACGTGTGGAGGCTGAAGGTACTGCACTATTCATTTACTTTACATTTAAATCTGTTCAACTGTTTGTGTATTTTACTGAGGCACTCTTTTCTTCTCTTCAGTCGCAGTGCAACAGGCTCAGTTTCAACGAGAGGGTGATGAACAGCCTCAAGGACTTGCACAACGTATGTTTTGGTCTTATTCGATATTTTAAACAAAGCACCTATGAGACTTTTATTCTAACGGTTCATTTATCTTCAGATGGATCGCAAATACGTGGAGGCCTTGTCCATCGACAGGGAAGTGGACTGGGAGTACTTTGTGGACCTGGTCACAAGGCTGCTCTGCCTGGATCCTGAGAAGAGGATCACTCCTGAAGAAATCCTGGAGCATCCCTTCATTACGATGCGCCACCTTGTTGACGTGTTCGACAGCGAACAGTGAGTTTCTGCTTGAGCCATCACATACTTCAGAGCCAAGAAACATGGCTGTGTAAACATAAAGTCACATGATAAGAGTCTGTAACAGAGGTGTTCAAACCTTTTGCAAAGAGGGCCACATTTGCTGAGAGGGTATTCTTATTTTAGTTGGATTTAAACATGTTTTAGTTGGATTTAAACTTGTTTTAGTCAGATTAGAACAGAAATTGTATTTTAAACCTGTATCTAAACCTGTGTGACTGAGCTACTGAGCCATAAACAATACATTTTATGTATTAAGCTGAGGGCCACGTAAATTTTCACTTGACTGGCCCCTGGACCTGACTTTGGACATATAGTTGTGATGTCTTTGATGAACTGACCTGACAGATCATTAATGTGTCCTCAGTGTGAGCCAGAGCGTGGCGATGATGGGGTGTGTCTCCAGTCGTCCGTGGGAGCAGCAGGCTGACGACGAACAGCCCTCCACCTCCAGAAGCACCAGGCCGTCCTCAAAACGCACTGCAGACAGGTTTGTACTGACAATAAAAATAACAAATGTCCAGCGTTATGTAAAAATAGTGATTGACAAAGAAGAATTGAGGTTGTTTAAAGCAATAGAATATTTAATACAGTTAAATACAACTCTCGTTTCTGACAATATTTATTTCTAGGTCCAGTGAAAAAGCGACTGGAGCCAAGAGAAGGAGGAAGAGTGCATTTGTAAAGTACTCCTGCAGCAGCACCCAGTCCCCTCCGTCAGGCTCCAGGAAACGGAGCCGAGAGGACGAGGAGGACACAGACGGAGTAAGGCCAGAGTCCCCTCTGAACCCAGCGCTGATCCTGGGCCGAGAAGACCAGGTCCCGTCCTGCAACAGGCAGGAGTCAGGGTCAGGCTCCAGGAAACGGAGCCGAGAGGACGAGGAGGACACAGATGGACTAAGGCCAGAGTCCAGTCTGAACCCAGCGCTGATCCTGGACCGAGTAGACCAGGTCCCGTCCTTCAACAGGCAGGAGTCAGGGTCAGGCTCCAGGAAACGGAGCCGAGATGAGGAAGAAGAGGAAGAGGTGGACAAAAGGGAGAGGTTTGTGTTCAATATTTAATAACATAAGTCTTTATCTAAAAAAAACAGAGACTAAACCAAGGACTTAACCAGGACTAAACCAGGTCTAAATAGGTCTATGTCTAACCCAAATCTAAAGACTAATCCAGAGAAAACCCAGTCTACATTTAGGACTAACACCAAGATTAAACCAGTTCAAACCCACCAGGTCAAAATCTGGACTGGACAAGACTTAAACTAAGACTAAACTGGGACTAAACCATGTCTACATTCAGAACTATTTGTGGACTAAATAAAGTCTAAGCCAGATCTAAACTATTTCTAGATTTAGGTCTGAACAAAGATTAAACCTGGTCTAAACTGGGACAAAATCTGAATAAAACCAGGACTGATATAATTGTCAACCAGGACTAAACCAGGATTTACCCAGGACTTTATGGCAGCCACTTTAACAATAACTCATTTTGTTTATTTTTTTGACCAATGTCTCTAGGCCTGGGATGGTGATGAAGAGGAGGGGTAGGTCCACCTCAAGACCAGACTAGGATGGGACCAGGACCAGCCCCAGATAAGTCCTAAATCTGGGGCAGTGTGGGGTTCTTGAGGGTGGACACTATGTTCCCTTCCTCTAGACCACACTCAGTATGGTTCTTCACTGCAGCTGCACTGGGTGGGGTCTAAAGGGACACGGTATCCATCCCCAAGAAGAGACCGGGTCCAGACAAAAGACCCCTACACAGTGACAGAGAAGAACCCTGCAGTGACAGAGAAGAACCCCACACAGTGACAGAGAAGAACCCTGCAGTGACAGAGAAGAACCCTGCACAGTGACAGAGAAGAACCCTGCAGTAACAGAGAAGAACCCCACACAGTGACAGAGCAGAACCCTGCAGTAACAGAGCAGAACCCTGCAGTAACAGAGAAGAACCCTGCAGTAACAGAGAAGAACCCTGCAGTGACAGAGAAGAACCCTGCACAGTGACAGAGAAGAACCCTGCACAGTGACAGAGAAGAACCCTACACAGTGACAGAGCAGAACCCTACACAGTGACAGAGAAGAACCCTGCAGTGACAGAGAAGAACCCTGCACAGTGACAGAGCAGAACCCTGCAGTAACAGAGAAGAACCCTGCACAGTGACAGAGAAGAACCCTGCACAGTGACAGAGAAGAACCCTGCACAGTGACAGAGAAGAAACCTACACAGTGACAGAGCAGAACCCTACACAGTGACAGAGAAGAACCCTGCACAGTGACAGAGAAGAACCCTGCAGTGACAGAGAAGAACCCTGCACAGTGACAGAGAAGAACCCTGCACAGTGACAGAGAAGAACCCTGCACAGTGACAGAGAAGAAACCTACACAGTGACAGAGCAGAACCCTACACAGTGACAGAGCAGAACCCTGCAGTAACAGAGAAGAACCCTGCAGTGACAGAGAAGAACCCTACACAGTGACAGAGAAGAACCCTGCAGTGACAGAGAAGAACCCTACACGGTGACAGAGGCGCAGCTGCTGACATCGAGACATCATCACGTGGTGGAACGACAAACTCAGTCCAACATCGAGTTCTGCAGAAGAAACAGACTGGAGTTAAACTTAAAAAATAAACCTGAAAAAAATAAACCTGAACTTACTTGAATATGTTTTGCTGCTCATAATGCAATATTTTTTGAGTTGTGTAATTTATATTTTTTACTAACTTTTTCAGTTGCACCAATTAATTTTAACATTTTTTTTATCTTGAAAATGCAAGTTTGGATGTGTAGCACATAATTTATTTTAAAATTTAAATTATTTTGTTTTATCTCTTGTACAGCTCTAATATAAGATTTTTTCAAATGTGTCTTATTTTATTTTAAAACAATAAATGAGAATGTCTTATTTCTGTAATAATGGAATTCAGTTTTGAATTAAATATGTTCCTCTAACAAAAAAAAAATATCCAATGTGTAGCGCCCTTAGAGTGGACCAGTATAAGGTCCGACACAAGACGTTGGAGTAGATACTAGGTTTGTGAACAACTGAACAATGGATAATGTTGTGTTGGTCAAGGTTTACATCGTCAGTGCAGCTCACATTCACCATCACAGAACTGAAGATCACTTTAAAAAAAATATCTACACAAACGTAAAAGTAAATTATTCTGTTCCAACTTTACCATTGTAGTATTTTAGTTTTGTCAGCTTAGAGTTATGATGAATTGCCATATTAAAAGATTTTTAGCAATACACACATAATGAAACAACAAAACAGATTTTTAATAAAAGAGAAGCGTTTGGGGGAGAGTTGAGTCTGAGACAGGGATGACAACAGAAAATGTAGTAATGCATGCTTTAATGTGGCACATTTCAAAGTGTTTCCATTATAAACGTTTAAACATGTTTAGTTGTTTAAAAACTATGCTGAATGTAAAAATGTATTTATAGTATTCAAATAGATTTAAAATGGTGTAATTTGCCTCATTAATGTATTTCAACTTTTACAGTCATTTCTTATTTGCAAATATTTAAATAAGCTTACATATTATTTTAAGATTTGTTCTGCATCTCACTGTGTCCAGGCTGTGTGACAACATTTTAAATCCTTTTTTTATATTTTAAGTTTTAGCAAAATCCACAATCCATTTTTTGTGATGCTGAAAGAAAACAAGTAATTTACAGCTGCATCTCAACATTTTAAAAATATTTTCACAAGAGTGGACTATAAATAACAAATGGGATGCTGAAGAAGGCAGAAATAACTGACTTAAGGCCATTTTTATTATTATACTTTGGAAAGGTTTCTTTAAACTTTGAATAAAAAGATTTTTATATAAAATAGATATTTATATAAAATAGATTTTTATATATTTTTTTAATTTTACAGTAATGTCATGTGACACCGCAGAACAATTTATGGTTGAAGCTGAGAGAAAATCCTATAAAATAATTGAAAATTTACTTAATTCTGTAAGCCTCTAGGCTTAAGGAAAATATAAACCATGACCATTATCACTACAAAGTAAATCCAAGCTATGAGAAGCAATAAGATCATTAATTAGGAGTGCTTTGGAGGATAGAGACCGCACATTTAGGAGACTGATCTTCAGTCTTGATGTAGAGCAGACATTTGAAGGCTGGTCCAGTGGAGAGATAGCGACAGGAAAAAGTTGTCGAGCTCTAACAGTTCTGCTGGGTTTAAAAGATTGCCTCTGAGTTATAATAACTTGAGGACAGGATGCTTTTGGGTCACTGACTCTGTGAGTTTTCAGATGTGTTTGAGGACTAAATAACAGATTTAGGCAGTAGACATCAGGATAACACGGCCTAACCAGACAACTAAAAGCTTCTACATTATCCAGTTCCACACCCGCACTATCATGACTAGCAGGTTCTCTAATTCCTGCGACCTGCTGAGATTCCTTGTGTCAAATGCACCCAATGCACCTGTCTATATTACTAGACAAAATGGCAGCACCATGTCCAGTAGGATGCAGGCCGTCTGCCCTCAGCAGGCCTGGGCGGCCCCAGAATGAAGGCCAGTTATCCACGAAACCATAACCTTTCTGACTACAATGCCGGACAAGCCACCGGTTCATTGAAACTAATCTGCAATACTGTTCATCACTACCCCTTACGGGGAGGGGGCCAGAGACAATTAATCGAAGCCGACTCATCTTGTTCCCTAGTTCAAGAGTCCTGGCTAGAATATTTTTGGTTACCTCTGACTGCCTCAATCTCACATTATTGGTGCCGACATGAATAACTATCTGCTTGTATGTAGTGCCAGTATGTGTCTGAGGAAACTCTCCCTCCCTGTGTGATGTCAGCACCCTAAGATTAGCCTCTATGTCGGAAGCTCTGGCCCCCGGTAAACAGTGGACAATGGCTGGCGTCTCGAGTCTAACATTGCGGGTAATGGAGTCTCCTATCACCAGAGTGCGATGCTTGCTCAGGTTGGCAGGTGCAGAGGAAACAGGCCGGTGATCAGCGCAGACAAGCGGACTTGAAAGCGCCGAAAACCGGTTCGCGGTCAAAGGGGGTGACAGGGGCGGACAACGGAAGGCTTCCCCCTGCCTGCACGCCTGCGCCGCTGGACCGGCTCAAACATATCACTCTTTGCAACAACTGCCGAGACAGTCGCTAGCAGGACTGCTATCAGACCTGCATCTTGACACATCTAAAGTAACCAAACCCTGTCTATGCTGATCTAGCTGCTCTAACTCACAAACACATCTCTCTAATAGAGACAACCTATCTAGTAATACCGAACAAGAATGGCAAACCATTGCCACAAACAACAACAACACCGAATAGCTTAGCTAAGCTAGTGTATGTACAGCTAAGTCAAGCCAACAGTTCACAACTCACAATGATAAATTCGAACAAACACACACAGCAGTACTAACCACAAGTTAAACGAAAAACTCCAGTAAACAACAATGGTAAAAAACAAACAATCGAGGTATAATCAGGCTAATTCAAACGCTAAAAACCCGCTAGCATGCTAGCTAGCACTTAGAGAAGTGCCCTGTTCACAAAACGGCAGCAACTCTAGTACTAAACTCTAGCAGAAATATAACCAGAATAACAATGAATGAGGTGTGGTGCACAGTTAAAGTGTTGACAATGTTTAAGAAATAATTTAAACGTAACTTTAGGACAATGCCAGGAGAGATACACTCGCCTGATTGTCAGCTTCACTGGGATGCGTCACTGGGATAAAGGGTGAAGATGCTGTACATAGAGAGAAAAAAAGGACTGACACCTGACTGGAGCAACAACATACAGCGAAAAAGCACATTTACATTCAGTCTTAACTTCTAAACATAACAATGTCTTTATGCTCAGAATGAAAATGAAAAATATGGCATCTGTCTTTATTGTAAGAGCGTACTCCCATTATAAACGAGCGCAGAGGAAGAAAATGAGAGCTCAGAAATGCTCTTGTAGCGTGAAAACCTGTTATCACGAGGATATATATATTGTAATAGAGCACACACTTTGAAGTTACATCCCTGTCTACGTCTGCTGCTCTTGCTGTAAACGTGACTCTGGATGGATGTAAGGCTTTACAAGACAATCGCAGATGGTTGAGTCTTCCAGTAAAGATGCAATATATTTTTGGCCACTAGCGTAAAACTGGGGGCGCTGTTTCCCACCTACAGAAAGTCTAAAGAAAGCCCAAAGACGCTGCCTCTTCTCCCCTTCTCCCTCATTCCTTTCATTAATAAACTGGAACTTAGTGGAACCTTATATATTCATGAAACCATTCCACCTAATGCAAAAACACAGTATAAATAATAGAATAATTAGGCCTATGTCTCAAACAATGTATTTTTAGGTTATAGTCGTGCAACAACAAAACAAACCCACCAGCACTGTCCGCGGTTGGTCACAACATTAACAAAGGAACTGGACTGACACACGCAGATTGAAGGCATATTAACAAGTGCTCAGTTAATTCAGTAGCTAGTAATGACGGTGTTATTTTGGAGAAAGAGACAGAGAGCATGGCAAAGTTAAGAGTGAGAGCATCAGAAGACTGACTCTGATAAAGGGAAAAATTTATTTGGTCCTGGAAGAAATAAATCATTATTCCATTATTATTATTATTATGTATTGTTTTTTTCTGTTTTTGGCACTTGACCCTTGAACTCAGTGGAGACAGAGACTATACTGCTGTTTGTAGCTTTAATTTGGATTTGTCTGTCTTTCCTGCTTCCTCCTCAGATCTAGAGCAGGAGGGAGGAGCATGGGAGGAGCATGTCTCCCCCTCCCAGAGCAGACACACCACATTTAGGTTTCGTGTCTGTGAAACTCTCACCGTCACCGTTATTGAGCAGAAAAATGGCAGAGAAAGCACCTCAACTCGACCAAGAAGCCTTTTCTTGTTCGATCTGTTTGGATCTACTGAAGGATCCAGTGACTACTTCCTGCGGACACAGCTTCTGCATGAGCTGTGTTCAAAGTCACTGGGACACAGAAGAGGAGAAGCAGCTCTACAGCTGTCCTCAGTGCAGACAGAGCTTTGTCCCGAGGCCTGTCCTGATGAAAAACACCATGTTGGCGTTTTTAGTGGAGCAGCTGAAGGAGGGTGGGCTCCAGGACGCTCCAGTGGACCACTGCTCTGTGGGACCTGGAGATGTGGTCTGTGATGTGTGCACTGGGAGGAAGAGGAAAGCTGTCAAGTCCTGCCTGCAGTGTCTGGCCTTTTATTGCGAGACGCACCTTCAGCCTCATTATCAGTCGACTGCGTTTGGAAAACACCAGCTGATGGAGCCCTCCGAGAAGCTCCAGGAAAACATCTGCCGTCAACACAACGAGGTGAAGAAGATGTTCTGCCGCGACGACCAGCAGTGCATCTGTGTGGTCTGCTGCATGGACCAACACAAAGACCACCACACGGTGTCGGCCGCTGCAGAGAGGGCCCAGAGGCAGACAGAGCTGGAGGCCAGACAGGACCAGGTCCTCCACAGGATCCGGGACAAAGAGACAGACCTGGAGAGGCTCCAACAGGAGGTGGCGGCCCTCAGACGCTCTGCTGATGAAGCAGTGAGGCACAGTGAGGAGAGCTTCACTCGGCTGAGCCGTCTCCTGGAGAAAAGACGGTCTGAAGTGAAGCAGCAGATCCAGGCCCAGCAGGAGACCGAAAAGGCTCGAGTCCGACAGCTTCAGGACAAACTACAACAGGACATCACTGAGCTGAGGAGGACCCAGGCCCAGCTGGACTCACTGTGTCTCACACCGGACCACAACCAGTTTCTACAGAACTATCCCCAACCGTCCTCGGCCGAGGCCCCAGACTCCTCCAGGATCCAGACACCGACCCTGGGGCCCCTTGGTCCCTTTGAGCAGGTGACAGCAGCCGTGTCTGTACTCACAGATCAACTACAGCTCACTCTGAGGGACGGCCTGGAACACCTCTCACTGGCTCTCAGCCAAGTCCAACATTTACTTCCCCAACCTGAGCCCACTACCAGAGAGGACTTCTTAAAATATTCACAAAAAATTACATTGGACCAAAACACAGCAAACACACAGCTGTCGCTTTCTATAGGAAAAAGACGAGCAACACTTAGGAAAACCAGAGTTATCCAGATCATTCCGACAGATTTAGTGACTGGAAACAGGTCCTGAGCAGAGAGAGTCTGACGGGCCGTTGTTACTGGGAGGTGGAGTGGAGCGGGACATGGGTTTATATAGCAGTCGCCTACAAGAATATTGAGAGAAAAGGAGACTCTCATCAATGCTTATTTGGATTCAATGATAAATCCTGGGCTTTACTTTGTCACAAAGGTGGTTATTTATTTAGGTTTAACAAAGTCCAGTCTGAGGTCTCAGGTCCAGTTTCGTCCAGAATAGGGGTTTACCTGGACCACAGCGCAGGGGTTTTGTCGTTTTACAGCGTCTCTCAAACCATGACCCTCCTCCACAGAGTCCAGACCACATTCACTCAGCCTCTGCTCGCTGGAGTCGGGCTATACAGTGATGGAACCACTGCTCATCTCCCTAAACTATGTGTTCTTTAAAGTGACAGTTTGGGATTGTCACAGTGGCTCTTACTGAAGTGATGCTCTTTTGTGTTAATGTACTGGTTTTCAGATACTTGCAGATATAACAGTGTTTCAAGACTTTGTTCAATTTTATGTAAAAAATACAAGAAATAATGCTGTAAAAATATAAAATTGCTGTTGAACTTTGACACACACTATTTACTTTTATTATTTTTATTATGTATTTCTCATTGGGCCCCTACAATAAATGCTTCTTTTTCACCCCTATGTTTCCACAATTCTAAGATTTGTTTTGGTCTTTGTGCACAACTGGAAGCTTTATTACGGAAAATGTCTTGCTCTGGCTTGCTGCTGAGGTGTTGGCTATGGGAACATAGGGTGTAGGAACACAGAGCAGTGGGAACATAGGGTGTAGGAACACAGAGCAGTGGGAACATAGGCTGTAGGAACATAGAGCAGTGGGAACATAGGGTGTAGGAACACAGAGCAGTGGGAACGTAGGGTGTAGGAACACAGAGCAGTGGGAACATAGGGTGTAGGAACACAGAGCAGTTATAGCATTATGCTAACCAACCACTTATCACTTTAATACAGTTTGGTTTAAATCTTCTTCTCCCCCTTTTTGAGACATGGGATAACCATGGCTCAAAACACCCAAAAAATAATAAATAAATAAACTGTTTCCGCCAATTCATTCTTTCATTTTGTTCAGCTCAGTTTTAACCTCAGTTACCTTTTTTGGGGGTCTTTACTAAGCCTTTCTCATGGAACCTCTTAAATGGTCCGCGAGTAACGGCGAAATACAGCGATATACCGCTGCCCACCATCCTCCCTGAAGTTTCTCTTTTTCCCCATGTTTTTTTTAATCTTTTCCTTTTCCAGATGTAGTGTCTAAAGGCAGGGGATGTTGTCTAGAACAGCCTGTCTGTATTTGCTGCACCTTGGTTTCATAAAGCAATCTGAGGCAATCGTGATACTGGGCTATACAGTAGAAATTTGTCATTTGGGTCATATTTAACAGATAAGAGTTTTTCTGTCAGAATTGGTGACCGTTCCTCCTCCTCAGCCCCCTTGACCTCTGGTGTGCCACAGGGTTCCATTTTGGGCTCCGTTTTATTTTCTTTGTCTATGTTGCCTTTAGGTGCAGTTATTTCAAAACACAATATGTCCACTTGCAGGTTCACCTACTGGTTGTCCCTTCTTGTCCTGACAGTCCATCAACAGATGTTTAGATGACATCAAATTGTGGCTGTCTCAGAATTTTCTCAGTTTGAATGAGGAAAAAAACTGAAATCATTGTGTTTAGCACGTCCAACCTGTTCAGTGTTTCAGCTCCTGGTTGTGTTGCTTTGGCCACACTTTAACCATGTGGTCAAATATTTGGGTGTGAAACTCGACAGCAGTCGAAAATATGACAAGGCAAGCTTCGCCTCCTATCAAAAGTTTGAACCCTTTGTGAGTCGCACTGACCTGGAGAAAGCTATTCATGCTTTGTTAGCTCCTGCATAGATTACTGCAATGCGCTCACGTGGGAGTTAACCAAACTGGGCTTCACCGTTATGCGGCTTGTGAAAAGCACTGCTGCCCGTCTGCGATTGTTATGTTGCAATAGTCGGTCCTAAACTCTGAAACTCTTTACCCATTGAGTTACGGCCCATCATTGACCTGCCATTGTTTAAAGTCAAACTTAAGACCCACTTATTCAGAATGGCTTTTGGCACTTATTGGCTCTGTGACACTGCTCTGTTTCTGTGTTAATGTGTTTTTAAACCCATTTGTAATTTGTTAATGTTGTACAACACCTTGGTCGGTCTGTGGTTTATAAGGTGCTATATAAGTAAATTGAATAATACTGCAGTTATAGTGCTTTGAGAGAACTATTTTTTTTATTCCTATGTTGGTTTACGCCAACTTTAGCCCAGGTCAGGGTATAGTTTCAATATTGTCTAACATTAAGGCAGATTAAAGTTACTTTTAATTTTTCCACTGTGTTTATAGGGCTACTTTAAATTTTTGAAAGCGTAGTAGTAGAGCATGTATGGAGTGACTGATCCTTTCAGAAGTGGCATGAATGAATGTTAGTCTCTGAAGCCCTCTAAAGGACTCATACCATATTACACCCCCTGCTGAAAGTTACAAACAAATAAGAAATCAGTGAAGAAGACAAACACATCACTTGCTTCAATTTAATCACTTAATTGTGTGAACATCAGTTGACTGGCAGCTGTAAAACAGAGTGCCATGGTGTTTTACTCACTTTAAAAATGATACTTACACTGCAGTCTGAAAATCACAGATTTAACCATTTTTGATTGAATAACTATTCATATATAATGGTTGCTCAGCTCAGACTGTTGTAGAGTCGTTGGAGTTTAAAGAGTTGTAGATGGATGGTGGGTCGCAGTAGGAGAATGGTGGGTTGCAGTAGGAGGATGGTGGGTCGCAGTAGGAGAATGGTGGGTCGCACTGGGAGAATGGTGAGTTGCAGTAGGAGAATGGTGAGTCACACTGTGAGGATGGTGGGTCGCAGTAGGAGAATGGTGAGTTGCAGTAGGAGAATGGTGAGTTGCAGTAGGAGAATGGTGAGTCACACTGTGAGGATGGTGGGTCGCAGTAGGAGAATGGTGGGTCGCACTGGGAGGATGGTGGGTCGCAGTAGGAGAATGGTGAGTCGCAGTAGGAGAATGGTGAGTCGCAGTAGGAGAATGGTGGGTCGCACTGGGAGGATGGTGGGTCGCAGTAGGAGAATGGTGGGTCGCAGTAGGAGAATGGTGGGTCGCAGTAGGAGGATGGTGGGTCGCAGTAGGAGAATGGTGGGTCGCACTGGGAGGATGGTGGGTCGCAGTAGGAGAATGGTGGGTCGCAGTAGGAGAATGGTGGGTCGCAGTAGGAGGATGGTGGGTCGCAGTAGGAGAATGGTGGGTCGCACTGGGAGGATGGTGAGTTGTAGTTCTTTCTGTTGCTCGCAGGGTGCTTGATTTTTCCGTCAGTCCAGATGAAGTATGAAGGGCCACTGGAGCTTTGTACAACATAGTTTGTGAAAATTAAATGATTTGAAACAAATATTAACTTTGACACAAAGTATTCAAATCTACAGATGACATAAACCAATAGCAAAACTAACTAAGCACAACATTACATAAGCACACTCAAGTCTGTCTTTTTGAGCACATATTCTTGCCCAAAGATTTAAAAACTGAAAATGAAAATATTAAGGTGAAATCACCATCTAACCCATTTCAATTGGTCTTTTTTCTTTGTAGACAACAGCATGTTCGTGCAGGGAGCCAGAGTTGTTAACACGCTCTAACAAGGTCTGAAAAGAGGAGCGTTACCAAAAAGCCAGTAAAAATACCACACCACATTTAAATAGTCTCACTGTGAAAATGGTCTGCGTTTAACTGATGTGGCCATTGTTGGATATTGTGAAAACATGTTTGTAATAGATGCCAGAAGCTCTCTTGTTGGGATTAAACTGACTTCTCTAACCCAGAAAAACCAAGACAAGCTCAGAAAATACAGTTGACAAGGTGCACAGTGCACTTTGGAATTTAGCCCTGTCTGCATGTTATTGTGAGTTCCCTATGGGTTCATCTGACTGCAAGACTTCTACAGACTAATTTGTGACTCTAATCTGGTCACAGTGAATAGATGTATGTGGATAGTTGTCAGTGTATGTCTTTAGGTGTTAGCTCTGGGATTAATTTACCTCCCACCCACCCTTAAGTATAAGACAAAAGAAATAAAGAGAATTTAAAACTTCTGTGTGGTCTAGTGACAGATGACCCCGACCCTTTCACTCTCCAAATAAGTACTAGCAAACATCTTGTGATCACTCAGTAGAACAGAAGTGTTCTCTGGTAATGCTTTCCTTGGATCAGGTGCTGATCTTAATCATGACTCGGACCCTAAGAGATTGGGTCTTGAGTTTAACTCAGTCACAGTTACTTTAGCCTTGACTATAACACAACAAGATGTAACGTTACTTATCCAGCCACAATCCAACTGTAAAAATATCCCCTATTATTGTTAAAAAGAGCTTTGTCTGAAATAAAGTAAATGTAAATAGTAAATGGCTAATAATGTAATAGGTCTCTGGTCTTAAACTCAAATTTCAGTTTAGCTGGTGCACAAAAAAAGCATTTAACAATTAACCATGTCAGGCAAGTTACTTTCTGTGTCTCAAAATTAACTTTAAGTACAATGACAAAAATGTGCCATTAGTGTAGTATCAGAGATAAAATAACATTTAGTTTTTAAATTTGGTTTTCCTGATTCTTTGTCTAATTCACTAAAAATAAATATATGGGTATTACAGAGACTTGCTGAAATTTAGTTAAAGTCTGGTTAATAATTACAATATTGATTACCTGCCTCCAAAAAAGCGAGCAAAAATAAAAAGCAAAAGATTTTGTCCATTTTGAGGGATGCTCTGTGGACAGTCCAAGAACAGAGGCTGATTTGTCACAGACTGCAGGTCACTTTTATTAAAGGGATATGTCACAGAGTGACTTAAGTGTGTGTGTTTAGCTTTGACATAGCCCCACGTGAGCGTGTGTGTTGAGCAGGTGTGATTGGGACCCGCCCCACTAATCAAGGATTAGACAAGGGTGTGCTGGACAATGTGTATGCAACATAGGTCGAATCCAGAGAAGAGAAGGAGCGGTGGGTGGGCTTGTGAAAGTTTTTGAAGAGACTGTATTGTGGCCTGTTACTTCTATATGGATGTGTGAGAAACAAATAGTGTACTTTGAATTATTGTCCATTTAGCAGAATAAAAGAAATGCAGCTCTTGCAAGTGAGTTTTATGACCTAATGAACAGTAGTAATAATATTATTACTGATTGGTCTAAAGACACCCAGTTAGAATTATCAGGATCAGCAGTGTTGACAGTCTAAAAAAACATAAGCACAACTGAGGTTCACAAACCGAACAAACCACAAATGTCTCTCAAACAACAGCCTATGGACAGACCACACTGTTTTTTAAAAAACATTATATATATATATATATATATATATATATATATATATATATATATATATATATATATATATATATATATATGACCACGGGCACCACTGTCGCCTTCTCCTTCCAAGTCTTTTCCAGCTCTTCTCTGAGCCCTTGGTATTTCTCTAATTTCTCATTTTCCTTTTTCCTGATGTTGCAATCACTTGGTATTGCCACATCAACCACAACGGCTTTCCTCTGCTGTTTGTCCACCACCACGATGTCTGGTTGGTTTGCCATTTCCATTCTGTCAGTCTGAATCTGGAAGTCCCACAGGATCTTGGCTCGGTCATTCTCTACCACCTTTGGAGGTGTTTCCCACTTTGACCTCGGGGTTTCCAGTCCGTACTCCGTGCAGATGTTCCTGTACACTATGCCAGCCACTTGGTTATGGCGCTCCATGTATGCTTTCCCTGCCAGCATCTTACACCCTACAGTTAAGTATTGGACTGTCTCAGGGGCCTGTTTGCACAGCCTACACCTTGGGTCTTGTCTGGTGTGGTAGATCTGGGCCTCTATTGCTCTGGTGCTCAGGGCTTGTTCCTGTGCAGCCATGATGAGTGCCTCTGAGCTGTCCTTCAGTCCGGCGCGCTCCAGCCATTGGTAGGATGTCTTAATATCAGCCACTTCAGTTATGTTCCGGTGGTACATCCCATGTAGGGGTTTGTCCTCCCATGATGGTCCCTCCTCCAGCTCCTCTTCCTCTGTTCCCCATTGACTGAACCTTTTGTTGAAAACAATGCAAACTCACTGCATTTAGTGCTGGAAACTAATTCTGAAGGAAATGGAGCTGGTGTGGTCTATATATATATATATTGTAATATAAAATCTCAGAGACAAAATTATATAGAATTATAAAATATAAAAAAATATATTCTATATTGTTGTTTCTGAGTTTTTTTTTTTTGAGATTACATGATACATTGGGCGATTTTAGCTTCTTGCTCATGACAGTGTTAACTTTAGATACCCATAACATTTAGACTATATAGAACATTTCAGAACATTTTCTGTTCTTTTTTAATATATAACTTTTGCACCCTTTTTATTTCTTTTGGTGGTAGACAGTGAAACAGTTCCTGTCCTTGTTTAGGCAAAGGTGCACCTCACATTTATCACTGTAGACATGTGAGAATTGATTGCCGGTGCAATACTTCCATCTCTGACGGGTTTTCCATGTTGGAAAATTATCGATGCCATCCCCTCTTACATCAAGAGATCACTGCAGTTTGTCTTTTTACAGTGCGGTGTTGGACTTTCTGTTGCAGAGGACAGTGGTCTGCCACACTTGATTTTGACCTTTCCTGCGCTTGTGAGAGAAGGCGTTTTACCTTCTCCTACCACCACCAAACACACCTCTACAGTCACACACATTCATACACCAATGCTACGGACACTGGAGGCAAGGTAGGTTAAGTGTCTTGCCCAAGGACACAACGACAGTATGAACTGTAATTATTAACCAGACTTATGTCTACATGCCACTGTCTAATTTTTATACGCATTATTTTTTTTAGGGAATTAGAAAAAAAAAATCAGGAAAACCATGCAAATTACAAAAACTAAATGTTATTTTACCTCAGATACTACACAAAAGGCCATGGCACAGATTTGTCAAACCCTCCACTTGAGTTGTAAACATTTGATTTAATGCACATTTTTGTAAACCTTGGCATTTCTCTTCCAAAACGCTGATGCACAATTTTGATTATGCCCTTTAATTGTCATGATTATTGAATAATGGATGTGGTTTTTGATGAATAAAGTTCTATAGCTGCATCCACAGTTTTCATCCATCCACAAGTTTTAAGTCAAAATATTACAAAGAAAATAACCAAACATAATAAAATTATTGTAAGTATTTCCACAGGATTTAATGGTGATGTTCTAGCATGACACTACACAACACTACACACATAAAGACTCGCCCCAGTCAGTCTCAGACATTCATCGAGCCAGAGCCGACAAAAAAGAAGCTAAAGCAGAGAAAACCGTTGCTCATGGTCAAACAGGAAGTGAGAAGAGCAGGGAGATGCTCATTACCAATGGGTTTTTACAACAGTGTTTTTTTTTTACATTACACTGAAGCTGTAGGGGGAAAAATATGGGAAATATCGGGAAAAATATGAACAAAAACAGCAAAGAAACTGCCAGACTCCCAAATGATATAATACTAAACTAGGACTAATCTAGGCCTGCAAATGTTTATATCCTAAGTCTTCAACCTCGCAACCCCAAACAGAACTAAGTGGAAGAAGATGAATGAGACTAAACTGTGGTCAAACCAGGACCAAAGCCAGAGTTAAACTATAAAAATAATTGTTTGTAGCTAAAATAATCAAATCCTTACTGTGTCTAACTGAACAGAGGCCATACTTCTGGTATGCCCTTATATGGTAAAGTGCTATTTCCTTATATGGCGAAGGTTCTACAGGTGTAAGGGTGATGGTGGCTATGAGTGATGTCACACCAGAGCTCTAGAATCTAGGCCGAGCCACAGTTCTGTTCATTTTCTAACAGACTTCAGACTGAACGACTGCTTTACAAACAGCTCTGAAAACGTATCTACTACTGCATCTCACCTGCTCTCACCAGGTTAGCACTCACTCTGTTCACACAGATAGTACAGTTTTAGTCCAGCTACAGATAATTTGGAGTAGATTTGGTATTTGTTAAATCGCTATTTTTTGTTGTGAATTTTCTGCGTTAAAGCCTCATTTTGACGTTTTATTTGAACTTGTGACTGTTTTATTTTAAACAGATAAATAAATTAACAAAAAGAACAAATATTTCTTTATTTATAGAAGGTCCACAAAAATCTTTAGTGTGTAACCTTCGTTGGATTAAAAAAATAGTGTTGAACTTGACACTGTTTTATCAAAGTTGCATTGTTTTTGCGGCGTTTAGATGAAATCTTATCTTTGACAGATAATTGTTGATGTTTTTGGTTCTGTTTTTGCAGAGTTTTGTAAAATTTAATCATTCTGTTTGTTTTCACAGATATCACTGCAGATATTTAACAGCACAGACTTTACTCCACAAGGTAAGTTTAACACATTACAGGATGACTTTTTTCTTTCTTCCAGGAGACCAGTGTAACAGGAGGATGCCCGAAAAGGACATCCTAGATATTGGTTCGGTGATAACAGCGCCCTCTACGTCTTTTGTGGTGAAGGACATTTTGGGCGAGGGCTCCTTCGGGGAAGTGGCTCTGTGTAGAAACACCAAGAGTCGAAACACTGTGGCTCTGAAAATTATTAAAGACCAAGAGGATGTTGAATGCGCCAAAGACGAGGTACGGCTTGGTCCTGCTTTAGACCTGGTTTAATGCTTCGTTTAGACATGGTTTAGTCTCGGTTTAGACCTGTGAACTGAAGTAAGTCTTGTTGAATCCACAGAAAGAGATCCTGAAAATACTGAAGGATTGCGGCTCAGAGGAGCACAACATTGTTGACTGGATCAGCTCCTTCGAGTTCGGCGACACATATTGTCTGGAATTTGAGAAGCTGGACATCAGCCTTTCTGAATTTATTGAGAAGGACATCCGAATGAGTCTGACTCAGATCCGGCCTGTCCTGCACCAGGTTTGGAAAATGCACTTTCAGATATTTTACTCAGAGATAAAAGTGTGTCAATCTGTTTAGTCTCGACACAAGACAGTAAATATATAAATATAAGTGTAGTAAATATATAAAAATTAAACATATCAAACTTTCTTGGGTTCAGCTGCACCGGATGCATCTGTAATAGTATTTAATATAAATCTATAAAAACATTTACGAAGCATTTACTTCCTCCATTTGCAATTGGCGCTTTCACACTACAAACAAACCGTACTGGTTCAGTTTGGTCCAAACCAAGACCAAACAACTGCTTTGTTAATTGGATTTTTGCTGCTGTCTTGGCCAGGACTCTTTGAAACATAGATTTGTAATCTTATTGGGACTTTCCTGGTTAAATAAAGGTAAAATAAAAAAAATAAAAAGAAATTGCTGTAGCTATTTGGTCCAAACCACAATCCTGGAGCTTTCTAACCTGAACCAAATGGAAAAATCTGAAAGTCCTGACCAAACAGGGCAGGTGTGGAAGCGGCCTAAATCTGAGTAAACCCCTTAAAGTCTGTTATAATCCGACTAAAAGCATTTAAAACTTCCTGAAGACCAAGTTACACCACTTAGGCCTTATTTAAATCCAACTAAATTGACCTAAGACCTGTTTGAACCATTATTTTAAGGGAAAACATTTAGGTCTTGGTTACCTCAGTTATTTTAACCATTTAAATGAAGTGCTGTAATATTCATACTGGATTTGAAAAACTGTTTATCTTTAATAATACTCACTGTAAATGACCTTGAATATCCCACAAGAGCAGTGTACTGTGGTGAAAAATCCCTGCTCTAGGATATTGTAACTGAATATGTAATGTTTGTCAATGAAGACAATGACTCCATTAAAAACTCCATTCACTGATTACAAAGTCTTGAAACCCCTTCTTTTCTTTATTTCCAGGTGGCTACGGCCTTGAAATTTTTGAAAACCCTGGGCATCATTCACGGAGACCTGAAGCCCGAGAACATTATGATGGTGGATCATGCCTCGAGCCTCAGAGTCAAAGTAATTGACTTCGGCGCGGCTCATCTGTCATCGATTGTGACGCGAGGGGACATCATCCAGACCCCCCTCTACAGGTATGACCAGGCTCACCTAAATGAGTTATAAACCTCTTAGAGTGAAGTCATGATGTAATGGGTTTGTTTGTGGTCTCATAGGGCTCCTGAAGTGTTCATCGGCGACAAATACAGTGAGGCCATCGACGCCTGGTCTCTCGGCTGCATTGCCCTGGAAATGCTGATGGGACAGATTTTATTTCCAGGCATAGATGACGACGATATAGTGAGGATTAGTTTTTATAAACACTTAAACATAACTCATACTAATTAATTTAACAGAGTATGACTTTTACAAAATATGTCCAGTGTATATGTCTTAGAACTTTGTCTATTTATTTTGACTAAAGTAAAATTTTGTCTATAGATGAGACACATCGTCAAAACGGTGGGTACCCCTCCAGATCCGGTGCTGCGCCGAGGGAAGTACACAAAGAGGTACTTCCACCACAAAAAAAATCGAGGAAAGCACGTGTGGAGGCTGAAGGTACTGCACTATTCATTTACTTTACATTTAAATCTGTTCAACTGTTTGTGTATTTTACTGAGGCACTCTTTTCTTCTCTTCAGTCGCAGTGCAACAGGCTCAGTTTCAACGAGAGGGTGATGAACAGCCTCAAGGACTTGCACAACGTATGTTTTGGTCTTATTCGATATTTTAAACAAAGCACCTATGAGACTTTTATTCTAACGGTTCATTTATCTTCAGATGGATCGCAAATACGTGGAGGCCTTGTCCATCGACAGGGAAGTGGACTGGGAGTACTTTGTGGACCTGGTCACAAGGCTGCTCTGCCTGGATCCTGAGAAGAGGATCACTCCTGAAGAAATCCTGGAGCATCCCTTCATTACGATGCGCCACCTTGTTGACGTGTTCGACAGCGAACAGTGAGTTTCTGCTTGAGCCATCACATACTTCAGAGCCAAGAAACATGGCTGTGTAAACATAAAGTCACATGATAAGAGTCTGTAACAGAGGTGTTCAAACCTTTTGCAAAGAGGGCCACATTTGCTGAGAGGGTATTCTTATTTTAGTTGGATTTAAACATGTTTTAGTTGGATTTAAACTTGTTTTAGTCAGATTAGAACAGAAATTGTATTTTAAACCTGTATCTAAACCTGTGTGACTGAGCTACTGAGCCATAAACAATACATTTTATGTATTAAGCTGAGGGCCACGTAAATTTTCACTTGACTGGCCCCTGGACCTGACTTTGGACATATAGTTGTGATGTCTTTGATGAACTGACCTGACAGATCATTAATGTGTCCTCAGTGTGAGCCAGAGCGTGGCGATGATGGGGTGTGTCTCCAGTCGTCCGTGGGAGCAGCAGGCTGACGACGAACAGCCCTCCACCTCCAGAAGCACCAGGCCGTCCTCAAAACGCACTGCAGACAGGTTTGTACTGACAATAAAAATAACAAATGTCCAGCGTTATGTAAAAATAGTGATTGACAAAGAAGAATTGAGGTTGTTTAAAGCAATAGAATATTTAATACAGTTAAATACAACTCTCGTTTCTGACAATATTTATTTCTAGGTCCAGTGAAAAAGCGACTGGAGCCAAGAGGAGGAAGAGTGCATTTGTAAAGTACTCCTGCAGCAGCACCCAGTCCCCTCCGTCAGGCTCCAGGAAACGGAGCCGAGAGGACGAGGAGGACACAGACGGA
Organism: Neodontobutis hainanensis; assembly: GCA_024349245.1. Classification (NCBI taxonomy): domain Eukaryota; kingdom Metazoa; phylum Chordata; class Actinopteri; order Gobiiformes; family Odontobutidae; genus Neodontobutis; species Neodontobutis hainanensis. The sequence goes on along the minus strand of JALDNG010000038.1, from coordinate 2,601,835 downwards.
GTAAGGCCAGAGTCCCCTCTGAACCCAGCGCTGATCCTGGTCCGAGAAGACCAGGTCCCGTCCTTCAACAGGCAGGAGTCAGGGTCAGGCTCCAGGAAACGGAGCCGAGAGGACGAGGAGGACACAGACGGACTAAGGCCAGAGTCCCCTCTGAACCCAGCGCTGATCCTGGACCGAGTAGACCAGGTCCCGTCCTTCAACAGGCAGGAGTCAGGGTCAGGCTCCAGGAAACGGAGCCGAGATGAGGAAGAAGAGGAAGAGGTGGACAAAAGGGAGAGGTTTGTGTTCAATATTTAATAACATAAGTCTTTATCTAAAAAAAAACAGAGACTAAACCAAGGACTTAACCAGGACTAAACCAGGTCTAAAGTAGGTCTATGTCTAACCCAAATCTAAAGACTAATCCAGAGAAAACCCAGTCTACATTTAGGACTAACACCAAGATTAAACCAGTTCAAACCCACCAGGTCAAAATCTGGACTGGACAAGACTTAAACTAAGACTAAACTGGGACTAAACCATGTCTACATTCAGAACTATTTGTGGACTAAATAAAGTCTAAGCCAGATCTAAACTATTTCTAGATTTAGGTCTGAACAAAGATTAAACCTGGTCTAAACTGGGACAAAATCTGAATAAAACCAGGACTGATATAATTGTCAACCAGGACTAAACCAGGATTTACCCAGGACTTTATGGCAGCCACTTTAACAATAACTCATTTTGTTTATTTTTTTGACCAATGTCTCTAGGCCTGGGATGGTGAAGAAGAAGAGGGGTAGGTCCACCTCAAGACCAGACTAGGATGGGACCAGGACCAGCCCCAGATAAGTCCTAAATCTGGGGCAGTGTGGGGTTCTTGAGGGTGGACACTATGTTCCCTTCCTCTAGACCACACTCAGTATGGTTCTTCACTGCAGCTGCACTGGGTGGGGTCTAAAGGGACACGGTATCCATCCCCAAGAAGAGACCGGGTCCAGACAAAAGACCCCTACACAGTGACAGAGAAGAACCCTGCAGTGACAGAGAAGAACCCTGCACTAACAGAGAAGAACCCTGCACTAACAGAGAAGAACCCTGCACTAACAGAGCAGAACCCTGCAGTAACAGAGAAGAACCCTGCACTAACAGAGCAGAACCCTGCAGTAACAGAGAAGAACCCTGCAGTAACAGAGAAGATCCCTGCACAGTAACAGAGAAGAACCCTGCACTAACAGAGAAGAACCCTGCAGTAACAGAGAAGAACCCTGCAGTAACAGAGAAGAACCCTGCACTAACAGAGCAGAACCCTGCAGTGACAGAAAAGAACCCTGCACAGTGACAGAGAAGAACCCTGCACAGTGACAGAGCAGAACCCTGCAGTAACAGAGAAGAACCCTGCAGTAACAGAGAAGAACCCTGCAGTAACAGAGAAGATCCCTGCACAGTAACAGAGAAGAACCCTGCACTAACAGAGAAGAACCCTGCACTAACAGAGAAGAACCCTGCAGTAACAGAGCAGAACCCTGCAGTGACAGAAAAGAACCCTGCACAGTGACAGAGAAGAACCCTGCACAGTGACAGAGCAGAACCCTGCAGTAACAGAGCAGAACCCTGCAGTGACAGAAAAGAACCCTGCACAGTGACAGAGAAGAACCCTGCACAGTGACAGAGCAGAACCCTGCAGTAACAGAGAAGAACCATGCAGTAACAGAGAAGAACCCTGCACTAACAGAGAAGAACCCTACACAGTGACAGAGAAGATCCCTGCACAGTAACAGAGAAGAACCCTGCACTAACAGAGAAGAACCCTGCACTAACAGAGCAGAACCCTGCAGTAACAGAGAAGAACCCTGCACTAACAGAGCAGAACCCTGCAGTAACAGAGAAGAACCCTGCAGTAACAGAGAAGATCCCTGCACAGTAACAGAGAAGAACCCTGCACTAACAGAGAAGAACCCTGCAGTAACAGAGAAGAACCCTGCAGTAACAGAGAAGAACCCTGCAGTAACAGAGAAGAACCCTGCACTAACAGAGCAGAACCCTGCAGTGATAGAAAAGAACCCTGCAGTAACAGAGAAGATCCCTGCACAGTAACAGAGAAGAACCCTGCACTAACAGAGCAGAACCCTGCAGTGACAGAAAAGAACCCTGCACAGTGACAGAGCAGAACCCTGCAGTAACAGAGAAGAACCCTGCAGTAACAGAGAAGATCCCTGCACAGTAACAGAGAAGAACCCTGCACTAACAGAGAAGAACCCTGCAGTAACAGAGCAGAACCCTGCAGTGACAGAGAAGAACCCTGCACAGTGACAGAGCAGAACCCTGCAGTAACAGAGAAGAACCCTGCAGTAACAGAGAAGATCCCTGCACAGTAACAGAGAAGAACCCTGCACTAACAGAGAAGAACCCTGCAGTAACAGAGCAGAACCCTGCAGTGACAGAAAAGAACCCTGCACAGTGACAGAGCAGAACCCTGCAGTAACAGAGAAGAACCCTGCACAGTGACAGAGAAGAACCCTGCAGTAACAGAGAAGAACCCTGCAGTAACAGAGCAGAACCCTGCAGTAACAGAGAAGAACCCTGCAGTAACAGAGAAGAACCCTGCAGTAACAGAGCAGAACCCTGCAGTAACAGAGAAGAACCCTGCAGTAACAGAGCAGAACCCTGCACAGTGACAGAGCAGAACCCTGCAGTAACAGAGCAGAACCCTACACAGTGACAGAGAAGAACCCTACACAGTGACAGAGCAGAACCCTGCACAGTGACAGAGCAGAACCCTGCACAGTGACAGAGAAGAACCCTGCAGTGACCGAGAAGAACCCTACACAGTGACAGAGAAGAACCCTGCAGTGACCGAGAAGAACCCTACACAGTGACAGAGAAGAACCCTACACAGTGACAGAGAAGAACCCTGCAGTGACCGAGAAGAACCCTACACAGTGACAGAGAAGAACCCTACACAGTGACCGAGAAGAACCTTACACAGTGACCGAGAAGAACCCTGCACAGTGACAGAGAAGAACCCAACACAGTGACAGAGAAGAACCCTGCAGTGACAGAGAAGAACCCTACACATTGACAGAGAAGAACCCTACACAGTGACAGAGCAGAACCCTACACAGTGACAGAGAAGAACCCTGCAGTGACCGAGAAGAACCCTACACCGTGACAGAGAAGAACCCTACACAGTGACAGAGAAGAACCCTGCAGTGACAGAGAAGAACCCTACACAGTGACAGAGAAGAACCCTACACAGTGACAGAGACGCAGCTGCTGACATCGAGACATCATCACGCGGTGGAAGACAAACTCAGTCCAACATCGACTTCTGCAGAAGAAACAGACTGGAGTTAAACTTAAAAAATAAACCTGAAAAAAATAAACCTGAACTTACTTGAATATGTTTTGCTGCTCATAATGCAATATTTTTTGAGTTGTGTAATTTATATTTTTTACTAACTTTTACAGTTGCACCAATTAATTTTAACATTTTTTTTATCTTGAAAATGCAAGTTTGGATGTGTAGCACATAATTTATTTTAAAATTTAAATTATTTTGTTTTATGTCTTGTACAGCTCTAATATAAGACTTTTTCAAATGTGTCTTATTTTTTTTTAAAACAATAAATGAGAATGTCTTATTTCTGTAATAATGGAATTCAGTTTTGAATTAAATATGTTCCTCTAACAAAAAAAATATCCAATGTGTAGCGCCCTTAGAGTGGACCAGTATAAGGTCCGACACAAGACGTTGGAGTAGATACTAGGTTTGTGAACAACTGAACAATGGATAATGTTGTGTTGGTCTAGGTTTACATCGTCAGTGCAGCTCACATTCACCATCACAGAACTGAAGATCACTTTAAAAAAAATATCTGCACAAATGTAAAAGTAAATTATTCTGTTCCAACTTTACCATTGTAGTATTTTAGTTTTGTCAGCTTAGAGTTATGATGAATTGCCATATTAAAAGATTTTTAGCAATACACACATAATGAAACAACAAAACGGATTTTTAATAAAAGAGAAGCGTTTGGGGGAGAGTTGAGTCTGAGACAGGGATGACAACAGAAAATGTAGTAATGCATGCTTTAATGTGGGACATTTCAAAGTGTTTCCATTATAAATGTTTAATTATGTTTAGTTGTTTTAAAAACAATGACCTGAAGCATACTGCGAAAGCAACCAAAGAGTTTTTTAAGTGAAAGAAGTGGAAGGTTATGCAATGGCCAAGTCAATCACCTGACCACTTGCTGAAGACAAGACTAAAGGGAAAATGGCCCAGGAACAAGCAGGAACTGAAGTTGCAGTAGAGGCCTGGCAGAGCATCACCAGGGATGAAAACCAGCGTCTGGTGATGTCTATGCGTTCCAGACTTCAGGCTGTTATTGTCTGCAAAACAATTATTAAAAAGTTAAAGTTTGATTTATGATTGTTAATCTGTCCCATTACTTTTGGTCCTTAAAAAAGTGTGAGGCACATATACAAACTAATTCCTACACCGTTCATCTGATTAGGATGTAAATACCCCGGGCTGGAGAGAAGAGAGAGCTTGGGTGTGCTAACAGCAGGCCTCTTTATTGGAAGTGGGAAATACGGGCCCATGTGAAGGGACATCCATCAGAACATAACCAACAACACCACTACCTGATCTGTTAGGAGGCCGTATAATAATAGCTTTTTAAAAAACACAACATGTTCAGGTGTGGCTTGGGACAAGGCACCTGTTTTGGGAAGTAAAAAAACTGTTGCACATTCATGAGCTGAACAATTCAGTTCAACTTTATTAATTCCCGATTTCAATTGTTAGGCCTAATCAATAAATTAAAGAAACACACACACACCAAGGAACACCCCAACCTGAGCCCACCACCAGAGAGGACTTCCTAAAATATTCACGAGAAATCACACTGGACCCATACACAGCAAACAAACGAATAGCACTGTCTGAAGGAAACAGACGAGCAACATTTACGAGGGAAAACCAGTTATACAGATCATCCCGACAGATTCAGGGACTGGAGGCAGGTCCTGAGGGTCTGACGGGCCGTTGTTACTGGGAGGTGGAGTGGAGCAGGACAGGGGCTTATATAGCAGTTGCCTACAAAAATATTATTTGAAAAGACTCTAATGAATGTGGATTTGGATTGAATAATAAATTATTAAAATGTCACAAAAATTGATATTCATTTAGTTTTAACAAAGTCCAGTCTAAGGTCTCAGGTCCAGTTTCGTCCAGAATAGGGGTTTACCTGGACCACAGTGCGTGGGTTTTGTTGTTTTACAGCGTCTCTCAAACCATGACCCTCCTCCAGAGTCCAGACCACATTCACTCAGACTCTGCTCGCTGGAGTCAGGTTTTGTTGGTATTAAGACAGTTAATTTCTCTAAACTGAAATAATCTGTGAGCTTTAAAGTGACAGTTGTAGATTGTCACAGTGGCTCCTACTGAAGTGATGCTAATTTGTGTTAATGCTCGGGTTTTCAGATACTTGCAAATGTGTTTCAAGACTTTAATCGGTTTAATGTAAAAAATAAATAAATGTAAAAATATAAAATTGCAGTTGGAACTTTGAAAAGCACTATTTACTGTGAAGTATTGTTCTGCAAAAGCTCCATTTCTTGTTTAACTCAATAACAACCAGTGAAACTAATTCAGCGAGTGTTAGTTGAAATATAATCCTGTTTAATTTGAGATGCTTCTGCATCATTCACTTTGGACCAGACTGAACGAAACGAGCAGAAAGACTTTAATCCCATTTAAAGTAATACAGTTTCTACACATTATTGATCAAAACAATATGAAATCTTTTTTTTTTTTAAACAAAGATTGAAAAAAAAAAAAAATCAGTCCAGAACATTTCCAAAGTGAAGCACCAGGGTTTTTCTGTTGAAGGTGGACTCCAGTGATTTCTGAATCAAACGCCCAGTCTCAAATCAAAATGTGAAGAAAACAGTAAAGTCTTAAAAAGGCGAGCACCAGAGACGACAGGGTTTATAGGAAGAGGAATGTATTTGACTGAGAAGACGTCCCAAAAAAGAGGCAGTAGGTTTGTCCACACGTCCCAACAAAACCAGATCATATTTTATTAATGTGTCTCAACATATCACACATTTACTGTTATCCAACCAAATAAAATCCTGGTTTAGTTCTTGTTTGTTCAAGTTTTGATTTAGCTCCAGTTTTTTTTCAGTGGTTCATGGTCTTTTAGTTTATACAGTTGTTTGTTACTGGACTCTGGTTTTGTCCGGCAGCAAAGTTGAGTTTCTCTAACATTTCCAAGACGTCCGTGAAAAAGCACCGTCGAGAAACGGATAAAAGTGTTCAGTGTCCGTTCGTAAATACACACAGAAAGTGAAGACAGAGTCTGTTCACGACTCAAGGCACAAGAAACAGAAACAGCAAATTTACAACAACGCTCCACTGAAGATTTAACACACTGCACCGGTCCATTCTGGAGCCCTCTGGGGGTAGAGGAATATATAAGGCTGATATACTGACGTTCACAGAAAGAAGGTTAGTGTATTATCACAGACTAGTTTCAGATGTAGACCTGCACCACATAACCCAGGACTAAACCGGGTCTAAACCAGGACTAAAGATGAAAGAAGGTTCTCTGGTGCAGTGTTTGTAAGATGTGTTTAATTAAAACAGGACGAGGACAAAGATGGACTGAAGATGAAACGTACATAAAGACATGTGGCACACTGAGCGTCCTGCATGTTCTCCATTTGTCCATGTAGCTTCTCTCTGGGTGCTCCATTTTTCCCCAAAACATGGGGCCATGACGACCCTATAGGAGATTAGCTGGTATCCTGTAAAATCTCTTCAGTTTCACTTTAGCCTTGTTTACATTGGGACGGTTCAGGTCAGTTCTGGCCTGTTTCCACAAAATGGGGTTCGAAGTGTCTCCAAAAAGTGAACTGTAGCACTTTGGGGATGCCTCAGCCTGGGGTCCCAAGAACGTCTGGCTTTGTTGTCCGCTTTGGAAAAGGTGGAGCTTAACTGTCGTCAGCTGATTGAACGAAAGATAATCCTGAAAAACGGGAACTGACCAGACCCGTTTTGTCCCCGACAGAGGAGATGGTTCTTAGCCTGGACTCATATGTGTCGTTAACCTGGACCGAGTCAGTGGAGTGGTACGTTCACTGGAGTTGGGAAGGATTTGGTTTGGAGCAGGTCACCGTCCCAGTGTTTGAGCACCAGAACAGGAGCCACAGAGCAGAGGCACAGTCATTCAACCCAACATATTACATGCTTCTTTACCACACTTCCATTAAAAAAACTCTTTAACAACTTTAACAACAATTAATACTTCTATTTTATTTCTATATTTCAATAAACATGATTTGTTCTTCTTGTGTTAATCAAAATACAAAATAATCAGCCTTTTTCTGTTCATTTCTGAGACAAAAAGGTACTCAATTTTTTTCTTTTTATCCTTTATTTAACCAAGGGATATCCTCACCTGGTTTTTACTTTTGAGGATATCACTTTGTGAAGCTGTGACTCTGCTCTTTGACTCCGAACCCTTTTTGAAAACAGGAAGTGAAGTGGCAGCTCTCGGTAAAAAACATGATTCAAAAGCAGTTGGTTATGTGGAAACGGCTGGTGGTGGAGTTTGGTCCCTGAAGTTTGAACAAAAAGTCATTGTTTGGTCTCAGTGTGTTATATTTAAAAAAAAAACTATTGGTGTGAAAGCCTCTTCTGTGAAAATAATCCCACAAAAGTTAAAAACAGGTGGAAATCTCTGCAGTTTTCCTGAAGATGGTGCGATTCCTGAAGTGTTTGGTGCGAGTTTGAGTAAGGCCCTTGTGTCGAGGATCAAAGGAGGTAGATTCAGGCCATCTCCATCTCACGCTCGATGCCGACGTATTTCAGAGCGTCCGCCTGACTGTACCTAAAACCAGACAAGGATTGATTAGTGTTTCCAGGACAATTCATTTCATTTATTTTCCACAGCTGAGATTACACCATTAACATTTTAGTGTGTTTAACCCTCCTGGTCTCCAGACATTTATTTTGTGTTTGAAGTTTTGGGAAAAGCATTAAAATGTTGCCAGGTTGTGTATTTTGGGATGAATAAAAAAAATGTAATATTTATTTTTTCCTTAAAGCCTCAAAAAATTGGTTTTATTAAATACCTTAAAATCATAGCTTGTTTTAATACAGCAAACTAAAACCTATTAAAATCTAACTAAAACCTGTTCAAGCAGTCAGCATTCGTTACTCTCGTCAAATGTAGATCTCTTTGTAAAAACTCTAACAGCCCTGGTTAACAAAAAGCCATTGATAGACTCATTTTAAATATTAAGGGAAAAACACTAATGAAAGATGGACAGGATGTTGTTGGTACAAACCTGTAGTCGAAGAACAGCTCCTCTCCGGTCTGGATTGCTCTCTTGGCAAAGATTCCTATTCTGTGATCCCCGTTCACCATCATCACTGAACACAGACACAAAAGACTGACTAAAGAACTCATTTATCTGAAAGCCCCAGAGCCAAGGCTGGATAGATCTTTATCATTTGGTTCAATAAGTCAAGCCAAAGTTTCTCTAAAGCAAGACTTTACAATCAGACTCACTCAGTCTCCATTTATACTTTATGAAAACCTGTAACACCATTCTATTTACACAGATGACTGAGATTTACAGTGAATGGACCTGCTCTTACCCTTTGCATAGCAGTTGGGGTTCACTGAATGATTAGCAAAACGGATCTTGTTGCCTTTTCTCGTGGCGTCAACAACAAAATCTGAGATCAGAGATTTCAATCATGAGAAAAAACACAAACTGATGCTTAAAGATGCGTTCAAGGACAAGGACAAATTTGTTCCTCACCGTTGTTGAGGTTAAAGAGGAAGCTGCACATGTATTTGTCGTAGACTTTTCCTCTGCGATCGGCTTCGTCCTGAGAAATTATCTGAAAAAACACATACATTAAAAATAGAAAACATTAAAAGCTAAGGCCATTGTTCAGTTTCTTTTAGAGCTCGATACTTTCAGATTATTCAGGTTCGGCTCTAATTTTTTTGAAAGAAAACTTGTACAGGTCTTTTTCACAAAATAAAAGCAGTAAAAATACTTTACTGGCAAATAAATGACTTGTGAAGAAAAGCAACCTCAAACAACTAACTTACTCAACTACATGCTCTGTTCTTCCTTAAACACATTTGCTGCTATTGTTATATACAAACTTGTGATTTTAGAGTTCCGTCGTATTGTACTCTTTTATTCCACTTTTATCTGTGTTGTCGCCGGAAAAAAACATTTTGGATTTCCACTCATCTCTTTTAAATAAAATCTACTTTCACCAAAACGTGAGTCTAATAAAATCCATGTGACCTTTGAGTTTCAGTTTGTTCTTTAAATCTCCAGCAGCAGCTCCTCTTTGGACACTCACCTCGCCGCAGTACTCAGAAATGAACTCGTTTTTCTGGACTGGCTCTTTGATGAAGATGCCCCACCCGGCCACGTCCGACGGAGCCAGGAGCAGGTGCTGAGGAAATATAATCCATAAATGAATTGAGGATTATCCAGCATTCATCCAAACAATCATCTGATAAAGAGTCAAGCACTTTATTCCATTTTTTGACAGACAGGAATGGTAGGTGAATGAATACAAAAGAAATAAAAAAATCCATATCATCTCATCACTCACCACCAACAATGTCAACAATGTCAGTGGCTCTAACCTACATTAGGGCCCAATGGTTCCTCAACCAATAATTAAATATAATAATTCTGAGTCTATATGTAGTCTATGTACAATATTAAAACAGGACTTGAGCGGATCACGAGTCCTTGAGTTACAACCCTGGCTCAAGAGATCGTAAACCCCCCCAAAAAGGACACCACGCAAAAATAAGATTTATTTAATCAATTAAACCAAAACAACAAAGTATCTTTCACACATGTCACGAAAATCTGGAAAAAGATCCCTTGGGTATCCGTCTGACACAGGTGTCAGACCTGACTTTCATGGTCCTGAAAAGTCCTCTTTGAGTGGATGTGCTGTGGTTAATAGTGCCTCCTGTGCTGTAGCGCCAACAGCTGCATGCATTATTACACATACTGCATTATTACTGTATAAGATTAGCTCTCTACTCTTTGAAGGACAAGAGTGACTCCTTTGTGGAGTCCGTTTTAAAAGGCCCCTCCTCCTTAAGCCCAGGGTGCTCTGATTGGTCAGTGTGACGCCTCTGTACATCTATTGCTGTATTTAGCCCTGGTCCCACCTGAGCTCTTATTATTCTACGAGTGTGGAACAATCATGTTTGGGTCTGGGCTGGAGTCTTCTGAGAAAATGTTCAATCTTCGGACTTAATATGAACAAAAACAAAGTGAAAACTGTCTGATAACCCTTGAATCATGCAACACATCTTATGTCATTAATTCTGTGTGAATACATGAGTCCGGTACCTTCTTGGCGCCTCTCTGGATGGAGCAGTTCTTGCAGGACACATTCTTGCTGTCCCAGTGGTCAGCTGCTCCACAGGTCAGGCACAGGTCAGGGTCGCACTCGCGCACAGCCAGGTAACACGGGCACTGCTTCGTGTTGCACTGGGCTTTGCAGCGGCAGCCGGGGAAACGGTTTTGACCTGGACAAATTAGCTTAAGCTCAGTTCAACGTCCCATTTATGAAAAAAACTGTAGGAAACAGGACTCGATTAATCAATCAATCTACTAAAGAGTGTCTTACATTCAGAGCTGCATTGGCAAAACTTCTCACAAAAGTTCTGTGCCGTGACGCAGGGACAAGACGAGTCGCACGGCTGTCGAGGATGGTCACATGGTTGGTAGTTGTAAACATGATTGGACGAGCCGTCTGTAAAAAATAAAATGAAATAAACAAAAACAAACAAACAAAAAGGTTAGGGTTTACGTCCACACATTGATGTTCTCTTATTTTGTATAAAAGCCGTCCTTTTCTGACCTTTCTTGAGCTGGATTTTCCTGCAGTGAGTGGCCCACAGTCGGTGCTTTCTCTTTTTCTTCCTGGGAGGCGTGTCTTCGTCTTCGGTTGGTGCTCGGGCGATGATACTTGACTCCTTTACCCTGAACTCATAAACCTGAGATGAGACAGAAACAGAGAGGTGTTTTTAGTAATATTCCATGACTGTTTTCAGGGAAAGGTGGGTCTGCATCTGTGTCAGACCTGTCGGCATGTTTTGGTGCCGATGAGGCGAGCGATGGCGCAGTAGTTGTCGTAGTACGTCCCGATGAGGACCCTGAACAGAGACGCCTCAGCGCCACTCCAGTCCACGGCTTCAGACTCACTCAGCTTCATCTTCACTGGAGTCTGACACCTGGAGTTTCCCTCTGAACACCGACAGACAAGGAGAAGACATTAAACCGATGCTTTGTTGGTGTATTCAGTTTGGATTTTATTTCTTTCCTGTTTTGAGAGTAGAATAGTTTTTAAGTGGCTTTAAACAGCTTTGGTCATAATATAAATAGGGTTTGTCATGTTAGGTTTAAGGACTTGTTAGTTTAGTGATACATTCAAAGGGCTTGTGATCTACTAAATTAAAGCAATTCCACATCCGTCTCACCTCAATTATGTGGAAAAGAGCTCCAGAAAGGCCCCTTAAGTGACATGTACTCGCCAAGTTTACATTACACACGAGCAAATTGGATTATTGCTTTAGTCGGACTAAAGCTGGCCTTAACAACAAAAATAAATAAATAATATTAATAATAATAATGTTGGTTCTGACTTTATCAGGAGGTCCTCAATGTTAAAAAAAAAAAAAAAAAAAAAACTAATTAAAATAATCATGTGAGGAAGTCCTCCAGATTAAAAGGCAACTCCCTAAAACATGCTCCAGAGGAAATGTTTAAAGGTGCTCCAGGTTAATGAGCTACTGCTGCTTTACAGTGTTGTCCAAAAGTCTTAGGCCACCACTAGAAGAGCTTTTAGTCCAACTTCCCCTTACACATCAGCACTGTGTTCTTTTGTCAGTGTGGTTGGAGATGTTGTAGGATCACTTTGTTCTGTATGTTACAAACTCATCAGACTGGATTTTCTACAAAAACTGAACAGACAGATTCAGACAGAGTTTTTTGAGTCGTACCCGAGCTGCTGGTGTTGTCGTCCTTCTTCTCCTCCTCCTCGTCTTTGTCGTTCTCCCTCTCGTCCTCTTTGCTGCCCTCGCGGTCGCTGTCCGTGTCTTTGGTTTCCGAGGAAACAGTAGGTGTGCTGGGACGGCTGTTGCTGTTGCTATTGGGAAGCCGTCCACGTCGACGTCGTTTGGAGGGAGTCTTCACTCGTTCGGCTACAACACCGGCGGAATACTCCCTCACCATCCCGTCCTGGATAAAGACAAACAAAAGTTAAACCAGATGAAAACTGATGTCCCTAAACCAAAAAAGGTTCATCTTTGTGCTATGGGTAACGTAATCCCATTGAACAGACCTGCACCAGATACATGTAACAGTCAATGCCGCAGGGTTTAGTGTCAACCAGATTCTCCAGGTTTTTTCTTTTGTAGGTGTTTGGCGTCGCATGAAATGCTGACAAAAACCAAACAAAAAGAAAACCTTCATTACTCAGACTTGCTTAAGTTGTTGATTTGTAAAACAAACGTGAGCGAGTACTGACGGTGTAGGAAGCAGTCGTATTTGAAGCAGCGGCGACAGAACAGAGTGTGGAACGAGTGCAGGCTCTGCTCTCGTTGAACAGAGCGAGCGTTGGGGCCGTCGATGTTGGGGGTGCACTCGGGAGGAAGTGCCCCGGGAACCTGCTGCTCCGTCAGCTCCTTGTACCTGCAGCACACAAGGACCCCATCAGAGTACATTTACAACACAGTGGGTCAAATACAAAACATGAACACAATGAAAGTGGACTGTGGTATAAAATGTTCTGATGTCGTTTGTCAAAAGCCTTTTCTTTGCATTTTCTGAAGAAATAGCAACAGTACTTTAGGTCACAAAAAAAACACAGCAGCTCTGTTCAATATTGTTCAAGCCAGGCACACTGTGAGGCCTAAATTCCGGCATGCTCATTTTCTTTTGTGTCACCAGCAGCGAGTATCCATAGCCTAGAATACTTACAACCTTCGAGTAATGTAATGCTAAAATCCTTTTAAAATTCACAAAAAAAAATATATATATATTTAAAAAATCTGAACTTTCCAACCAATTGGATTTTTGAGCATTTACAGTTGAGTGGACAGTCATTTTGTCAATTGGGAATCTTTTGGGACACTTTTGAACACTCTTCAGTCTCAGTTTGGAAATGTGCAAAACTCAAACCATCCATTAGTCGGAGAACGGAGTTCTCCAAAAGCTTCTAATACTTTCACCCATGTATTGTTGTATGTTTTGATCTAGACTCAAATTCTTGCACTCACTTCTCTTTGAGCTCCTCGGTCGACCCTTTGTCAGGAAACATGGAGGAAATGGCTTCAAAAATCTTGTCGGAGGGTAACTTCTTGGAGACAACGTTATTGTTCCGACCTGGTCACACAACAGCCATAAACATCAGGCCACAAAACCTAATACATACACTTAAATTTAACACTACAGGTGAGTTAATGTGTGCCCTGATAATGTCCAGGGCTCTTTAATTGACCCCTCACCTTCGTGGTTGTGCCGCTGCTCGTCCGAGTGCTCTTTGCCGTCGCACAGGTCCATCTTCTCGACCTTGAAGTCCGGCTCATCGTCGTCCTCTTCGTCCTCGTTGTCGCTGTACTGAACCAAAGCGTTGACCAGCTCCACGAATATCTCGTCGTTAATGAACCCACACTCTGAAGGACAGAGAAGGTTTTCTAATGGGACAAATACAAGCTTTGTTTTGAAGAGGAAGAATCAAGACTTTTCAGCATTTTGTGTTCTTTATTTGTCCGACTCTGCAGTTGCTTGTGCTCGAGTGATGTGGTGGCTTTTCTTAACACCTCTTTTAGAATTTGTACTAATGCAAGACAATGAAATGTGTAACACACTTGTCACCGACTCCCATTACTCCAAGAAGGGACCGTCACGTTGTGGAGGAACAAGCCCAGGGTCCCACTGACTCTACATTAGGGTGAATTTTAAAAAGTTAAAAACAAAAGAGGAGCCCAACGATTCCTGAGCGAAAAAAATACAATGAAAGTTTAATCATTATTTCCAGTACATTTGAAATTTATGTCTTGACTAAAAAAAACGACTCTTAAAAATGTGGTGGTCTTTTAGGACGTTTGCAAAACCCCAAAAGCTGTGCAAAAAAAAAAAAAAAAAAAATGCAACAGCACCGACGCTCACCTCTGTCTCCATGAACTTTTCCGTCGTAGTTTTTGATGAGTTCCTCGATGAAGGTCCCGTCCTGGTCCAGGATCTCATCCCCCATGTATGGGATGTTGTGGAGCACCGTCTCGTCTTCCACCTTCAAAACAGTCCGACAGAAACAGAAAAGTTTAAGGCGCCGTTCACATTAAGTTCAGCTTGTTGCATAAAAACATTGTCCTTCCACAGCTGCCATTTTATACTACACTAACCAACAGAAATCTGATTACACATCTGCCTCGATCCTACGTTGATGATGTTAACAATAAAACTTTACGGCTGATGGTTGTCAATATTTTGGCAGATAATAAAAAAATGCCCATAACCATAACATTTTTAAGTTCCTCACCATGAAGTTCTGCTGCAACGGGGACCACGAGTACATGACGGGGACCGAGGCCACAGCGTTCAGCGTCTTCAGAGGAATCACCTGACGTGGAAACTCGGAAAACCCACTGTCCACCATGCACTGAATGCAACACAGAGACAGACACATTAATAGTTATAAAAAGTTTATTGCATTTCTATTTTTTGCCTAGTTTAATATTGAGCTCATAAATAACACTTTAAATAATGAGTAATCAATAAAACATCAACCCAGAGTTTTAATAGAGTGACACAATCTTAAACACACACGGTACATTACCCTACACACAGTAGTGTAACAGCATAATTCCTGTATTTTTTTGAAGACCAAGCTTTATCTTCATTTCAAACTCTGGGTAAAGCGTTAAAATGGTCAATCTTGAAAACTGAAAGTGTTTATACTCATAAATTTGTTAAATTGTTTTTTTTTTCTAACATTGATGGGACATAAGCAGGTATAAAAGTAGCAGCTGCACCTCTCTGGTTCCCCGCAGGGAGCTCACAGACGTCATAATGTGGACAGGCTGAATGTGCCTCGTCTTCCACTCCTGGCTCAAGATGTCGGTGCGTTCGTTGATTTTCTGACGGTTTGTGTTGAACATGCTCTGAAACAGGACAGATGTGCTTTCAATCAGAAAATGGTTAAAAAAGGTGAATTTAATTCTTGCACTGTAAAAAGGGTGAGCTGCGAGTTCAAACAGGGGTGGAGCAGGGGAAAACCGAGCTGTGTTTGACTCCAGCGACATGGATGTTTTTTTTTTAAGCTCACCTTGACCTCGTCAGCTCGTCTAAAGCGTTTGAGCTGCCGCAGTCTCATGTATTCAGACTTCACTCTGCGTTTCCAGCAGGCCGGGCCTTTCTCCGAACGCTTCCCTGTCAGCACCATAGTTCACCTGCAGCACAAACAGGATCATCAGGACAAGGCAGGCAAAGATTACAAACAATTCAAGTTGTTCTTAAACTTTTTAAGACTCATTAAAAAGGTGTGATTATGCAAATTCTCCATATGCCTGTGTCAGCTCAAGACTTCCTCTTGACATTTACTAAAGACCCAGTTTTATTCTGACTATTTCCCAATGCTTTAGTTTAAACTCCACAAACTACAGCAGCCACAGAGGGTCATAAATTTGAATTAAGTTGAATTATAGGCATATAACTGTTAAATATCTGGAAACATGAAACTTACGCATGTTTAAAACTGATAAATATGCACTTGAATTATTTTCTAGCTTCAATAGATAATAATGAATATAGTAAGTTCTCCCTGGTGGGCCACTAAGGTGGGTACATCAAGTGCATAAAGTTTTTTTGGGAAAAATACTTTAAAACTACTGGTCCAGTTTGAGTCATTGTGGTGTCAAAATCTGGCAAGATATCTGTCCTCTCTACTCTTGCACGATTACCGATACTTTAAATATTTATTATTTAAATATCTGATGTGTGCAGTGTTAATGAGTAGCGCACTGTTCTGCTGCTGCACTGCAGCCAACTCACTGTGAACAGAGAAAGTACAAACCACAGACAGATATGGTCTAAATGTCTATATTATTGTAACAATTGTAAGAGTGGGATAATTTGCAGCTAATGAGCGGAGGAGCACGCAGACGGCTGTAGTCTTAGCCCATCCCCGGAGAGTTACAAACCAGGAATATATTTGGTTCTGACCAAGCCTCTCTCATGAAACCCCTTAAAAAAGGTCCTCAAGTAAGGGCGCCACCAAACAGCGATATACAGCCGTGCACCAGAAGGCAGGCTCCAAAAGCGGAAATATAAAAAGTGGAAAACCAATGGTGACTTTACAAGTGTAAAAAAATCCGGTTTACAGCTTGTTACAAAAGATTTTTGGTTTTGTTAGTTATACTAGCCAGTAAAAGCCAAATGGCCCGGATGTAATCGCCATTTTATTGCCCTGTCATAGCAACAATATTGGTGAATTGAGGAGCAATGGGCGGAAGACATCCATATTTTATACAGTCATTGGTTCTGACAGGACCCCAGCTCACCCTCAGGAGAGGGTCGTTACAGATAAAACGAAGCTTTACAGGAAATACAGGTTTGTACAAAAAAAAGGCAGAAATGTAAATGGAGTTCAAGAGGCGAGTGATATAATAAAAAACGCTTCTGTGAAGGAGGTAATGTGTAACAAATAAGTATTTATTTTACCTGCTTTAATACTAAAAACAAAAAATGTCTCATGAAAAACACAGTTTAACAGCCGCACAGACATCTCTGCTCCTTATCTCAAAACAGCCTCAGTTTGTGGTTTCGAGCAAAGCGTAGTTTCTCTCAAAACACATGGCAGAAAGGGCTCAGAAAGCTCATCTCCATGACAACTGTCCGCTGGGTCTGAGTCAAAAGTGAGAGCGTTTTGCAGGTTTAAGGGCATCACTTAATCGCCTCGTTGTGACTTTAAGAGAAATACAGTCAAGAGGACTTTTAAAATGAATAACAAGTGTTTCGTTCTCCAAAGCACATCCTGCTTCTACCAAAAGGACCCCAGCCTTTTTTTTTTTTTTTTTTACATAAAAAGGTTTGAACAATTTTCATGTAACCTTTTCAAACACACAAATGTTCAGGGTTTAATGTTGGAAAAAAATGATTGTTCTAATGGCAAAAATGTGTTAGTCAATTAAGTTTAAAACAAACCTTAAAATTGCAGTGAATAAACAGATAGTTTTGACCTTTATGGGGCATAAAGTCTTAATATTTAAAAAGTCACGTTTAGTAGATTACTGTACAGAAACGTCAAAATTATCTCATTGCACAATCCCCATAAAGTGATATGACCAAACCTGTAGGCAACATTACTTTACACTGTTATGTAAGAAAATTATTAGAAAGATTTGTATGACCAGAAATTCTTATAAATTTCAGATAATCAGTGAATACAGCTCTGCCAAACACTTTTACGACACTTGTCTAAAAATTATTATGTACTATTATAGATAAAAAGCGTCACTTTCAGGAAGCTCAAAAGCGCACAGACTAGTTATAAAACCACATTCTTTGATTTCCATCAGATAAAAATCGCAGGAGTTACAAAGATGTAGAGATGTTCTTAAATCAGTAAGTTTGTGCTCTGTCTTGACAGTGACAACGCACTAAATAGTACTTAAAGTTTGCTTCTGTTTAATACAAGCCGCATCATTCAGTCAGGGATTCAAAATCTGGCACGACACCATCAACCGGCGAGCGACTGCTAACAGTTAACAAAAGAGCAACCGCGGGTCGTTTTAAACCCCGGGAAAACCCCTAAAATACCGATTTACAACACTGACACCCCGGCTTACCTGTTAAGGAGGCCCAGTCCCCCTCCAATGGGGAGTTTAGAGCTGGAGATGACAACAACCGGCGAAGTCGTCCTTTGTGTTGAGGATTAGCTCCAGTTAGCTACGCGGCTAGCGACCAGTTTCCTGAAAACGAGGGACCGGCTTTATTGAAAAATAATTGCGGAAACAGCAATTTTCTCCGTCACAACTTTCGGTTACTCAAAAGCTATGAGGTTGTAGCCTAAGGTACAAATGTTTTATTTTCTACCCAGTGTAAACAAAGTAGCAAATTTCAATCTTTTTCAGCTCAAAGGTTCAAACTGCTATCAGCTTCGCGTCTCACCGCCCACTACGGCAGCGGCACATTCAAGAGGCGCCAAACGTTTGGACCAATCACAAACGCCGGCCTTGAACGTTATGAGCGCTTATTGGATGGCATGCATCTCAGTATTACCCAATGGAATAGAGAGAAACGTTAGGGGCCCTGCGACGGGGACATGTGGACGGCTTCTTTGTTCTCTCAAATGTCAATAAAAACACTAAAAACAACACAAAAAAGCTAACTTATAATTGCCATATTAATTAATTAAAAGCCTAGTATTGTTTGTGACGCTTGTCAGTTATTTGAACATTTTAATATTACAAATAAACTACACTTTCATGTCAAATCGCTGTAAACAAACCGTAACTAATATAAACAATATATCAAACTATATTCCTATTAATTAATGTTTCCATCTGGTGTATAAACCCTGTCACCTCTCACTAAACACATGTAGCACCTGCTGCTGTCCCGACGGCTGCTGAGTGCGCATGCGCAGAAGTGACAGCTGTTTAGCTCGTGTAAGGATACAGCGGTGCGCGTGAGTAAACAATGACCCACGTAAATGAGTCCGGAGATCCCTTATTAACTCTTTAAATGAAGCGGGGTTGGGTAAATAAACGTGGATTAGAGCCTCAGACGAAGGGCAGGGGTCGGTGGGTTTATAATGCCACGCCCCTTTCGACGCTGATTGGGTTAACGCTGTTCAGAGATGCGTTCAGAGAAAATAGGACAGTGCTACTTCACAAAACCAAAGTGAAAGTGCCCCGGCGAAATAAAACACAGTATAGATTACATTTTTATAAAAAAAAATAAAAATAAAAGTTGATAATGAATACGTATGTAGAAGATGTTACTGTTGTTTGGCAATGTTATCGGACTTTATTGCTGTGGTTCAGAATGATACATCTTACATTAAAATAAAATAAATGATTACCACAGGAAGTGGGAATATTATATCTACATTGGTTAAACCTATAAAAATACCTTGTATTGTAAGGAAGTCCTTTAGTGTTTCTGATAATTAAAAACCCAAATCATTAAACAAGATGCGTTCAGATATAGTAATATTTACAATAATGAATAAACTCTCCTCTGTAGAAATTTCAGGGGCATTGGTCTTTTCTAAGTCTGGGAACCTCCTTCCCTCTCCAAACACCATCCTCCCATCAGGACTTTGGATCTGGGGCAAGACTAAACTTGCTGATTAGAAAGAGGAGACTGAAAGAGCTGCATGAGTTTTCAACATTTACAGGAGTCTTTTTAGGTTTTGAGTGAGTTTAAGACGATGCAGGCAACAAAGACAGTGGTTTTAGTTTACTAAAGTCAAGCCGCAAAATGAAGAATTATGAAGAGGAAACAGATGTTGATAGACGTTTGCATTTTTGTTTGTTTGCATGAGTCTGCCTGAGTGTGACAGTATTGTACACCTATTTGTGGACTACTTTTTTTTTTTTTTTTTTTAACCTTTTTGACATAAATGCAAATAAAATTGTTACCAAACTGATTACTGATTATACCCGATTATACTTTACATAATAAGGAGTTTGCCCAACCCTCAGTGACACCTTAAGACAACGGGATGTGTTTAATTTGGTTCATTCCAGTCGCAACTTTTGTAAAAGTGCTGCTCTGTTCTTATCCTGATAAAGAGTCCCAGTCTTGTGTCATTAGTCCATGAGTTGAACACAAAGTGAAAGTAAAATTTCATTAATACAAAAAAAAAAAAAAAAAAAAAAAAAAAAAAGATCAAGACTAGGAACGCATCAAATGAGTCAGAGGTGATAAGGTCTATAACAGAGATTGATGATTTTTGAATTCTCTTTGAAATGGGACAGTATTTTTACATGTGGCCTAGAAATGCTAAAGCCATTGTTTTGAATAAGTCAGAAAAATAAACTAGATGAGATGTAACACTGTAAATATAAAGTACAATTTGTCACCAGTTCAATCATACTTAACATTAACAATAAATACATTTCCAAGAACAATGGTCAAACCAAAACAAGTGAAAATAATAAAATAGATTTTCCCGTTTTGTGATTATATTCAAAACAGAAAACATGAAAAATGCTATTACCCCCACACACACACACACACACACACACACACACACACACACAGTGTCGTATGGCTTCATATATTTAAATATTGTATTTATCAACAACACTACATTAACACAAACCTCAAATTAAGTGTCCATAATTTAGAGTAAACTGGTGCAACTCTGAATTTAATGTTCTGAAAAAACTTAAATGTTTTTTGCAGCTATACACCAGGATTATTTATTTTAACAATTCATCTAAGTTTTAAAAAGTCTGTTTCAAATACGTTTCAAAACAAAGACACAGCTTTTAATGACGTCATTGTTTCTGCAGCAGACGTCTGTCTCTGAAACCAGCAGAGTGAAAACATGTGCTACTTCAGGGGTCACTGAACTGTCCAGTGGAAACAAGGATTTTGGCACAAATTAAAATTTTTATGCATTTGATTGTCAAATGTATTGTCTACATTGTCTTTAGTTGTAGTTTGTGAACTTAGTGTCACACATTCACTATGACTTTTTTATAATTTATGAATGAGTTGTTGCCGTTTGTTTGAATTGATAAAAATGTTAAATAATGACGTATGAAACACAGCAAGAAAAAAAAAAAAAAACTGTCCTGAGCCCAAGAGACTGAACTCCAAACAGAGAGAGTCGAGCGTTAGAGAAATCTTTACTTGTTTTTATTTTTCACACATTTAGAAAATGAACCACACTATACAAATGTCCACTGTTCAGTAATGAAACAGGCCTCTCCAGCATGAACTCTTTAAAACAAACGACTTTAGGCAGATCCAGCCCCTTCTTTCTGCGGTTCACTCTCTTTCTCGTTCTCAGTCAGCGCACGGTGGACCGCGTCGGCCGCACGATGACGTTAACTCTTTTAAATCTTTTTGTTGTCGCTGTAGCATGCAGAAACCTTTGGATGCGGCTCTCCTCTGATTGGCTAATTCATTACGTTTGCGCGATGTAAAGGAGGAAGTAGGGCTTTTCTTTTTCCTTTTTAAGAGTCTGTGGTGCGTATTTACAGTTTGACGGGAAAAGGTGGGGGTTGTGTGTTTGACGCGGTGTGTTTTTGAGTCCTACAGATGGGACACAGGCAAGTACCGAGACAGGGTTTCCTTGTCTCGACAGCAGGGGGGGGTGTATTGTAATGTCCTTTTTAGGGGAGAGCGTCGAACCCCTTCAGGTCACACAAGTCTGCAGCATGTCTGCTGCTCAAAATGGATCCACACTTTATTACTCAGACATAAAATAAAAAATAAAAAAATTAATAAGATAACAAATAAAAATAAAACTGAGGAGAGCCGGCAGGTGGGAAAAGGGGGCGGGGCTTAGGCATTTCAAGCCAGGTAGCTGTATGTGTCCTTCTCTCCGTCGACTCGCTCCAAGTATTCCTTCTCGATTAGGATGTCAATGCATTTCTGTCCACAAGAGAGAGACAAACTGTTAGACCTGGGCAACGTCATAGAAACTCATGTACCCAAATCAACACATAACTAAAAAATAAAAAAGAATAATACTCAACATGACAAATACTCCTATTTCATTCCAGTCATCATAAAGACTTGCTTTAAATTACTTTGAATTTTGGGGTAATTTTCAAATATGGAGTTGATTCAAAAGCTTTTGTTTTTAGTCAAGTTTCCTTATCATCTAGGTCAGTGTTTCTCAAACTATGGTATCAAACAGTCCAGTACAACACTTTAGAACACCCATCACCTTTACACTGAGTATAAGCTGTGTATAATTCAGCGTGTAGTACTTGAAGAACCAAATACTTGAGATGAAGTTTGAGAATTGTGTCGAGTGTGAAAACGTTCACTCAATTGCACCAGAGTCATATTTTATAATGTTAATAAAAAGTAAAATTGTCTTCAAATGTAGTCCTAGACTTCATAGTTCTTTCTTGAGAGACAAGGTGGTTGATTTGGTGCTGCTTTAACCTTGATACGTCTTAATATGCAATTAGTGTCAGAAACAAACAAAGATGCAGTATTCCTCTGATCTCTGCTGGGATAGCTCGTGTATGTGGAGGTACCTTGATGACTGGGACTCTGGGCTTGAATCGTGACGACAGCTGGTTCAAGACTTCGGCCAAAAGCTGCTGGTGCTTTAGGACCTTCCTCATCTTCATGATCCTCACGATGGCAGCCTTTAACACACACAGACGCACAAAACAAACAGCTCAGTGGAGAGAAGTATACACGTTATGTTGTTTAACTTTTTCTTCTCAAGACTAAATGTTTTCACTAAATAATATTTTACAAGGGTATTTAGGGTTTTTTGGAGGCATCTGGTAAAGAAATGGTTCCACCTGAACAGAGCGGTAATATGTCTGGTTTTACTTTGTTTGGAAACAGAATCAAATAATTTCAAATAACAAATACCCATAACTTTTATTTAAGATTATGTGCTTCTTCCTCAGCAGTGCTCATTTACAGCCGACAGCACAGTCCCAGGACCACCCTCTCAGAAGACCCGCTCTTAGTCTTTTGCAAACTGTATATGTTCATGTTTTTGATTCCATTTGTTTTTATTATTGAGTTTTTACTGGTTTCTAATTCTGCTTTTGGGTTGTTGTTGATGTGTCCTTTTAGGTTTTGCCGCGAAACTACTTTCCCTTAGTGCGACAATGAAGAAACTTTGAACTATTCCAATGTAAAAAACTTCCTCATTACACTTTTATAATCTCTTCATTATGTATAGACAATTCTGATAGTACTAATAGCAGGTGGTACTTATTGTGAAAAATTATCTACAGTAACATCTTCTATGATTCCCTCAAAATCTTCAAAACCATCACTACGGATTTGATCTTTGACCCCTGAAACTGTAGAAGAATATACAGACACTGAACTTTTCCTTTGTTGAGCAGGGAACACAAAACACAATTATTTAATTTGTATTTTTAGCATCACTTGGTTTTTATTTGTGAACGTATTCCTTTGTTGCCCGTTGACAGCTGAACTACATATTTCAAATCAGGGTTTCTACCTGAATGAGGAGCTTCCTGTCTTCCTCAATGTTCTTGTGAGTCGTCTCTTGCTCCTGTTTTTGCTCCGTCTTCATCGGGACGTTAATGTTCACCCTCAGCTTCTTACTGCGATAGATACAAACACATTTGAGATAAAGCACATATTTGCTCAGAGAGACTAAAAAACTGCTTTTCTGAATTTTATTCTTTATGTATTCTCTCACTTCTTGTATCCAAGGAACAACTTGATGACAGTGTCTGGTTTGAAGTCCACCTCGTCCACGTTGGCGTTTTCATCCTCCATAACCTGACGAGAAACAAACTGTCGTCATCTACATTAACTTCACCCCCTTTCAACATCATGAATTTAAAAACATTCATCATTTCTTGTATTCTTCCATTTTCCTGTCCAGTCTCAATGAACACTTCTTATAAATGTTTGTCTCCATTCACAGAAGAAAAACGTTCATCACAAGAATTGGCTACTGTAATGGACTGTAAGAAATGGGAACAACTCAATGCGTTTCTCAAATTTTCTCCCAGTTGGACAAAGATGAGATTTTTAAAGTTTTACTCAAAAATGTAAAACAGCCCCAGGAGACACTCAAGATCAGAAGGAAGTGGACTGCTCATAAAACCACATACTCTATTTTTTCATTTGATTTTTATTATATTGTTCTATTGTCCTGTATCAGGGTGGTACTCACCAGCAGCTTTGACTTTAATAAAATCTGGAGAACCTGAACCAGAATGTCCTAAAACAATGAAGAGAAGAACATTAAAAAAAATGTACATCATTAATATGTCGTTAAATATCAAAAGTAGCAACAGTGTCCCTTTTTCTTTTTCACTTTAATTTACAGCATGATAATCATTTTCTGTCCAATAAAACTCTTTCATTTGACTTTGATCAGACTTAAAGAGCTGGAGTCTCACAGTTTTGATCTGTGTGCTGTCGGTGAGCTGCTGCACTGTGTAGCTGTCCTCCGTGTTGTACTGCAGCAGGATGGCCATCTGGAAAGTGGAGGCCTGCAGCGTGTACCTAAAAAACACACAGAACCCACCCCCCCAAAAAAATCAAATACATGCAATAAAGCTGGGTCACCCTAACACAATATAATTCTACATCTGGAAGATTTAAGCAGTTCACAAGACATTTCCCAGAATATCTCAAATGACTCCTAGAGTTAAAGTGACACCCAGACTACCTCAGAGACGGCCCATGGTCTAAGTGTCCAGTGTCGTACCTGTTTTTGAAGCAGTTGGTGACCAGTTCTCCTTTGGACAGGTGATAGAGCCAGGTCAGCTTTCTGCCGCTGTGTCGACTGGCGTAAAAGGCCGTGAACCGCTGATAACTGCGCTCCAACTACACAAACGACACAAACAAGTGACACAATTTTGGATGATGGATATTGGTTAAATCTCTTGGAAAGGAGCATAAAAAAGGTGTAAAAGCCGTAAAAACACTGGTTGTGTCTCACCTCTGAAGGCAGGGCAAAGGTGCAGGACTGTTGGAAAGGCCAAGACCCAGAGCTCAGGACCTGGATGCTGAAGTCCACTGGACACAGACACAAGGAAATCATGTTAGTTACAAACTATTTCACTTCAGTACAATCAAGTGTGGATGTATTACAAATATAGAGCACTTGTATCTTTTCAAAATCAACACAAATCTACTACTCAAATCTAACTAAAACCTGTTGAAATCATAGATTGTAAATAGGGCGGCAGTGAGGAGAGTGGTCGTCCTTCAACCGGAAGGTAGGTGGTTTGATTCTCACAGTTCATACTGTTGTTGTGTCCTTGGGCAAGACACTTAACCCACCTTGCCTCCAGTGGCTGTAACACTGGTAATAACTGTAGAACAATGTAAGTCGCTTTGGATAAAAGCGTCAGCTAAATGAATAAATGTAAATGCAAATAAAATGGATGTAATCCGCCCATTGGTCCCCTATTCACAGATATTGTCATTACAACAGGTTCAATCTGGGGTTTTTGGCTTTTACTCCAAAGTAAAACAATAGTTTTCAGATAGCATAAAACGGACGTATTAATAATAACTACTAGTTCAAAGCCATCTAAGACTTGGTTAAATCTGTCATTCTGTCCAGCATCAACCTTTTGAAATGACCACCTCAAAAACTGCCTATGGTTCCTGCTGGGCTTTTGTGTTTTCTAATAATTATAATACTGTCACTTACAGTCCAGAGGCTCAGAGTTGGTCAGGTGCTTCTTAAACTGCTCGTTCAGGTCTTTGCTGACTCCGATGTCCTGGAACATCCTCTGCAGTTTGGATGTGTACTCGAAACCACAGGCTTGCTGCAAAACCACGCAACAGAAGGTGTCAGAAAAAAAAACAACCAAATAATTCAGGTTTAGTCTCAAGTCAATTCAATCTAAAACCAAATTTTTGCTGTTTATTCAACGACAGCTTTATAAAACTTAAAGTTAATTCAATGATCCAGGCTTACAGCACTAAGTCTAGTATTAAATATTAATATATCAGGTGAAGTTGTGAAAGAGGAGAGGGACACACCTTGAGTTTGGAGATCATACTGGCCTCTGCGTCGTCGCTCGCACTGTTTTGATGAACCAGACGCTTGGCCAGCATCTTGGCATAAAACTTCTGGAAAACGTCTTTGTCCTCGATGTATTTGAACACAACCATCTACAAAAAAAAAAAAGAAAAAGGCGTTAAAAAAAACAAAAAAGAATAGGTCACAATTTAGGTAGAAGGATGTTTTACGAGAAGAAGCTCAAGTTTCACTTTTTACTTAGACAATAGTTTAACTCAGATCATATTAGAGCTACTTTTGGCTTTGTTTTATAACAACAATTTGCTGTTGTTTGATGGTTGTTGCTCACTTTAACTTGTTACGTCAGAAAAAGCAATTGTTGCTGTTAACAGAGTGACTTATAAGTTATAAATGAGTGATAAACAAGCCGCGTTTAATGTATGCTCTCTTTTTTTAAATGAAGGCTGAATGTGAATAAGTGTTAAAGCTCAGTCTTTCACAACTAAAACAAAAGTTAAACTGCATTAGACAAAACCACTTTCCCCCAAAGTTGATGATGTAGAGACATTAAGAGTGGCAGCCAATTATAACTCATGTTTAAGCAGTTTTTTTTCTAAAGTGTTAACTTCTCTGCCAGGTAAAACCCCTTTTCCTCTTCTTAAAAAAAATAAATAAATAAATAAATCACATAAATGCAGCTACAGTTCCAGTCCATTTTCTGATTTTGCTTTATATTTTAGTACAAAGACTTTGAAAAGGTCTTGCTTAGTTAGACTAACTTTGTCATCAAAAAACTATTTTTTACTTTGCGACGAGAAACAGAGCTTGTGTAGGTTTTTAGTTATGGGACAGAAAGATTAAAAATGAGGGGAAGTACTGGACTGACTGTTTAGAGGTTTCTGTCTGTAGAGTCAGGACTTTTCTTGTTTTTGCAGCTAAAGCAAGCATTCATTTGCGTTTTCCATTGAGTTAACACCCTTTTTTCTCTTTCCCTTTCTTCCACATAAAAACACCGAGTGTTACAGAGAACACGTCTAATGGAGGTCTGCTGAACTGTCATTTCCTGTAAAAAAAAATAAAAAAATAAAAAATGTGTAGTATTTAGTCAAGACTGTTCTCTCACCACTTGGTTGAGCGTGTCCTCGAGCTCAGCCTCCTCTGGGTTTTTGGAGCTTTTCTTGAGTAAAGAGTCGCAGTATCTGGCCAGCAGCTCCGGGGATTTACTGGACGACTGAGCCATTCTGGTCACAGCGTTGTTGTTAATGAACCGACCACAAGCCTAGAGAAAAGAAAAATGGAAAAAAATGAATCGTCAGAGCTCACAAAAAGTCACTGCCAAGTCTCAGAACTCTTTTCTTTAAAGTCTTGAATTTCCCCCTGGATAATATTGACCATTCTAAACAACACAATAAAAAATTCCCTCTGTTTTTTTTTTTTTTTTTTAAAGGGTGGTGAGCCCATAAAGAGTAACACTGACCTTGTCCAGTGCTGCCACGAAGCCTGCGTCGTTGTTGAACGCGGACATCACCAAGGCGTTGTACTTCTTGTGGACGTCCAGCGTGGTCTGAACATACACTTTAGGGTCCTGTCAGAAGAAAAAAATTTATAAAATAAATCTGCTTAAATCCCTGTATTGTTATGTATATATGTATGTATGTATATAAAAAAACTGTAGATTTTATTATGCTGCAACCATACTCTGACTTGACACTATTTCAGTTTAACTAGTTTAGAATATAAGACACACGCTGGACCATCTTCCACTCGTTAAATCAATAATAAAAGACTTGATTTTGAATGCTGTCTAAGTAAGCTTTTTAGCCAAAGTTAAGCCCTTTCTGTCCCACAGTGATCTGGAAAAAGCAAGTTCACAGTTCTCACTCCATCGTCTGCAACGGGTGCAAAGAAAATAATCTATTACTCTGTGAATAGACACGTGTTGCTAAACTTATATCTTTAGGAATAAAAACAGCTGTGTTATAGTATCAGGACACTGCCACTACTTTTTTCACAACGTCTTGTGACTAACTCATTAGACCTCCTTATATAATGGATACGTTATACACTGCAATGTGAATACTTAGTCCCCTTTTTCTCTCTCTCTCAACCAACATATTTTACTGTAAATGAACATTTCTATGACTTTGTTCTGAAATCTGTTTATGGTTCATAGATAAAAGCCTCTGTAGCCAGTTTGAGGTACTGGATGTAACATCAATCTCAAAAAGTGTTTAAGGTGGGACTAAAAGTCGTTCGTACATTGAGTGCGGCCTCTCCACATTTCTCGATAGCGGCCAGGCCCTGGTTGTGGATGTGAGTCTCTAGGAGCTTCTTCAGTTCCCCGAGACCGTCTGTGATCCGAGACACCAGGTTGTACATCCGGCCCAAGTCTAGAGAGACATAACAGTTCTTAGTTATGTCTTGAAATATAATCAAGCCCATTCTTTAATTGAAATAGAAGTCTGTGTGAATTCTTTTTGTGAAAAGCGAGACTATAGATAATTGCACTTACCTTCATTTTTGTCGGCGTCGAGCAGATTCTGAAACTCTGTGTGGAAGATCTCCAGATGTTTCTCAATCAGCACCTGCTCACACTTCCGGGCCAGTTCGTCCTGCGTCGACTCGTGAAGGTAAACCTGTACGCGCCGCTGCTCCTCCAAGAGCCGAGCCTCCGCCTGGAAAAAAAGGAGACGGGGATAAAACCAAGTAGAAAAGGACACACGACGGGCGTTTAATCCAAAAGCCTGCTCTAATTATAATTGTTACTATTGCCTTTGATTTTAACAGTGCTTTACAATATTTCTATTGATCTGTATTTATAAATAGGGCTCATTTCTAGTTAAACTATTGAAAAAATGTAATTATGGGAAGCCTCCGACTGGGTCAAGGACTATCATTTTTTTCAATTCAAACAACTTTTATAAAGGGCAAAGGGGGCATAAAACTTGATTGGATTCAAACTGATTTAAGATTAATCAGAAAAGTAATTTTCCAGTAAAACCGTAAATAAGACATCTTTGTAGGTTCTCAGTCTTACAGGTAGTATCCAGAGAACTCCAACTGTCATAAACCATTGCTGGACACATTTAAAAGTAAGATTTAAGGTGAAATTGAGACAGATTCCTGAGTGGACGCATTTGAAGCAAACCCCGAGTCGCTGCACCGACCTTCTTCATGTACTCGGTGACGGGGTTCTGCTGCAGGAACTCGGTGCTCTCTCGGGTGTAAAACCGCTCCGTGTCGGTCAGGAACTGGCACTCAAAGTACTCTTTGTAAACCGACAGCGTGGGACCTTTAGCAAAGGCGTCCTCCTCGTTCAGACCCAGCTCAACTGCAGCAGCAACACAAAGCACAAGTGACAGTATAAGTTTACACGTTGAGACCAGAACTGTTTCAATGAAAGGTGAGAGGATTTAGCCTCGCAGTCCAAAGAAGGTTAAAACCCGCTGAGCGCTTTAAAAAAAACTGGTATTAGTGATCCATGTTAAAGCTAATTATCCATTGTGTGTTTCCCTTTGAAAAACAATGACACAGATTGGAAGCGTCCCAGTTTTTATGACTTGCACAATGACTCAACCTTGTGTGACATAATAAACCCTCATATTCATCTTTAATCTTCCATAATGTACATTGTAGGGCCGCACAATGTTAGATAAACAATACACAAATATATTTAGATAAAAAAAAAAAATTGCCTGTGATATTATAATGATATTGAGCACTCACCATACGACTGGACGACTCCGCTGATCAGCCTGGTGTTTATGGTCTCTCCGTTTCTCTCCCGCTCTATCAGCTTCAGCACTGCGTTTGTTACCTGGAAACAGAGTCGTCAAATATAAAAAGCTGATCAATAAAGACAGAGCATTTAACTCCTACTGCTGCTTTGGACTTGGCTGCAGATGAAAGAGCCACACTCACCTGTTTGTTGAGAGGTCGGAATAAACACTCCCTCCAGGTGACGAGTGCGAGCTGAGAAGAGAGAAGAAGAATAAAGATATAGACTGAAAGATGCTGCACAGTAACAACCTATATGTGTGCAATGCTTGTTGAATTTACAATGTCATTAATTGTAGAGTGTGTGTTTTAATTTTAATTTATTATACTTAAATAAAGACAGATACAGAGCCTTAGGCCAGTGGTTCTTTGTTTTTAATGTGCTCGTATTATGCTGACTACTACTGATTGTTTTATGCATATGAGTAAAAAAAATTGTGAAAAAAAAAACGAGACCAAGGACGTCATCTAGGATTTAAAATGAAAAATTTTAATAGATAAGTATGTTCAGTCCGTACCGGAAGCTTTGGCCAATCACAGCTTGCGCTTGAAAAAGGAGCGCTCCCATTGGTCGACACTGATGTCAACAAGGAAGTAACAGCTACCGATAAAACAAAGAAAGTGTATATTCCAGCACTGGATACGTCTTTTTACAACGAAATCAGCAATAAAAATATATATTAAAAAACAAAGAAAAGGGAGGCAATGTAAAACATTGATTAATATTGGCAATACATTGATGCAGTGTTTAAGGAGGCAGACATAATTAAGGGGTCATAACGGACTGACACTAAACTCAGAGCTAAAAGTTTATGGTTAGCTCTTAACTTCTGTTCTTTTCCAAGTAAGGAAGAAAAGCAGAAAATGTCTCTAAGCTGCAGTTGGGGGTTGAGACTGGGACGGTGAGCGTAAACTAGACCTAAAGTACTTTTTTTTTTTTTTTAAGAATGGGAGATGTTATGTGTCAGCACTTGGTGTAAAATGTTCTTGTGGAACTGCATCTACTGACCTTTTCATTTGATTTAAAGCATTTATATTGACAAAGCCCAAAAACCTACCCCATACATTTACACACCACTGTTGCAGTGATTCAAGCAGTGACGGAGATATTGCGAGTGTTGATGCAGTGTTTCTAAGTCTGAGATAAACGGTGCGGCCTGTAGTTACCGAGTAGATCTCGTAGATGCCCTTGCGTCCCTCGTCACACTCCCGTCGGACCCAGTGGCGGTTGAGGTAGGCGCAGATGCCGTTGAGCACTTTACTCGAGAAGCGGTAGTCCTCCCACTGCTGAGTGTAAAACTTCAGAACACACTCGTCCATCAGGTCCTCGCCGTCCTGAACATCAGTGCAAAAAAATATTACACAGTTAACATAACTGTTTCAATTCTTTTACCTTTATTTCACTCAGATAAACAACATTTATAGTATAAGATATACACAGGGTATTTTATTCACATCATGAACAGGACGTGGACAAAGGTAAGGCCTGCTTTGTGTTTCTGGTTCACTGAAAAAAACTGTTTTTCTCTGTGAATGAGGCAGTGTTGTAGTTGAGTCCCCAGCTTTGAGTCCATGTCACTTTCAAGTTCGAGTCCTGTCATTATCACTTAAAGTACAAGTCCGAGTCATCTTTAGTTAAACTGCGAGTCCAAGTGAGATACAAATCTTAAATCTGTGGGAGCAAAACTAACATTGATTTGGATTTTAGTTTTGTACAAGCCTTTTTCATTAAATACATTTAATGGAGTTTTGATTGTGGCATTTCATTTAAGGCTGTAGCCTTACTAGGCCTTTTTATATATTTAGTTGGGCTCAACTTCTGGGTCACATTTAGGGACTGAAGTTAAATGCAGCTCGTCCTGCTATGACCACAAGCAACAGGCAGAGGTTGTGTGGTGTTGTCCCCGAGCGTGACATGCAAGTCCTTTGTTCTCAGGTTCAAGTCCGAGTCCAAGTCATTAAGGGTTACCCTCGAGTCACTAGTGACTCGAGGGTACACCATCTCGATTACACCATCTCTGGAATGATGTAAAAATAACAGGACAAACACTGCTTTAACTTAAATTAAACTTTGACTCAGTTTTTTTGTTGATTCTTTCAGGTTTCAGTTTGACTAAATTTAATAACTTGCAAAAACTTGTGCACAAACTGGCTGAGTTATAGAAAAGAACCGTGGAAAAAAACGCTTTTTTTTTTTTTGCAAGCTACAATTTTCCAGCTGTGTATTACAGACCATCACAATACATTTACTTTAAAAGACAAAGGCATTGTCATGAAAATGTTTCATACATATTACAATAAATCTTTAACAAATACAAACCAAATACAATTAAAACTTGATATATTGTTAAAATCTGGTGAAAATTAACATTTTCTCAAGAATTGATTAACAACAAGCTTTGTATTGATGTAAAAAGGGTGCCGCATCTACAGACAAGCCCCAAAACTACCTCAGCAACACTTCCCACCTTGAGCAGGCTGGTCAGGTAGTTCTTCAGGAACTCCTTGAGCCGCTTGTAGAGTTCAAGGCCGACAAACTGCGCTCCTCCGGGAGTAGTCGTCTTTTTGGAGGGTTTGTTTGGAGGCACAGAGCCACCACCGCGGATCGTGCTCGTCTGGTGCACGCTTGTGCAGTAGTTATATACATGTCTGAGGTCAGAGGTCAAGGAGGGAACGCATATAAATCACAAAAGTCTGTCTGAGGTTGTAGGTGTGTTTCCAAAGCAGTAAAATATATTTATTGTGGAGCTTTTACTTTAAAATCCTGAATAATTAAACTTTGCAGACTTTAGAGACTGGGAGGTTACAGTAATTTTGGAAGAGCTTTAAAGAAAAAAAATGGAGCTTTCCAAGGCAACAGCGTGGCTTATTTATACTTGCCTTTACTTGTTGGACTGTCTTTTTTTTTTGGTTACATCCATTGAAGTGGAAACCTCAGCACGGCACATACAGCTTTAAACCTGGTGTATCCCAGTACAGTACAACTAGGACAAAATGTTAATAACAGCGCTAGCATGCTGAAAATCTATTCACCCTAATTCACCTGTTCTGAACATTTCGATTCACCAATGGAAGGAAGGAAGACGGCGTCGGTACCAGACGGGCTCAGAGGCCTTTTGTTAGTCCTGATGTTGTGAAACATGATTGGTCATTGCTCATGTTCCTCGTACCACCCCAAACAAGACAGACAGGGTATATGGCGACTTGAGCCATTTTAACAAGACAGTACTTGCTCTGCTTGTGCAGGAATTGTTCTTTAAAAAAAAGGAACTTAAAAAACAAATATCAGTCTGAAGGTGGGAGCTATAGCTAGAAATGTTCTTTCTACAGATTTACTTATACACTCAAGATTATAAGATTACACGGGACCCTGGGACACCCTCTAACACGCTGGCCCTTCAACTAAACAGAATATGTACCGGTTGCACCAATATAAAGTAGTTGTTTTGTTAAACTGTGACGTGCATCACCGATTCAGCCGTACATGTCCCAGGAAGTCTTTTTTTTCCACAGCAGCACGTAACTCAACAGCTCTTAAATTATACTAGCACTATGTAACTTTTTACCTTAAATTACAAAACCTCACACTTTGACAGTTTCCAGACGAAAGACAAAAAGAGGAGAAAAACCCCTTTCATAGATTTAAATCCACCCGGAAGCCCTCATAAACCTTTCAGAATAGAGTTTAGGATACGTGTAGAGCTCCATGTAACGCGACTTGGCCATGCTCTGTCGCGTGTACACCTGCTGGATCCCTGCTCGAAGGTCGTCCCATATTTGGTCCAGGGCGATGGGTTTGAGTCCGTGCGGGTTTTGGGGGCGGGTCGACATTGTGGAGCCCGCTGCCGTCTCCTCTCCTGCTCCAAATGAAGGCCTGTCTGCTCCTCTCCTGTCGCTGCGTTTCTGTCCCAAACTTGCTGGGCTCTCACTGTGCCATCGGGCAAAGGGTCAGCGTCGGTCCCACTGCAAACAACAAGTGGTGCTGTGTTCCACACCCTGCACCAGCGCTACAGGCTTTACCAGACGACCTGGGGGATACAGAGGAAGAAAGTAGATTAATATGTATTCTTAGATTGGGAAGTGGTAATCACATGGTACCACATTTCCCAATACATGGCCCACGATAACAATATCACAATACAACAATACAACAAATGTATATCTGTGAAAATGGCTTGTTTGACAAAACCTGGATTTTGGTTATTAGCACAAAAGCAAATGACAATGTGTTACAAGGAAATACAAAACACTAAATAAAAAAAATATTCTTTAATACAACCACAATATTTATTTATTTTCATTTCACTATTTTGCTTTGCTTTGGTTTAAACTTCAAACTACAGTAGCTTCAAGGGGTCAAATGTCAAGCTTTAATCTTCTAATTGTTTTCCAGAAAAAATACACAAGATTTTAATTTTAAACAGTGCACAACTTAATATTAAAATCTTGAAAAACAGGGGGCTTGATAAAATTATTGATGTGCGTTGTTTTCAGGACACCGGGACATTGTAATTCATTTCACGGTTGTTTTGACGATAGGGGATGAAAATCACAACCTCCTAAAATAAATAAAATTTGTTTAAAAAGATTAAAAATTCAGATTTCTGCTCTTGCATCCGCTTTCAATAGCTTCTCGAACACTGGTTTCCGTGCCTTCTTGTGTCACTAGACGCCTCTCTCTAAGCTGATGAGAAACAACAGAAGTAGCCCAATCTGGAAACAGGCTGATGGGCTGTGGTCCATGATTATTCAAACTCTTCTAATAAAGACATGTCTCTTTTACAAAGACAATATGCCATAAGAATGCCAGTCCATCAACCTATAATGGCAGTTTAATTTAAGATGAATAAAAACACATTTTCTGCCTGAGTATAATGGAACAACTGTAAAGTGTGTTGGGTTTAGCTGAGCTGTGGTTGTGTCGGCTGCGGTTAAATGGATTTATGAAGCGACACCTGGCTCCGAGCCTCAGACAAAGCACTGAACCTGACGTCACTCGCTTAATGACAGATTAGTCCAGTTCACAGCAGCGTGTGACTTCGTCTCAACGGTCCACTTGAGGAACTAACTCGGAGGTCTATGTTTACAGTCCACAGTCTGAGCTCTACTTCCTAGTTTTAAATCAGACCATAAAAGTATAAATAAAGTAGGTTTAATAGCTCTTGTCCGCATGAGAAGGCCAAATGGTGCAAGTAATTCAAATACAGTATTTACTTTCCCCCCTAAAGAGACTCTAGACTTCACAAGGTCAGTTCCATATTTATAAAGCTTTTTCGCTTTGTGCAGAGGATAAAAATAAACTTGTTTAGGTTTACCAGTTCCAGAAAGAAAATCATTTACACAACTTTCCTATCTAAGCAGCTGAAGGGGAAGCAACTAGCATTAACCCGTTACATGTAAATAGTTCCATTAAATAATTTTTTAACAAAACACAAGGAAAAAAAGCCTTTGTTTGATAAATTAGGTTTTAAAATAGCAAAGTATAAATGTTAACCATTTGTTCTATGACATTAAAGAATAAAGTTTAAAAAAAAAAAAAAAAAAAAGATACAATAAAAGTTTATTTTGTAATATATATATATATATATATATATATATATATATATATATATATATATATATATATATATATATATATATATATATATATATTACAAAATAAACTTTTTTTTTTTTTTATTGTATCTTTTTTTTTTGGCTCCATTTTTATGTGTGGTCCAGATAATGACGGGAACTGCCTCTGAACAGTCATTGGAACTCAGATGGATCACTGCAGTGAACTGAGGCTGAAGCTGTAATTTCATCCCACACTGAAGCAGACACTCCCCAAGCCTTGAACCAGAGCGTCATGGCCAAAAGATCAAATGATAACTTCTGAGTCGAGGATCACAGCTGTTCGAATCGTGATGTCACTTTTATTAAACAAAGTGGGTCAAATTAGACTGACTAATGACAACAAACCAAACATCCATGCGACTGCTGTAGAGTAATACAGCTGTCTCCTGCTTTACTAGTGTTTGAACACAGCGTACACAAACTACTCAAGGAGTTCTGTTAAAAAAAAAAAAACAAAAAAAAAAACAACATTGTTTTAATTCCCAGTTAGCTCCGGTTAATTGGACATCTTTGGGTTTTTAATTCAATATAATTCTTCAAAATACTGCAACAATATGCCTTTTTTAATACCACAATTATTACGGCACTTGGCTGCAGAATAACTTTAAAACGACTAAAACCCTCATTCATTTACCGTTTAACATTCACAGAGAAGTTCCATTTATGCGCCAGTTGCCTTGATCCTTTTAACGTAGAACAAGACAAAACTAAACTACTCTTCTGCTGAATGACACGGCAATAACAGGAATGTTAACAAAAAACAAAGTGCGTATGCTGAAAGAAAGACTCAAGAAAAAAAAAATAATTTAAAAACAAGTCTCTGACATGACGCAAGTTTTAATGCAAATATTTAGCTTATCTCTAGTTACGTTTAAAATAGTGTCCTAGAATTTGAAATGTTATTTTATTGAGCAAATATAAATAGAAAGACAACAAACATCAAAGCAGCAGTCTTATGGTTAAGTACATATTTTAAAGTCGCCCTCTTTTTGTCACTCAGTGTAAACATCCATCAGCAGCGACAGGAAGCGAAGGCACAGGTCACTTCCTTTCCGTTGGATCTGTCCCTAATAACCGACTGGACTTTCGGGCGTGCGCGCCTCCTCCTCCTCTTTCTGCTGGAGACTAAATTTAGCAGCGCAGCCCACACGATCAGCGCTGGCTCCTCTTCAAGCTGCACAGAGACGGGCACTGAACACTGCGTTTGTTTGGAGACTATTCTTAGATGTGCTTCAAAGACAAAATGAATGCACCTCTAAAGATTGATAATAGCAAGAACTCCTCCTACACGGCTCTGGTTTAAACATAATGGGAGCTGTCATTTTGTCAATTTAATCTGACAGACAAATGAAAAACGGTGTGTTAATATAAATTTCTGGTTCTATTAGATACTGGACCGTCTAATTCCCAACAGTAGATAGTTTGGAGAAGCAGACAGGAGCCACAGAGACTAATTTGAAATACATAACACTATACTTCAATGTCTGTAATAAATGCAATAAAGTAAGTTATGTTAGTTATGAAACGTCCTGGAACGAAGACAAGCCGGTGTCGTCCAATGGGAGAGCTCCTTTTTTAAGCATGTGATTGGCCAAGGTTTTTCTATTCCTGAGTAACAGGTTCTCAGATATTCAAGTCCTCTATTAAAAAAACAAAAACAAACAAAAAAAAAATCTGTATTGTTTTTAAAATATACAATTTAGGCTTTAAATTATTTTCCTGACCTTGAAGAGAAATAAATCAGGTACACTCTGCTTAACTCTCCTTTCAAACAGCTTGATATTGTTCCAGAAGAAACACATTTAATCAGTGGTTCTCAAACATTCACCAATGGGCACCACAAAA
This sequence comes from Neodontobutis hainanensis, assembly GCA_024349245.1. NCBI lineage: Eukaryota > Metazoa > Chordata > Actinopteri > Gobiiformes > Odontobutidae > Neodontobutis > Neodontobutis hainanensis. Next base: position 2,564,853 of record JALDNG010000038.1, on the reverse strand, counting down.
AAATGGCTCTGCAAGTACCGGCATTATGGCACACTTCTAACGTCATCGGTCTCATCATAAAGTCAAACCTGCACAAACTCTACAATGGGTCTTTATATTACATATAGTCTCTTCAACTAGCCACAAGATAATTTCCCCAAAGTTAAGGCACCTGTGCCTGATGTAATGCTAGTCCAGTGTATAGTACTTTGAAGTCAGCCCGTTTATTCCGTAGTGTGAGCCCAGCCTTAAATCTTTACACTGAGCTCACAGAAAAACTACCCCAGGTGCCTTTACCTCCAGTTGCCATGGCGACCCGGGTGGGGAGGGGGGGGTGCAGACAATGGCCCCAGGAAGCATCACTGAGCAGAACTGTGCTTTCATTCACAGCGGAAAGGTGCCCTTCACTTTGCAGCAACGGCAGCAGCTCTGGGATCACATTTCAGGTTCCCACAGTTTTTTTTGCTTCCTGACCTAAAAAAAAAATCAATCTGAAGGGTCATGTGACCGGAGAAAACCAGGAAGAAGTCTCAGGGGCGGTTTTCAAGAGCAGCTTGTTGTGAAAGAGGAACCATCAGCGGCCAGTTTCGACAGCTCTGGGGTCAACATCACAGTTTAAAATAGTTTGATTGTGACCCGTTTTCTAGGATGGTTATTTTTAGGAACAGTGACAATATTTTCTTTAAGGAGTAAATACATGAGACTGAAGTGTGCTTAAGTATGAGTTTATAACCTGCTTTCTCCATACCGCACTTCTTCAGGAAATTAAGAAAAAAGCATTGCAAGTATAAGCAAACAAGTAATTCAAGAGGGAAATAAATGGTCTCCTTCAAAAGAAAACATGTAAAAATCAACATGGTTTTAAAATACTAGCTATATTCTACAATAAAAGGTGTACAACACAACATATTGGAATTTGCAATAGTCAATAAAAAAAAAAAAAAAACATCCAGATCAGGCAAACTTCTATAGTATTTCTCTCTAGTATTTAATAAACCAGACATTTCCAAATCACACAATCAGAGCATGAAATCCAACAGGAATATAGTCTAGAGCAGGAGTGTCCAAACTTTTGAGGGTACAATCTGGCCTGTGGGATAAATTTGAAAGTGTGAAAATTAGAAGGGAGAGGATAATGAAGTGTAAACGAGTCTAAGGAAACAGTCTTATTTTTATTTTTTTAAACACAAAGCCATGGAAGACAGCCATGCAACAGTGAAAGTTAGCAACGTTACTGCTAGCTAAATAGCTTTAGCATCAAGGACATACTGTGAGGGTGAGTGTCTGAAAACATACAGCTAAAGGCCTTTGCCACGATTAGCTTTTTTCATTTGCGATTAATAAGAGCACTGACAACATTATTGTACTTCTTGCACTAAAATAAAAAGGGTAAAAACAGAGTTGTCGTTATTTATTTTTCTATTTTACTTCTCCAGCCCACTTTAGATCAAACTGGGTTGTATGTGGCCCTTGATCTAAAATGTGTTTGACACCACTGGTCTACAGCCATGTATTAATTTAAACATTTGGAAATTAAAAAAAAAAAAAAAAAAAAAAAACTCTGCCAGATCTAAAGTCACAAGTCATTTCTAAAAACATTTAGTTGTCCTCTCTGTCAATGAGTTAGTTACCTACAGATTCATGCAATTTATAAACGTGACATTTGTGCCATAACACCTTACTGTACTGTTAAATTGTGTCACTACCTGGACTTGCAGCCGTGTGTAAAAGTGCTAAATACATACATTGCCATTGCTTGAAACTAAAACATGTTGTAGTTTTAATACAAAGTCAAAGATACCTTTAAGCAAAAACTGTAACCCAGCCTCAGCCCCAGTGTGAATGATGCAAACCTTACCACATTTGTTTCTAAAGAGCTTCCAAGCACATAAAGAAGTATTATTTAGAGCTGTACATCAATCGAGTCCAGGTTTTGCCACGATGTGTGCAGCAAGTCTCTGAGACGGACGAGAGTGAGTGGTTCGTGGGAAAAAAAGCTCAGCGGGTTAAATCTGATTATACAGCTCAGACGGGGCAACCTCATTCCCTACATTTACAGCAACATTACACAGCACAGAGCAACATAGCAGGCAATGCACTATTTCACTTCAATCCCAAAGTCTGCAACGCAATAATATTATGATCTTTTATATGACAGAGTGCCCAATATATTTAGCTGGTTTTCTCACCTAACCTAATAAACAGCACCAGATTTTTTTTGTAACTGGGTTGTTGCTATTATTTTTGTTTGCCTTAACAAGAAAAGCCATCATATATGAGCCTATAAAAGCTGATGTGATGGTTTTACACAGTGGTGTCTTAATAAAGACTACATTTTAAATCATAATTGGTCTTTGAACATCTTTGTATACATTTAACAACATGTTGACCAGTCATACAAAGCATTATGGTATTTGTGCCGTGCTTTAGTGCTTACTGCTGCATGGTACAAGTCAACATGACAAACAGAAAAGGCAGCCAAAGTATCAGAACGTTTGTCTAATAATGAGTTTGGGAGCCCACATAAAATTACAGTAGCAAAGAAACCCCACTTATTTTTTATATTTGACTTGTAGTTGGTAGTAACTGTGTGATGGAGATATTTCACTCATGTGTAGATAGGCCTAAGAAAATATCTGTGTACTGTGTAAACTGAGCCAAAGATATATATTTTTGTCTTCTGAGGTTTCAGATACAGCCCGCGCTGGTGTTAGACTTCAATCACTTTGAGCTGGGCACCTGAAGGCAAGAGAGCAGTCACAAGAGGAAAAGTAGGACAGTAAGAAAGAAGAAAGACAACACTGACGTCCTGCAGGCCTGAACACATCACCAACACAACATCTCCTCTAAAATCAGAAATAGGACCCGTCACTTTAGGGTAAATTCAAGGATCCCAAGACAAATTGAAGCCCTTTGCAATAATTTATCTCGGCCTGTGAATTTATAGTGGCAGAATCAAGAGAGATATGCTGTACATTTTAGGCAACATACTCCTTAATGTCACAAGTTTTGTTTGGGTTGAAGGCACTACATATAGATATATATGGTTTTAATTTATTAGGTTAATGGCTGCCATTAAATAATATAAAAAATATATATCACAGACTTGAAATCAGGCCCAACTGAGGAGACCTCAAAATAGTTTCCAACATTCAAAATGTCAATATGGAGGAGCAAACAATTTTATTTTTTTCCCTTTGTATTATTCTTTTATTTCCACATATGGTAGTCTACACAATTAATAATCTAATTGTCATACTCAAAACATTACCCTACATCCACGTACAGTAATCACTTAAGACAGATTTATAATAATAGGCAGTTCCTGGAGTGCAATTCAAGTGGTGGTGTGTCTCCATCTTTTCAAAAACAACGTTCATGAAATTAAAACTACATTACCCACATCCCCCTTTTCCTACTTGGGAACTTTAGCTCACTATTCGAGTCTCATTTTTACCCGAGTACGAAAACTCGCCCAATCAACAGACTGTAGTGATTAGCTCCACCGTTGTACCACTGCGGAGGTCTAATTAAAGTGGTATTTGAGGAGCTTTGTTTATTTCACAATGGAAATGGCTCGCAGAGTATGCCATACGGACTCGAGCTGTACTGCTTCAATGAAAAGACGTTACAATGTCTTGGACTCTGCAGAGAGGTTTCAAAAGTAGGACGGTACAGTTATCATTATGTTGGGACCCTTCATTACCCCTTTTTGACAATGCAAACACAGCAATTGAGCAATTGCACCGGGGCCCTGAAGGCAGATGGGCTACATTGAAAGATAATGGTTATACAAGAGCTATACAACGCGTGTTCTTGAGCCAACACTATAATAAATGTCTGAAAAGCAACAATACCCAGACAAATGCAAAATGAGAACGACTCCAAACAACATTACAACTGAACTAGATTGCATACAACATGAAAACAACAGCATCAACATGAACACGTAAACGCTTTACAAGGCGAAACACGACAAAAAAAAGAGCAAAAACCATGAAATAGAACTACATTCAGTTGGATATTCGAGTAATGTAGCCTGTATTCTGTGGGGCCCCTTGTAATTGTCTTACGCCACTGGGTTAGCTCAAGTGTAGCTCGGCTGCCTAATTTACGAAGGCTTGTTTCTGTTCTAAGTGAGCCATCGGGCGAGTAAATCTTATATACATTTAAATCTAGACGTGGCTGTCAAGATAAATTTAACGGAAAATCCTGTGTTAGCCGAGGGGACACGATTGAGCCGCTGCTGTAAAATGGCTTCTCAATAATGAGTCAGGAAAACAGTCCGCTAAAGGTAGCATTAGCAGGCTAGTTGGTAGCAACGGAGTCATCAGAAAAAGCCAATATATACCAAAGTTCAAATGTGTCCTTACCATTTTAATCCCGTTGCTGTTGCCGTGTTAACGCTGTATGTGATTTGTTTAATGCCCAGATGCTGTCTCTTTTGGGGGATTTCCGTGTCTCAGTGTGTGTTTGCTGTCTGGTCCGTTGCTAACTGCGACCTGCTCGGCTCGTTCGCACAAAGATCAGCCTCTGCCTGCCGCTGCGTTCAAGGCTCACTCGGAAATAACAGCGTCGGAAACGCAGCGCAGACGAAACAAAGTTACAAATAGTCCGAAGAAGAGTTAATTTTTGTATTACAACTTTCTCCATAGCCTGGTTTGATATAACACCCGAGCTAGACCTGTAGCAATTACGTAATTTGCTGAAATAAACATAGATTTTTTTTATTTTATTAATCACCAAATAAAAAACATTTATTCTCAAACTATTGAAATCTGCACTGTGTAACTCATTCTATATATAACCACTACTAATGTAATAAAGAAGAGAAATGTTTTTTTTTGTATTGATATGACATATTCTAGACGTGTGCTACTCACATTTATTTTTGCTGTATTTGTCAGTTATTGTCATTAAACCAGGGGCACTTGGTCTATTTCATGTTAAGACATTTTAAGGATCTTGTTTTATTTATACATTATTTATATTTATTGTGAGGTAAAAGTAGCTTTGAATAATGCTATCCTGTAGGTATAATAATGACAGCAAATAACTGAATCTAAATTTTATTCAAATCCATAATAGTATGCAGGATTTTAGATTCACAGGGGATACATTTAAGATATTGAGAACAATAAAAAAAAAGCTGAGTGGACAGTTTGTAAATGAGTAACACAATTAGTCTTGTGACATTGTAACTCACATTTAAAGGAAGTGCCAGAGACAAAGAAAAGTGTAAAAAAACTGCTTTTCATCATAGCTTCTCATTCAGTGATGCTTAGGTCCAAAATATGATTAAATGTGATCTATAATTTTTGTTAAGTACGTTTTTTTTACAGTTTTGTTTTAGTAGTATAGTATTTAAGCATTAGAAAAAATCTGGACTAAGTTTTTATAAATGCCACAAAAAGATGAGCCAGAATTTAGTCGGACCTGAATGGTGTATACAACACTCGAGAACTGATCTACTGTTGATTTATTACATAGCCACACTATCCACTTTATTTGATCAATTTGGTAAAACAGAATATGTGACGGAGGGAACTGAGGAACTGGGATTTGGAGCAAGTCAAACCAAGCCTCTCCTTGGTTTTAGATTATGTCCTGTTTGGGAACAAATAAGCTCACTGTTTATTGACGTTTGTTAAGAGACTAAAGCTTTGTGTTACATCAAATATGATTAATTGGTTTAAGATGACTGACAGCACAACGTAGGCACAACATGGCAGACATTATGGGTGTCAATCAAAGACCCTATAGGCTATGTATTATGTTTAATTAATAAATGCATTTTCATGGAGCAAATTAATCAAAATTGACGCCAGTGCTTTATTCTCTCTACAAAGGGGGACATCTAAAATCTGTAAAATCAGAGCTGGCAGCGATCCCCTGAATGCACAACTGTTGTCACGCACGGATTTTCTTGGACTACAAACATGGTCGCTCAAAACCGCTACAGAGGCGAAAGAACTGTGCAGTCAGTGTGTCAGACGCATGCGCAGTGAGCTGACCAGTCACCTGATATGACATTTTTAATTATCTATGCCACGGGCTGGAGCACGACGCTGACATTTAGCCGCGCGTGCACGTGCGTGTCTCCACATGTAACATTAATGACAAAAACACACCGCTCGCTGCGTTGCTGTGACCTTTATTAACCCTAAATTGCGCGGTGAATGTGATAATGATCGTCTGTAACCGCGGTTTATTTTTGAAGTGAACGTTTTGAAAATAGCGCACGGTCGTAATTTAAGGGACAAAAGCTGTGTAGACACTGTGCAGTGATTTAAATTGAGCGGTCACCTCCCAGACCAGTACAGCTCCAAATAGCGTCAAAGGTGACCTCTGCTGGACAAGGACAGACTCCCACAAACACAAACCAAAAACACAGATTCAGTTTGACAAAATTTAGTTTTTGTTACTATTATTGAGCTTTATTATGATTATGTTTCAGCTTCTGCAGTTTTGGTTAGTCGCTAAATTGCAATGTGTTTCCTTATGTCTAAAGTTATATCAAAATTAAATTAGCTCATTCTAATGTGTTTCTGGGAAATCTGAACTGACTGACAATTGTATAAAAAAAACAGGAAGTAATTAGACTTCCCTCTTCACACTTTGCAGTTAAATAGGGTTCAAGTGTAAAAATAAGTCATGTTCATGGAAATCATCCTTAAATTTTACACGTTTTAAGAGTTAATTGACAAAAAACATTGTATAAATATTTTTGTTGAGCTTACAGACTGTGGATGTTAAAGTATGATAAATTAAATTAAAACTGATGCAAAGCAAAGACAATGGAAGCATGTGATTTGTGTAATACAGTGTCCATCATTATTACACATGCTGAGTCTTTATTAACTATGTTGGCCCATAGATTCATATTTATTCACTAAGCACAAGGTTTTGCAATACAAAAAAAAAAAAAGAATTTAGACAACTTTAGTCTAGTCATTTCACAAATTTTCCAAAAGGCTCTAAAAACAGGAACACTTTTGTTAAATGTTATCCTAACATTATTAATGCCATATTTTGTTTGTGTATTTATTCTACTCTGTTTAATCAACCTGAGGCCTGACATAAAAGACAATGATAAATTAAATATCACAACAGATCTGAAACAAAGACAAATTAAAACAATGAAAGACAATGCAAGTTTGGAATCATAATCATGATAATTAACCAATAGTACACATTCTAAATTATTTTGTGACATGTGCATCATTACACCAGTTTTCTAAAAGCTTTTAAGGTTTTGAAAATAGAAGTCAAGTAAAGTAATTCCTGTTTGTGTCAGGAATTATATTACTTGACTTCTATTTTGGTTTATAGTAACTTAAGTAGTTACTATAAATTACATCTGAAAAGTATCCATTTAGACCATTTAAAATACATTGTAAAATAAAATAAAAGGCCCTTTATAACAGGGACTATATTAAACACATTTAGTCAGTCATTTATGTCATAAAAATAGTATTCAGAAATCAAAGCACTGATGATATTTTTGACTCTTCTTAAGTGTTGATGCTGTTTATCCTGTAACATTAAATTAAAGAGTCATGAGCACAGATTGCATAAAAAGAAAATCCATGGTTTTATTTTGTTTTAATTTTACTTTTACTACTTTTTATATTCCTCCTGCTATCACCTGACTGGCATTAGTTTTTAAATTTTAAAACTAAATATAGCCTGTCAAAGCTGAAAGCAACACTGGGTTAATGAAGTGGACTGAGCTAAATGTTGTATGACAGATCTGTTGATGTCTGGAGGCTTTGAGATGGAACTGTCAACTCGTCAGGACTATCACCTCCTTTTTAATCTGGAAAAACAAACAAACAACACAGCATTTATGTATGTTTTCTTCAAAATACAGTAATCCTTTAAGCACTTTCAACGTCCGATTATAGGTTTTCCACCACCTTACAGCTCTGATTTACATCAGCTATATTTAAGATATGGCAAATTTAAAATCAGATTCAGATGCACAATTGATAAACACAAAGAAACATTAAGATGTAGAATAGTAATCCTTAATTTTTATTAAGGACATTAAGAGAAGAGCTATTGAACGTATTTTTGTATACAGACCCATATCAGAGATTTCTGAAGGGCTCACCTGCCTCGGTTTTCTCTTTCCCTGCATCATTTCCTGCTGCTGCTTCAATCGGACTTCCTCCAAACTCAGACAGCCTCCTGATACAAACATGATAACAACAATTCATGTCACATGGACAATGCTGTGACAATATTGTGTATGTTCTTACCCACAGAGCTGGGGTCAATGGAAACGTAGGCCATGGCTCTGGACAGACGCAGCTCCTCTAAAGCAGCCAGCTCTGCCTCTGCCTCTGCTCAACCAATCAGATCACAGCAAATACATCAACACTTCAGGTCTGTTTTAAAATTTACTTTAGAGCATAACAACTCACTTTTCTTAATATCCAGCCTCTTCTTTGGGTCGGGAGAGATCACTGTGAACGCTTTGTGACTAAAACAAAATATGAAAGGAGAAAATTATTTTTGCTCTGCAGTTTTCTAGCTCCAGGTAGGAATATGTTTTATGTCATAATTTTCACTTGGACCACACCTAATGCTCTAGCTGCCTTGGTTTATCACATCTGGCCTCATGCCTTCCAAAAGTGGGGCTCTAACACTTTTGTAACTTATCTACTTCACAAGACGCCAGACAGAACATCTGGATACCGTTTCAGAAGCTTAGAGAAATAATGTTTAAGAAAAAAGTGCTCTATCAGACTAGTATCTATAGACAAAAGTTTATCAGTTTATCTGCTATATAGTCATCCTTTTACATTGTCACTTCCAGCTCTCACAGATTACTGTAATAATAAAAAGACAAATGTTCTCTACAGAAACAGTGTCTGAATACTGGTGCGTGTTTTGGCTGTTCACCTGCTGCTCTGTGCTGTCAGTGGGAGGTAAAGCGTGACGGATTAAAGCACCGCAGCAGATGGTCACTGACAAACAGCAGCAACGAGCAGTGAACCTGTCTTTTAATGCTCAAATGTATGCCACATTTTCCAGCAGCAGTTACCAAGACCAATTCATGATGAGGACCAGAGTGTACAGCGACCAGGGCAAGACCATATGACAAAGGTGGAATTGTAGAAACATCAGTCATAAGTTTGAGTGATTCAGGATTTTTTTTTAGTTTACACCTCAGTGTTTCCTCGCAAGACATTTGTCAGTGAAGTTAGTCATAAAAATGGTCACTTGATATAGTTCCCTTAAATACTTAAAAAAGTTTCCTCTGGTCCCTGCTTCAACACCAATGCACTATAAAAGAAGTCAAAAAAGTTAAATTATTACAAAAAGTGATATTACATGAACCTTTTGTCACAACAGAAGACAATAGTCAAGGTGGTGTTTTATAGTCTTCCTAAAGAGTCCTATGGTAAACACTGCACCTTTTAAAATAAAATTATTCTGCTTTTTCACAGATGGGTTTTGGTAACCACCATAATCATAAGTTGTAGTAGCGTCTTAACATAAACAATGACAAAACCAGCATCCCATATTTAGAAGCACTGAGAAAGTTACAGACACAAAAAGAAGCCTTTGAAACACTGCCAACCTGTTGGGACAAACCTTTTAATTTATAAAAAATGCCAAATTGTTTATGGCTCACCTGTGGCTGGTAGAATGAACTTGTTGCTTCTGACCGGGACACGCCGTCTCTTGTCCGCATTTTGTTTCGACAGCGGCTTGTTTAATGCAGGTGGGCTTCCTGTAGTCCGCTTTAATGCGGTCTGGGGTAAGTTTAGGAGCCGTGGAGGACGACCTGGTTCTCTTCTGGAAGCTGGTTTTAGGGGTAACGTGGCGTCCTGCAGGTGCCGCCTCTGACCTCTCCCTCGGCGGGTCCCGTGGGCAGCTCGCCGCGCGGCTCCTACGGACACCGGGCACTTTCAGTTCACCTGACTCTCCTTTAGTAGCTCTGACCTTAACCGGTTTGACTTTCTTAGCGTGGTTTCCGGGCGTCTCCACTGGCTTAGACTTTGTTACTTTTGTCGCTGGCATGTTTATTTGAACATTTTTATTATGTTATAATAGCTTATGTTCATTTCTAAAGTCCCTACTAATTAGTTTGCAAAGGAGCCCTAGCAACGTAAATGTTACCCAATCAAATTTATCACAGGGGTACGTCTGGTCTTACCCTTCAAAATAAAAGACACTGTGGATATGTTTTAACAACGGACGGTCTACTATTGACTTATAAGTAATAATGAATACACGCGGATTTATTCGGGAGCCCAAAGAAAGAACAGGGCTCTTACACTACATCCACTTCTCTGTAAAATGATTCGCAAGCTAGATTGAGATTTTATTTTGAATGGTTTCCGGCTCCATCCTTACCCGCTGTACCGAGGGTGAACCATGGGTTGAACACAGCTCAGATTAAAGTAAATGACAGTGTGCAGTGTCTAATACTTAGCGGATTAATGTCTTAAACCAGTCCAGAGGTCACATGCAATGACCAGAAAATAGTAAAAAAAAAAAAAAAGTATTCTAATATTTAAGCTTTTATTTTCTTCTTTGTGTTGTCTGTGAATGTTCTCAGTCATCCAGGACTTCTTGAAAGTTTTCAAGGTGAAGACGTTTTGTCTCTAATTCCAAGAGACTTTATCAATTCTGAGGTCTTCTTTGTGTTCTTTTAAGCCAGTTCTTGACTTTGATCATCTTAAAAGACAGACAGTGAAACTTAACAGAATCACCCACATGCATCAAGGGCCTACACAGTGCACTTTTAAAGTCATTGCAGATACATTTTTGTTGTTGAATAAAGCTAATGGGCTGTAGAGTAATAGGTGGTTGTTCATGCTTGGTCTTGCAGATGGGTGGATCCCACATGACTCCACCTCCAGAGCTCTACTCAAACACACAGGCTGAGACCAGCGTCACACTACTTTTTGTGAAATAGAAACTAACATTCGCTGCTATCGAGCACAGAAATGGCAGAGAAAGCACCTCAACTCGACCAAGAAGCCTTTTCTTGTGGGATCTGTTTGGATCTACTGAAGGATCCAGTGACTACTTCCTGTGGACACAGCTTCTGCATGAGCTGTGTTCAAAGTCACTGGGACACAGAAGAGGAGAAGCAGCTCTACAGCTGTCCTCAGTGCAGACAGAGCTTTGTCCCGAGGCCTGTCCTGATGAAAAACACCATGTTGGCAGTTTTAGTGGAGCAGCTAAAGGAGAGTGGGCTCCAGGACGCTCCAGTGGACCACTGCTCTGTGGGACCTGGAGATGTGGTCTGTGATGTGTGCACTGGGAGGAAGAGGAAAGCTGTCAAGTCCTGCCTACAGTGTCTGGCCTCTTACTGCGAGACGCACCTTCAGCCTCATTATCAGTCGGCTACGTTTGGAAAACACCAGCTGATGGAGCCCTCCGAGAAGCTCCAGGAAAACATCTGCTGTCAACACAACGAGGTGAAGAACATGTTCTGCCGCGACGACCAGCAGTGCATCTGTGTGGTCTGTTGCATGGACCAACACAAAGACCACCACACGGTGTCGGCCGCTGCAGAGAGGGCCCAGAGGCAGACAGAGCTGGAGGCCAGACGGGACCAGGTCCTCCACAGGATCCGGGACAAAGAGACAGACCTGGAGAGGCTCCAACAGGAGGTGGCGGCTCTTGGACACTCTGCTGATGAAGCAGTGAGGCACAGTGAGGAGAGCTTCACTCGGCTGAGCCGTCTCCTGAAGAAAAGACGGTCTGAAGTGAAGCAGCAGATCCGGGCCCAGCAGGAGACCGAAGTGGCTCGAGTCCAACAGCTTCAGGACAAACTACAGCAGGACATCACTGAGCTGAGGAGGACCCAGGCCCAGCTGGACTCACTGTGTCTCACACCGGACCACAACCAGTTTCTACACAACTATCCCCCACCGTCCTCGGCCGAGGCCCCAGACTCCTCCAGGATCCAGACACCGACCCTGGGGCCCCTTGGTCCCTTTGAGCAGGTGACAGCAGCCGTGTCTGTACTCACAGATCAACTACAGCTCACTCTGAGGGTCGGTCTGAAAAAATTCTCAATTGCGCTGAGCCAAGTCCACTCTTTTCTTCCCCAACCTGAGCCCACCACCAGAGAGGACTTCTTAAAATATTCACGAGAAATCACACTGGACCCAAACTCAGCGTACACTTGGCTCTCACTGTCTGAAGGAAACAGACGAGCAACATTTATGAGGGAAAACCAGAATTATCCAGATCATCCCGACAGATTCAGTCACTGCTATCAGGTCCTGAGCAGAGAGAGTCTGACGGGCCGTTGTTACTGGGAGGTGGAGTGGAGCGGGAAGAGCGTTGTCATAGCAGTCGCCTACAAGAATATTGACAGAAAAGAAAGCTATTATAAATGTAAATTTGGAAACAATAATAAATCCTGGGCTTTAAATTGTGAACAAAATAGTTATTCTTTTTGTTTTAACAAAGTCCAGTCTAAGGTCTCAGGTCCAGTTTCGTCCAGAATAGGGGTTTACCTGGACCACAGCGCAGGGGTTTTGTCGTTTTACAGCATCTCTCAAACCATGACCCTCCTCCACAGAGTCCAGACCACATTCACTCAGCCTCTGCTCGCTGGAGTCAAGTTTCACTGGTATGTTCTTAGTTACGGAGAAACTGCTCATTTTCCTAAATTGCAATAACCTAAGTGTGTGTTTTAGTGTACTGTTTACTATTGTCACAGTGAGTATGTACTGTATGCACTTACTTGATTCACATTGTAAAAAATAAAGTTTTGAATTAGAAGTTTTACCGTCAAACAACACTAATGTAACTAGCATAACAAGTGTATTTATTATATTCTACAGCTACACTATGGTGAGGATATTTTTTGCATTTATCTGTTTGTCTTTCAATCTTTCTTTAAATCTGTTCAGATCAAGTGATAAAGAACAATGCCTTTATAAAGATTAATGTTATAAACAATGTATTCATGAAAATCAGTTCATGTAAAATCAGCCTGTGATCATTTACTGCAGTTCAATAAATACTGGTGGACGGAAATGTTAAGACCATTCTGTTACGTTTGAGAGCATGTCCACAACATGAATCATCAGCTCATTCTTCAATTAGTCACTAAAGGGAAGGTGGGTTAAAAGTCTTGCCCAAGGACAAAATAGTATGAACTGGAGAGAGCGGGATTCAAACCGCCAGTCTTATATTTCCAGAGTAATAACATCAATAATAAAAGAAAGTCAGATCAGATATAGTCATTGTATTGGTCTTCTGTAAATATTATGTCTCTGAGCCTTGGTTCTTAGGGTTCTTACTGATAAATGAAGATATGTGCTGATCCTATGGAATTTCTTACTTTTTGAAAGAAAGCAGTTGAGTTGGGCTCCCTCTGCTATTGGTTACCCACCAAGGCGAAGGCCTAAAATGTAAATGTACTCCCAGCTGGACAGGTTCACCAATGAACAGGAAAAACCAGAGCATTGCCAGTCCACCTCGCCCAGGAGTAGTTATGCACGCCTCCAAGCACTACGTCTAAGATGGCCTCTCCCAAGAGTGACATCACCATTGCTAACAGTCCCAACCCAAGCAGGGACATAATACACTGCAACCATTTGGAGTAAATTGTGAGATATAGTATGATTATAAACCATTGACAGATATTTTACTCCCATTTTGTCATTACTTTTAAAGAAACACTGTGTAACTTTTACCTAGTAGCATTGCATGATTTTTAATTCCAGGCATATACACTCTCATACTGATTTAATGGTTCTTTGACATACGAATAGTAGAATCACACCTATTTCACTGACACAGTACCCTCAGCTGGACAGAAAACTCTAATACAAATGATTTATAATTCATTACCACCGGGACAAACAGACCTCTCCAGAGTTGCAAGCCTCTCTTATGGAACCCCTTATAAGAGCCTTGAGTAAGGGCACCACCATAAAGCAAAATTCCTCTGTCCACCAGGGGGCAGGCCCTAAAAGCAGAACTATAAAGAAGAAAAAGTCAAAGCAAAAGCATATAGACTCAATTTTCAAGGTGAAGACATTTTGTCTCAAATTCCAAGTTAACGTTTGTAAATTGGTTTAAAAGAGGCTTTAAAGAATATCAAGAAATATGTTTTACGTGATTTAGCTAGCCTGAAAAAATATTCTTATAAAACTACTTTTTAAAGCCATTCCAGGAATAACCTTACAAATTATAACTTCAAGACACAATGTGGTTGTAGCTGATTGCTCTAAACCAATCTCTGTGTGTGCTTCCTGCTGTGCTTCCTGCTTCAAGACGACTCAGTGCAGATGGGTGGATCCGACGTGACTCCACCTCCAGAGCTCTGCTCACACACACACACAGACTGAGACCAGCGTCACACTAGTTTCTGTGAAAGAGAAACTCACACAGTCACTGTCACTGATCGGAGAAATGGCAGCAAAAGTACCTCGACTCGATCAAGAAGCTCTTTCTTGTTCGATCTGTTTGGATCTACTGAAGGATCCAGTGACTACTTCCTGTGGACACAGCTTCTGCATGAGCTGTGTTCAAAGTCACTGGGACACAGAAGAGGAGAAGCAGCTCTACAGCTGTCCTCAGTGCAGACAGAGCTTTGTCCCGAGGCCTGTCCTGATGAAAAACACCTTGTTGGCAGTTTTAGTGGAGCAGCTGAAGGAGAGTGGGCTCCAGGACGCTCCAGTGGACCACTGCTCTGTGGGACCTGGAGATGTGGTCTGTGATGTGTGCACTGAGAGGAAGAGGAAAGCTGTCAAGTCCTGCCTGCAGTGTCTGGCCTCTTACTGCGAGACGCACCTTCAGCCTCATTATCAGTCGACTGCGTTTGGAAAACACCAGCTGATGGAGCCCTCCGAGAAGCTCCAGGAAAACATTTGCCGTCAACACAACGAGGTGAAGAAGATGTTCTGCCGCGACGACCAGCAGTGCATCTGTATGGTCTGCTGCATGGACCAACACAAAGACCACCACACGGTGTCGGCCGCTGCAGAGAGGGCCCAGAGGCAGACAGAGCTGGAGGCCAGACAGGACCAGGTCCTCCACAGGATCCGGGACAAAGAGACAGACCTGGAGAGGCTCCAACAGGAGGCGGCGGCCCTCGGACGCTCTGCTGATGAAGCAGTGAGGCACAGTGAGGAGAGCTTCACTCGGCTGAGCCGTCTCCTGAAGAAAAGACGGTCTGAAGTGAAGCAGCAGATCCGGGCCCAGCAGGAGACCGAAGAGGCTCGAGTCCAACAGCTTCAGGACAAACTACAACAGGACATCACTGAGCTGAGGAGGACCCAGGCCCAGCTGGACTCACTGTGTCTCACACCGGACCACAACCAGTTTCTACAGAACTATCCCCCACCGTCCTCGGCCGAGGCCCCAGACTCCTCCAGGATCCAGACACCGACCCTGGGGCCCCTTGGTCCCTTTGAGCAGGTGACAGCAGCCATGTCTGCACTCACAGATCAACTACAGCTCACTCTGAGGGACGGTCTGAAAAACCTCTCACTGGCTCTCAGCCAAGTCCAACATTTACTGCCCCAACCTGAGCCCACCACCAGAGAGGACTTCTTAAAATATTCACAAGAAATTACATTGGACCAAAACACAGCACACACACAGCTGTCATTGAGTGAAAAAAACAGACGAGCAACATTTGCATTTGAAAACCAAAGTTATCTAAATCGTCCCGACAGATTCAGTTTCTGGAAACAAGTATTGAGCAGAGAGGGTCTGACGGGTCGTTGTTACTGGGAGGTAGAGTGGAGCGGGTTTGGGGTTTTTATAGCAGTTGCCTACAAGAATATTGAGAGAAAAGGTTTCCTCAATGAATGTAGTTTTGGAAACAATGATAAATCCTGGGCTTTATATTGTCACAAAAATAGTTACTCATTTAGTTTTAACAAAATCCAGTCTGAGGTCTCAGGTCCAGTTTCGTCCAGTATAGGGGTTTACCTGGACCACAGCGCAGGGGTTTTGTCGTTTTACAGCATCTCTCAAACCATGACCCTCCTCCACAGAGTCCAAACCACATTCACTCAGCCTCTGCTCGCTGGAGTCGGGTTTAACCGGTGTTATGGAGACACTGTTCATTTCCCTAAAATGAAATAATCTCTGATGTGTTTAAACTGTTGTTCATTCCTCATTAGTACTAACCTCTATAATGCTTTATAAGTGAGCCAGTCAGACTTGACTGACAAGTCATTTTAAAAATGTACTGCTTTTTGTTGGAATTGTCATAAAACATTGGAGCCAAAAACATAATATATTGTGGTAAAAATGGTTGAATAAGAAGTCTACTTTATGCAGAATAATATAATAAACAATAAAATAAAGTCAGTTCTATTATGGTCTTTGCACTGGTCTCCTGTAAAGTTGGTGAAACTCAATATAACTATTTCTTGGAGTTTAATAAACATAAATGCTGAGCCCATTGAATTTCTTGAAACAGTTGAGTGGGGCTCCCTCTGGTGGCCACTCATTTTATTGAATGGACGGGAATTTAGAAACAATGTCAAATCTTTGGGCTTAGACTATGACAAAAATGGTGGCTATTCATTTTGTCCAAGGAAGTATCAGGTCTAGTTTCGTCCAGAATAGGGGTTTACCTGGGCCACAGTGCAAGGGTTTTGTTATTTCACAGTGTCCCTTAAACCATGACCCTCCTCCACAGAGTCCAGAAACTGGCCTCTGGGGGATCTAGGATTTTGTGGACACTGCTGTTTTCCCTGATCGGAACTAGCCTGATTTTTAAAATGTGTGAAATAATGGCTATGTGAAGCATGTTAATAGTCCGAAAATGCCTAATAAGCCTTAATGGTACGGTAGTACAAACCCGACTCTGAAAAAGTTAGGGGCACTGACGTGGAAGTTTCAAATTTCAATATTCTATTGAGAATACAACATAGATGACATATCAAATGTTTAAAGTGAGACATTTTCAAATGCAATGCCAGATTTTTGCTCAAGTTAAATGTATGTTTGCAACTTATTAGGTCAATTGCTTGATCTAATACCAACATGCTTGGTATCAAAAGAGTGGCAGTGTCTCGCATAATATTATCCAGAGATATTATGCACTGTAGAGATACAGAGAATGTCTGTGCATAAGGGTCAAGGTTGGAAAACCCTACTGGATGCCTGTGCCCTTAGACGACACTGCATCACAGACAAGAATGCTCCTGTAATGGAAATCATAACATGTTGAACACAATCCACCGGGCCGTTCGCCGTTGCCGGCTAAAACACTTTTGGTCAGAAAAGAAACCATATCTAAACCTGATCCAGAAGCACAGGTGTTTTCTCCGGAGCCAAGGCTAATGGACTGTGGCAAAGTGGAAAACTGTTCTGTGGTCAGACCATAGATTGTAAATAAAAAGTGTCAGACAAATCCAAAATCAAAAAGTTATTTTTGAAAAAGTGGGAACGCCATGTCATCCGGACTAAAGAGGACAAGGACAACCTAAGATGTTATGAGCGCACAGTTCAAAGCCTGCATCTCTGGTGGTATTGCAATAACAGACCACATACTGCATTATTTACAACATCATGGCTGCGTAAAAGAAGGATCTGGTTCTGAAATGGCCAGATCTTTCATCCATAGAAAACATCATAAAGAAGAAGATGTGACAAAGAAGACCCAAGACAGAAGCCTAGACTGTATTAAACAAGAATGGGACAATTGGACAATGGGACATTATTTGAATCAATTTCAGTGCAGTAGCTCAGTGGGTAGAGCGGCAGTCCTTCAACCGGCGGGTGGGCGGTTCAATCCCCGCTTGAAACATCGCAAAACATCATAACATCCTGCTTCTCCCCCACATACTGTCGTTGTGTCCTTGGGCAAGACACTTAACCTACATTGCCTCCAGTGACGTTCTGTAACACTGGTAAATAGTTTAATGTATGTAAAGCGCTTTGAATGCCTACTACAGTAGGTAGTCGGGGGGCAGCAGTCTAAGCAGAGATGCCCAGACTTCCACCTCCCCAGACACCTCCTCCACCGGGGGAACACCAGCCGCGAGACACAGTCCCTCCAGCTAGTCCTAGGTCTCCCCCGGTAAATTTACCCATCAAACTGAATCTCTACAAATTAATTTCAATGCAAGTCATCAATACTTGTGGAAGTCCATAAAGTTGTTTTTTCCAGGAGTGAAGCACAAGAAGGTGAAACACTTTGCGCTCTGCACTTTCACTGTACCTGTACATCCAGGGTATTTGCATTGGCCCTTTTTCTCCAGCTAAATAGACCAGTTAGTGTTGTGCACAGGTGGTGAAGCAGGGCCTCTCCTTTTCAACAGCACTTTTGCCTGCTGAGAATTAGCCTATAAACTTACTACAATATGTAATTTGTTATATTATAAAAATATAAACTAAATTATGATAATGGTATATATTTGAACATTAAATTATATACTTCTAAAACTACCA
Organism: Neodontobutis hainanensis; assembly: GCA_024349245.1. Taxonomy (NCBI): domain Eukaryota; kingdom Metazoa; phylum Chordata; class Actinopteri; order Gobiiformes; family Odontobutidae; genus Neodontobutis; species Neodontobutis hainanensis. Next base: position 2,546,469 of record JALDNG010000038.1, on the reverse strand, counting down.
GAATTTCATCTTTAATTATTCAGTAATTATAGCATTTTTTCAGTAAATAATTATCAAATGACTTGCAAAAAGTAGGTCCCCCACAGTTTTCCTCTTTTTTAAAAAGCTACAAGATTTACATGGAAAGGTCAAAAAAGGGCAACACGGTACCATATGGGGTTAATAGTATTTCTTTTTCACAAATATATTTCTTTAGTGTTCTATTTACAGTGCTTGGTGCTTGTTATTAATAAATGAGCTTTAAATGTCTGTGCCTGTCAGCAACGAATAATGTGGAAAATGCTTATGGACAAAACAGATTAAAATAGAAAAAATATTAAGTTGCTCAGTGTTTTAAATGTTACTTGTTAAATATTCACTGGCCTCATTTACAGCACAGGTTATAGTCTCTGTGTCCTTTTTCTAAATTAGCTCCAATAGAACCATTTTCAAAATACTGAACTATTCTTTTGATACAGTTTGATTTTTGATGAATTGCACTGAATTGGCGCTAATGGGCTTCCTTAGATCTGCGCTCTATTACAGCCTCCTGTTGCTGTCATAAGGCACATTTGAGCTGTTATTACGTATGAGTGGGTCCTCCTGAGCTGTGAGAGGTGCTGTCTCCTCTGTCGCACTGTCTGCTGCTGGCTCTCATCGCGCTCCTCCAGCAGCTCCTCCAGGCCTATAGGCAGCCGCTTCACGGTGGCCAAGAGCCGGGCTGTTTCCCTCCGCGGAGCCGGCCCCTTCATGTGAGAGGCGGCTGGGGAGCAAGACCCGGGGTGGGGGGGAAGCCAGCATAAAGTGAGGTACAGTACATGCTCATCCTGAAGAGGCCTGTGCAGCAGCGTGGCTCTCTGTTTGGGCTCTGGTCTGAATCTGGTTCTGTATTTTGGAGGTGAGGCTTGGTGAGACTAGCGCGTGACGCGCACTTCACAGCCGCCACTGCGCTGTCAGACGAGGAAGTCAGGCTACAAACACGCCCATTTCTGCATGTAGTGTCGACCCTGCTAAGAAAAAAAAAAAAACAGACCTGTTCATCACGCAGCTAGCAGCGGCGGACTCCATCAGACATGCAGCCGCTTTCTGATGGCACACGGCGGGATTAACGCAGAGCACAAGGCCCGTTTGAGCAGGTACGTCCACGCAAACCTCGGTCCAGTCTGTTTCCTAAACGCTATCACCGAGACTGGACTCTAGAGGCCTGTCTGCACCGTTCTGCCCCTGTATTTCTCTGTTGATGGTCACATGTTTGAGCCCAGTTTGAGAAGGGAATAGCCCCGGACTTGACAGATGTCAGCATCCGTCCGTAAAGCGCGGACTCGCACCTGCTGCTTGGACCGGGGCTCGTGTTTAGCCGCTCTCTAGACAACCATTTAAAACACACACCGCCTCCCAATAAAGATTTTGGCCCAGTTTTAGCTCCCGCCTCAAACGTGTGCTGCCTGTGTGTCATTACAGGTGAATGTGGAGAATGACAAGTGTCTGTTTTAATGTTGAAGGCCACGTCGACACTGCAGGAAAAAAGTGTCTCAAACTTAAATCTTGTTCACATTTCTTTAATAATTGTGTTATAAAACTCATAGTAATTTATAATAGGCCTAATATTGGTCTAGTAGACTATTCAACAGAATTTCTTTATCATAACTATCATCTATGGCTTACACATTACACTAAGATGTTGCCATAAGTTTTATTGATTAATTACTTACAATAAATTACTGTAAAGCAAGGAATATAACTATCTTTCAAAGAAACTACGGCACAGTAACAACTAGTTAATATGGATTAGTATGTATAAGCAAAAGATTATAAATATCTAATTTTCTTTATAAATGTGTTTATAAATCATTAACAATGCAGCCATCATTTATTTATAAGACTTTTAGAGCATATTTGTCATTTATCTTATATTTGCAAACTTTTACATAGAAAATATAATAGATAACATTCAATTTATAAATGGCTTATAACACAAGTTTTGCAATAAACTCAGGTTGCCCTATTATCAGGATGTTAGAAATGTATAGGAACTTATAAAGGGGTACATCCTTAAGGGCATTGATTATGATTAATGCATCTGAGTAAATAATTGTCTTTTAGGTTAAATAACTGATTGCCTTGTAACTGGCTGTTTTACATTAATATCAAATCATATTAAGATATTTGCAAATAATGTTATTAAATATCTAGTTAAGGCTCATATCATTAGGCTTTTATAATATAGGCAAATAAGTGTTACTAAATATACTTTTTGGATTAGGTCCATCCTTTAGGAGCATGTCTTTGTATTGATTCAGCAACTAATGTGAGGCATGTTAGAAGTTATAGTTTTATAGTTTAATGTAATTTAACGTGTAACCATGTAATAACTTAAACTAAAGTCAGAATAAGACAGTGTGTGTGTAGCATCCACTGTAATGTTATGCATCTCTCAAAAGACTGCTTGTGGTGAGACATTCACACTTTGTATGTGTGAGAGAGTGTGTTTTCTTGTGCAACCAAATATGTTGGACAGCTGAGAAACAAGATGGGGCATTGGACAAAACCTGAAACAACATACAACATGAAATATATAAAAAAACACCATAAGGGGACTTAGTTTTTGGGCCCCACCACCTTGACCCTGAGACCTGGGACATCTTACCTGGTTACCCACTTCCTTGTGTCTATAAAAGTTGTTCTAGTGCCATCAGCATCAGGGTTTCTGCTGGGCCATGGCGGGCTACTGTTGTTCAGAAAGTAGCTTGTTGTACGCAGCGAGATAAAATTACATTTCATCTGCAGTTTAATGGAGTTTTATGAGCGTTTCCATGGAGACCCGGACAAACTAATGTCTTTACTCGTTTTGATTTACGTTAGAAGAGCTTTGATAATGAGCTGTTGTTGTAAAATGGATGCTGCTACTGAGTTACTAGTTTAGTTACTAAAACCTGGTTTGTTCTTTGAAAAAAACAACACTGTAGAAGAAGAAGAAGGTCTATAGAAGTCAGCTAAATGAGATGTGACTTTACAAGCAACAGAGAAGACAGTTAAAAATTATTTCCCCTTTTTACTTGCAAGCATTTATTCACTGCAATAACATTTGTGTAATTTTAGGCCCATAAAGGGTTACGTGACCTTTGACCACCGCCAGACTAACACACATAGCCCACAGGAAGCACTGTCATCAGCATTGCAATATTCACCATGCATATCAAATGTCTTCCTGATATAATGTAGCTCTTTTATAATCTTTGTAAACGGAAGTAGATGTCTGTGTTGAGCAGGTCAAGAGCTTAAAGGAAGAAGGAAAGTTGGGTCACTTCCACAGAAAACCCATTCATGTCCAGTCCAACTTTAATGATTTTGATATTCCCAGTAACTTGTGTCTCTGTTTTTCCAAGTGTATGACACAGGCAGCCATTTTAAACACATGTCACAAAGAAACAGTGCTGTACTTGTTTTACAGAAACGTCAGCATTATCACTGTCTGTTCTTGCTTTTAGTCAGTGTTTGCCTCATGGCACTTTATGAATAAAATCTGCTACATTTCTTTTATCACAAGTGCATTTATCGTGATCGTAACTTCCTGTACAGTTTATTTTAGCATTACTCCTCCTCTTTGGTTCTGTGCTGGCTGTGATTGGCCAAATACTGAGGAGCACTGGCATCAGTAGTGAAGTTTAGTTATTACTTTGACTGAAGTCAGGGCTTCATCAGTTTATAGTACTCACTGTCAGAGCTTTTCACAAACTACAGTGGCTTTTAAATAACCATAATATATTTCATTTTATGTACAATTAATTGAAATCCTGTCATAGCTGTTGACTTTGTGATAGAAAAGCGGGTTTAGAGTCACTGTCCTTCACAGTCTATTTGAGTTTGTTGAAATCTTGTCGACCAAATGTCAGTTTGTCTAAAAAGGGGCTGGCTTTAATGCAATGCTGCTTGGTTTGTATGCCTCTCATGTATTCCTTAGAGGCAGTTTATTTTGTGTTGGTTGGTAATGCTGTCCCCCCCCACACACACACAAAAATAAAAGAGTTTTTGTCTGTACTTTTTGTGAAATTAACCTCTTGTGTTTATTTTTTGTCTCAGAGTCCTAACCTGTTGAAGTATGGAGCGGGAGGCGGTCCGTCAGAGCCAATCAGAACACAGAGACCAGTCCAATGGGAGCCAGCCCTCTGCCTCTGACTCCGCCCCCCCATCCTCCTCTGCCCCTGCTCCTGTGACCCCCACTCCCCCTCGCCTCACCCCTAACCCTTTACTGTTGGATTGTCCCGCCCCTCTGCCTCCCTCCACCTGCTCCCCTCCTCCGCCGCTCACCCCGGCCCCATCACTGTCCGCGTCCCACATCACCAAAACGTCCACGCCCACCTCCCCTCATCTTTTGGTCCCGGCTCCACCCAAACTGACCTCCACGACGACGCCGACCCTCCGCACCTACGGCCGTCCCATTCTGCCCTCTCCCGCTAAAACACAAACCGCTGCCACCTCGTCGCCCGCGTCCAACACCACTTCTTCTTCTACTGCTTCTCTGTCGACCAAAACCTCCACCACGTTGACCAATGGGAGCTCGAGGATGGTTGCCACGACGACCTCTACTCCAATCACTCCTTTCCATACACCAGCCAGCCCACCGGGGCGACAGGTATGTGAGCTCTGAGTAACTATGGACGTCCCAGTAAAACTTTTATGTATGAGCACTCGCCAAAACCAAGTACCGCCATAAAAACAGACTTTGAGCTAATATACTTTTATTATTTTGAGGCTATGCTCATTTACCAAGTGTTGCTTTAAGGGAAGTTTTAAGCTTTTGTCTCACCTTTTGCCAATTTAGGGGAGTGTTCTAGATAAGTTTTGGATTATGACATAGAGTGGGGCCTCACAGTTAGAATAGATCCCAGCGACGATTGGTGACAGCCTTTCTGTGTTAAAGCACATGACATGCAAAGGTGATGAAAGAGTGTGAATATAGAGCTGTTATAGACTTTTATCACATGTGCATAGACGGCATACTGACCTTTAAACAGTGTCGTAGGCTACGTGTACAGAGATGTGTTGGTTCCCTCAAGCCGTTGACAGACTTATTCAAGGTGACAGACTTATTCATTATACTCCTCTATCACAGTCAGTCATGGGTAAGAGTCTGGGTTGTGTCAATGAAGTCTGATGACTGAGGTTGCGGTCTCTCCAGCAGGGGCATGTCTAGATTTTTTTCTTGGGTGAGGGGCAGATAAGGGCACAGAGAGATTTTTTTTTTAAAACTCTACAGTACTAGTTAATTCCTTCTTAAATGGTTAATACGGGGTTTTCTGGGCCACATGAAAAGACCTCACTTTGGACCCACAAGCTCCACTACCTATATTACTGTAACTAGAGGTGACTCTTGGGTCAGAGCTTTAGAGGCTGTGAACTCAGGAGGCAAGAGAAACATCAGTGGTGGACACATAATGATATATGATTATGTGTTTAGGGGGTCTTTTTAACAGAATAGGTGTAATTTCCTGCATTCAGGTTTATCATAATAGCTGTTTTGATATTACTATAGAGCAAGTACAATTATGGAAACTGTTAATTATACTGACTCCAGCTAAAATATATAAAGATAGACCATCTCTTTTTTAACTTGGACACAACATTTTGTGAAGTGAGTCTATATGTTTTCAGTGTGTATAAAATGTTTTAACCCTATAAAACCATTTGTATCATATTTGCTACTCGAGTGATACCAAAAAAAATCTCAGAAAAAAAATTTAGATTTTTTTTTTTTGATTTTCTTAAAATGTTCTTGCTTCCAAAAAAATTAATTTGCTGGCCATTTTTTAATGAGTCAGGCTTTACAGGGCTACAATGTAACTGTTACTGAGACATCCAATCAGCAAGGGAGGCAAGACTAATGAAAACAGATCTGAGATCAGTTTGATCACTGCTGTGAGAGAGGAACAAAAGAGACACTGTAGAGACTTTTTTCCCCCTTTTTTAACCAAACAAAAAACACTTAATTGTTAGTTTTTTATTTAAGAATTTTGAACAAAACGCTCAATTTATTTAGATTTGATTTTTTTTTTTGATGCCTCTGGTTGTGGGTGGCCAAGTAGATTCTAGGGTTAGCCAGTGACACCACCATGCCACCCTTGTGGCCACGCCCCAAATGTAAAACTTGTTTAAATCCAACTAAAACCTGATTAAATCCATCTGAAACTTTTTTAACGCCAACCTAAACCTATTCAAATCCATCTAAAACCTGCTCAAATCCATTTAACCTGTTGAAATCCAACTTTAACTTGTTCAAATCCAACATAAACCTATTCAAATCCATCTAAAACCTGCTCAAATCCAAATAAAACCTGTTCAAATCCAACGTAAGTCTATTCAAATCCATCTAAAACCTGCTCAAATCCAACTAAAACCATTTCAGATACATCTAAAACCTGGTAAATTTAGCCAAAAGTCTAAAACTTGTGGAATAAGAATAAAATCATAAGAGACGGTCGTCCCTTGGAAATTTTCTTCTCATCAAATGTGTCCTTTTCTGCAAAATGTTTGGACACCACTGGACTAGAGTGTACTGAGACAAAGACAAGACACTATAGATACTAGAGAACAGAAAACAAAACAAAAATACAGCCCAAGTCAGGTTATAATGCAAACACCTGGAGGATTGGTGGTGGAGGCAGAGTTAATGAAGATAAACAAAATAAATGCATAAGCACAAGCATAATGTAGAGAAATGCACCTGTTGTGGTCTTGGTACTAGAAGCAGTACTGATATTGTCACAGGCAGGCATGTATAACTGCCCGTTAATTTTATATTTTTCGAGTGAATGCACTGTCTCTGTCCGACATGTGTCCTGCCTCATGCCTCAGGCTCCAGCCCCTTTGTGATCCATTAAAGATGAGCGACAGAAGAAATAAATGAATATATCTGTATTCATCCAAATTAAAGTGCATTCAAGTAGTTTAGAAGTCTGGTGGTGTAAAGCATGAGGACATTTCCTCCAAAAGACAAGTCTTGAAGTCACGCATGGGAGCACAGGCTAGACCAAACTGAATTTACATGTACGCAAATCCCCTTTTTTTGTGGTTTTATTACCTTGCATTTTAACCCACTACACGACCGTTGGCCTCTGCACAGACTGTGCAGCGTGTGGTAAAACCCAAAACCTGCAAGGCTCATACAAAGCAATAGAGAAAAAAGTTTTGTGGGGAGTGTGGGGATAGTTTCCTGTGCATTTGTGTTTATCACTTTCACATCCTCAGCCACGGTCATACATCAAAGTTTGTCAGCGTGAGAATAAAGCCTGTTTCAAGCTCAGTGTGAGGCTTTAAGGCTGAAACTGACCTGTAAAGATGTACAAACACAAAGACTCAAAGACTATATAATATGTTTTACAGTGTTGTATTTAAATCGTTGTACAAACATACACTCACAATCAGCAACTCTTCAGTGTGTCGTCTCTTTATCACAGGTGTCTCAGTCTCTTCCTGTGGGCACAACCGGCCTGGCTCGAGCCAATCAGAGCGCGGCACCTGTCAGGCAGAGGGTTTCCCAGCAGACACTGCTCCTGGGGAAAGGTCTCAAAGGATCTGGGCCGGACCAAGTGCTCCTGAGAGCTCAGATGGTAAACACCAAGCATATAACGCTTTCCAGAGACTTCACATGGATGAGGACAAGATTAAATTTTGTACACACTTTTAATTGAACTGTCAATAAGACCCGCCCTTTAAAAGCTATGAGCCAATCCCAATCCTTGCAGCAACTGTTCTTCACTTCTTTACACAAGCATTAAAAACTGAGAATATTCTGTGTTTTTATTAAGAGTTAACAGTTCAGGTAAGTTTCCGTCTGATTTGGACGAACGATAATATTCGTACTGTACAGGAAACGAGGCTAATGAGTCCCAGTACCAGAAAGTATCTGGACAACCCTACTGTATAGCACGGTTTGGGAATATTTTACTGTAAAAGATGAACATTAATGACAGTAAAGTAATGTTCAAAGCCTGGCTCATTAGGGTTTTTTATGCAACACCTGGGAACCAACAGGCTCCTCCCTCTTTGTGTCCCTCTGACTGTGCTTTAACCCTCTCTGCTCCTTTCTTCTGCTTCCTCCTGTCTTTTGTTCATCCTGCAGCTGATCCTTACGTCTGCTATGCGACCTTCCTCTTCTTCCTCTGCTCCCTCTACCCCCGCCTCTGCTCAGGTGAGACGTCTGTGACCTCACACGGGATCCTTACAAATAAATGTCTTACAACAGGCATTTTAAATTGCAAGAGTGCATCTGTCTTTCTTAATAATTTATGGATACATTTGATTGGTTAAAATGTGAGCAGAGCTAAATGTTTTATTCACTGTTTCAAGTTAATCTTAACCCGAAAATGCTTTATGTCAAGCCCTGCTGAGAGCTCTACAACTGCATAAGCCTGTTGAACATACTGACCAACGACACTAAAATACATATATATACAATGAAGTATATATAACTTGTTTTAAAGTCTTTCTCAGATAAAAATAGCTACATGTCAATGTTTCATCTGCTGCGTTTATTACCAGGAAGAAGAAAAACAGTGTCTGTCTGTTGTATTGCCTCAAACACAAAGCTCAAAGATAGTCCCTGAAATATACTATCCACTTCACAGGACACTTTAGAGGCAGACAGCAAACACAAACCTGTAGAAAATAATGACCAAAATCAGGACATTGGGTCTCAGTTAAAATATGTCACATGAATGAAAGTTTGTGTAAGACTCTTTGTTTCGTGTCCAGCTGCAGAGTCTGACGCTGAGGCCACCTCCTCCCGGGGCACTCACCATCCCGCCCTCGCTGCGCCTCAAACCCCCGACCTCCACCTCCTCCTCTGCCCCGCCTCCTCTGTCCCGCCCACAGGCCCCCCTCTTCCCTCCGCTCAGGCCGCGGCCCGTCACCACGACGACCACCGACAGCACCTCGGCGACGCCCAGCCGCCACCTGTCCGTCCCACCTCCAAGTACGTTCATGAATACTGTTATACGTTTATCCCAAAGTTTGGTTTAAAGTAGATGTAACTTTAAAAATGAAGGGGCCGGTTTTAAGAGAGCGCCGTTCTCTCCAGGACTGCACCGTGTCCCATCGCGATAGTATTCATCGAAATATCGCTGTATTCTTAAAAATCATCCACAGTTGTCCAAACAAAGCTTTAAATTAAACTGTGGTGTGTACAGTCCTGGTTTAGTCCTGGTTTAGAGCTGGTTTAGTTCTGGTTTAGAGCTGGTTTAGCGAGTAGAACAACATAAGTAATATTCACTGTTTTTGTTCTTAAAAAAACTCATGTCCTGATAATATATTGTTAGTTATTTATGTATAAACCACACACAGAGGCTTCAGAAGGATGAAAAAGGTGATAAATTATGGAGGGAAGAGCTGACATTTCTTAAGTGTGATAACTGTAGCATTAGCAGCAGCAGGGTTCACATCGCCTGGAAGAGCACGTTCTCAGAGGCTTATCTTATGATTTATAGAAAGAGAAACAGTTTATTGATCCAATTCCACAATACAGCCGGTCTATGTTCGGCCCAATAAAGAGAGCTAAGAGTGCTGTGTCATGGGTGACCACACAGTTCCCATTTTACACCAGAATGCAGAACAACAAAGTTATATCACACAAGAAATGAGGATTATTGTTTTGAAGTGCACTAACCAAAAGAACAAACAAACCCTGAGACCCACTCTTACAGCAGCCCCAGAGGAGACCGTCTCTGAGCAACAAGTCCTCTGTGTGACAACCACCCTAACCCTTATGTCCACAGCCTAGCACATGCTTATCCTTCAATCCTTGAAATAAATGTAAAACTATCACTGTTGCAGTTGTTTATCATTGTTATAGTCACTTATAATGGCTGTGGTTATCTTTGTGTATCCGTGCATGTTAGGCTACATATGTAACACTAAGCCAACACTTACACAGGCGTCATACACAAGGGATTTTCATAAACACTTGGTGAAAGATCTATTCATTGATCTGTGTAGAGAATTAGTACATTTTACCTGATGAGGCTCAAACACTGGATCAAATGTAATACATTGTAAAGACAAATGATTAGTTTTCTTCAGTGAGACTCACGCTCACTGTTCAGTATTGTGTTTGTCTGAAGAAATAAATCAAAGTGAATAAAAAAAAATGGTAAAAGATAGAAATACGAGGTCACCTGAGACTTTGAGCTTCAGATTTAATACTCTTTCTTTTTGTTCTGATCAATGTCTTTTGTCTTTCTTCAGCTCTGTATTCTCCAGTTCGGGCCGTCCCTCTCAGACCCCGACTCCTGTCTCCAAACGGCCACCGAGCGGCGCCACCAAGACAGATTCATCCCATCACCACCTCTGCTCCTTCCTCCGTTAACAGACCCATCTCTGGACTCAAGACCTGTTCCCTCTCTCAGTCTATCCTCGGCCAGTCTCCGGCTTCTCCCTTTGAGCGATCGCCGTCTGCGGCTCGACAGCTGCAGATCATCGCTCTTTCTTCCGGCCGTCAGCTCCAAACGTCTGCTAACGCTTCTGCACAAAAGACAGCAGTAGATTCAGAGACGTCCTGCCAAAAAGTGCTTCCTTTGAGCCCGACGTTTCCTAAAACGAGCTCGCCACTGCCCTCACCGACTGCGCACAAGGGAGAGGTAAAAGACACTGAAAAGTTAAAACAAGCATGCAGTGAACAGGGGGCTGTGGCTAAGGATTTAAAAGTGGAAACAGACGACCAAAGAGAGCAAGAGAAATTGAAAGTTGTGACTGTGAAAGAGGACAAAACAGAAACTGCAAAAGCCAGACAAGAAGAAAAAGATGACAAGGAAGCAATGGACGTCACAGAGGAAGGTCAAAGAGGGAAAACAGTAGAGCTGGAAAAGAAAATGGCGGACGAGGAGATGGAAGTAACGGACCAATCAGAGAGCAGGAAATGTCCCGAGCAAAACCAAAATACTAAGAACGATAAAAACTCTAATAATGAGACAAAACCAAGGATTTCAGCCCCAGTCTCTTTAGCAACACCAGTAAAATCTTCCCCTCTTTCTGTACAAAAACCAAACCCGATACCGGTGCCCATTCCCTTAACGGTCTCAGTCAGACCTCAAATAACGCTCTCAGTATCGACCCCCATCCCAGCGACAGTGGCCGTGCTAAACTCGAGTCCTGTGCCGTTAACTGTTCCTGTAACAGCACCGGTTTCTGTTCCGGTCCAAGAGGTGACGCCCAATCAGAGCCAGAGGTTTGCCGAGCTACATTCAACCAATCAGGACGACTTCTGTGAAAATATGTCCATCCTGTCGGACAACCAATCAGGTAACTTCAACTTTCTATGCATTCTCCAAACTCTAATGTTTTTCAGGGATGTCCCACACTTTTTTCAGAACAAATAAAACTAAATACTCACCAGTATTGAGTAGAGTTGTGACGTTCACAAACGAACCGATTCTTTTGAACGGCTCATCAACATGAACGATGGGAGGCGAGTCGCGGCTGGAGGGGAGTTGTTCTTTCTGTCGTTCTATTTTCCTAGGCGTGTCTCACACAGATGAACACAAATGAGCTCCTCCGCGAGAAAAAACAGTTATAGGGGGAGGGGCGACCCAGTGCAGGCCGACACTTTATTGCGTGGTGATATTAGTTATTAGTTGTGCACGCATCCTTCACGTGAGTACTCCAGTGGGGAAAAAACCCTGCGTGCCTCTGTCATTGGGTAGGAGCGGAGCCATGACGTGACATTTCCATTTTAATTATTCTAATTTTATCTACTTTAAATATTTTTTTGTTTTCTATCAAAATGTTCTTGTGTGATAATGTTCTTGTGTGGAAGTGTTTGTAGTAAGAGCTGTTTTGCACAGAAATTCATTGCAGCCGGCTTTGTTTTTGATGTTTATTTGTGAGTAGGTATTGTATGAATAAAATAATTCAACGTAGCTTTACACACACACACTTTGTACTAAATGTAAATCCAAAATACTGATGTCACTGTCTAAGGAGAGGGATTTGTGCAACCCTATGGAATATAGTCCACACATGACAAATGAGGTAATAATCAATATTTCAGAATAATTCAAACTCAGATTTTGGTGTGTGATATCTAAGTTTTAATTATTTAACTACAAATCTCACCTCATCATTCCTCCCAGTGATTATTTCCAGGATAAACTGAGATGCCCCCAAGCTGGCTTCTTAAAACTGACTAAATATTTAAAAAGAGCCAAAAAAGCTGTTTGAACGGCTCTTTGAAAGGAACGGATCGCGAAGATCCGGATCCCCTCAAAGAGCCATAAATCCCATCACCAGTATTGAGTACTCATTTGTGGAAATTGCTCTAGTTCTGGGTGCACGTGGCAGAGTGGTTAGCACTCCTGCCTTACAGCAAGAAGGTCGTGAGTTCAAAACCCGGCCGACCCAAACATTCTCGGCCGACTCTGGTCTTTCTGTGAGGAGTCTGCATGTCCTCCACGTGTTACCGTGGGTTCTCTCCGGGTACTCTGGCTTCCTCCCACCGTCCAAAAACATGCATGTACAGGTTAATCGGCAACTCTAAAGTGTCCCTAGTGAATGAATGTGAATGTGAGAGTGAATGGTTGTCTGTCACTGTCTGTCTCTAAATGTCAGCCCTGCGACTAACTGGCCACTGTCCAGGGTGTACCCTGCCTCCGGCCCAAAGCTGCTGGGATAGCCTCCAGCCACCCGCGACCCCTAATGGGACAAAGCGGTAGAAAATGAATGAATGAATGAATGCTCTAGTTCTACCACTTGTCCTTGAATGTGGTTAAATATTTCTCTGTTTTTGGTCCTGACTGAAGACATTGTTTAGTTTAGTCCTGGTTTAATCTTGGTTTAGTCCTGTTTCGTTTATGTTACTGGGTTTAGTTTAGATCTTGACAGTTTCAGATTGACAGAAAGTATTAACCTACTCTTTTTTCCTGTTTCTGTTTGTCCCAGCTCTGTCCAGTCTATCGTCCCAGTCTCCACCGTCCTCCCCCTTCGTTTCCCCCTCAATGGACGCCCCTCTACCCCCTCCTCCTCCCCCTCAGCCGGACCGTCCCACCGACCTCAGCCTGACGCATAAACAGGACCAAACGCCGAACGACTCACAAAACCACGAGGCCGACGCAGAGCCATTAGAGCAACTTGTCCAATCAGAGGACGAGACGGATGGCTTCGACCAATCAGAGATCGGCCACTGGGAGCCGAGGGCGTGGCCTGAGGGGCAGCAGGTGCTCACTCACCTGGTGGAGGGCTTCGTCATCCAGGAGGGACTCATGCCGTTCCCTGTAAGACACACAAACAAGACACTGCATCACACTAAGGATGATTTAGGGGCAAAGCCAGAAAATTAATTTCTGGGTGTGCTTAAAATAAAACCAGAATTAGAACGTTTTTTTGTTTTTGTAAAATCCAGAGTTACTTTTTTACTAATTTAAAGAAAGGATATTAGTGAAAGAATTGTTTCAGTCTCGTACTAATGTGTCTTTTAGGCTCAGAAAGACTCCCTTTGAGTCAGTTTAATGTGGTTCTCTCTAAAACATGTGCAAAAATATGACTCACTTGTAAAACATAAATAAAAAATAAAGTACATCACATATAAACACCACCAGACTATAGTGCACTTTGAGAAGGATTTTAACACTTAAACCTGTGCTGAAGACTGATCACAAAATCTTCCACAAAATATTATGTTGATTACATTCTTTACAAACTTAAAGTACAAGATCAGTTCCAAAAAATATATAATAAAAATGAATCTGCTAAAAAACAGAACAAAGCCAGAGACACTGCAGGTTTAACGTTATTAACGGCTCTGAAGTATGACAGTGAGCAGTGTGCTTTAGAGAAGAGTCTGAACCGGATTTATGCACCGCCGGATGAAGAGCGCTGTGCTCGCCCATGATCTGAGCACAAACAGGCACAAGGAAAAATGCACTGAACATTTTTTAGCCTTAGTTGTTGAAAATAACTGAAAAGTAAACAATTGGCAGTTTGTGCAGGTCTAGTTCTGGGTTTGTCCTGATTTTTTTTAGGATTTATTCCTAATGCAAGCCTGATCTGGTCCTGGGTTGGACCTGGTTTACTCTTGGTTTAGTCCTTGTTTAGACCAGGGAATGGATTGCCCTGGTTTTGAACTGGTTTTAGTCCTTAGTCCTGGTTGAATTCATCCATCATCCATCTTCTTCAGAGATGGATGGAGACAATTTTAGACCTGAGGGCTGTTCAGTAAGACTAGCTAAGGTAAGCTAAGCTAGGCTTATTTGTATAAGTCTGGCTCATTTTGTTTTTATTTCTGTTAAAACTGGCTCATCCTGAGTCTCGCTCAGTCACTGGAAACTTATGCAGGCGACTTACAGTGCATCCGGAAAGTATTAACAGTGCTTCACTTTTTTCGCATTTTGTTATGTTACAGCCTTATTTCATAATGAATTAAATTCATTATTTGCTTCAAAATTCTACAAACAATACCCCATAATGACAACATGAAAGCAGGTTGTATAAAATCTTTGCAAATGTATTAAAAATTAAACAAATAAAGCACATAAGTATAAGTAAGGTTGATTGGTTAATGCTGAACTGGTTCTTGGTTTAAGCTTAAGGTCCAGGTTAAGTCCAGTTGATCCTGTTTATTTCCAGACCAGACTCTTACTGTTTAACACACCTGTCTTTTACAGGTGAACCGGTCGTCCCTGCTGGTCCCGGAGCAGGTGACCAAACCCCAGGAAGTGAACGGGACCAATGGGAGCGTGGCATTACCGGTGACGACGGAGACCGTGGAGACCAAGAAACAAACGGAGCACTCGACAGACTCCGAGGAAGAGGAGGGAGGAGACACAGAGGACCACAGCTCCAGTAAGAGACTACTTACTGGTGCTTTAATCTCACAGATTCTTCTCTTTCCATTTTATTTTTGCAAACAGCTTATCGTTTTTGGGATTTGAGGCTGAACAGTGAAAAGAGAGTTTGTCTTTGGGTGAACCATGAAAGTTATATGGTTTCTGAGGGAGAAAGAAAACCTGGAGGAGAGCCCATTGAGTGAAGACATTTCAATGGAGCTGGGTAATTCTGGTACAATCATGGAGTAACAGATCCAGTCCAACTACATTTAGAAAGCACTTTAAAATCAACAGAGTCAAGCCAAAGTGCTGTACATTAACATCACAGACATCAAACACAAAAGATAGCAACATATGACCTGAACTCATCATCTCACAACATCCCGTTTGCACAACAAACAAAAAAAAAAATACACATACCCCATAAATCTTTGCCACAAACACCAAACGCGTGGGCACAGTGATCCACCTGGCCTCACACAAGGAACCAGCGCATTCCCGGGTTAACAGCCACTACCTATTTATACCTGTAACCTGTGGGCTGACAGCAACACCCGTTACACTAATAAAATAAAACAAGTAAGTAAAATAAAACAAGTAAGTAAAATATAACAAAATAAAATAAAATGAGTAAATAAAATATAACAAAGTAAAATAAAACTAGTAAATAAATACAACAAAATAAAACAATTAATATAAAAAAAATAATATAATAAAATAAAATGAGTAAATAAAATATGACAAAATAAAATAAAACTAGTAAATAAAATATAACAAATTAAAATAAAACTAGTAAATAAAATACAATAAAACTAGTAAATAAAATACAACAAAATAAAATATAACAAAATAAAATAAGTAAATAAAATACAACAAAATAAATTAAAATAAGTAAATAAAATAAAGCAAGGACATAAAATAAAGACACTGTGTTAAAAGATAATAAAAAATGTGTTTTAAACGGTTTTAGGTTGTGAAAGAAACCTGGAGAAAAAACAGATAATGAAAGGTGGCTCATGTGAGAAAAGAGAAAGTTGTGAGAGTTAAAGCTCAGTGTTTTGTTGTCACTGTAACACGTCTGAGTAAAGCTCGTCTCTCTTTGTCTCAGGACCCAGTCACAGAGATCGCGCCGTGCTGCACTGTCAGTTCTGTGGGAAGAGAGGCCACGCTCACAACTTCATGCGGTCCAAGCGCTTCTGCTCCACTTCCTGTGCTCGAGGGTGAGACTGAGTTACTTCTGGCTCGAGTTGTTACAGTAAACAGGTCGGTTTCATTGTGCAGACACGTACCACGTGACTTTTGTGGCCCTCTGACAGGAAGTGGTGTGTAGCCGCTGCAGGAGCACAATCAGGTGTGAAAATGTAGAGCGATATCAGTTTTAACACCAGCGCAAACGTGAAGGATTTGATCTAAAATGTAATAAATAAAATTATCTAACATTTAGATTTGAAATGAGGCAGAAAGAGTTTTGTTGTTCAAATCAAAAACTGACAGCTTTTAAAGACAAGTCAGGGCCAAGATGATTTATTAGAAAAGTCAAATTTACTTTTATTTTTCATCACTCTCCTGAAGCCATCCCCCATACAATGAAATTAAAACTTTAGCACTATATATATTTTTACCATAAATAATCAACTTATGCCTTTCTTTTTTCTTCTTTTTTCTTGTCACTAAGCAGCCCTTTTTGTTTTTTGAGGACAGAGTCTTGACTAATTATGTCCAACAGTTATTTTTTACATTAAAGCCAACCTTAGTTTGAAATGACCACTGAAGGATTCTATTTTACGCAGGAAAAAGAGTCCAGTGTCCTTGATTTATAGGTTATAAGTATTTTTAAGTTTTCTTTACCATATTTAGATGAAAGAACCATCATGTCAGGACAAGAAGCAGCAGACGAGATGGTGCTTCATCTTAAAACACATGCTCACACTTACTTTTCTATTGTATTGTAACAGCTACTGTTTTTTTTTGTTCTTGGATGTGGAGTCTTATGTGTGGTTTAAATTTCTTCTATGATCTATGATCTCGTGTCTGTTGTGAAAAAATACTGTGTTTAAGCAGAAAATGCAGAAATTGAATAATGTCCCAATACCATCTTTATTTTTCTTCTTCAAAACAATTATAAATAGTTAAATGTATGTGTTGCAATAATCAGTAAAGAAGCAGGAAAAGTCCAAGCAGTAACTAATGGTGAGCATAGAAGCCTAGTATGTTTTTATTAAAGATAACTTTTTAAACTGTGTACATACACCCGCTCCTGAGAGTCTCCAGCCCTGGTCATCAGCCTTGACTCGACTGGAGGTCACAATCCAAAATCTTATTCAACAACACTAGACAAAACCAATCTAAAGACCAGACCAAAGTTTCATTCTGAACTGTGCTATAACTTTTGGACTTGTGTTTTTTGTCTCAGGTTTAATGTGCGTCTGACGAAGCGGCTCCGAGCGCTGAGCACAGGGAGTCGGTCTGAAAGGCCTCGTCCGGCCCTGAACCGAGCCGAGTCAGTGCCGGGGAAACCTCTACTGCTCAGACTGGTACGTTATCCTCAAGAGAAAAAATCTAATGAAATCTTAAATCAGCAAGGGAGTCTGAACAGTCTGTTAAATGACTCCCTATAATGTAGATAACTGCAGGTCTCTAGAGTTTTCTGTTTGAAGTTTAGAAATGAAAAACAGGTTTCAGTTGGATTAAAACAGGTTTTAGTTGGATTTGAACAGGTTTAAGATTTTAGATGGATTTGAGCAGGTTTTAGTTGGATTTGAACAGGTTTCATTTAGATTTGAACAGGTTTCAGTTAAGTTTGAGCAGGTTTCTGTTGGGTTTGAGCAGGTTTCTGTTGGGTTTGAGCAGGTTTCTGTTGGGTTTGAGCAGGTTTCTGTTGGGTTTGAGCAGGTTTCAGTTGGGTTTGAGCAGGTTTCTGTTGGGTTTGAGCAGGTTTCTGTTGGGTTTGAGCAGGTTTCTGTTGGGTTTGAGCAGGTTTCTGTTGGGTTTGAGCAGGTTTCTATTGGGTTTGAGCAGGTTTCAGTTGGATTTGAACAGGTTTCAGTTGGATTTGAACAGGTTTCAGTTGGATTTGAACAGGTTTCAGTTGGATTTGAACAGGTTTCAGTTGGATTTGAACAGGTTTTACATTCCTGCAGCCTCGAGATCTGTGGAAAGCCGGTCGTCGAGAGAAAGATGTGAAAGAGAAACCTCTGGTCGCTGCAGAAGAAGAAGACGAAGAAGAGGAAATGGAGCTAGAGGCCGGCGCTGACGAGGACGACGAAGACGACAGACCTGAGGAAGAGGAGGAGGAGGAGGAGGAAGGGGAGGAGGAGCCTCCTGCTGCTGCCATGACTACCACCAACACAAACACCACCACAGTCACCATTACAGCGACGACGGAGAACAGGGTCCAACACAGGCCGAGGAGGGCGTCGGCTCCAGCCGTAACCACGACGACGCCCACGACCACGTTCAAACCTGCGCCGTCGCAGTGGAGCGTGGAGGAGGTGACGGCCTTCATCAACACTCTGCCAGGTGAGGGAAAAACAGGCAGCTGTGTTAAGTTGTGTTACTGCACTGAACTAGGTCATGGTATTGTCCAGCTTAGCTCTTTTGTGACCCCTTCACCTTTTTGTCTTTTCCCTCAAACAGTGGTCTGCGTTGTGTTTGAATTATTGAGTCTTTTTGTGCTGTTTAAAATCTGGATTCCTCACAAAATATATTAAAGCTATTATAGAGCAGAAATACAATAATCATTCATTTATCCCTGAAATGATAGAGTCCACACTGCTACAAAAACTGTCCAAGGTCAGCACTGTTGCCTCACTGCAAATTTGTTTTGGCTTTTATGCTGAGTCAGTCAAACGAGGAGTGTAAGCTGCTCTAAACACAACTTCCAACACCATCACATCAACACACATCATTAAAACACTGCTCACTGCGCTTCTCTCAAAGATCTTGATTTGAACAGGTTTTAGTTGGATTTAAACTGATTTAAATAGTTTTAAACACGTTTTAGGTGGATTTAAACATGTTTTAGATCTGTATAATTAAGAGTATTGCAGATGCCTGTGTAGAGTGTAGTTCCCACTTATTCCCACTAGATGCTCTTCAAATCTAAATCTGACCTACTTTATTGTGACGTTATTGTCAGTGCTTCTTGTGTTTCATACATAATAAATCATGAGTCATTTCCACAAAAACCTTAGTAAAGTCTTATGTCTTTATTTTGACAACTACAGGCCTTCCTTAATGCTTTCTACTTTATGTTAATGCTTTGTTAACCAGGAGCTAGAGGCACGTACATTGACCCATTTGTTAAAAACTTAAGAATATGTATTAGGACTCTATTCCCAGACAGCATGCTTTAGTGTTTTTATCAGATTTGTGGTTCATTTTCATTCATTATTGTCTGAATATGATCATTATTAGTGTCTCCAAAAATACAACAATTACTAACTCAAGCTGATCCACTTCTGCTCAGTCTGTCATTATGATTTAAATGTTCGCTGTAAAGTCCTAACGATGAGCAGATGACACTCAGCTTCTCACGATTAAAAGTTTTGCAAAGTGCCTCTAATGTCAGCGAGAGTGAGATCATTACAAACATCTGGATCAGAAAACAAAACACTGGGAATTTCTTTGCTCGGAGCTGAATAAAGTCTAACTGAGGTGAACGCAGCTTTAATTATATACATGTTTTTGGTTTACCATACTGCCAAACAAAGCCTAAATATACAGATCTTGAAATTACAAAAAGTCTGGGTTGTAATTAAAGTCAAAATCCTTCTTTTTGACCATGTTTTCTTCTTAAATGGCCACAATTTGTTTTTCTTTTACAATGATTTCCACTCATTCAGTTGCAAACCTGTCAGATTAATTGTTTAGCTGAAAGAAGTAATAATGTCATTGTTCTCTACATTGTCCCTTTAAATGTACAAATCTGGTGCAGCTCTCTAAACCTGGAGTTTAAGAAGCTGAGAATAAGCCATAAACAATCTCTTTTGCACACAACACAGTGAGTTTTGATTAAAAAAATAGAAGGGCTTGCTTGTATCAAACTGTGCCGTAAACTTGAACAGTAAAATGTCTCTTGTGTAACTCGTCCTGTAACTTTAGGAACTGTTTTTTCTCGTTGCAGGCTGCGGGGACGTGGCTGAAGCTTTCCGGGTGCAGGAGATCGACGGCCAAGCGCTGCTGCTCCTCACCGAAGACCATCTGATGACCAGCATGAACATCAAACTGGGACCAGCGCTCAAGATCTGCGCTCACATCAACACGCTCAAAAACCCGTGAAGGACCGATCGACGGGACGCTTGTGCAGAAGTCAAACAGACACCGATGAAGATGGGAAAGGGTCGGGCTTGAAAGACAAACAGAGACGAAATGAAGCAATATCGATGAACAGCAAAGAAATGATTAAAAAGGAAGTGGATTAATGCTGAACAGAAAAAGAGAGACGGGAGAAAGGCAATAAAAAGGGCAGAAAACGACAGAGTAATGTGAAGTATAAGCTGACACCAACTGACTTTTGGATTTAATTGACATGTCAAAGGTCATGGGGTCAAGAGTTGTCCTGCTCAGACTCTTGTGTTTGTTTTCTTTAAATTAATTGAACTTTTAATCAGTCTTGGTACGAGCCGGGCCTTTAAGAGCCACTTTTGAAAGCTTTTTTAATTGTTAAATGAAATGTACAGAAGTGCACAAGGGTCAAAGACACCTCGAAAAAGAAACGGGACAGTCCTGTACATGTCACTTGTCCACAGAAAACCGCAGCACGTATATTACTTTTATAAAACGTTGTTACCTGTAGCAACATGTATATTTCTTAGATTTGTCTTTTTAAATTATTTCTTAATATGTTTTTCTACCAGCTGCTAATTTGTGTCATTGTTTGCTTAAATTGTTTAAAAACGACAGCCGTGTCATTTTAAATAGCCACAAAAAAAGGATTATGGGTAATAGTCTTCAGTGAAATTTAAGATCTGATTCCCACGCATTACTGGAGAATTGGGAAAGTACCTTAATGTATACTTTACAAAACAAAAAGGCAATTGTAAAGGAATTTAAAGTTAAAGAAACCCTATGTAACTTTTAGCCAGCAGAGGGCGCAGATCCCTCTCTGCAACCTCACTGTAACTCGCCATTTTTGTTAACAAGTAGAGACGTTTAGGCAGGTTTGGAAGAAAGAGCATGTTTCATTGTGTCATTTTAGTGTATTTTGTAGAAATAGGACTATGTAGGGTTCAGTGCATTGACCTATTTTCTTTATTATATGTGTCAAGTGGTATAGTCTCACTCACAAATCTGTCCCGGGACAGGAGAGTTACATTGGAGGTGTCCAGCTGTGTCAGTGAGATAGACGTGACTCTACAGACCTCATGAACCATCTAAATGAGCGTGAGAAGAGGTATGTTTGGGTTAAAAGTTACGCACTGTGGCTTTAAGTTTTGACTAATGTGCTCTATTAAAAGGCCCAAAATAAAATATTCTCACTGATACAGTTCCTGACCAGGGACATGGACACATCGCGAGAGATTAGTGACCACCACACAACGCATCTAATAAAGAAAATAGCTCGATTTACTGAACCCTACAGAGTCATATTTTTACAAAATACACTAATATGACAATGAAACATGTTCTTTCTTCCAAACCTTTTACATTTAGTCATTTAGCAGATGCTTTTATCCAAAGCGACTTACATGAAGCTTCTATTTACCAGTGTTACAGCTGGAACACCACTGGAGGCAAGGAGGGTTAAGTGTCTTGCCCAAAGACACAACGACAGTATGAACTGTGGGGAGAGAGGGAATTGAACTGCCTACCTTTCGGTTAAAGGACAACCGCTCTACCACTGCGCCCTCTTTCCCTTGGATCGTCTCTTGTTGTGAACAAACATCGTGCTGCTGACAGTCCAGTTGCACAGAAAGAGATGTGCGCCCTCTAATGGATAAAAGTAATACAGCGCTGCTTTATTTATGTATACTACAAAATTTGACACAATGCCAAATCAAATCAAACATGATTATTGACCAACTGTGACCAATGACCCCCCTTTGGACAGCCTTTTTTATGATCTGACATAAAAGTTTATGTACAAATGACTTATTTATTCCCAGTAAACTTACATTTGCACCAGCTTTGACATGTTTTCTTGTTGTGAGCTGCCACCACTGCTCTTTTCTTCCATGACCTTTGACATCGCTGTGTTTCATGAAAGTCTACTGAGATGTATTAAAACGAATCGGAGGCCTTTGAGACGCACAACACCGGAGTCCGTGACAAATTTCACTGTTTTAAAACCTGTAGCAGAAAACTGTGGGGTTTCTTTTGTAACGTTGTGTATATTCATTTGCCGTCGGAGAGTGTAAATCTAAAGCTATTTCAAGAAGGATTTCAAACATTTAATATATGAATTTGTCTTATTTTTTTTTTCATTATTTTTTTTTTTTTCTTTTTTAGGACATGACGACAAATCGTTATGGCGTAGCTAACATAACCGCTGTGTGTCCCTGAAAATAACTAAACGTAGACTCTGTAAGTGATTCATGAATGTTTTATATCACTATACTCTGTGGGTGGAACAGTCACATCAGGATCGAGACTGCTGTCTTTAATCGTCACATTTTTATGGTATCCTGCTTGAAATTATTTAATAAATGAAAAAATAAATAATCACACTGTTGCCTTTATTCTATTGAAAAACCCGTCTCTGTGAGAGACTATGTGATGGGCGGAGCTTTCTCATCTCATCATCTTAATATTCAAACCTTTTTTTTTTCTTAGATTCTTATTTTAGTATGCTAATGAGTTTCTTACACTCCATGTATAATTAGGTTAGATATTTAAATGTAAAACCATGACTTTAAAGCTCCACTGCTTTATTTTAAAGACTCCACTCTTCCCCAAAAGCAGCCGAGGGACCTCTCTTGCCTTTCTTTTATAAAAAAAATTAAGCAGACCAATTTTTCGGCTAATACTAATACATAACACAAAACTGTTTAGAGCTCAGCGACAAAAAGTGTTACAACAACAATCATCTGATTAAACATTACGTGATTAAATTGACAGTATTTATCCTCGTTTTACATTTTACAATGTTTTTTCTTTATTAAGCTTTTCTGTGTTAAAAAACATATTCAGCTGAAAAGACACTTTATCGGCAGCTATTAAACTTTCTGGAATGTCATATGACAAGCTGATGTTGACCAATGGGAGCGCTCCTTTTTATGGGCATGTTTTTGGGAAAGGTTTTTTGTTCCTGAGTAACTCATCTATTATCCTCTATAATAATTAGTACAAAGTGTGTTTAACATAAATGGTTTGTTTTTACAATAAACTACTTCAGGTTTAAACTTTCCACTTTCCCTCAGCTATAAGAAAAGAATATCAAGTACAGTCTGGTTAATTAGAAGAGGTCAAAAATTATTGAGAGGACAGGATTAACAAATCTGTCCAAACTGACGAAGGTGCATTTCAACGATGGAGGTGTGTGTTTATGTCACTAGCAAACAAAAAAAACTTTACCTTATTACATCCACTGTGGCTTATATGATGGGATCTTTAAACACATTGTCTTTTGTTTTTTTGAGGAGTGTTTTTGAGGGTAGCTTTCAGGTAATCACAACCCACAGAAAAACTGAAAATAGTAGCTGACCAGGTTCCATATTACGCAATTGTGGCCGTTCATATTGTGCCAAAGTATGCTCCAATATAAATAGAGATGTAAAATCCTACAGAGAAAGTATATATTGACTATTGTTCAACAGTTTATGGCTTCTGCAGTTTTAACAGTTTTAATGCCTCATTGAAATTAAACTAACAAAGTGTGTGTTCCACCAGCAGGGGGCAGCAGAGAAACAGGTGAGAGACAATGAGGAGTAATGTGTCTTTTGTTTAATTTTTTTTAAACAGAATTGAGATTCCCTTCACCTACATCCTGCAGCTCTCCGTCTGACGTTTCTCTCTTTTTGAATCGTCTCACTCTGTCTCTGGTTTGAGTTAAACAGTGATTGGCTGCAGGTTTGGAGAAGGTCTGCGACACACCCAGCGATAAACCTCACCCAGAGACTCATTTCTCGTTTGTATTTCTTAAACGTATTTAGAAGCTGTTTTGAAGTTTTAGGAGATTAGGAACTGCGTCATTATTGATGAAAGATAGATTTTGGGGGAATACTTTACGACAAAATACAAAGAAATCAACGACAAAACCTTTGGCACCTGCATCAACAAAGGAGTCGAGGTAAGAAAGAGAAAACTACTCTTTTATTAAACATAGATTAAAGGAGAACAGAGAATACATTTTCTGGTATCCCACCCTTTTTTATCCTTACAGAAGATCAAACTTAGATCTGTATTTGACTCTACATTAGCCATATGAATCTTTGTTAGCCCAGACGTTTAGGTTTTATTGGACATTTGAGGTAACTGAATGAATGCTCTGTTGCTTTAGTAAAAGTGAGCCACAATCAATCACTTACTTCTCCTTTAAACTGGTTAAAAATAATGAAAAACTGGCCCAGACTGATTATTATTTTCCTGTTTAGTTATAGTAGGATTGAAATTTTCTCATTTTCTCATCATCAGACATATTTCCAGTGGGTTTGTTTACAGAAAACAGCTTGTCCCTGCAGGGCTACTGTAGATGCTACAGGCTGTAGAAAAGGAGGGGTGTCACTAAATGTCACCAAAAATGAAACACTTCACCTTTGAACGCATTTTGTAAGATTTAAGAAACAAGATTTGTGTAAAAGTTAAGCGCAATAATCTTTTTAGAATTGTATTTTAATTTAATCACTCAACAATATATGAAAAAACATGTCAATTGTTTATGTAAAAAGGAAACTCTTGAATTTATAACTTATTTTGTTCCTCAGCTCTACAAACCAGAACACAGCATCTCATCCCTGAACACCCTTCCTTTTTTTGGGACCAGACCTTGGCACTTCTCTTTCTGTCGTTACGTTATTACATCATCATGGCATACATGTGCAGACAGATCACTGGATCCATCGCCAGCTGCTCGGGCTGGGTCGGCCTCATTGTCGCCACCGCAACCAACGACTGGGTGCGCACGTGCGACCACAGCGTGGCCACGTGCGTGCGCATGGACGAGCTCGGGTCTCGAGGTCTCTGGGCCGAGTGCGTCATCTCGCCGGCGCTTTACCACTGTGTCACTCTGGACCAGATCCTCACATTGCCAGGTCTGACCCCGCCCACTTTACCTTATATGGACTTGGTAATAAGACCTTATTTAAAAAAAAAATACTTTTTTATCTTCTGGCTGGAGTCTTAAGCCCCTCCCTCTAAGCACAGGCTGCTCTAATTGGTCAAACTGCCAGTGTCAATTACCTTTTATGTGCAGGTCTGACCCCGCCCCCAATACCTTTTATGGATATGGGTTAGGGTTCGCTTGAAATTCTGCTCAAATAAGACTACGCAAGTGTAAGAAATACCGGTTATTTTTTATCCCTTTCCAGGTTTGACCCAAGGATGTTTTTATAGAGATATGTCACAAATTAGGACTCAATGAAGGTACTATAAGCCCAGCCACTGTTGCCTGAGCCCTTCAAAATGACTATTTATGAATCAAAGGTCTCCTAGAATATGGTTAGAGTGGACAAAGAAAAAGCAAACATTATTTTAATGTCCTGGCATTTGTATCTGTAAACAGTCTGCTCTGATTAATTAGAATTGTTTGTATGTACATGTAGTTTCTTTATTATATATTGATACATTCATACATAGCAAAAGTCTAACTAAGGTTAGTTTGATGCTTTTGTGGCTTTTTGCACGTTTTATTCTAGATTTCTCTCAGTGTGGTAAACTTTAGAAGAAACAGAAGACAATGCTTATAATCCTGGTTTAGTCCTATGATTAGTCTTGATTGAGCATTTGCAATTAAATATGTCTAAATGACCTAAACCCTAAAGTGTCAGTGGAGAACATTAAACAGACAATGTTCTGAAATGTACGGCTAAAGCAGAAGTAAAAGACGTACATTCCTCTCTTGCTTCATGTGCAACTCCTTAAAGTGAAAAGTGAAGATAATATGATCCAGATAGAGTTTCACAGATTAACAGTATCTTCCACAAAACACTGACTCTGCAGTTTGAGCAATTATTGACATCTACATTTCATAAACCCCCATAAATCATCCTCAATAAATGTGTTTAATTGGAATCATACAAAACATTTTATATTTGTGGTTTTGTCCTGATACGTTCTGGTTTAGGTTTAGTTCTAAGTCCTGTTTTTTTGTTTTAGCTTTAGTATTGTCTGATTTTTGACCCTTGATAGTTGCAGGTTTAGTTTTTTGCAGGGATGACAAAAATAAAATCAGGTAGTGCCACGTTAATCATATAAACTGTGAATAAAGGAGGACAAAACTAAGAATTTAATCAGTTTAATCCCATTTTACACATGTATTAATACTTTGCATCCCATTTGTGAAAGTTGACTGAAGTAGAAAAAACAGGACTAAAGCAGGATTGAACCAAGAACTATACCAGGTCTAAACCCTGAATAAAACCAAACAAGGACAAAGTTGTAGTTAAATCAATAACTTAACCATAAAACAAGGTCTAAACCAGACTTTCCTCTCCCCCAACATTAGCCCTGGAACCTCTCCTGCTTTTCTTTTACTAAAAAAGTAAAACCGCACCAACATACTAATACATTAAATCAAACTGAAACTGACCGAAAACATTTAGCTCCAACTTCAGCGTCCGAACGACAATTTAAATTAAACCTTTCGTGATTGAAGCCAATATTTATCCCTGTTTCATGTTGATTCTTTTTCTCTTTATGTTTTTTCTTATTTGGCACACTTCTCTGTAGCTCAACAGCGAATATAAACTTTCTCTGTTTTATCAGCAGCCATTACTTCCTTGTTGACATCAGTGTCGACCAATGGGAGCACTCAATTTTCCAGAAGCCAGCTGTGATTGGCCAAAGCATCTTATCATAAAACATAGGTGTTAAGTCTCACAAAAGGTATATATTTCTTAATATCGTTCTTGGGTATATCTAAAAAGCATGTGTTGGCGAAAGGAAGAAAAAGAGGTCTCTGAAGCATTAAAAACCATCTCCAAAGACTATCAGACTAAAGAAAGCGATTCAAAAAACAGGTTGGATTTGATCTCAGCCTGCGTTTACTGCCTAATACTGGTGTTCACACAGACACCGATTTTGTGTAAATAATGTAAAATAAATGTTAAGCGTGGTTCAGGTGTAAATAGAGTTGAATGAGCCACTGTAAGGAGATAAATAATATGTGTTGTGTGCGTACATTCTTGACTGAAAGCTTTAAACTCTCCAGATGCTTCGGATAAATCCTTTACCCTTTTTTCTCGGTCTGTTTCTCTCGCAGTGTTTCACCTTGTTATGTTTCAAATGCAAAAATATTCAAAGTGATCCTTATACTTTTAGATGATAATTGGTAAAGATATTTTTTTTTATGCATAAATCAAAAATAATCACTAATTTGCAGACATAGTACAATCTCCATTCTGGATCAGTTCCTGTTAATTCCTGGTTTATTGTTGGTTAAATACTGGCTTTTCTCAGGTTTTCAGTTTAGTCTTGCTTTTAGTTTTTTAATGCCAAAACTTAACCAAACATAGACAGTAGCACTGAGTCTTAATATAGTATCAGCCCTGTCCTGCTTTAGTCCTGCTTTTAGTCCAGTATCCTCACCAATAGTTCTGTTTGTGTGTTAGTCCTTAGTTTTGTCCTGCTTTTAACCAGATTTGGTCCTGATTCAGACTTGGCTATAGTCTTAGGTTTAGTTGTCTCTGGTCTTGTCGGCTGTTCAGTCCATGTTTAGTCCAGGTTAAGTTGTGGTTTCAGTCCTGGTCCTGGGTTTAGTAAAGCAAACGTTGGTGGCTCAAAAACATGTCCATTTCGCGTTAGACTCTTACAGTATTCATGGTTGTCCGTTGTGTTTTGTTGTGTCCCAGCCTACTTACAGACGTCCCGGGCCCTGATGATCACGGCCTGCCTCCTGGGGCTCCCCGCTCTGCTGCTCGTCCTCATGGCCATGCCCTGTTTCCGGCTCCAGGCCGACACCTCCACCGCGAAAATGCAACGCTCACGAATCGGAGGAGTCCTCATAATCATCATGGGTAGGCCTAAGGCTTACAGAAAGTCCTGGTTTAGTTTAGAACTTATTGTTGAGTGTAATTCAAATTTGAGTCCTGTTGTAGTCCTAGATTTAGATCAAGTTTTGGACTGTGTTGATTCTTGAGTTTAGCTTCTCACTGTAGGCCTGGTTTATTGTCAATCTTAGTGCTCATTTAGTATTGGCTTAAGTCTTAATTCTTGTTTAGTTACAGTTTAATCTTGGATTCTGTCTTGGTTGAGTCCACATTTAGTCCTGGGTTAGATCGCTGTATTAAACCTGGTTAACTTAGACCTTTATTCCCGGGTTAAGTCCTGATTTAGTCTTGGTCTGGTCAGAGACGATTAAACCAGTGTCAGTGCCTTTAGGCCCCGCCCCCTGACCCTCTCTGCTCTGATTGGTCGTTTTAATCCTCTGTTCATCCTCAGGTGTGTTCGGCGTCATCTCCACCGTGTGGTTCCCGATCGGGGCGCACCACAACGAGGTCCTCATGTCGTTCGGGTTTTCCCTGTACGCCGGTTGGGTCGGGTCCGGCCTGTGCTTGCTGGGAGGGGTCATCATCCTCTGTTGCTACGGTAACGACCCCTCACTGCCGACCCGGGAAGGCAGCTACTACTACTCCAGATCGAGGGGCATCGCTCTGCCAGTGGACCCCCCCGCCAACCACGCCAAGAGCGCACAAGTCTGAGTCATGCACGCTACATTTGTGATTACAGGTCACTTATTTTGCTCTTCATCAGACACTAATATTAGTTTCCATTAAATACAAATTGTAAAGGGAAATTTGAAAAAAAAAAAAAAATTAAGATTATTAAAGCTCAAACTGCCTGGTTTTCTTTTTTTGTCCCTGTCTCAGACTCCACTCTCCCCCAACAAAATATTAATACTTTACACCAAACTGAAGTTTAGAACTGTCTGTAAACTTTAGCTGTCAAAACAACACTTATGTCCTCCTCCCTAAATATTGAGTGATCCCCGTTTTAAGTTTCAGCATTAAAAAAATTACACAATTACACAAATATGCACAAAACTGGATGTAACTCACTGACAAAGGGCAGTTATGTGACCTGTAATATACCACTACAATGTCTGGGTTAGTCCTTTTTTAAACAGCTGTATGTAAATGAGTTTTGGAATTGTATACATTAATGTTGGTGATGTTTGTGCAGTTTTACAAACCCAGTTTCTTTTTTTGACATTTTACATATAATCTCTAATTATATTGTTGCATTGTATTGATTTAATTTTTGTTTAGATCCTTTTATTCTTGGTCCATTCTTGCATCTTGGTTTAATCCTGGATCATTCCTTTTTTTATATTAAAATGTATTTTCTTATACAGTAAACACTCATTTAATACTTTTTCAACCTTTGGTAAAAAAAAAATAAAAAATTGTAATCCCATTAAAATAAACAGTTTTTATATGTTTTTATTTTTTAAACAGCTTCTTACAACCTTTGTTATATTGTCTGGCTTCTAGCAACAAATAAAATAAACCACAAGAATTACCAATCGTACCACATCCTCATTTTCACACTGTTGGAAAAAACACAATCACTCAAATGACAAAACACAACACGATCAGTGCTTTATTTTACACACATCACATGAAGGGGAAATGTGTAACATTCATGCACTTTTAAGAACTGCCTCTGAAAGGATTAAACCAAACAAAAACACAGTTAAATTTGTTAATGTACAGTAATCATTTATAAACCATACAGATGAACAAAGAGGACCCAGGACTTTAATTAATGAAAGGTGGGTCTTAATTTATGGTTTTCTTTGATAAAAATTCTGTTTCGATCGATCCAGGTGACCCACAACTCTCTTTATAGACATTTACAAAACTGACACCATTGTACTGCAGTAACATAAGCATTGGTATTATCCAGATGGAGAAAAATGCATCAGAGTTTAAACCTTTACATTTTTCTGTGAAGCACATGAGCTGTTTGTGTGTTCCACGTCACTCCAAATACATTTATATGACTATAACGGCAGCATTCATACAGTCAGGTTTGCAGCTTTAGGGAAGTGTAAATGTTGCAAAATGCTAAACAGGAAGCTCTCATCTTAACAGTCTTTCATGAGAAAGCACAGGTCCTCCAAAAACTATATGTGTATCACTCATAAAGCAGCTAAATAGTCACTTTTGTATGTTTCCCACAAACTGACAACACACACTTGAAGTCAGTTGGTTTCCATATTTAAGCTAGTTTTTGATGAATTTGTGATTTCTGGTGGCGAATGTTCTTTTGTCCACTGAAAATGTGTTGCTTTGTATTTAACATATTTTGCCCAAATGTTATTGCAGCAGTTTACAATACATACAGTAAGGGTAAGTTCTTCTGAGCTGTATTGGGCCTGATACAGTGGAAATATACTGTAGTATCCACTCTCCGCCTTCGACTCAAGGTCAAAGACTGTATATAAAGATGCACCAAGAGAGCGTTTACTATCTTAGCACCATAAACGGGTGAACAGCTCCAATTAAAACCCAAACGGACTGCAGATGTTCCAAACAGTTTATAAATTTGCAAGAAAAATTTTTATGTAACTTAAGCGTTCCCAAAAGTGGAAACAAAAAACAAACCAAACCATTATTGTCCAGCAAAACAAAGTCAAACATGGAGCACTGACAGCGCCATCTAGTGTGTTTCTTGAGAAAGGCAGTTTTTTGTCAGTTGGAGCCATTTGGTGGACGCTCACTGGTTTTCTATTTTAGTGAGACCTAAATGCAGCTATAACAGTTATAAACTCACTGTGGTTTGTTAAATAATTAGAAATAAGGATTGTGAGTTACTAGTATTCATCATATATACAGAAAGATAAACCCAATTTCTGCGATCACTACAGTAATCACTTAAGAAAAAAGGCTCATATACTTATGTTTAACAAAAACAACAAACTCTTTAGTACTCAAAAAGTCTTAAATGCAGAAAGTAGTCCGACAGCCTGTATGATTTCAGGTCTCTCTGCTTCAGTGAAGGCACTTAAACTATTTTTTCACTTGTTTTTTAGTCGTCATCAAAGAAGCCCCGATTGGTCCGTCCTCGTGAGCTCTTGTTCTTGGCCCTTGGTGCAGACTGGTATCCATATTCCCCATCGTCCTGCTCCTCTTCCTCCTCCACCTCTTCTTCTTCGTACTGGTTTTCCTGCCACGGCTGCTGCGTCCCCTGTCCGTACTGGTGGCCCTTCTCATCGGGCGCAGACCAGCCCTGGTAGGGCTGCTCGTCCTGCCCCTGAGGGGAAAAGTCGGGGGAGAACGTGTCGTCGAGGTGGTCGTCGTATCGCTGGTAGGTGCTGGCGTGGGCTTGTTCCTCGCGTGCGTTTAGCTCCAAAGTGCTGTGCCACATGCCGTAACAGCCGTAGATTATCAAACCTGCAGAAGACACAGAGACAGTGTTGTGTACAATGGTAAAAAAGAAAGATTACTTAGCTATGACTCTCACTGGACTATGCCAGAAATGGTTTATGTTTAACAGCACGTTTCTTTCTGCATCACTTTTATTGATAACAAGCACATTATATTAATAGAATAAGCCATAAACATGCAAAAATAGATCAAATATATATTTTTTGTTTAAAACTACTGTAGTCCAATATAATGGACAAGAAGAAGAATACAGGAAACTGTTATAGATGGAGCCAAGAAAACTGTCTCATTCTAAACACCTCTAAAGCTGTATCTGAACTAACGTCCAATAGTTAAATCAAATAAACCAGGTCTAAACAAGGACTTTTCTCTGTGTTTGATCAGTTTGATTTCAGGCTTTACAGAGTAAAGTACCCTCACACACAGTAAATGTCACATAATGTAACTGCATTAGCACTCCTAAATCCGATTAAAAGAAATGATAGTGTTATAAATAACAACCAGATAATGTTAGAGCGTCATAAAGTACTGTGAATATACTAGGACTGGTTTCGTTTTTTAGCCATCAGAATAAAAGATAGTAAACATATTGTTATGAAGAGCAATGAGTTGGATGCATTATCTTGCAACTGTTAGTAGAATTATACTTTAATCCACTTTATCCACTTTTGTTGCCCTCAAACACATGGGAAGTGTTAGCCGCAAAAGTTTCGAGAGAAAAACAAAAGGTAGAGATGTGGAGCTCAGGAAACGGCAGCTGGAAGAGCATCAATCACTCACGTCTGCCAACCAACTGTAAAAACACACTCTGAAGTTTGTACGTTGTGTAGATGTGCACTGAGGCTACAGAGACTTTCCTCTTTCTATGTTTTGGGCATTTTCATATTTAGAGAAGAGATTTTTACAGATTATACATCCAAACAAACTGGAGTTCTTGAGCACCTCAGAAATTAATGACCAATGTCAGTTTTCTGTTACAGTTTTTTTGAAAACAGAGAAGCACAATCGGGTTGGCTTCACTATCTTTAAATGTCTACAGACTACTTCCTCTAAACCTTCTATTATTGTTTAAGTACAGGTCTCAGTTTAGTTCAGTCTCCCTTTAAGAGGCTTGTGTTTTTATTACGTTTGGTCCAGAAGTCTCTAAACTCGTTTTCGCTTCAGTAAGACTTGTCTAATCAGCTGACTGCAGTGTTTAGCTCCACCTTTTTAAAAAGCAGACCACACACTTGGGACCAGTGGACAAATGCAAAAGCAGATAACT
Source organism: Neodontobutis hainanensis (assembly GCA_024349245.1). NCBI lineage: Eukaryota > Metazoa > Chordata > Actinopteri > Gobiiformes > Odontobutidae > Neodontobutis > Neodontobutis hainanensis. The sequence continues at coordinate 2,513,929 of JALDNG010000038.1, read as the reverse complement.
CTGTTTTTATAAATATTCAGTTTTTTATTAATTTTATTATTTGCTAAAGGTGATATCAGTCAAACCAAACTTGAGTGGCTGTGTCCAATTAGGACCACTAATATGGATTTGGGCTTTGAAAACAGGGCTATGCAAAGAATAAATTACAAGCCTTAGTTCACTGATTTCCAAAATGGAATTTATCTGTTTTTGCAAATGAACACTTCAAATGTTCCCAATGTAGAATAGACTACGAGTCCAGTATTACCAGCTTACTCATCACCATCTATGAGACATCTAACACAGAGATCTAATAAGTACTAACAAGTATTACAGGACAGGACCAACCTTAACTCGGACCATATTTGCAGTTTACTGGAGGTATGTTTAAACACTACTTATTTTCAGACTACAGAAAAGATCACCTGTCTCCCTGATTGTAGCTAGCCTGTACATAGAGGAAGTGGAGAACTCTGGTCTCTTTCCCAGGTACTGTGCCCAGTCACTGGTTCAGTTATGTTGATGAAACGTGGGTCAGAACCCAGGCAGTTCAGTGAAGAGTGCAGTGACAGTTATGTTGGTGAAACTAAACAACAGCTTCACAAGAGGATGTATCAGCACAGAAGAGCCAATCCTGGAGGACCTGAATCTGCAGTTCACTTTCACCTCAAAGAAGCATTCTTTTGGGGACAGCAATGTCCCAATTATATTCAGAGAGGCCAGATGGTTTGAGAGAGGGGTGAAGGAAGCCATTTTTGTTCAAATGGAAAACCTCTAAACAGAGGAGGTGGCCTCAGATTCATGTTGCATAATATTTATAACAGTGTTCTGAAACCTAAATCAAAACAGTTTGACTCTAGAACAATAAAACTTGAAAGGAACAGTGACACTGAGCCTTTAAAGGCTCTCACATCAGGAGTCACACTGTCCTTTCATAGTTAACACCTATAAAACCAGAACAGCCTGGTCCAATCAGAGTTAGTTTCAGGTCAAACCCCTCCCTCTAGAGATAAAGCTCAGCTCTCATACCAGTTGATCTCAGAATTGAAAAGGTCTCTTGTGATTAGGAGATGAAATGTCTTCACCTTGAAAACTAAGTCCAGGTGCCTTTGCTTTAACTTTTTCTTGTAGAATGGTACGTGTTTTGGAAAGCTTCAGACCCCTTGTGGTGATGGAAACTGACCTGACCCAAACCGCTCCAGTAGAAAAAAGACTTTGATCATGGCTTTTCCTAAAAGGCCTCATTCCCTCTTCAAAGGCCCACTGTGTAACTTCTCTACATCACTGAGACACTGCAGACTTTTTTTCTCCAAACAATAAGCATCTCTTAAAACAAAAAGGCAAAATAAAGCACAAAGAAGGATATTTTCTCAGATGTTTAACTCACCGAAGATGCACCAGATTGTAAACCTGATCCACGTTAGAGGAGACAGTTTGAGCATCAGGTAAGTGTTGACCAAGATGGCGGCTGCAGGGACAAAGGGCACACACGGCGCCATGTACGGCAGGCGACGTGGGCTCTCCGGCTGCTGTAGGATCGTCACGAACAGCTTCACTAAAGATCCAGCCATGAGTGCCGCCATGATCCCCGAAAACACCGCCTCAAAACCCGTCTCTCGCTCCACTCCGAAGATCACCGTGGACCACAGGAAGAAGCTGCTGATGAAAAACAGGAGTGTACATCTGGTGACAGTTCGACCGGTGATAGGCGTGGGACGGGCCGACACGTCTGGCATCCCCAAACGCATCTTTACAGTGTAGTAGTGCCCTCCAAGGAGTCTTTTCAACAAAGGGGCGTGGCCTGTGTGGAAGTCAGAGTCGTCCCCTTCTCCTTCAGTGCCTCCAGCGTGATACGAAGACGAGCCGTCCTTCTCAGCATTCTCTATCAGCATCCGGTCGTCTTTCGTGGGTAGATCCCCATCATCGTTGGGCTTCATGTCCTCAATGTCGCCTTCAGACCTGAACTGGTGTGTGTCGGTGGTTTCATCCGGTTGGTAGCGCAGTAACAGGACACACACGCTGACCAGAGTGTATGCCAGCAGTGTCCCGATAGACATCATCTCGATCAAGTCCCGGAGGCTCACTAGAAGAGCCAAGATGGCCGCAAAGCTCCCCGAAATGACACAGGCTGCAGCGGGAGTGTGAGTCAAGGCTGACACATGGGACAGGAACCTGCAGATGTAGTTATGAGACAAAACATTAACATTAAGTTGTTGTCTTTAAGTCTGGAATGCAAGCTTGTAATTGTAATAGCATTTTGTTGCACTAATGTAGTTTGGATATGGGCCCTCTTCCTGCTTTAGAAGGTCGATTTTATCTTATCTCTAGCCTAAGCTTTTCATAGATTGATTAAAGTTAAAAAAGTTATTTTCTATAAATTTCACAAATTTACATTGGATCTCTGTATGTCTCACCTGAAGAGCAGACCGTCCCGGGACATGGCGTAAATGACTCTGGGCATGGGAAACAGAGAGCCCAGCAGAGATACTGTGAGTCCAGCCACAGACCCCACAGCGACCACATACTTCCCCCAAATAAAGCCGTGCACCGCGAACATCTCTATGAGAGGAGCCGAACCATCGATCAGGTCGTACGGGACCAACAGAGTCAGGATCACACTCACCTGGAGGAAAGAGAGCAGGTGTAAGAGCACAACATTATTCACTGCCTTAGGGGTTTAAAGTAGAGTGGTTCTCAAGAAAGATGTAGACCATTGTTTCCCAAACTTTCAGGGGACTCATTTTTCAAAATACCAAATGATTCATAACCCAGTTTTTTTGGTTTGTTTATATTTTGAGTTTTTGATTTGGACCAATAAAAAATACCCCTGCGACCATTTTTTGGGTCCCAACCCAATGTTTGGGAACCACAGATGCAGACACTGAGGACAGCCTGGTTTTTAGACTCCTGAGACAAAACAAGTCAAGTAAAAATGAGATTGAGAGAAGACTGAGACCTTTACTAAAACGCTGTTTAAAGAACAGTCTTGCATCTTGTGGATACAACATTAGTTTAAAGTTGTGTTTTTAAAGGTTTTTAAAGTGTCATAATGCATAGACAGTCAACTAACCTAACGGACTTAGGGCTTACAATAAAAATAATTTTAACAATCAAACTAACTTCTTCCTTACCAAAATGACAAGACAAGACAAGACATTTATTTTTGTATAGCCCAATATCACAACAACAGCCTTATTGCTTTTTTGTGTTGCTTTTTATTTACAAGTTTAAGCTACAAAGTGGCTGTTTTCATTTTCAGAGGCTTTTTACATCTATGTCAGCAAGTTATCTTTCTACTTTACTAAAATCTTTAAAAAGTATTTCCTCCAAAATATTGACTTTTTCTGAGCTGCGTACCTTGAAGTTGAATGTTTTTAAGACACAATTTTGTAATTTTGTCCGTTTAAAAACAAGAAAGCCCCTTGTTAAGAAATGAAAAAGGAGATACATATTTGTGAATGACAGTAAATCCACACAAGAAATAGCTCTGTCAATGATCAGATTAAATGTAAATATTGAAAAAACCCTTTGTTTCCTCTGTGTTAAAAACCTTCTACACTGTTGCACTGTTTCATTGATGGTGTACAGACCGAGACGTAGGCAGTGAGGCAGGTGACCAGTGAGGCGGTGATGGCGTATGGGATCGAGGTGTTGGGATTTTTTGCCTCTTCTCCGGTCGTCGCGATTATGTCGAAGCCGATGAAGGCATAGAAACACGTGGCCGCTCCCTGCATCACCTGGACAGACAGATTACAGGAGCCATGTGGGTAATGTTGTGTTAAATATTGCTTTCAGTCTACTAAAGTTATAAGTATCTCACCCCTGACCATCCGTACGGCAGAAAGTTCCCTCCCTCCCAGTTTTGTGACGAGAGGAAGAAGAGCCCGGCGATGATCATAAAGACCCACACGACCAGGTTGACCACGTTCAGGACGTTGTTGAAGCCCACAGAGTTACGGACCCCCAGCGAAATGATGGCTGTGACAAGCAGGACGATGAACAGGGCCAACAGGTCGGGGTACGTGTCCTCACCTTTACCTGGGACACAGACACACAAGGATATTTGCAACTGGACCTAAAACCGGTTTATAGGGTTATGTATAATCATAGAGTCAATACTTTCTGTGGCTTTTTAGACCCAGATTCTTCATCTTCCACAATAAAACCTTGTATCTCTTTTTTTGTGGATTTGTTTAAGACTATTCATAGGCCTTTGTTTAGTGATCGAGAAGAGAATAGGGAAGAATATTTTGCTTTAACTTCTCCCTAATATTTGTGTTAAATTCAACCTGTGCAATTGAGTACCACTTTCCTCAGACTGAAGACACTGGAGGCTGCAGACCAAGACAAATTTCCCCTTAAGGAAAAGTTTATCTTATCTTACTTCATATTGTCTGCCTGTAAGTCCATCAAAGTCTGGTCTGCTTAGTTTAGTCCATTGTCTATGTGTTTTTAGATTAAAAGTGCATTGTGTAAAATGCTGTTGTATAAAGTAGAACAAAACATTATAAGGGACATCAAATGGCAAAAATAACCCTTGTCTGACCTGGAAAAATATATATTCAAAGCTCCATACTGGAAAGAGCTATTATGTTAATTACTTCCTGATTCGAAAACACCCTGAGAAGACAAAGTTAGCTGCAGGGCTACCGTGGGTGCTCACAGGCTGTAGAAAAGAAGGGTTTGCAGTGTGAATTTGTAATGTGCAATGTTACACAATGCTAAAATAAGGACTGTGTTGAGCCTATCTTTTGAGGTTTTTATTTGGAAAGTCTAAAGCCTCATGGCCTCAAAGTTAGCAGTAGCTAGTTCTGCTGATATTTCTCCTGTGGGTTGTACCGAGGCCCCGGAGCGTGCCCAGGTTAGTGATCATATAGTGGCTGATGGTGTGATTGGCCAAAGAGTCGAACATGCTGCTGAGTGCAGAGGCCCCGGCCGCCGTCCCGATCAGATACTCTAAAATCAAGTTCCAGCCGATGAAGAAGGCCACAAACTCTCCCACAGTCACGTAGCTGTAGGTGTAGGCCGAGCCAGTCGTCTTGGGAACGCGGACACCGAACTCTGCGTAGCACACGCCTTAAGGGAAAACACATAATAAATGTATACATTAAAACTAGACGTTAATCAGCAGAAGAAGAATGAATGATATTAAATGTAATATCTGTATCCTGGTTTCTTGCTTTAGATCAGTGGCGGGCAAACTAAGGCCCGGGGGCCACATGCGGCCAGACGGACTGTTTAAAGTGGCCCGCCAATCATTTACTAAGAATTTATTGATATATTCTGCAGTGATCAGCTGATTCCACTACAACATGCGCCAAACAGAAACAACCTCTCCTAAAGCTGTCATCTCTACTCACCTAAGAGTTTTCACTGGTTTTCAACAAAAAATATATAAAGAATTGACCTTTGGGAAAAATAATTGCCCACCCACCCCTGATTAGATCAACATTTTTGTTGTGTTAAATAATTATGAGCCTACATATGGTTAGAGAGAAATGACGATACACTTCTAAAGGGCATAAATGCACACAGTTAACATTGTATTTGACTTCCTTCATGCTTATAATAATGTTAGTACAATGTAGAGACAGGGGTCACACTTATCATGTTTGTTATTAATTAGAGAGACAATACTCCTCATTTATGAATTTTATCCAAATAATATTGCTTTGCCCACAGCCGTCTAGTGAGATTGAACAGATTTACAGGACATAAACTGAGTAACAGGAATGCACCAAGGTGCTTTAAAATTCTTTCCGCCTTGTTATGAACCTTCCAAGGTTCTGTGGCCCGTATGGGGATCGAACCCATGCTTATTATTATTATTAGCACCACGCTCTAACCAACTGAGCTTCTGTTTCCATGTTCCAACAGATATCTGTGAAACCACCAATGTGTCCCACTTAAACAGACCATGTCCCTGTTGTCTTCATTTTCACAAACAACAATCTCTGCAGCAAACTTCAAAACAACTGTCCATAGACTTTTGTCATTTTGTTAATTTGCCTTGTTTTTGGGTTGTTTTTTTGTTACCCATAAACTACATTTACATTCATTCTGAGGCTTTAGCTTCATTGGTAATGTGTGCTGAGGTTATGTTTTGAAAAGCTTACGATTCTGTGGAGTTTTCAAATGTACAAATACAACCCTTGTTGAGCCTATCCCAGCAACTGTGGGCCATACTCAGGGTACGCCCTGGACAATGGCCAGTTAGTTGCATGATTGACTTTTTTAACTGTCAATAAACTACTAAGTGTACTGGTTCTTAATGTGTGCCACAGGACACAGCTGAGAAGTATAGGGACAAACTAAGGAAAAAACACTCTGCATGAAGGTGCCATATTAGTTTATAATCTTTTATGTCTTTCATTGTGGAATTGACAAATTAATGAAATGGATGAAACGTTGGATGAAACGTTTTCGACCTTTACATGTAGGCTTATGTCCAAATGCCTTCTTTGAAAGCTTTTATTGACTACGTTCTGGAAAGTAAAGATTTCTCAATTCAGTCTTAAATTTGCAGGTTTACGGATTAGAGATGTTTAATGTCCAAACTTCCTTGTTTTTGTCTCATACCTGAAAGCACAGACGCCACCGCTGCAATTATGAATGACAGTATGACCCCGGGGCCCGCCATCGCCTTGGCCACGAGCCCCGCCACCACGTACATCCCAGTGCCCACACAGCTGCCCACGCCCAGCGACACCAGGTCCACAGTGGTCAACACTTTGGACAGGCCCACACCGGACGAGGGGTCCAACATCTCCGTCAGGTCGTCCCCCGTCTGCGCCATGGACCCCACGGGTTTGGTCCGCAGCAGCCGCGAGTACATCAGGAACAAGGCATCGCTCCAGGACACGCCTCCAAAAAAGGACGCCATTTCTGCAGGTTTTGGGTGTGGACGCTTCTGCTTACCTTTGTCTCGTCCTGTTTCAGTTTACTCTCATTATGGCGGTCTATTTGTCCTGGAGCAGGTGTTTCCTTGAAGGTGCAAAAAAAATCTGTGAAAGATGAACAAAGATTGGAATTCCATTATAGGCTTGTTTAATAATGATACATAATCGCTTTGAGTGCCTACTACAGTAGAAAAAATAATATAAAAAAATATATATATATATAATATATAAAAATAATAATTGTCAGTAGAGACAACAACAACCCCTACAATGATTAAAAGCTGTGCATTGAGGTGTTAGTTACATAATATTCTAACAAATGCATTGAGTTTAACTTCATTCCTCCTCATATTGATAGCACATAAGGTGGGAATATAGTTTTCATTATGGCTTTAAAGTTATTTAGGTGTGTATGTGTGTGTGGATAGGTGTGTGTGTGTGTGTGTGTGTGTGTGTGTGTGTGTGTGTGTGTGTGTGTGTGTGTGTGTGTGTGTGTGTGTGTGTGTGTGGATAGGTAGGTGTGTGTGTGTGTGTGTGTGTGTGTGTGTGTGTGTGTGTGTGTATGTGTGTGTGTGTGTGTGTGTGTATGAGTGTGTGTGTGTGTGTGTGTGTGTGTGTGTGTATTGAAGTCTAAAATGAATGCACTGATTAGTTAATGTGCTCTAAATTCAAGGACAGAGGACATCTCCTGATGACACTGGTTATATTTTTGATCATAGATGCCAAGCTGAGACAGTTTAAGAACCACATTACTGCAGCAGTAATAATGAATCCTCTCTTGTCCCGTTCACTCAGTGGAGCGAGACTCTCCCTGAAATATTGATGAGCTCAGAGGCTCTACTTTCACAAATGAAAAGCTATAACAATGGACACCAAAGTCAGCCTGGAGAAGTCAGCTCAGACCTCATTCACATTTTAGAGTTTATCTCATTTTAAAACTGTCAGTCTTTGCATGATCCATTCATAAAGTGGGTTGTTATTATGAATATTTAAAGATGACGTTTTCTAAAGGGTTGATTTAATTTAGAGTCACATAGAAATAAGCATAACATGTTCTGAAATATGTCAAACTGGTGTCATACATGATCAGAAACTACAAGAGACATAAATACAAATGTAGAACTGGCAGACTTACCTGTGTTGGTCCTGAGTGGTTTCTCTGCAGATCTGAGGTAAATGCCGCTTTGGGCTGAGCGTTAATGATTCAAACCTGCAACACAACCTGACACTACTGAGCCCAGTGTATGTCACAAGATCAGGGCTGAGGCTGAACGGCATCATGGGAACTCGCCAGGTGGGCTCCATCTTTGCTAGCCAGGATGTTCTCATGTCGGTTATTTATCAGAGAGACAATTCTAAACCATTGATACATTTATAATAATATAATACCTGTGTCCTGTCCAGGGAGATTGATCAGAACAATTTACAGGATCTAAACTATGTAGCAGGAATAAACTAGCTGCATTACAAGAGCAAATCATTTATTTCCCCACAATAAGTAGCACCCCCAATATAAACCCATCAAAAACGCTCGTGGCCCGTACGGGGATCGAACCCGCGACCTTGGCGTTATTAGCACCACGCTCTAACCAACTGAGCTAACCGGCCTGTCGTGGAGCTTTTATTGGACACAATTCCAACACACTGCCCACGGACCGGTCGTGTAACTCTGTCCGACTGTGTGTAATCTGACTCCGCGGATCAGTTCACTCCAGATTACATCAAGATGATTGTGGAACCACAGATTATCAGGTTATCTGACTAATGAGAATTTAAACACAGCCTATTTCAGAGTTTTTGTCAACTCAAAACAGACACCTATTTTTTTTAAGCTTTATATTTGTATTTAAAAGTATGAATCTCAAAAAACTTGTTCTGGCAGACACGACTTCTTTCCTCACAGACTGGTAGTGTCTCGTGAAGGTGGTGCATTCCTGAGGCCGCGTGGATTATCTGCTCCAGATGAACACATGGACAGCATCCAGACACAGAGTAAAGATGGAGCTTGTTTGTGTTCAACTGGAATCTAGTGTTGAAATACATATCTGTGGCATGAGGTGACCTATAGCAGGTTTTTCTAGTCTTTAGTCAGATGCTTGTTGTTCAAATACTCAATTTTGAATTCAATTTTGTTTGCAAAAGTCTGCAATGTACGTAAACCACAGTCAGATGCTTTTTCCCTATATTGCTGCATTTCTTTAGGCTCCAAAGACAACACCTACCTCACCCCATCCTCACTTTTGACACTCAGTTTAAGTCAAATCCAAGTTTTACTAATGGCTTCTGAATTAAATTTAGCAGATGCTTTTACCTCCATATTATTCTAGAGCCATATGTTTAGAATAAAAAGGCTATTAATTGCACAATCAAAATTCGTATGTAATACCAGCAGAAATCTTTTATAGAGAAAGTAGCTAATTTGATAAATTCTGCATCTTTGAGTTTTGGGGCACGTTTCCATAATTTGAGATCACATATAAAAGCCAGTTTTTGCATCAAAGCATATTCACATTATAGTATTAGAAATGTTTAAAAGTTGCCACAGCATTTGTCTCCTTTAGTCTTTTTAAGTGTATATACATCTTGAAATGTTAGTGTTGCTTTTGTAAAATATAGTCCTATTAAGAGGCTACGCTATTACTGTCAAGCTCTTTACTTTTACTACTTTACAAACCAGAACTGTGTGGCACTGACTAAATGTAACTCCAAAGCTATAATCGGCAGACTCCATCCAAGTCCATCATCAACATAACATGAGCTATTTTAAACATGAATTACAGATGCAATGTTAAATGTTCAAGATTTCTGTTAAGATCTCGCCACCGTCTGATCCTGGGACTTTTATATTTCATACACAGTAATGGTAAGAATGCTTTTGTATGAGTGAATACATTTTAAAATGGATAAGATCACTTTCATGTTTCACCACAAAGATCTTTAATATATGTGAGACATTTGTAGGCCATGATAAGATGTGTATTTGTCTCCCTCTGTTGGCTTCCTTCAGAACTAAAACAAAACGCCACCAAATAAAAGAAATTTCCAGTTTTTAATTGTGTGTTTGAGCTTCAGTTGCTGATTTTTTTTACTCATCAGCCTCAGACTCCTCGTCTTCTTGACTGATCTGGAAGTACCGCAGCTCGTACGTCTCCTTGTCCGACGCTACAACACGCAGCCAGTCACGAAGATTGTTCTTCTTTAGGTATTTTTTTGTCAGATATTTCAGATACCTGCAGAGATATAAAAGAAAGACATTAAGCTCTACTATTATATTGCATCAAGTAATAATATCCTGCCATGGTGTATAACACACATAGGGCTTTTAATTTAGGCCTCAATTTTAATTTCAGCCTCAATATAAAATGTTATTCTAAAAATGGTTTGCAGAAAGTAATGGAAATGTTATCTAAGCCAGTTCCATCTATTCCTTTGATAGACCATAACCTAATTTTAGAGTAAAAATATAAAAGGCTTCATGTTTCCTGCACCTTTTGGAGAACTGTTTCTCAGACGTGACGTTGATCTTATTCTTCATGCGTCCGACCTGGACCACATTTCCCAGGTTCCCCGTCTTGCCGTTCACCTTGATCCTCTCTTTGAGAAAGGTTTCCTATTGGACAGAGCACAGTGACCACTAGGGAAGAGAACCCTAGTCATTGGAGCTAGGGAAGGAAACCCTAGTCCGGACAGACATTAGCTGTATGCACAAAAGTCACTAAAAATAAATATCCCCATCTACTTATCACTTAGCTGTGGGTTGATCTAATTTGTCAGTTGTTGCTTAAATTAGACAGCTGTCAAATCTACTACTACTTGTAATGGATGAAACTTCCTAATACCAGGGTTCGTACAGATACTGTATAATGAAATTCCAGGACTTTTCAGGACTTTTCAAGCACTATTTGGGGGATTTTCAAGGACTACAATCAGAGGTCTCACTTATCAAACATATACTTTATTTACTTTAAATTCTAAAAAAGGAAAATAGATGAATAAAAATTAAACAAGATGGTACAAATAAGGTACAGCACATTAGAGTATTCAATGACAGTGGCAACTCTAAGTATGAGAACATGAAAGTCACGATACTCTGTGCATTAAAGAGCGCATCCAAAGAGGACATAAACTTCTTATTCAGTGCTAACAGAAGTAAAGATAAACTTTCTCTAAATTAAACAGGAGTAATTTTACAGAAGTATTCAACAGGGTTTTGTCTTTCAGAACAAATAAAATAAAATAATTAACTGTATTTCTCTTTGGCTTGTGTAGAAGCCCTGTCAAAGTGGTCTAGGTTGTGGCAGATTTAACAAATCTGCTTAAGTTCATCTTTTTTGTCTTTCAGGGACTTTCTAAAACTGTTAAATCTAATTATGCATTCTCTTGGTTTGGAGGAGGTCTCAGCTTCAGTGGCTGCCTTTTCTATTTCTAGCTCCAAGTGGGCAATGTCAGATTCAAGCCTCCTCTTTTTTTCTTTTTGTTCCTCCTCTTGGTCTCTGCATTTGGTTTTCTCAGCTCTCTTTTCTCTCTGCTTGATGAGAGAACTCTCATATCTTTGTCGTGCTGCTTTACAGCTGGCAATCATTCTGGGAGTTATCTGAACTTTCTTAACTCCTCCAACACTTGAGACATAATCACAAACAAGTCTCTGTGATGTATAGCTAATGTCCTTTTTGTTTTCAGTGCTCATGGCTGCATTCACAGAAAATCCTCAGTCCACAGTAGCCTGACCATGTGATAAAAGAAGCACAATTTTCACTACCTGCCATAGGTATTTGAGTTCATCTTTACCCTGCAAGGTTTCTGAGAAGAAATGGTCAAGAGTGCGTGACTGGATATTAAAGTCCCTAAACTTTGACAGGTTTTTAGCCACTTCTTCTTTAATGAAGGTTGTGTACTGCATTTGAGCATCATCACACTTGCTTTCTGGAAATCTTTTTAGGTCAACTAAATGGTTCAGAAGCCTTTTGAACCTTCGTTCACATCCATCAGGATCATGGGCCATGGCCTTGGGGTTAAGGCAGGTAGTTTGTCTCACAAAACTAGATCGAATGGGGGTTTTGTCCAAAAGTCTCTTTAAGAGTTGAAGGAAACAGCGCCTTGCATCATTTCTGAATTCTAAAATTATTTTTTCACTCACTTTCCCTGCCATTTTTCTGAGAGATCTGTCTGTGGAAAATCCAAGGTCTACCTTAGCCAGACCTAATGCGTCTTCATCTTTCATTTCATACTTGGACATCTTCAGTGGGTCTGTCATTGTCTCCATAACATTAGTTTTAAGTACTCTACTCATTACAGCGGAGATCATGTCTACCCAGTCTGAGGTCATAAATGGGATCATGGGGCTATCAGTCTGATACTTTTGTAGATAGCCTTGCACATGCTTTGCTACATAGACAAAGAAATGCAACTTTGCAGGGAGTAGTGGATCCTCACAAGCTTCTTTCACAACAGTGAATGTTTTACACTTTGGGGTGGTAAACTTCTTGTCTGCTTCTACTGCTTTCACAAAGGTTCTTAGATGAGGCAACAGCTTTAACGCTCTTGAAGCAACCTCAACATTTTCCACCCATCTGTGAGAGCAGAACTTCTGTGGAAACAGCGATGAACCAGTTATTGTGACATAATCATCCCTTCGTGCAGGTGTATCGTGAAACAGGCGATAAAATGCAAGTAACTGGTTGTCAATGGGCCAATTAGTTTCAAGGAAGGCATTTCGAAATGCATTGTGTACACTATGTAAGGAACATGTCCCAATATCAATCAGTTGTTTGTCTGTACATTCAGCCAATACTTTGATCTGAAAATCCCGGTAGAATTTATGGTTTACGTTGGGCCCATCCATCGATATCTGAAGAAGATTACTCAAATCAAGCTCTTCTGTCAAGTGCTTGAAATGCTCCAGACAGTTCTCTGCCTTACCATGCCCCATAAATGCAGAATCCAAGTAGTGTGTGGAGACCTTGTTTGCAACTGAATCCAGAAACCTAATGTGCACATCCATCTGCTTCAGCTGAAGTGTCTTGTTAAGCGATTCATCAAACAGCAAGACATACCCTGGATCGGTTTTCACTTTTTCCAGCAGTTGCAGCTTCACATAAGGAGCAATGCCATAATTAACCATGTAGGATGTCTTCTTTTCACCACAAGCAAACGATTTTGCAATCACACTGTCTGGAAACATTAGCTGGAATAATGTGGAATTATCCTCAGCACTCTTGTTGGAGTAGTGGGATGTAACACTCTTTAAAGTCCAAAGAATTTCAGCCCGCCAAGTATCATTGTTTCTGACCCAAGAATCCAAGTCTCCAGATGTTCCACAAGGTTTACGGTTCTGCAAAAGATGTACAAATAAAATTACACCAAATTTATTTAGTCATCTAGCAATCTAGCAAGCATGCAGTGTTGGTTGTAACAGTTAAAGTAATTATTTAAATTTATTCTAATGACTTGCTTGCACTAAAACTATTGTTTATATTGTAAAAAATGTTTATCACTCAAATTGCAGATACAGGGTATTCAAAATACAGTATACAACTGATTACATAATGTATATTAAAGTTACTTCGAGCACAAAAAAAACTTTGTGAAATGCATACGTTTTAATGTTGTAGAAAAAAAAAAACTTAAAAGTTTTAACTGTGACATGGTCATGACAAATACATTTATTAAAATATAGATTTATCCTTATTAAAGCTTCAAATGTTATTCAATCAAGAGCAGCAAGTGATTTTCTCTTTTTCTTTTGATTAACATTGAGACTGACAGCAGTGGGTTTATTAGACAGCTGTATACCCTTTAGGCGCCAGGGTTTATTTTTAAAAATACATATTTTTGAGATCCAAATTTCTGAGATCCAAATTTCAAAAGGCTTTGGTTTGAAAATGATAAGAGATAAAGTCCTACTCTAAACTAGAAAAATGTCAGGTATGACCCAAAGTATATTAGTGAATAAATTGTATGCATCTAATTTGCATATACTTTTGCATACCATGCCATTATATATTGGCGGTTATGTTATTTACAGTACATACAGACTAATGAACATATTATTATTATTATAATTTTTTTCTCTTTTCTGTCTTTTTCTGAATTATTTATAACAGTAATTTGTAAAAGCAACATTACCAAAATAAAGAATAACTACAACTTCTAATACACCATAACTAGTAAAATGTATGTAAATAGATGTGAGAAATATACACATGTATCGTAGGTATTTGGTTTCTGTAGCTTTATCTTTTTTATCCATCAAAATGCATAGTTTTTAGTTTTTTAGAGTGTGGGACCTCTCAAAAGGCACAGCAGACAGCCAACACTTTCATTCTGATCACTGCTTGATCTGCGCATTTGCGCTGACTATGTTTACCCCTGCCTCTCACTCCTCGACTGGGTAAACTGTCAGGATGAACTACACGTATTTGCCCCACCGTCACTGCCGCGGCCAGAGCGACTAGTTTCATCCCGTTTCTTTCACTGATTTTGGGCAAAGTGTGGGATAAACAGCGTGTGCTTTATGCAGCTACACAGGCACCAGCAGCGCCGCTTATCTGTCACACCGCCGCTGTCAAGTCACACACGCACTTTCAGTCTCGCTCATTCTCACTTTCACTCGGCTGAAAAGACTCTAAAGATAGATGTTCTCCATCAGAACCAGAGTCAGCCATTACTAATGCCAAAGCTTCATCACAGGTGTGTTTTTTATTTGTCATTTTTGCGTTTAGCACCTAGCATGTAGAGAATGTGGCTTCTATTGAGCCGGTCCTGACACTCCCACTGAGACGCGAGTTTGAAGTCTTCTTCTACAAATTTTTTTAATGGCAACACATAGTAATAGTGGACTAGACACAAAGTACAGGGTGTCTGACATCTGGTGGAAGGGAGTGGAAGCATAATTTAGCACATAAACCGGAAGTAGCTGCTGTTTTTTCCAGTCAAGTTGCTCGTCGCAATTTTGCGACTTTGGCGCTTAGACGCACATTTCGCGGATCTGACACAAATGCTGTTTTCTTCCAGCTCTTGACCTTCATTTAAGTCTTTAAAACTCATTTAAGTGCTTGCGAGTATACTCCCCAAAATTGTCATTTTGACAATTTTATGTTTCGTCCTCAAGTAATCAATGCGGTACTGGCGCGCACTGTCTGAGGAGAAGCGGCCTTTCTCTCGGTGTACGTGTGAGCAGCAAAGAATGCCTCTTCAGACAGCGCTTCTTCAGAACCGAATTGATTTCTACTTTGGCTCTTATCGCGTTTGAAAAACACATGAGAGCATGATCATATGCTATAACCAAACCAAAGAATGCCAGAAAAAAAACGGATGGTGCTTTACTTAAACTGGAAATATTAATCACAAAAATAAAATGCTTACCTGTTGCTCTGTGACTGTTGGGGTGAAATATTCTCGGACGGATGGTGGTCCAGTGCGTGCAACTGCACTGACATGGCGCTCCCCTTGCATGTGACTCTTCAGTGCTGATTCGCCCATGTTTGATATCTCGAGGGATTTGCGGCATATTTTACAATGTGCACGATGCACACTTTTAGGGTCTTCAAGAAGCCACTTTTTATATGGCTCCTTTTCCAGCCAAGCTGGATTAAATTTACACTTCCCCGGCATTTCTTCTCTTACTCTTTACCATTTCGTAAATGTGCTCCAGGTAAGTGATGTCAGAACGAGCGAGTTAACGTATAAGGCGGGAAGAAGGAGGGGGATGGGCTGAGGCGTTAATTTTGAGCGTTAATTTTGTTTTATAGAAAAAAAAATATAAACTTCAAAATTGCTTTGTAAATTCATAAATATTGCCTTTAAATAATTCCAGCACTTTTCAATTACCTCGTCATTAATATGACTGTTTTCAAGGGTTTTCCAGGACTTAAATTTCAAAAAGTCAAATTCAAGTACTTCAAGCACTTTAAGCACCTTGTACGAACCCTGTAATACGTTATAACAAGACTTACAAAGTTGGAGGAGTCGAGGATGCCGTCCTCCACTGGATGTGTCAGGTCCAGGGTGAACTTCCACATGGCACCCCTCTTGGACTTTTTGCCAACAGCTGGCCTCTTCGGTTTGATCTGAAAATTATAAATTAAATTTAATTCATAGCAGCACAACCTTTTTTAACTTGCAATATAGGTAAATGCACTTTCTTTCTTTTTATATTTTATTTGGTTGAGTCCAAAGTTACCGGAGTTCATTTTAACTATGATGTGATAAGCTTTTATACAACCATCTTTCAGCTTTAGTTTACCTTCTTTTCAATCAGCTGTGTATAACAAACTATTAAAGCAAGTTTAAGCAGGTTTGTAACAGTACGATAACCTCTTAGGTGCCACACAGGTTTGCATGAAACACGTGAAAGAAAAACGTCAAGAGCGCGTCAAGCTAATGCTAACATGGCTAACTTTCCGTTTTATTTCTAAATGTTAACTCGCATTATTTTAAAAGCACGTCTTATGGTTTACAATAACCCTTCTGCTCGACTAATAATGAGGCAAAAGGACATTGCTTCAATTTTAACAGCTTTAGCACTTTTTGAGAAAGGGAGCCCCTTCTTACCGGTGCCATGTTGCACGAGGAAAAGAGAGAGCGCGACGGGAAGTGACGCAGGGATTACGTAGGTGCGTCACTGGCACCGCCTTTTCTATATAAGGAAATGCAAAGGCTGAACTAGGACACTTTTTGACATAAAATTGCTTAAATACGGTTTGTTTTTAGTATCTGTGGTCATTCAAATAGCATTTTAAAAATGCTGTACAATTGCTAAGTGTTTAAGTATTTTCATATTTGTGATTTCCTAGCTATTTATTCCTTAGTGTTAGGACACTACCAGTTTCAGTTTGCGTTCTTCAGCAGCTGTCAGTGCCGATAAGTCCAAAGGGCAACTGCAGTCCAACACCACCCTGATAATAAACCTGCTGAGCCTAGTTAACCATTGACAATGTGCCTGAACACACAAGCTGTAGCCTGGGCCTCAGTTTAGCAATGCCCAGTTCATCTGTATGAACTTACCCTCCTAGTGATGAGTCACTCCGGCCATTTCTGACTCCATTTCCATTGTGGGGCCTTCAAGCGTACAGAAATGATTCATACTGGCATCACTGTTTGGGTGTGTCTTCAGTTCAAATCAGGTCTTACTCATGATTTCCACAGCATTCAGACTAAAGCTTCTAACATCATTGATTTGGCTTGGCTTCCTGTTACATCAGGATACATAGATGCAAGCCATCTTAAAGATGTGGCTTGCAACAAATGTCTACAGTTTAAAACGTGATGGCTCATTTTGCAATAAAATCTCAGCTTTTGATAAGTAGAGATGGGGAAACCCATTTCAGTTTGACTAAAACCAAAATTCTAACACATTGCTGTACAAGCCAAACTAAAATAAGCTGTTCAAAGACATTGCTCAGGTAGGTAAAATATTTGATAAAGTTTCTAATGTTTGAGATGGCAACCGATACACACAAGTTTTAAACCCAGAGCACAGGCTAAAGAATACTTTATAGCTTGTGTTGACTGCACTTAAGATAAATAAGCTTTAGTTTAACAGCTGCTCTTCCTTTTGGGTGAATGGACAAATTGAGATTGTCTGGTTATAAAGATTGTGCACAACATTGACGTTTTACGCCATTTGACAGTACTATAAAGAACAAAAGCCAGACAGACATCTATTGCAGTTTTTGTCCATTTGTTTCAACGTTTTATTTTGCCATCTCCAGTCAGGTGACAAAGGCCTCGAGTGAACAAAAAGTTTGCAACTCTACCACCCTCCCAAACCGATTGAGTCCCTCGAGAGAGAAAAATAATAAAAAAAAAAATTATACATTACACCTCACTGCAAACCACCTCCAACATTTCGGAGGCCCACACCAATCCTCACTCACGCCTCTTAAAAGAAACACTTTTGGGGAGAACCGAGGTGTGAACAACCCCCTTAAGTTTTTACACAGACAAGAGATTGGCATCACCAAAGTACATCATTGTAGTTTGTTCTTACATTTGAAGGGGGTAACTTCAGTTTTTTTTGTAGCGCTTTGACATGCTGGGGTGGGACCTCAAGTGCGAGCCAATCTGCAATCTAGACTTTTTCGGGGGCCACAGCGACAGCCAAGCTGGAAGCGAATGGTGGCTAAACCAATTCCTCTACAGGGACAACCCTCCCTTGTCCGCCCCCACATCCCTCCCCTCAAACCTATCTAAAAGGCTGCTATAGTCAGTCATCTAAAGAATATAAAAAATAATTATACAAAAGCTGAAATCCTGGTGTTTAACATTCAGGAATGTGAGTGGCAACACTTTGAGAAGGCAAAAATAATAATAATAAAAAAAAAAAGCAGGAATAAGCAAATGATGAGTATTTTTTGAAGACATTTTATATAAAGTTACCAAACATAACCTTGGTGATCAGGTAGAGGACCAGCAATGGAAACAGGGGGGGAGAAAAAAGAAAAAAAGAAACGAAAGCATCAACAGATCAATGATGAGAAATCACAATGATTTGAGGTTGTCTGTGAAGGCCGACGCTTTGGTGACAGAACCAATGAAAATGAAGAGACTGGTTGTGGGTGGTGCTTGTTGCTTGGGCAGCAGAAAAACGCCATCTTTTTATTTGCTGCTGGCCATCATCTTGGTAGCGATAGCACATTCCTCCCCCATGGCACAGATCACAGTGACCTGCAGGGCGACAACAGGTCAGTCAACTCTACAGCTCAAATGGGACGAGCCTTTAACTCGCCATGACCACAGACGTCTTGTTTCAAGAGCTTTGTGGTCATGCCGAGTCAAGTGTTTGTCACTCTCTAAAACCTGGTCTTATAAAGCCTGTATGTTTCATATCTGTAAGCAGTCGCATGTAATATTCCTTTGACATTTGAAATAGTTGTGTTTCTGTGAGATTAAGACTTCATTTATGATCAATGCAATAAACCAAGTCAAGTTTTTTTTTTTCCATTGTCCATTTACTGTCAGAACCAACTGATACATTAGCTTTCTGAAGATGAAATGTTTAATTTTTTTTTTTTTTTTAAAAGCACGGTGTTGCTCCATGCTTAACACTTACAAATTTCTCAAAAGTAACATCTTTACAAAACATTGTGACATGCAGTTTCAGCCAAGAAACTGCACTGACAGTACTTAGCAAATCAACTATTTGATGCAGTAAATTTTTAAGACTTTGTATCAATAGATTTGCAAAGTTTGAGCAACACTTGTTTCATATTCAATGATTTAATGACTAAAGTTGCCAATGTTGTCACTGTAGCTTTTCATAATGACCGTTGAATGCTGTAAAGTAACGTCAACATCAGTCTCCTAAAGTTAATCTGTAAAGTAACTTTGGCTCTAGTTCACAAATGTTGGTTGCAGATGATGTCTTAAGCACAGAGCAGCAATTAAACACAAGTCCAAGTTGATTTTAGACTAGTTCTGCAGCTCAAGTACTGAAGCCGTTTAAAATATAACTCAATATTTTAGCGACACAGTGCTAAGTCAACACACATCTACATTCATTCATTGTTCATTACCCGAACAGGAACATTTAACTGTTCAGCAGGAATTGAATACAAGAGGCATTACAGCACGTAAATGGGACATAATATAAAAATAATGTCCCCATCTACAGTTTAACAGTAAACGGAACTCAAACTTTTAATTAATCCTACACATAACAGTAGTTGAAGATCAGATAAGTAAAAGCTTAATGCTACACTTAAGTCTGTTAGGCTCTCCACTTTCCCTTTTATCCAAGTTCGTAATAAGTCCATTTGATATGTTCCAATAACGCTTTGTCACAAATAATTTGCTCCTTTAAAGTTACCCAACATTTATTATGTCGCCATGTGTTTTAAAAATTCAACAAGACCCATTACCATGAACTCTTCTCCTGCGTTGAACTTTGTCTCGATTTCTTTTCCGATGTCGTTCTCAGGGACGCGCAGATCCTCTCTGATCTCACCATTGTCGCTCATCAAGGACATGTAGCCCTCGTTGATGTTAACCACCTGAAAAGACAGTCACATTTTAAATGCTTTATCGTATTTTGGCTTAACAATCATTAGTTTCAGTTAAAGCCATGCATTCAGGAAATACAGCCAAGATAAAGCTGCAAATAATGCAAATAACTAAAGTGGTAGGTTTAAGGCTGCAACGATAAGTCAAACTATTAAAAAAATAAAGTAAATGCAGATTTGTTGTTGATGCGTTTTATACGTTCATTTAAATACTGAAGAGCGCAAGATATTTACCAGGTTTAATATCCCTTTATAACTAGTGTTCTACAGGAAATGCAGGGGGCAGTGTGGCCCCAGGAAGTTCAGTCTAATGAGCTCCTGCTGCAGCCAAACATGGCCTTTAAAAACAGAGCCATCAGAGATTTCTTTTACAGTGACTCAGACTTCAGTTAGCACCAATACCTCTCACACGAACCGCTTCTGCATTAGCACACATGCTAATGTAGTACATTTGTGTTAGCTCACTGTCGCTAAACAAGTTTCTATCACTTCTACAAACTAATGACAGAAGTGTAACAAAATGGTTAAATCTCTGATATTTCCGCCGGAGTTAATTCTAACGTTCGCTCAGGTTAACGAGACAACAATAGCACACCATACCTGCTAATAACAGAACTGGCAACATCATTTACTAAAACAAATTTGAAAAAAAAATAAATAAAGGAGTTTAGTGTGTAGTCCATAAATTTTAGTTTGTTGTTGACCTAACTTTGGTTCCACAAACAAAATATTTTTTTACAGTGTTGTGTACCGTATGCTTGAATGTACTCACCCCATTCATTTTTACATCAACCTGCTTATATCAGTGCCATTTAAACATGACAGTAAACTTAAGCTTTTGTTTGGTGGAGCTTAATGACTATATCCGGAAGCATTTTTTGACTAGATGACTACAAAAATAGTCATTGTGACAGCCCTTGTTGCCTGTAGATTATGCTTCAGGACCGCAGATGAAGTCTCGTCCTAAAATGGGGCACCTTTCCAAGAGGATCGATACAAACGTTTCCCATTTTCCTCAACTTAAGAGAACTAATGTGTAAAATGATAAAACATGCCAACCTTGGACCTAATAAAAGTGGGACCGTTTGTCAATTTTGGAGGATGACAAAAGAAAATATAGTGACCTGAATAAGTGTATTTTGTATAAAATTTCAGGAGATTTAGGCTTGTACCTTGAAAAGAGGCATAATTGTTAATTGCCTACAAGCTACAGTTTTTATGAGCTTTAGTGCCTTCTTATTGCTGTATAGTGGAAAGAAAGTTTCTCAAGAGCCTTGCCTAGTGCTTTAAAAAAGGTCTACAGAGCAGAGTAAAGGTCCCTGACTCATGTCTTAATATGTAGGTCAACAATTTGCTAGAGCAAACAGCATAGCCCTACAGATTTAGGACAAGTGTGTCAAAACGTTACGTCAACAAGGTCAGAGGCATGAAGACAGTTTTGAAGCTCCTACAGTTGAGAAGAAAAAAGCTTATTAAGCACAAAATTGAGCTCTCCCAAACAGTCAAGTTTATTTACTCGACTTCCTATCCCATTTACAACACACATGAACTTGTGTTCAATTTAATAGTGTGCACAAAAGTACAATAACTGGAAATACAAAACTGTAGAAGTCAAAAATCACACATCGTTTAACAGCCAACTGCAGACTGACACCCCTGTGATAAGTTAGAGCTTCTGTGTGACGCTGAGGTGAACTGGTTTGTACCTGGTAATCATTCCTCTTGATGTTGGGGACATCCATGTTGTGGGTGGAGGGGCACATATCTTCATACTTCTTGTTGGTAAAGATGTCAATACCAACCAGATTTACCTACAGGACAAAGAGTTGTGTTTTGTTAAGATCATTAAGAGCAAACACCATGGTTCATGGTGTTAAAGAGTGCCAGGTCCTCTTTAGCTTTAGTGTTCTGGGTTAAACCTTGTTACAGTGATGCAGTTAGAGACAGGAGGCTGAATATAGCCGAGTTTGTGGTTTTCAGATTTAATGCAATTAAAATTACATGACCAAAAGGCTGTTTTGTTGTTTACCAGAGCGTTCTGTTTCAAAATAAAATGTAGGGAGTATATTCCAGTGAATCAAGTGCAACCAGGTCAAAGTACAGCACAGTGAGAATACCCGATGTTTATAGACCGATAAGAGTGTGCAGCCAACTAAAGTTTAGACTAATCTTAAGCACTAGGCGCAAGTTTTTCATTTCTATTAAAACCGTACCTTAGCATGCCCGTGCTTGCCAGTCTTGGAGGTGGACATCTCCACAATTTTGCAGGGACGTCCCTTGAGCACCACATGACCGTTCTTGCGCAGAGCAGAGCACTGCACAGGGAAAGTGGCGGAGGCGCCAGACTCACCAGTCTGAAAGTCAAGATCGGGGTCTGCCATGGTGCGTTTGGTCTGAGGCGCTGTAAGAGACAAATGCATAATTTAATAACTTGCTAAAACAAATATAAACATTAGACCCAAGGTTCTAAGAAACACTTAAAATGTACAAATTTGAGATCAAGTTCATATTTTATCAAGTTTGTTCCTGCAGTGAAGCTGAGCTCTAGTCTCTTTCATGTTACTTACTCCATCTTCAGACTAAAATGGATGAGACGGACAATACTCGAGGAACATTTTTATTCTGAAGTTGCAACAATCTAATAAAGGAAAACTATTAAAAAAAATAAAAATAAATTGCAAGCAAAGTAACTGGCTTGGAAACTAGTAAAAACTACTTTAATATAAAACTTTAATGTCCCAAATCTTTAGAAAAATAGCATCACATCAATTCATTACAGCATAATGTGCTATCTTACAAGAGGCTGAGTGACATGCCATTTTTTTAATGATTTTAAAATCCTACATTATTTATGACGCACTAGATTGAAATGAAGGCTTGGATTTGCGTCCGTTCACGGTTTGGAAATTGCATAGTGAACGTCAGATATGAACTGCGCAGCGTCTTCGAGCTAAACCCCAAAGAGCACGGCTTGAAACGGTCGAGTACCAACTGTCCTAATGTGGCTTTAAGCTGCGGTCTGCTCTTCCTTATTGAACCATAGCCAACCTCAAAAGCTATCGCGAGATTTGCCTAAAAAGGGTGCAATTTCATATTAAACTCAAAAATCTGGGAGCAAATTTAGTAAATTGTAACCTAATCTGTCAGTCTGCACCATGACTACAGCGAAAACGTGGAAGTGTGGCGGCTAGGGCTCAACACGAGGCTGCGCAAGGCTGCTATTCACGACCATTACTGCGTATGCCAAGATAACTTAGGAAAACTTCACGGCGCATTAAAAGTATAATTTCATAATAATTACACGAAACGGCTGCGGTGAATAAAAATATATTTACTTAGGTCAATGTTAGTGCGGTCAAATTTTTAGACAACGATGTTATTAGTTTAGCAGGCGCTCCCAAAAGTTAGCCGAAGTTTACGCAGCAAAGTGCAAAATAACGGGACATAACGGCTAACAATAACCACACATGCTCAGCTAACGAACAAACGTAGAGTTTAGTGAAAAATAGTCAACAAACTAAAAAAACTGAGTTGTGTTTTGCTACAAAATGGGACAAGTTCATTTATGAATAAGGAAAATATGTTTATATGTATTATACATTAAAGCTCGTGCGTAAATTTAGCTTAAAGCAGATAGCGAGCTGCATTTCATTCACTGTCTGAACATAGCGAATGAATAACATTGCGTTTGAGTTATAAAATGTTATGATTAAGCTGCCAGACATGAAATGACAGTAACAAGAATCGGAGCACACAGTGAAAGCGGTGGTTTTATTACCGCGAGGATAGTGACAAGCCGCTTCCCTGACCGCGTCGCCAAAGGCCGCATGCCGCTTTGAATCTGCCTGACTCGGCACAGCGGCTCCCACACCCTTCCCTACCACTTCCCAGGGCTGCCGATAACTACCGCCAAAGCCTCCCAGACTACTGCCCCGCTAAGTTAGTCCCCGCCAAGCTTGTTTCGTAGCCCCTGAATGGCGCTAAGTGCTGAATTTCCCCCCTGAGGAAGAAACACGCGCCATGCCACACTTACCTTCCAAGAAAAAGAGGACCGAGTGTGCGCATGCGCGGCCAACTTCACTGCAGCATCCGTACAGGAAGAAGTGAGGGAGCGGGGGTTTATGTGCTTCCGGTGAAAGCTGGCAGAAAGGGATGCCAGGTGTAGGGCAAACATGGCAACACGCAATTTTAAACACATTTTTAAAACATATTCTTTTAGTCATAAGAACACCATTATGTGCTAAACAAATACATAAATTAATATTTACTATACTAAGGATTTTACAGTTTACATTTAAATAGAGCAATGTTTGTAATGAATATTTTTTATCCCTTAGGAACCTTTTTTTTGTTCCCCCAGCTTCACTATGAGATATCTGCCATTCAGAAGAAGATCTACAACAGACTTAACATTAAAGGCATAAACAGGCTGGGAATTAAATCACATTCAAGTTTTGCATTGTTATTAGAGATTGTGAAGGGAGCTTGCTGAAATGTAAGCAGGACTTATGATATAAAGACTCTTATTATAGAGATATTTGCAGACCTGAGACTGACAGTAAATACATTTACAGTGGAATAATGACAGTGAGCGGTGGCTGCTGTACAAGGAGAGGATATTTATTGTTGAATTTCCATCACATTTCCACAGATCTGCATCACCAGACTGAGGTTTGTTTCTCTTCTGACTGGTTCCAGTGATTTAGACAAAGGTGAAAACATACACACACATGCACATCACCCTCAGATGCACGCTCCTGGCTACACACTCATAACACACACACACACACAGGCACACACACAGGCACACACGTAACCGACATACGTTCACAATCTGGATACAAAATTTGAATTACAAATAATACCACAATAAAAACATTGTCATTTTTTGTTTTTAAGAAATTGTTATAGCTATTTTCTCTATTCTGTAGAAAGACGGCTAAGTATCTCATAATAAGTAACATTATTTTTTTGTCTTTCTCTAAAATGATCAGTGAGATATATCCTCATAACAATAGTCTTACAGTATATATATATATATATATCTTTTTATCTAATCTGCTCGCTCGATTGGACCCTGCCTTCTCACGTTACAGTGTAAAAGGCTTCAAGTGGCGCATTTCGATTCATGAACAGAAAGGAAGCATAACATGACGCAGTAGTCTTTCAAAATAAAAAAAAAAACACAACCAGAAAATCTTCTAAAGCTTGTTACAGTGACTGATTTGACTGGAAACAACAAGTCTGGTGCAGAGATGATGCCTTTCATTTGTCAAATCCACTGACATAATCTTTTAAAGTAAGAATTAGGGATGTCCTGATACCACATACCATTTTCCACTATATTTAAACTTGAGTACTCACTGATACTGAGAGGATTTTTCAGTGTTTTAAAGTAGAGCCTCATTTTCATTTACAGTAAAATCTGTCCAAACAGTGTTATATAGAGGCAAGTACTGGTATTGATATTTGAACTAGGATGGCCTCCCAAATGTTAAAGGTTATGTCCACACTAATATTAAAACACTGGCTAATTACCATAATATAAAGAGAGTTAACATTTAATGATAATTTTAATTTGTAGTCACCCCATACCAAGGTTGCATGGCAATATTCCAAGACGCAGACAGGTTCAGGCAGGTTTTTTGAGAGAAAACATAACTTTCTCCACCAGCAGACATTACATCCCAGTAGTGACATAACAACCGGGGAACTGTAAGCATTCAACATTAGCTCATGAGGGATCTGGGATGTTCTGACAGAAATTTAAGTACAATTTTTACTAAACAAGTGCTGGTGCCATGTGTGATTTTTGGGGAGCTCTAGTTTAAAAATGAATTATAAATGTTGGTAAAAAAACAAACAAAAAAAGACATGTGCAATCAGACTTGACCTTACCCTGTCCACCATTTTGAAACCAATGGCTGAAGGGCACTAAAATCTGAGCTGTCAATCACAGAGGGTTCAGTCAGGGCCATTTCAAAATGCTTTATAACTGCATTGAAGAGTTTGTTAATACACTTTGTCCAAAGCAGAGTACAGACACAGCATTAGACAGTTACACAATTTGATAAAAAAGGATGAAGTTTCTGGCAGTATTATGGCTCCAAAAGGGTTTTCCTACATTGCACATATTGTAAGTATTTTTTTCCTTTTATGTTTAGCACCTTAGTGATGTAATTGTAAGAAATATGCCTAATAATTTTATTTTTTATGATATATGTTATAAGCAATGACGAAGCAGTGTTTTGTCTTGCCTTTGATTTATGCGACCACACTTTGCCCCAAATCAGTTTGAAATAATTATTCTTTTTTTTTTTTTTTTTTTTGGGGGGGGGGGGGGTAAATATATGTAAGTAAATCTGTTCACACTGACATGAACAAAACAAATCAGATCTGGGGCACTTTTGAAGCCAGTGTGAACGGAGTCTGCAACAAAATGTAAGATTTATTAAAATAAGTCATTAAGTAAGGGTTAATAAACATTGAGGTGTATGTTAAATGGATTAAAATGCACAATGTGGTTGCTAAACTACCCAAATACTTTTTTAGACTTTAAAGATTTTTTAGGAGGCATTAAACACTTGTATGTGATTTTATAGGGTGACCATATCTAAACCCCTCAACTGTCTGTGACACCTGAACTTTCCACCAACCAAAAATTAAGTGTAAAATGAATGTCCATCCAATTATTCTCTGGGGAGCAAAAGCTATATATATAAGAATTGCATTGATGTTTTTATACATATTAAGTAACTAGATTCCCAGAAAAACTGACTTTTGTTTAGGGCCTAATAAATTGTATTGCCAAAAAACAAAGTCAAAGAAAAACACACCTTTGCTCTACAAAAGAAAATTAAACTGCATTAAGTGGCAAGTATACACTGTCTGTGAATGCTGAAGTTTCGATTATGTTGCTAAAACCTGGGGCACTGGGCAGATATGTATATTTTTATGGGACAAAGATCTAAAAACTTTTTTAGTCTCCTCATATAAGAGGATATGGTCACCCTAAATTAGTAAGACAACACAAATGCCTCAGTGTAAATGCACAAGAACATACAGTAAATGTCCGAGAGACTTGAGACTTGCAAACTAAACTAAACCTGTGACATCCAGACTGACCATTTCTGATTCCTCTTCTTCCTTATTATAAAGTCCGTCATGAGTATTTACATTTACAGTGGATTTGAACTAAAGAGGTGCATAATTGAAAACCTCCAGATAAAACTACTCTACGCCACTTTGTCCTTGGTGAGAAATGGGTTTGTGCCACTCCTTTGACGTTACATTACACTATCTACATCCGTCAGAAAAACAAAAAAAGCATCCACATAGAGGTGCTGTTTGTTCGTGTGGGATATTATTGGTCGTTTCTTCTGATAAAAGGGAAGAGACGTAATGTGTTTGAGCAGCAGCACGTGATGGAGAGTTCACACTGAGAGCAGCTCCTTTCCACAAGTGGGGTCAGTACGGTACGGTTTGGGACAAGAAACGCTAAAAAGACTAAATGTAGGTGTATTGGTGTCAGTTTAATCCCAGCATCAAAGCCAAAAAGCGGCACCAGTGTCTTATTTGAAAACTTTGAAACTTTTAACGTTGGAAATGCCTTTAAAAGCAGGTCACCCCAACCTTTTTTGTACCAAAGCAGACGAGTCATGACTTAAGGGACCAAAACACTTCTGCTACAAGACTTTCAGTTCAGTTTAGTTGTATTTCAAAAGCAACAATCTGTGGCAAAAGTCATCCCAAGGCACTTAAGACGACCTTGTTGGAAATAAAATAAAATTACTGTTTGATGTTTTTCAGTAAAATGCATGATTGTCACTTTAATGGATCTTAAAAAAAAGCTACCTTTCAGCTGTGTCTTCCATTTTCCACATCTAACATGGTTTGATTATTCTACTTTTTAAAATAAATTAGAAATGAGTCAAGTAGAATTAAAAGTTGTTATTAATATTATTACTTGACAAACAAAATGATAAGACTCCATTTGTTTTCATGAAAAATACCAAAACTTTAGTTTAATGCTCAGCAGAGGCTGGAGTATAATAATCATCGCTAATTAAACTATTTTGGATTGCTTGTGTGCAATCAGACTCACTGCCATGTTACGACAGATGGATGTATTTTTAGGTAAATGTAAGCGATTTTAACACATTGGCCGTGTCCAAAATCTCTAGTCCCTAAACCCTCAATCACTACACTATAACTTTATAAAGTGGACTCAATTAGTGATAGATTTCAAACGCTGTTATGAGTGTCAGTAGACGCTGATGATGTAAACGCTGTGTGACTGGAGCTGAAGCCTCGTACTCTCCACAGCTGTTTGCACTTTCTACTGTTTGGCCATGATGCACGTGTGTAAATAACTGTAGTTTCAATATTAGCGCAATAATCACTGCAAAGGAGTCGGCTAGATTGTTTGCTTAATAGTCATCCACTGTTTCTCAGTAAAGCCACCCAGGCTATACAACTTTCATTCAAACGTATTGAGTAACGTAAAAGACAACAACACAAAATGGTGTAATCACTGTCTAATGCAGTTTTGGACACAGCCACTGACTTTTTTCCTACTCTGTTTAGTCAACCGCTTGTCCCTGTGGGGCTACTGTAGCTGGTCACAGGCTTGTGAAAAGCATTTTAAAACTAATGCCGCCAATAACCACACACTTTAGAGGATCCACACAATGAAAGATTAGTTCAAATGTAAAGAAAAAATACACTACACTTAGATCTGATTCAATATTCAGTATTTTGACAGGAACAGATAAGATAATATCTCAACTAAAACTGAAACAGTGAGGAGGTTTATTGTTTATTTGTTTGGTTTCTCTTGATCAAAAAACATTTGATGGAAATGTTGCTACCTTTAACACTAGCAGAGTTGACCCCTTTGCCCTTTGTAAAATCACAGTTGAACAAGCGTCCTGATTGGCTGCTGCTACTCTCAGTGTGAACACTCTGTGGCTTTAATGATGAGCTACACAGAGAAGATCTCCGAAGGCTATAAGAGTCAGTCCACAGACGTTAGTGTCATCTGCAGCTCAGCTCTTCCTGTAGCAGCATGTTGTTGTCCTCCATAAACAACACACACTCTTTCATACAGCTGTCCGTCTTTACGTTCGTGTGGTTATCCGTTTGTCCCATCAGCGCCAAAACCGAGGAGGATGTGTTACCAGTTCATCATCGAGCTCCTGTTCAGTGTCATGAAGAAGACTTGACTACTGCCTCCAGATCGAACGGAGGCAAAAAAAACCTGCAAAAGCAGCAGTGACACAGTCATTTTAAGTGGACATTTTTCTAAATCTGAGTAGACTTTGAACATGGCACATAGGTTATTCCCGCTGCCTATAAAGCCCCAGAGACTCACTTTGTCGTTCCGCTCCGACAGAAACTTCAGTCTCTGTGCCCGTTTGTGCATGAAGACCCCGTCCAAGTGTCCCGTCTCCACAGAGCGGATCTCGATGGCCTTCTCTCCCCAACCCATGATCTGGTTTGAGTGGATGTAGGCTGAAATAAACCCACACAGACAAATATAAACAGCAATAGTCTCACAAAAACAACTTTAATTTAATCTTATGCAATTGAATATAAGAAAAAGTGAACGTGGGACAGGCAGCTGTATGTAAATGAAGGTATTTGCATGTGTCAGTTTGATATGTTATGTGACAAGACTTGTTAAATATAAAACACATGCTTATTGTTTGTGGGATATTGCTTAAGTCGTGTCATCTCTGGGATTCAGCTCAGACATTTGCACTCAAAACAAACCCAATCCATGCCCTCATGCCACTAATCCACCACTGCTGGACAGAAAACTCTTTTTGGCCTGCCACATCCCCAGTGCTCTGCTTTTTCAGGGATATATCAAATACCAGACTCGATCACAGTAAAACCAAAATCCTCCTTGTTACACTAACCCTGGCCAAGACAATAATACTTGCAAACTGGAAATCACACTCCAATCCTCACATCACACAGTGGGAAAACCTGCTAATAGACTGCATATCCTTTGTTATCCTGCCTGTATCACTTGTTTCTTCGTGTTAATTGTCACCTGGTTTATTAATAAAAAATAAAAAAAAGGTGATGTGGAAGCAGCCTGATTGGGTATACGTACCGACAGAGGTGGGCATCTCTCCCCACTGCAGCACCACGTCTTTGGTGATGCGGCCGTAGGTGTTGACGTAGACGCCCTCGTCCTCGTAGCACAGCAGCATCTCCATGCCGTCCGTCTTTGGCAGAATCACAATGGCGTGAGGCGTCACCTGACCCTGGATCTGTCGCAGGGAGAGAATATTAGGGGCTGATTTACACTACATCCCTTTAACGCAGATAAGATACAATTAAAGGTAGAGTAACGCCCTTTAAAGTTGATCCACTGAGATTATATTTTGGAAATTTAATAGTTAATTGTTTGAATGACCGTCAGTTCTGAGTTGTGTTAAAGAACTGAATGTTTTAGAGTTCACATAAACCAGACATTACTCATCAGTAAGTGTTGCATCAGTGTTTAACTAAAGGCTTTTAAGGTTTACAAATTTAATGCTTAAGACCTGTGTGAGTCACCTTTTGTAATCTAAATAAAATATTTTCTCAATGACAAGGGCCCCAGTCAGATTATTAATTACCTAAGAATAGATGTGCAAATCACTATTTGTTATATGCTCCCATAAATAATAGATTATGTGGTTGCAACCTTTCTTTAAAAGCTTATAACGGCAGGATTTCCTGGTAATCATTTGTAAATGTTTGGCATTTTCGCTCTAGTACTCATCAGTCTAAGCCAGAAAAGGGTTTTATATTAACTTCAGCACATGTCATGTTGTTTAGCTGTATTTTTATTACTTCCATGAGCCATAATAATCCTCTACATTGTTTTAGAGGGACACCAAAGTGAAATAAAAGCGATTGCAAATGCTTTATTTCATAGTTTTAAATTTAAGACCAGGGTTATACACGTGACAGTGCTGTTTATGCATTTCCTATTTCTACTGAAGCAGTTATTCCCAAACTGTTAAAGAAAATAAGAGACAATTATGTGACAGAAGTAAATTAAACAATAATGAGCAAACGTAAACGGTACAGTTTAGTCTTATTTCTTTTGAACAGACATTATTTGTCGCTCAGACTCTTACGTGTGAGGGGATGTAGATGTCGTAGGGGTTTCCCGAGTCCACGTCGATCACATGGAAACCTACAGTGGAGCCGAAGACGACCTTTAACCTCTGACCCTCCTCCACTGTAAGATCGACCAGCAGGGGGCGGTGCTGCAGCTCCGTGAACGACTGACAACCAACAATACAGGCACAAACGATTATAATCATAATATTTACATTAACCCTGCTTATATAAATATCATTAATATACATTTTGACATTAATATATTTTTGAGGCTTTGTACCTTGAAGGCCATGAACTTGTGGTAAGGTTTAGGAGCCCAGGCGTAAATCT
Source organism: Neodontobutis hainanensis (assembly GCA_024349245.1). Lineage (NCBI taxonomy): Eukaryota > Metazoa > Chordata > Actinopteri > Gobiiformes > Odontobutidae > Neodontobutis > Neodontobutis hainanensis. The sequence goes on along the minus strand of JALDNG010000038.1, from coordinate 2,482,593 downwards.
CCACCGCGTTCTTCAGCGCAATCACCAAGAACTTTATCCTCTCGTATTTCACTGCAGAAACCAAAAATACTTATATTCAGCAGTTTATATGAATATTTATATCTTCTAAATATTATTTTTCTGGACATTTGGAGGTTAATGACTATGAATGTGTAAAATAAAAATCCAGTGAGCTATTTTAGGAGGTTTGAGAACTATATCTGTGCACATTTAGGAAAAAAAAGCGCTGTCTGTCTTCTGTTTAGGTTCAAGTTACTTTATTAAGTTATTAAGTTGTTGTGCATGTAGCTTGTAAAGCTGGTGTGTAATGTCCCTTTAAACCCCACGCACCGACTTTGTAGTGGACGCAGCCCTCCAGTTCCCCCACAGTGATCCAGCCCTGTTTCTTCTCCACTTCTGGGTCGTTGTGTAAAATCCTGTTTCTCAGCCAGGACAAGTAGTACACACGCAGCTTGTTCTTCTTCCCTGCAGTTTACACAAAACAGCAGCACAAAATGTCACTCCTAACTTATCGGAGACACTCGCTGTAGCTCCAATACTTTACTCTTGATGGAAGTGAGTATGGCAGAAATTATGAGTACTTTCTAAAGTAAACTATGTATATGGGATGGACATTGTACCTGAGATGGTGACGAGGACGTTGAGTCCTTCGAGGACGTCCATCTGTTGGAAGCGTCTCCTGTTTATCAGATTGTACACTTTGCCTTGGCCACTTCGATCCAGCAGCATCAGCCCGTTCTCCGTCCCAACCAAAAGATTCACTCCTGAGGAAAGCACAAGGCCAGTTTAGAAAACCACATAACACATTAAACCATTAAGGACCAAAACAATAACAAACACTGAATATTCTACAGTTTAAACATTAATAAATCTGATGGTTGGTGAAGTGCTCAAGTGCTTTAACGGTTTTATTCAGGCTGGATAAAATGACTTCTTCAACCGGTTAGATTTACATTTAGGTACACAGATTTTTTTTCCCCTAATGGGTACAGTATATACGTAAATGTACAGTTTGTCATGGTTTTTCTTGCTTTTATTCAAACTGCCCGCTCATATACAGTCTGTAGTGGCTCATAGACAGTTCGTCTGACACATTACCTTCATTGCACATTTATGAATTTAAGACATAAATACAAAGGTTTTTGTAACAAGCTGTGATTCCAAAGCGAGTGATGCTCTCCAGTGTGGCTCCATGACATCAGCATAATCGGTCTGCTCGGTTTAAGGTGAGACTTTCAATGTGCTTTCCTGTCATTACAATGTCAGCTCATCGCGTTCTAATAAAAAACAGTATTTACATTTTTCTCACTTCTTAAATGATATCAAGGTTTAAGTATTTCTATTTGTGTTAGTTGCAATATTTCATTTTTTCCATCAGTGTGAACGTGGAAGGAAACAGCTGTAGAAGCGTGTTTTTATAGGTAATGTTTATGTCTGCTCGAAGGATGTTAGGAGATTAGATGGAAGCTAGAAGAAAGTTTAGTCCCAATGATTTTCACTGCAGTCTTTATGACTCCTAGTAGAGCTTTACTCTGTGCCTGAGTGGTGTTACCAAACCAGACAGTGATGCATCATTTTCTGGTATGGTAACACCAAGAGTCTATAAAACCACACATGATTTCAAATCATACTGTTTATCATTGTAAATCAATCCAAAAAATCAATTCCATAAAGTCTGCATGACCGGACAATTTTCTGGTTTGCATTAGTCTCTTATGATTCTCAAAAGGATCTAACTCAATATTAAATATGAGTGTTGTTTTTACGAGTAGTACTTTCCAGAGGTGTGGACATGAGTCACGTGAAATGGGGTCGAGTCAAGTTTGAGTCACAAATTTGATGATTTGTGAGAAAATATAAAAAGACTTGCAACTCGTCTTGGAATTTAAACACGAAAGACTCCAGACTTCACCTGGACTTAAGCCTCTTAAGACCTGAAAATACTTGATGCTTCTCCCCCAAAGGTTAAAAAAATGTTTTTTGAAAAGTGTGCACAAAACAATAAAATTTTCTTGTGCTACATTTTCTTATGCTGCGTTACTGACTCGATGCTGCGTTTATATGCTCTCTGTAAAACTCAGCGCTACAAGGCTTTACAACCAAAAGTACTTGAAAGCTTGAGCATAGGACTTTGGACTTGTGAGAAGTAACTTTGAGGACTCGAGGACAAAGACTCAACACTTTCCCTGTAAGTTGATTCCTTATATTTAAATTTCCGATTTTAACATTCGACCGCCTGAAGTCTGCTCAGTCAGGACACGTTAGGACTAAAGTGTAATGCTGTTATGTAAGAGTCTGACCCCAGAGTGCGGCGCAGAGGATCTCAGAGTTGAAGCGTTTCTTGTATTTGCGTATCTCTGGCGTGTCGCTGTGAGGACGGATGTTGGTGGGATTCACGTTGACCACGGAGATCTTTCGTGCCTCGTTGAGTCTCGCCTGCTCCAGCTCCTGTTTTAGAAGCTCGTCTGCAAACGCTGTGGGGGAAATGTTCAAGAAATCAGCTTTTCTGTCCAAGAAGGCTTGATAAAGCTTGAGTACTGGCAGATCATTTGTTTTTGTGTCTGTGTTTTCAAGCCCCTCCCCTTAAGCCCAGGTCTGCTCCGAGTGGTCAGATCTCGTGACCTTGACTAAACTCTGGTTAAACAATGAGATAAATAACTATAGTTTTTTACCTGCTGCAGAGTTTTTCTCATCCTCTTCAGTCGGCGATGTCCCGTAGACTCTGGGATCAACGAAGGGAGTGAAAGATGATTTGGACCCTCCACTGCTGCTCGTCCCGTACTGTTCACAAATAAAGACTTTTGAACCCCAAAAACAAAGAGAGTAAAAGGACCACACACGTGGAGCAGGTAAGAATGACTTGCTGGATAAACACGGGATTGAAATGGGACGGATTGAGACCAGGTTTACTGTGAAACCGGTCGGTTGGGTTTAGGATCTGGGATTTCTGGGATTTCTGGGATTTAAGGATTTTATTTTGTGGCTGCTCCACCTACTTGGGCCCCTGACGCGGCGCCGGGGGAAACCAGAGGGGAGGGGCTTGGCTGCACCAGATCTGGAAGGTTAATGTTGCCGGGGAAACCGTTGCTGCTGGCAGCAGAGCTCCGCCTTTGTTGCCTGAGTTTCTGTAAGAAGAGAGAAAGGGGCGGAGCTTCTGAGGAGGCGCAGCCAGGTGTTTGAAATTACTGTTTGGCCGCCATGTTGGGCAGGGCATGTATAAGAGTACAGCTGTGGGAATTACTGTTGACATTGCAGATGACAAAAAGGACTTGGGTGAAAACTGTACTTTAGAAAGCTTTGAGCTTTTTGACCTTTTATAGAGCATCATTTGCAATTTGCACCAGTTTTATCATAAGCCTTAACAATAAAATATGTCTAAACAGTGCTATAGGAAGAAAAGGGGAAATAAAAAAGTACTTAGTATCGGAGCACTGGTATCCATAGTTAGGAAACGCTACAAAAAGATATACTAGTTTTAACATATTAGTAGCCACACAAAACAGACTTCTCTCCAAGGACTAACCAGGACCGACAGAGGGCCTCACCTCTCTCATCACGAGCGTCGAGTCCTGGGAGCTGTTGCCAAACGTGTCGCTGTGTGCGTCGTTTTGACCAGCAGTCACTCCGAACGACTCGTTGGTGCCCTGGCTTGCTGCCGGCCTAATACATAAGAGAGACATATTTAAAAAAAGACCAGGGAAACTGCTTCCTACTCGGACATTTGGGTTGTTATTTAATGGTAAAAATCTAAGTATTACATCTGACACATTTAAAAAATCTATCCATGCTTTTATTCTTTTTCAGAACTTAATTAAGACAAAAAAGGACTAAAGAAAGGCTAAACCAGGACTAAACCAATGAAGAAAGCAGCAAGATCAGCCCAAGGAACAAACCATGCACCTAGGACTAAAGAAAGGACTAGACACAGGACAGAATTTAGGATTAAGAGTAAAACAAGTTTAAATCAAGTCTAGGAGTGAACCAGTTCTAATCTGAGACTAAAAAGTTCTTGACCAGGACAAAACATAGTACTAAACCAGGACTTCATTTGGGATTAAACCAAGACAAAACTGTGATTAAATTAAAGACTAGACTAGTTTAGTTTTGTGAACGTTTTTTTCTCGCTCTTTAACCTCAGCCGGGACACGGGCCAACAGTGTGAGCCTCACATGATGCGCGGGATGTCGCTGACGGCCACGGTCCCGTCGTTGCCGCCCTCCTCGTCCTCGCTGCTGTGGGAGTCTTCGCTCGACGAAGAGTAGTCGGTCACTTTCACCGGAGGTCGGCTGGTCTCCTCTCCCTGACGCAGCTCACGCAGCTCTTTGGCCAACGCTGTCAGGTCCTGGACAGACGCACAGACGGCACGAGGGACTCAGGCAAAAGAATCTATTTAAGTTTATTACAATTAAGGAGAAAATATAATAGGGTTGTAGCTCAATAAAAACAGTGGCTTTCAGATGAGGATAAAAACTCAACAGCATGCTTTAGGTCAAGCATTTTTATGTTTTAAAGGGTTTAGTTTGGAATAATTGACACTGACAGAGGAAAAGCTGCAGGCAGTGTGTTGTTCCTTCTCCTTTATTTAAATATACAACAAATATCTTGCCCCTAACCATTATGTTTATCCCTTATCTCTTTATTCCTTCCTCAACTAATTTGACAAAAAAGAGACACAATCATATTTTATTCATGACGTCAAACTTATGCCACTAATAGCTACAGTACGTGTTAAGATTACACACTTAACTAACCCATATAAAAAAGAAAGGACAAACAGACTGTGGGCAAGCAGAGTGGCTAACACAGGCCACACATTAACAGAGAAGTGATACCCACAACTGTATTTAGGTGAATGTATTTAATGGTTTAAGTAGGACTTTGATTTGTCCCACTTTAAAAATCAATACATTCTTTTCAATCAGAACTCAGTTAGGGAAAATAACAGGACCAAACAAAGGCTAAACCAGGACTAAACCAATAAAAAAACTGAACTAATTCTAGAGAAAAGCTAAACCAGGAACCCAGGACACCCAGGACTAAACCAAGGACTAGACTAAGGCTAAATCAGGACCAAAAGAAAACCCCAGAGTAAAGCAGTGCTAAGCTGTAGAGGTTTGAGATTGAAATATATAAAATGTTGACTCTGTTTAAAACAATAAACACTTGCTGCTATAAGACACTTCCAGAATCCAGAAAATTAAGCATTAAGCATTCTGTTTTCAAACAAAGCACGCTTCAGCTGATAAATGCAGCAGTTTTATGTTTTCCCTTTTGATTCTAATATTTAGACAAAAACTAAATATATTAAATTATGAAGGTTTATACTTTGACATGACACGCATATATCTAAGCTATCCTAGAATTTCAGGGTGTGGAAGCCCAAGTTATGTTTGGATATATTCACAAAACACTTGACAGTTTATCAGATTTAGATCAATACAAGCAGCTCAAAGATGTTTAACAAGCTTTTAGTGATGTTTTTTTTAATGAAGTAACATTTTAACAAGTGTGTGAAGCTGCTATCATTAGAACAGTGAGCAGTGGGTCATGCTGCAGTGAGGGTCAGAGGTCAAGGTTCAAGGGAAATCATGGGTTAAAGTTTGAAAAAAAGGAAGAGGAAAGATAAGTGACAGGAAAATGGTTCTTACCAGCTCCTCCTAAAGAGAAAGAGAAGAGTATGAATGAGGTGAGAATGAAGAGGCGTGACAGAGATATACATGAAAACATGAAACATATCAGAGACATAGAAACACTAGGGCACTACATTCTGTAAGGGTGCTCTTTGGTCTCAGCAAAAAGAGGTGGCCTTTGTTGGTGAAAGTGTGTTTGTTGATAGTTCAGACTTTCGGACCGAATGCCGGAAGCCACAAACCAATTAGACTCAAACAGAGCGAACAGAGGAAGTAAATAAGGAATACATTTTGTATGTCTCTATTTTTATCGCTACGCTGTGAAGCAGACCATTTTCTAACGAGTGTTATAGCAATTTAAATCATGTCTTAAACAGTGCTTTTGAAGTTTTAGCTGCTTTTAGTAACTTTATATTAATAAAAACATGTCTCTATAGGCCCTACTCCAGTCTGATTATTGTATTTCTCCAGTTAAACTGTAAAATGAGCCTCTGCAGAGACAGATTTGTATTTATATTATACTAATCCTATGAGCAGTAATATGGCACAGAAAATCTGATGTAATGTGTTGTCATCATAAATTTATATGCACAATGATGACCACACAGACTTGATGAAGATAATGTCCTCCTTTAAACAAACCACGAGTTTGTCATTGCTCCGAGACTCGACTGTTTCCACGGATCAGGCGCTGGTCTTGGCCTTAAAGTTAGTGTGGTCTTGACTAAACACAGCGCTAATCTATGCACCTGTTCGGCCATTTTATTGATTGTTATATGTTTCTGAGACCTACTTATGCAGCTATTATAATAATCAGGTTTTCTTTGCACATGTCCTAGTAAGACTTTGACTTTTCTTAATTCACCTCATGGTAACGATACATATCTACCTCACTATGTGCCAGAAAGACTGAAGGTTGAACATCAAGAAAGCTATTTTAAAAGCTTATATAAATACATTAATTATGAGAAAGAAAATTGTCAAATCTAATGATGGCTTTAGGACTATGTAAAGATTTGAACGTCTCAATCAAAAGAGACAAACAGGGAAAAACAAACAACAACCAACTAAAAGCAGTAAAATAATCAAACATATTTAAACTCACTGAACTAGACGACCTTAAACTAAGGTTAAAAGCTCCTATTAGTAAACCGGTTTACAGACGTGGACAGAGTGGACAGTGATGGGACACAGACTAGTGTCACTAACCTCGTCCACAGCTCTCTTATAGCTCTGAGAGACGGTGAAAAAAAGAGAAATGGATGAATGAGGAAGACAGAGCGGTTAGTTCAGGTTACAGTCTGAGGGTCGTTAATGACGGCGTTTAGAAGAAGACTCACTGCGGGTCGGCTCGGACGCGTCACCTCTCGGCCGTCTTCTTTGGAGCCGTGGGACGGGAGCGTGGACACTTCAGGTTTATGTCCAGAGTGACCTGAAACACAAAGAGAGAGGTGTCCAGTGTTGAAGCATTAATTTAAACTGTGTAGAAATATGGAGAAAGTCAAAACAAACAGACCCTATCATTGAATTACACAAAAGATTTATGAGAATAAATAAAAGCATGATATGATTACATTATACTGACGTGTATTAAATTATATTTGTACAGTTTTTTGTATTGTGTGTATTTCTATCATTAGGCCATATGTATGCATGTGTTTTATCAGTGCTAAGCTCTGTCCATTCTACTGTAACTGCAAGTTCTGTAAAAGTCTTATGTTACATCTAGATTTGTTTTTTGAGATTAAAATATTATAGTCCATTTAGTCCTTTAAGATTAGATGTAGTTTAGTCCTGGACTTGAAAATGATTAGACCTGGTTTAGTCCTTAGTTTGGATCTGATTTTGCAGCTTTAATAGTCCTTTGATTTGTCTTGGACTTGGTTTCACAAAGGTTTAGTCCTGGGTTTAGACTTGTTTTAGTTCTCAGATTGGTTGTGGGTTTAAGCCTAACCTAGTCCTCTTTAAGTACTGGTTTGAACCTAGTTTCTCAACTGGGGCTGCACCAGAAGACTAAAACTAGGACTAAACAAGAACAAAACCAGAACTAAGAAAGAGCTAACCTGGGACTAAAGAAAGACTCAATCAGGACCAAAAACCAATACATATCCATTTGATTTGTAAATGTTAATTCCTCATTTAGTCCTTTGATTAGTCCTGGTTCAATTCTTAGTTGAATTTTTGTCAGTCCGGGATGTATTCCTGGATGTAAGTGCATAAAACAGCCCAGTCTCTTCCTCTTCTATCTTTAGAGCAGCTGCTAATTTTAACCTCCACTTCTATAAAAGTAATGGCCGCCGAGAACACTTTGTACACTTTTCATCCGGTCTATAAATAACTCCCAGATGTGTGTGACTGAGCGATACCCCTCTCGTTGGACCCCCCATGGGAGCTGGGGGTGCTGGAGCTGGAGGAGCTGCCACTGCTCGTCCTCTTCAGGGGCGTATCCATGGAAACGTCCATGGAAATCCGCAGGTCGGGGTTGCTACGGAAATGCATGCACAGCACAAACGTAAACGTAAACATGCCTTAAGGTTTAGGAGTTTATTCTATATTACACTAATTAAATAAATATTACACCATGGTCTGGATATATATTCCTGCTGATTGACGTGTGCAACACATTTGTACGTACCACACTACATTTATTATTACAAGGTATTACAAAAGTGGGACTTCCTGTTCACGTGATAGCAGTGACGGTTTCGGGACAGTGAGGACAAACTGGGCTCAGAGGCAGGCGTGTTTTGTACATTACAGGCTTCGGTAACACATGTAGGAATAACTGTATGAGAACCTGGCCCGTATGAGGTGAGCTCCAGCCCGAGGTCCCAGGCCCGGTCCGTTTCCTGGAGAGTGCTTTCGAACCAGAGCCGGAGAGATAGATGTCGTCCTCTGAGGAACCTGAGAACACCATCAAAAATATATATATCAGAATCACCGCACAGTTACAATTGCTGCAGATTTAGAGCTCTATTCTGGCGTTTTTTTTAATATAATACAAGTCTCATCTGTTGAAAGATCATTGTCAGACAATTACAACTAGATCTGAGTTTTTTTCAAATAATTTCTGTGTCAATAATTCTTCTTCTTTTCCTTTTGGTTGCCATCATCTGCCTCCATCTTGTCCCTCTTCTCTGCTACTTCCATCACGTCCTCCTTCACTTCATCCATACACCTTCTCTGAGGTCTTCCTCTGGGCTTTTAGCAGCTCTAACCTCAACCTCCTTCAACCGATATATTTACTCTCCTTCTCTGAACATGTCTAAACCATCTCAACCTGGCCTCTCTCTGACTTTATGTCCTAAACATCTGACTTGAGCATTCTCTCTCGTTGATCCTTTCATTATTGCTGGTTCTCTTGTGTTCTACTTTCAATAATTGACACGCCTAATATCTAGTGGAAGTGTATAGGTACTTCTACTCGTGCTGTAAGAAGTGGTATTGATTAAAAACTATTGAGTGATTCAAACAATGGCGGCCATCTTTGATCCACCAGCCCATCCTAACAACAGACTCTGAGACAGACTCTGGGATCGTGCAGAGACCTTGGGCGGCGTGTCGTCATCCTGCCGCAGCCAGTCCAAGGGGGGCGCCAGGCGAGACAGGGGCAGGGCAGGGGGGGTGTCGGAGGTGGGGTCCGAGTTCTGGCGGGGCATGGGGGCCGTGAGGGGGACACCGAGGACGAGGACACACCGTGAGGGTCGTACAGCGACTGGGAGCCGGACAAACCGTGACTCTTGACTTGGACCAGGTGGGCCATCTGCGTGTACACAGGACAGGGAGGGGGGCAGGCAGGACAAAGGGGGGCAGGGGGGGTGAGGAGGGGGAGCAGGTTAGATTTAGTTATGAAGGAAAATATGTAGCAGGAAAGTGACAGAGGAGAGGAAGGTAAAGGAAGCTAAAGGCATGCTGCTGGTCCTGGGTTAGTCTTGGGTTTATTGTTGGTTTGGTTTTATATTAGTCCTAAATTTAGTCTTGGGCTGTGTCCAGAACTCCTTCCTAGTAATCTTGCGTTTAGTCGATGTCCATTTTTGGCTTGGTTGTGGTTTAGTCATGTGTTAGTCATGATTTTGTGCTTGTTAAATCCGGGGTTTGATTTTGGGTTCAAACCTGTTTAAGTCCAGGTTTGGCCTTAGATTTGGTTTTGTTTCATTCTGGTGTAGTCCTGATTAAGTTCTTGGGTTAATACTGGTTTAGTTACTTGAGGTGTACTTGTGGGTTTGCTCTGGGTTTATTCTTAGTTCTGGTTTAGATCTGGTAAATCCTAGTTTTAATCATATCTTAAAAGTGGAGTCTTTGCTCCTGGTTTAGTCTTGTCCTATATCTGTTCTAGTTTAGCCATAGTTTTATTCAGGATTTAGTCTTGCTTTCAAACTTTTTAAATCCTGCTTAAGTCCACGTTTAGTCCTGACTTAGCTCTGTTTTATTCCTGCTTTAGCCCTGCTTTAGTTCTAGTTTAGTCCTTTTTGAGTCCTGTTTGAGTCCACTGACCTGTGGCTCCACGGCGCGGTGCATCGGGGGGGTCCTGGCCTGTTGGATGCTGCTACTGAAGGACTCAGAGCGCGGCGGCAGAGAGGGGTCAGAGATCCTGTTTGACACTTTGTGCTGCAAGAAAGAAAGAATCGGTCTTCATTCACATCTTTTATACAACAAACACTTTTTTCTTAACTTTATATTTGTATTTTCAAAGATGATAGTTCAAGTTTTTTGAAGTAAAGTTATACTTGGTAGTTAGTGTATTTGCTCAAGTAGATGACAGTCAGTGTGGCTCCAGTCTGGAAGCTGGACAGAGTCAGAAATGTAAAGGAAATTTAGAGACAGACAAAAGGTTATTGGTACAGATTGTTGATTAAAGAAGAGTTTAAAAAGGGAAAGAAAGTATGTTTTTTTGCAGCAGCAGCAACAAAGCCCATGTCCTGGTTAATGAGAATATGATTAGATGTAAGTTAGTTTACAGCCTGGAAAGTAAAAAAAAAAAAAGAGGTTAGCACAGACTGAGCATTAGTGTGTCTGTTTCTGCTCCCAGTTATAAAAAAGAAAAAAGGAAGTAGGAAACATGCAGACTTTTTACTGACAAGTAGGAGACACTATGACCCTGAGTGTGTCCCAGTTTGCACACTTCTGTATTGACACTTTTACATTTGAGATTTACAAGTGTGTTCTCACTAAGTAGAGCTCAATTCAAGCTACACTGCACTCAGGACAGCCCTTGAGTGTGAATGATATAGCTGCCATTTTGAAGTAGTTATGGATAAATATTGGATTTATATTTCTCCATGCTTAGTTGATTGCAAGGGGCTGTCAGAAGAACAACGCTTTTCTTTCCTAGTTTGAGTTTAATCATGAATTATATTTTTCATCCAATCAACCGACTACAAGTGTCTTGCTCCACATTTTGAAAGCGGACAAAGTGGAATAGAAAACGTACCCATACTGACCTGTACCGTACCACCTCGGTTAGTAAAGTGTGCTATTTAAAAGAAATAACTTTTTCTAAACGGACGATTCTAATACACTTGTTATGTTGGTGCAGGGCGCCTGGAGGAAGCGCAGAAACAGAAGTGTGCAATTTGAGACAGACTTATGACAAACAGAGATTAAAAGTCTGTAGAGGTTAGTCTAGAGCCGCTAGAATAGGATGAGTTAAAAAGAAGAATCACTTCAGTTTTGTTGACACTGATCCGACGCCCCGGACTCCGCCCCCTCGAGTCGGGACTCCACTCGCTTGAATCGGGATCCTGCCCTCTTGCCTCAGCTCTGTGCGGTCTTGTGTCAGGACTCAACCCACTGATGTCTGTACTGTGCGGTCTTGCCTCAGCTCTGTGCGGTCTTGTGTCAGGACTCAACCCACTGATGTCTGTACTGTGCGGTCTTGTCTCAGGACTCCACCCACTGATGTCTGTACTGTGCGGTCTTGTCTCAGGACTCCACCCACTGATGTCTGTACTGTGCGGTCTTGTCTCAGGACTCCACCCACTGATGTCTGTACTGTGAGGTCTTGTCTCAGGACTCCACCCACTGATGTCCGCACTGCGCACTCTGATCTCGGAACTGCGACCCTTCGAGACAGGCTCCGGGACGCAGGTGATTCTGATGCTGGGCAGGTGCGCCTTGTCTCGGGTCGGACTGACGTGGGCGGGGAATGAGGGGGGACGGGGGCGTGGCTTGTATCCAGGTAACTGCAGCAGGCTTTCAAGTTGGCTGGCGTCCTGCGGCTCCCTCAAAGCGTGGTGCTTCTTGGGCGTGATTCGAGGGGAGTTGCTCTGAGCGCGACGCATCACCTGCAGTGGGTCAACCAGGTTTAGGACAATCACAATAGAGACTCTTTAACTTTAGGAGGAGATCCCAGACTTATAAAAGTATAGAAAAACTGTGCGCTCATCTGTTTGATTAAAAGGCTATTGGAGTTGTCTGCATCTGCCCAACAAAGCCAAAGTGCAAAGTGCATTAAATAACAAGAAAAACTAGTGCAAAGTAATAATAAGTGTGTAGTGTACAAGTGTAAGTGCAATGTAGGCTGCAATTGGACACCTCTTTATTACACCCTGTGACCACCTACGGTAGCCAAGCAGGGACATCCTGTTGTCATTGAAAAAAGTAGGAATGTGATTAAAAACTTGTGCTTCCCCTCCAGCAGTGCTCAGTTTGTCTGCTCTGGGAAGTTATACAAACAGGAAGTAATAAACTATACGCTATATGCCTCGGTATTCCCCCGGAAGAGCTGGAGGAAGTGTCAAGGTAGACACTCTCTGCACTGGCTCCTGCCCCCGGCCAACCCAGCTCCGGATAAGTGGAAAAAGATGGATGGATCTTTTTAACTTTATATGCTTCATAAAACCATTGATTTAGTCAAAAACACTTTGGCTTTGTTGAGTAGTGTTTAACAATAGCCCAGCATACGGTATTTTCCTCAGACTATTGCAACTGAATAAAGAAATGTTAAGTAAAAGAAACTGAAAAACTCATGCTAACAATAATTTAGCCTTTAGTCTGGAAACTCCCCAAATAAAGACTCTCTAATACACGCACAACAGACACATTAGGAATATCGGCCTCTTGGTGGAGCTGAAAGTCAATGAAATGGGTTAAAATACAAATGTTCTTCTGGATATAGGGATTTCAAAGCAAACAATACCAGCTCAACACCAACATTAGTCAGATAAGGCACTTTTAATATAATAAGGCATTTTTACAGAAATTATATATCTGTAAAAATGGGACTCTCTGGCTCCAAAAGCGGTTGATAACCTAAGAACTCCTCAATAAGTGAAGGGCAAACCTAGAAAAAACTATAAAGATCACATTGTACATTGTCAGCAGTGGTCAGTAAACAGTTACACGGCTTATACGTCCCACAGAGCTGCACAGTAACAGCCAATATAAAGCTTAATGTTAAATATCAGCATTATTTGGAGATATAAGCGGTAACACGGGGATAACAAAGATTTTTAAATAAATTTGGGTTTTCTTGGTCACTTATATATTCAATTAAAATGGACACATTATGAAATAAATGGAAAATGTTCTTGCAAAAGTAGATAATTCTAAATCAGTATCAGTATTGGGTGTGTGAAGTTGAACTGTCTTATCCCAGAACAGGACGTACTAACCAGTTTACGGGTTTAGTTGGTTTAGGGAAAAGAAATAAATAATGTAATGGTAGTAGCTTATCAGTATATGCACAAAAACAAGAGAAGTGTGTATTTAATAGACCACATTTGTGTTTATTAATGCTTCACGGACACTTTAATGTTGCGTTTAGTGGGAGAAATATGCTCAATCTGATAAACATGCAGCATTATTTTGTACCTGCAGGTCAAATCTAGACTGTTGTCTTGTGTATATATTATTCCTCTTCTTTGGCCAAGACTTTGTTTTTTTTAATATGTCCCTCTTTTCTCAGTTTTTTTGTTCTCTGGTGCAGTGTTTTCCAAACTTATTTTCACTGGCTCCATATTTCTAAAGAGTATAAAAATCAAGACACGTCTGGTTTAGCATCATTTGGTCTGAATGGGTTTGGCTTTTTATTATTTTAGCCCATTTAAGACTTTTTCAGTCACTTACATCATGGTTTTCTTCCATTTTCCATTTTAGCATAGCGTTTTTACTGAATGTTTATGGACTGCAACTAACATTTATCTTCTTTTTTGTTGAACTTTTGGCGACCCACATAAAATCTTTGGCTACCCACTTTGGGATCCCACTTCAGTTTTTGGGAGCCTCTGCTCTCGTGAATATTGTACCTACAGGTGAAATAGAGCTTGTGTGTTTTGTTGGTTTGTTTTCTCTACTGTCTGTATCGTTCGTCTTTGGCTCAGTGTGGCTTGTTGTGTGTATTGCACCTGCAGGTCAAATGTTATATATATTGTACCTCTTTGACCCAGGCCGGCTTGTCGTTGCTTGCCGGGGCTTGGTCCTTGTAGTGGTACAGCTGCTTCTTGTCCTGAGGCCTTGCTTCTTGTTGCTGCTGTAGTGACACCAGATAGGCTCTCTCCTGTTGTAGCTGCCTCTGCAGACGCTCGGCCTGACGTTGCTCCTCGATCTGCTTCCTCTTGTACTCCTGCAGACACAAACAAACAAACAAACCAACTGGGTTAAATAGATTCAAACTGGGTTCACACAGATGAAACAGAGGAAAAAAGGGTGTAATTGGATTCTGACTTAAGAGTCTAGCCTACTTTAATGTACATTGGACATTCAAGTACATTAACAGGAAAAGGGCTGTAAATATTACAATACAACAGTAAAATTAAAGCTCTTTTATTAGTTGCCAAAGCATTATTTAAGTTTAAGCAGTCTTTGTGATAAGGATACAGTGAATGTTGTGCAACATTATAGTTATGTTTTAATTATAAGATACAAATTAAATATACTACACTTAGCGTTAATGCATTTGTTACTACATTAGAGACTTTTATGTGAGATAAAAACATGACGAAAGAACGGAACAATCTTAGCTTTGACCAGATTGAACTGACATGGTGTTACAATAATGTGAGAAAAGTAAATACTTTAAGATAAGGTTTGATGAAAAATACTTGTATTTCTATGTATGTTACTGGACTATTATGATCCAGGCCAGCGTAACTATGGAGACCGTGAGGTTGTAGGTTTTCTCACAGCGTCATGTCAGAGGTCAAAGATCAACATTTGTGAGAGGTCCATGTGAGAATGTGCTGCAGAAACAGTGGAGCTGAATGTGTTGTCAGATTTAAGGACTTTGAAAATGTGGTAGTGGTCGTTTAGTGTCTTTGTTGGTTCTAAGTGAGATGATTGTTGAAATCCCAAAGCCACATTCAGACTGAACAGCTTTTACCTAAATACTGTTTGATGGATTTCACGTTTGGTTAATAAATAAAAACATTAATAAATAAAACATTGGCACATTTATTTCTATTGTTCTAAACTGTCATCTGTCTTAGACCAGTCCAAAGACAAAAGGGCAGGAAAACCAAGCATCTGTCTCGGATTTTTAGTGAACGAGGAAATGTGCTGGTTTTTAATCAGCAAACAAAAACTTTAAAGTGACTTACTGATAAGAATTTGTTAGTTTAATCACCAACGTGCATGTGCTAATGATTAATATTCTTTATGCACCCAAGTTCAATGTGTTTTTGGAGCCACCAGAAATCTTTTTTCTTTTGAACTGACTTAACAGGAAGGTAACAAAAAACGACTTCGTAATAGAGCAATGATGTTTGACTCTTTTTAAGTGTGAAAATAAATGTCAGCATCATCTAGTGCATCTCAGAAGAAGGAAAGATGTGCAAAATACAATAAACATTTTAAATATTGCTATAACAAAATTACTGCTCTAACATAGGAACAAAATAATAAAAAAAACACCTCTGAACCAACTCTTACTCGTTATTTCAGGAGATAAACCAGGATTAAACAAGTCTAAACCAGGATTAAACAGGTCTAGAACTAAACTAGGATTTTTATTTGGATAAACCACAGTTTTCTTTAAATCTTTGTTGAAAAAATTTTGAATAATTTTGGCAGAAAAAAAACAAAGGTCTATAAAATGGAAGAGTAAAGCATTATTGCGATACAAATATTATAAGTGATAATATTTCAATAACAATAAATTTGCGATATATTGTGCAATCCTACTCAGGATAAAAATTTTAGGAAGGCTTAAAGGGATATTGTTTTTAATCAGCCCCATTACTGACCCCATTAAGAACGGCACATTATCTAAAACCAGTGTCATTACTCCTGTCTGCTTCTCCAAACTTGAGAGCGCTCTATTTTAGGTAATAGAATATCTCATAGAGTCCACTTTTATAAAATCGAACAGTCCCTTTAAAACTATTTTGGTGATTATTTGAATTTAAAAATGTTGTTCATGTCACTGAAAGAAGAACCATGTGAGTGTTAGTGTTGCTCGAGCATGTCACCTGTTTTTGGGAGAAACATGCAGCGGTGTGATGTGTTTGTGCCGTTACCAGCAGCAAAGCCTGCTCCTGTAAAAGCTGTTGTTGCAGGATCTCCAGCTGCCTCTGCTCCTCCTCCAGCTGCCTACGGATATACTCCTAACCAATCAGCACACAGACGTCCCGCACGCAGCCAACCAGAGAGCGACCAGCCACCAGCACAGCCAATCAGAGCCCAGGCAACCAGTGACAACAGCGCAGCAGGAAGAAAACAGGCCCGAAAATAAAAAGGGGGATGAGAAGAAGGAGGAGCAGGAGAGAGAGAGAAGCAAAAGGTTTTATTGAAAAGATGTCATGAAGCGATTAGTGAAAGAAAAAGTCATCTTCATTATTAAAGATGAGTAAGAGATCGACATTAAATCAGCACCGAAAGGAGGAGGAGACATTTTCATTTGAGAAGATTAGGAAATCAAAAGCTAGAAAGTGAAAGACCCAAAGTCTTTGTCAAGCAATTTTTATGACTTTATTTGGTTTGGTGTTGAACTACGTTGTCAGTAATGTATCCCTGTATTGGAAAAAACAGACTATGGCAATAATGCCACCAGATGGTGCCAAATACTACACACTGCACCTTTAAAGAAGTTTGTTTTTTGCCTTCAATCAAATCCAACACATCACTTTCAGGTTCAAACCCACACTGCAAAAGGCAGTAGTCTGTGTTATTACTTATTACTTAGCAAGCCTAGACACTGGTATTTTTACTGTGGGTTTTAATTGTGGGCTTGGAGAACTAAACATTTTGAGGTGGTACTTGTGACTTTGTGAACCATACATATTCACAAACAACATTTTTTTTGGGTACACACTAGCGGTTTGGTTTTAAATATCTCATCTGGAAACTGTGCAATGGTAAGGGGCGTTTCTTCAGTATAATGTGTGTATGGTTTGACCTATTATTGTTTCCAGTGGAGTCTGTACCTGTTCCCTCTCGGCGTGCCTCCGCTCCTCTTCTCTTCGGATCTGCTCCATCTCCTCGTACCTCCGCCGCTGCTCTCGCTCCTGCTGCTTCCTCAGCTCACGCTCTCGTCGCTGTTGCTGTGGAAAAAAACAGGGAACATATTCACATCTCTGCTGTGTGTTTAGCCTCTACATAAACCCAGGTGTGAAGTCAGGTGTGAGAGGTTTTTGAATGTGTGTGGATTTTATTCTCCAAGGCTTTGTCCAAAGTCCGGCCCGAGGATAAAAATGTGACATTTTACGCGGCCCTCAGCTTTTATCATAGAATTTATGATTTATGGCCCCGACAGGACCGCCATACAACGTTAAGATACAAAATACAACTAAAACCTGTTTAAAGGTGTGTTTAAGTTTAATTCCGCTTCATTTAGTTTGCACCAAAACAGAAAAAACTGGCATTTTAACCTGTGGATCAAATGGAAAAACATGCACTTCTTAAGGAACACACTACATGGCAAATGCAAATAAGGCGTGTTATTATAGAATTTTAGCTTCACATTGCTTCACTTTTGACCTTTTCTCATTTTATTTAGTTGGACAATATTGTTTTATTTTTTTTTGTTAGTGGTCCTGACCTCCTCGAGACGCCGTCGCTGCTCTTTCTGTTCCTCGATGCGTTTCTGTCTCTCGGCCAGAAGCTGCCTCTTGTGCTCCTCATTTTGTTGCTGCTCCAGCTGCTGTCGCCGAATCAGCTCCGACCGCTCTTTATTGGCCAACTGTAGCCGCAGGAAGTCCCGCCTCAGAGTCGACTCCCCGGGGATGTTGATGATTGAACTGAGGAGGAACAACAATCGAGGTCAAAGAAAAACAAGAAATTAGAAGTAAAAGAAAGCACATGAGTCTGAATCGTACCTGGGCTCTCCTACGTCCCGCTCCTCGTCCTCCTCTTCACTGCCGCTGTACTCGTACTCTGTCTCGTCTGGACAAACACACAATAGTTAAAGCTCAGGTGTCTCTTTATGCTGTTGTTTTGAATGTGCTTGTCTCCTGTCCTGACCTCTCTCGCCCCTCCTCTTCTTGGTCCGGTCGATGTGGTCTTTCAGCTGGATGCGGACCTGCCGTTCATTGGGCAGGTCTCTGATGAAGGGGTGTTTGAGGAGCTGCTCGGTGCTCGGCCGCTGACTGTGGCTCTTCACCAAACAGCTGTCGATGAACGACTGGAACTTCTTTGACCTGGACAAACACAGGTTACATATGTCAGCGTTATTCTATCTGTGTATTTGTTTTTCTGGAAGCTCAAACTGGAGAAGTTAAAACTATAAGGTCAAATACTACTACGTTTGTGAAATAAAATTAGTCTTGATTGATTCCTTTCACAGCAATTTCCACAAAATATAAACCCTGAAAGTCTTTATGCAATGCTGAGAGGTACTTTATTTTGCATCCAACTTAATTCCAGAAGACCAGCCTAATTATTTATGTAGAACTGGAGTTATTACAATTTAGTTCAGGAAAACAGAAAACAGTATTCAGTCAGATCATAATCTAAAATAGTGTTATTAAGTTATTAGCAATTGTTCCATTCATTAGGCTATTTATGAATAAAAGAAGGAATGTCATGTGTAATACTCACCATTTCTTGGACTTGAGTCTGGGGGCGGGGTTTCTGGGGATAAGGAACAGCGCTCTCATTGGATGCATGTCACACAGAGCTGAGGACGACAGGAAGTACA
Source organism: Neodontobutis hainanensis (assembly GCA_024349245.1). Lineage (NCBI taxonomy): Eukaryota > Metazoa > Chordata > Actinopteri > Gobiiformes > Odontobutidae > Neodontobutis > Neodontobutis hainanensis. Next base: position 2,463,891 of record JALDNG010000038.1, on the reverse strand, counting down.
CACAGAGTTAAAGAAACAGTACGTTTACAGTCATATTGAAAGAGAAACTGGAAGAATTTCTACCTATAGACCTGTGTATCAACACTGTTAAATGCTAAGTTCGCTCTTCCTTTTTAGCTTTAAACCAAGAACCACTTCTGAAGTGGAAGTTGTGGTGGGGCCCAGTGTGAGTTCTTTTAATGGGGCCCAAAATTCCTGGCAGCGTCCTTGTTTTATCATAAATATATTACCCCCTCCTCCTTTAATTCTGTTCATTGTAAGTGTGACCCTGACTACAACATAATAGTCACAAAAAATGTAGATACAGAGGGGTTTGAGACTTACGCGGCGCTCCCTCGGCCATCTCTATTGCCGTGATGCCGAGCGACCACAGATCACTCTAAAACCAAAGGAAAAAAACAAAACAGAGATAATTATCACTTTAACTGAGCGTGTCACAGCTTCACACTTCTCCAGAGGAAGGTCCAGCGGTCACTGTTCCTGTGAGCTGACAAAAATACTCCCCAACACCCATCTGTCCTGCAAAGAGCCCGTCTCCGGATTCAGGAGTCAGTGGATTAATGAAAATATTCATTAAAACAACTCTTAAGCTGTGTTTGATGATACCAAAACATTTTTTTTATTAAAGGCAGGCTACAAACCTTGCTCAATGGCACATCTTCTTCAAAGTCATTTTTACTTGTTGGTACAGAAAGTAGTTTCAAAATACAACTCTAGTCTAAATTTTGGCACTGTATAAATTATTTTGTTCTGCGGTTTATGTCTAATGTCTGGATGAAGCAAATTAGAAGCTTATAAATCAAATATCAGTAGGACTGCACAGATACTACCTTTACATGACACTCAGTAAATCCAAATTATTTAATAATTTAGAAGGAAATTGCTCAGCCAGTCTTAGTACATGCCCTCAGAAAGTCACAGTATTATAGCTATTTACAGATGTTAGTGTGTGACCTTTTCAGTTTCAATTGAGGAAAACTGTTGAAACACCTGATTACCACATTATAATGAAAGGATCTGTGAAAAAAACAAGACCATAACATCTCGCCTAGGCTTTAAAAAATGACAATGTTCAGCTCTCTTCTTTCCCGAGACACAATGAATGGTAATAAATACAGAGCTCACATGAATATTAGTCTGAGAAAAGAGTGGTAGTTAAATAAAGTCCGATTAAACAGACTATTCAAGCCTGGAGCACGAATAAACCGTGTAACTTTAACACAATCTTGCATTAAAGCTTAAGATATTTCATGTTAATTCCATAAATACATTGATTTTGTTTTCTAAAAAATTGAGTTCAGCTGAAGCCAGCCTTTTTTACTACAATGAAATTCATCAGACAATTAAAAATCTGTTCCTCACAAAACAAAAAAAATGTTCTTGTTATCTTTCCATGTTTTTCTATTCTCTTTACTTTATACCAGGGGTGGGCAAACTAAGGCCCGGGGGCCACATGCGGCCCGTTGGGATGTTCAATGTGGCCTGCCAAGCATTTACTAATATTTTATTGATGATTAAACACTGCATATATTTTGCCTTTTCCTTCAATATTTTGCAGTAATCATTAAACTATACGACAAGCTCCAAACGGTAAATACCTTTCCTATAGTCAAAATAAACGTGTTTTTATTGAGCATAAGTGAGTTCCCTGTGTTGGCCTGGTTCTCCACAAGAGTCCCATCTACTAATGTGGCCCTTGGGGAAAAATAATTGCCCACCCCAGCTCTATACTTTTTGTTTATACAACCATTTGCACTCTTCTGCAAATACATGTTCATGCACTTTTTAGTGTGAATATTTTCTGTAATTTGTTTGTGAATCTTTAGTAAATTAGTTATAGCTTAAAGTAAAATATTAGTTGCTTTTTAAATGTCTTTTGTAACTTTATTCTCTGTTTTTGCACCAACCAGCTACAACAAATTGCTTGTATTGTGTAAACTTTTTCCCTTTACCAGGGAATTAACCTGACTAATATTTCATAACGCCACATTTTTATCGGGCCTATTTATTCTGAGTAAGTTCATAAACAACAGTATGTCCCTGCAGGGCTACCGCAGGTGCCCACAGTCTGTTGAAAGGATTGGTATGAGGAAATTTTCCAAGAAGTACACACTGCATCTTTAACTCTGAACACTGAAAGGCTCCTTAAGCTTCAGTAGAAGACACAAAGCCCGGTGACCAAAGAACAAGCTGGCTACAGGCGCAATAATATTCTAAAAGGGCTATTTGTCATCCAAGGCCAAAAAAGAAACTGTTATTTTCCAGTTGTGTAAATGACATTTGATGCCCCCAAAAATACATTCTTACATCTTCAAGTCACAGTGTAACCATTTGAACTCCTATCTATGCACTGCTGTGGATTCTCACCCGAGTACATGCTCTATTTAAAGCGTTTAATCTGGTAATGTGAAGGTTTCTCGACACATGAAGCCCCAGAGACTGGCCTTAATGGAGTTTGAACACACAGGGATCCGTCCCCATTACCGCTCCTCCTCACCAGAAACACAAGTCAAACCGGGTCCAATTTTACTCGCAAACGCAGCAAAATCAGTGATATTTCAAACCTCTGAGACGAGAATCTGCTGAGTTTAATGGATTGTGCGCTCGAGTGATTAATGTCGCAGGAAAACTACTGAAATAATCACTAAACAAGAAGAAACCTTTAAGACGCACTCTCACAAAGGTCAGACGGAGGAAATGCTGTGTTTTATGAAAAATTGAACAGGAACTTCTTCATCCAACACATTTCTTTTACCCTAAATGCGTTTCTATAAAAGAGTTTGCAGGATCATTAGGAAAAAATACACTCTTTTTATGTGCATTTTTCAGTAATCTAGTAGGATACTGTGTCCTTTCAGCAGCTTGTGTCTGCCAACCTATTATACAGTATAAACCCACGAGAATAATCAGTAGAAACTTCAGTGTCAAGAAAAAGAAAAGCCAACTGACCTTGAAGTCGTAAGTGGCGTCTGGGTTCTCGTCACAAGCGATGACCTCCGGAGCCATCCAATATGGCGTCCCGATGAATGTGTTCCTGCGACCCACTGTACGGTCCAGCTGAGCGCTCACACCAAAGTCCACTGCAGAAGGTTTAAGAGAAAGGGTTAAGGGGTCCACAGTGGCACAGTAGGTGAACCATGACTGTCCGTAGTAAGTGAAAGTGGGAATGGTTATGTGTCATCCTGCCTCAGACTATAAACAGCTGCAGCAGATCAATGAATTAAGGCTGTATTAATCTCTCTGTGTGTTCATTTAAGCCTCATTTCTACTGGAGCTCTATACTACAGATCAAGTTCCATTATCTAAAGGGTTACGTGATTTAATGTATGTGGGTCTCTTACCGAGTTTAACCTCTGCGTTTTCCGTCAGCAGCACGTTTTGGCCTTTGATGTCTCTGTGGATCACTTTGTGCTGGTGCAGATGAGTCAGACCCTAGAAAATTACACACATCTGTCACTATTCACGAATAAAAACAGTAAAATATCTGAGCTTATGCTACTATACAGGTTTTTTTGTCATTTGTCATTACTTCCAATGATAGGAATTTAAAAAATCATAACAATGGTTAAATATTTTGTTTGTTAGAAATGAAACTGTATCAACATTCTTCTAAATTTATTTTTTCCTCATTGAGGTCCAGATTTACTGCGTATTTAAGAAATCATTACCATTGTTTTTAGAACTTTATCTTGACAATGCAGATACAGATTTAGATACAGATAGGAGAGTTAAATCAATCAATTTGTGTGTTAGCTGATTGCAGGCAGATAATGGAAAACGTAATTAAAAAGATAGGGCCACAGCTATTGTATTATAACTGATTTTACATCATGCGCTCAATAAGACATCTCATTTACTCAATACAATCTGATACCAAACCATTGCTCTATGCTTTGATTTAAACTAAACTCCACTAAACTACAGCAGCCTCAGAGGGTCAGAACTCAAACTACAGAAGCCGCAGAGAGTCAAAACTCAATCTTTAAATCAAACATATATTAATGAATTGTAATTTGAAATATATGAGAAGTTAAAAATACACATAACAAATTTTTAACAAATTTTGTTTCGTAAAGGCTACCCTGGAGAGCATATATTTCAGAAGAAATATTCACAAAAGAGATTACAATGGGGCACGGTGTCCCTCAGGGCTCTACACTGGCTCCATGGATATTCCCCGTTATTTATTACACATACAATGACTTTCTATTTATTTGAGTTGGTTTCTCAGCGAGTCTCACCCTGAGGATCTCTCTGCAGACGTAGGCGATCCACTCTTCTTTTAGGGAGTTGCCTTTGGTGTTTTTGATCAAATCCGTTATCGACCCAGCTCCACAGAACTCCATCACCAGCTGCAAAAACACAATTATCATTAATAATTTTTACTAATTTTCCAACTTCTGTTAAGTATTTTATGAAGTTTAGCATTTGAAATAAAGTAAAATGACTGAACAGAAGTCTCCTGGCAGGGTAGATAATACATTTAAACTATCATCTGTGGTGTGAAAACTTTCCAACACAATTTTTTTCAACGTTTTTCCTCCAAATTTTAATCTTAGAAAGTGTAAGTTTGTTCTTATTGTGTTGATTTTTTAAAGAAAGGACTTGCACCAGTACACACCCAGAGCTGATCATCTATTCCTGGAGGGTTTTTCTTGACAAATGCTCCATAATAAGTGGCAATGTTTCTGTGATGGCTATACTTCTTCAACATGTTGATCTCGGCTTTAATCTCCTCCTCCTCATCCTGAAACAGAGAGACATTTTATTTCTTTATGTAACACTTGAACAACAATCATACATGGATTCCAGAGTTATATGTGTGTGGCCCTTTGACTTTCTTTAAGGAGGGAAACAGGCTGAATTTACATCTGAACAGACTTCAGAGGAAAGATTGTGAGCTGAACCGGACGTAGCTCTCAGCTGTTTACCACATGATGACACAGTAACCACTATAAATAAAGCGAGTGTCCATTATAAATTAATAAATGTGTCTTATTCTCAATTTCTTAGTGTTGTAGGTGGTATATGTGTACAATTATAGTATGTATTATTGTAGTGCATTATGCAGTGTACATCTAAAAAAACTAATTTGTTAAGAACAGACTTGTTTAAAACCCCTGAGACAATAGGCTATAGAGAAAAAGTGAGTCTAAGAAGGTCCAGAGAGAACAATACTCCCAAATACTTAATGCTTAAAGTGTCAATAACTTAGCTTTAATAGTCATTTTAATAGTCTTTCTGACTTACATTCAGAATCATTAAACCCCATTTAATAAGTAAAGTTACTATAAATCTCACTCCAGAAATCAAAGGTCAAAAAAAAAAACAAACAAGAAAATAAACACTGGATTTAGAAACATGTTTGGATTTGTGGAAACTAACAGGATGCCAAGCTGTTCTTGTCTGTGATGTTGTAGTTTCAGTCAGTTTACTGCTTCTTGTAGTTGCCCTTAAGTCATGCACATGATAAATTAAACAACATAGTCTGTATCATATGACACAATAAATTCCCTTTGCAATAATGTAAAGGGAATTCTTTTGACATGAGTTTGCGTGTATTGAAGAGTAACTTACTCCAGTGACGTCCATGACCTTAATAGCAGCAAGCTGTCCTGTTTTAACATGGCGACCCTGAAAGACAGAAGAGCGTGAGTTTAGTTTTAAAATAGACACGTAAAAAAACAACAACATTTAACTACTTTAAATGTTTCTTTTTTTTACGTGTATATTTTAAAACTAAACTCTGGTTAAACCAGAGTTAAACCAGACTTTAGGGCTGGTTTAGTTCTGGTTTTAACCTAATTTAGTCTGGGTTCAGTGTATGTTTACTTCTAATTAAGTCCTGGTTTAGTTTTGGTTTAGTCCTGGTTTAGTCCTGGTTTAGTCCTAGTTTAGTCCTTGCTTGAGTCTTGTATTAGTCCTGGTTTAGTCCTAGCTTTAGACCTTGCTTGAGTCTTGTATTAGTCCTGGTTTAGTCCTAGTTTAGTCCTTGCTTGAGTCTTGTATTAGTCCTGGTTTAGTCCTAGTTTAGTCCTTGCTTGAGTCTTGTATTAGTCCTGGTTTAGTCCTAGCTTTAGACCTTGCTTGAGTCTTGTATTAGTCCTGGTTTAGTCCTAGCTTTAGACCTTGCTTGAGTCTTGTATTAGTCCTGGTTTAGTCCTAGTTTAGTCCTTGCTTGAGTCTTGTATTAGTCCTGGTTTTGTCCTAGCTTTAGACCTTGCTTGAGTCTTGTATTAGTCCTGGTTTAGTCCTAGTTTAGTCCTAGTTTAGTCCTAGCTTTAGACCTTGCTTGAGTCTTGTATTAGTCCTGGTTCAGTCCTGGTTTAGTCCTAGTTTAGTCCTGGTTTAGACCTTGCTTGAGTCTTGTATTAGTCCCTCACATTTGTAGTTGTTAAAGCACCAAACTGTAAACTAATGCTCCATCACACATCACACACACTTCCTGCTCCCTCTTCTCCGTCTCCTAGCAACAGGCTGCTGCCCCGAAGTGTGACTTATCAGAGACGAAGAAAGGAAGGAAATGAGGAAGAAAGGAAGGAAGATAAAGAAGAAGTAAGAAAGGAGGGTTGGAAGGATCCTGACATTAACTAAAGCTTATAATTTAAAATGTAACTAAATCATTCAAATCCACGTAAAGTCATTAGGACTGGGTCAAATGTTCACTGCACCAACACTCAGTGGTCTGAATTACACGGCGTTGCATCAGACCCTGAATGCATCGCTTCATTGGCTTCCTTCACATTCTCCTCTATGCTCAGTTTTATGATTTTTCTTTGTTTAAGCTCCATTTCCTTCTCTCTATGTCTATTTTCCCCGACCAATCAGAATCTAGCACAGGATTTAAAGGAACCCTGTTTTGCTAATTGCTCTCTGAATGTCATGTGACCAACAAAACAAAAGACAAATAAAAAAGATTAGATTTCAAGCTGCATGTCTTTGGTTTTGGTCAGTTTTCCAACAAATAATCTATCACTACTCAAGAATCAAAACTAAGTCCCTGTACCTGGAAGCTAGATCACAAAGACAGTTCACTTTTTATAGAGAAAGATCTCTTTGGAAACTTTTGAAGCTCCAGCGCAGGTTTAGTTCCAGATTAAGAAGGGAAAAGGATAAGCAAGGACAAATACAGCCCACTGACCAATTAGTGACGAGACGCAGGCGTTACTGGAGATGCACTTAGGATGCACTTATTATTAGAGCAAGCATAAAAGTTTGATGAGTGGCTTTTTAAAGTGACATAAATACAGTTAATTGGTTTATTTATATTTATATTTAAGGACTTTTGTGTTATATTAGGATCAAATAATAAAAGCCATTAACGTTTTAAAAGTAGACTCCTTCACTTGGTGCTTTTAGTCTTAATTTTTAACATATCCCATTGATTATTTATAGATAGAACTGAACCCATTTTACAGACCAACATTTGAGGGGCTCGCCCTTTTTATGTCACAAGTAACTTCTGCTCATGTTTAATGTAATATAGACATTTTAAATTTACAAAGCCAGAGAGATAAAACATTTCTGGAACCCATGGAAATGTCCCTTAACCTGAACATTTAATGCATCTTTTCAGAAGCTTAAACACAGAAGCATTAAAGGAAACTGTTTCACTGGACATTGATTGTGTGCTTTAGACTGACGGATGTGTTTTAAAAGTGCTCTCGAAGGCCTTTCATCTGACCACAGTGGATTTAATCAGTGAGGTGCCGGTGTTTGTCCTGGGGTTAACTGTCCTGAGTGTTTCCTGTGTCCTCAGGCTGAGATCTACAGCGACAAACCAATAAAAGGCGCTGAGATAAAGGACTGGAGATGAGAGGTTGCGATTGAGCCGGGCTTTTGTCTCTTATCTGTCTTCCTGCGAGAGCAACCGGTGTCTCTCAAAGCGACTGCACGGACACACAGCCACACAGCCACACTGCTCACAGGCTGTTCAGTTAACGTTCAGGGGTTTTTTTATTGTTACGTCATACTTTTAGTTGCAGCACAATTCAACAAGAAATGATATAGACGTTTGATCTGAATGCATGATTGGGTAAGGACTGAACTACAGGCTAGAACTAAGCACATGATGAAATTAGGACCAAACAGAAGATATAACCAAGACAAAATAAGCACAACACCGGGAATAAACCTTGTCTTAGCCAAAACGAAGACCATAAATAAGATAAAACAGGACTAAATGTATAAATACATTAGGACTGAAAGTAAAGAAAGACTAAACCATAACTTAACCAAGATTCAAGCATTGACCTAAACACAACTAAACCTGAGTTAAACAAAGTCTAAGCCAAGTCTTGTCCAAGAATTAACTAGGACAAAATCAGGACTAGATTTCTGAATACACTAAACCTTGGACTAAAACCAGATCTAAACCAGAAATACACAAGACTTCATACTGTATCCTAGTCAAGCCTTAACCAGTAATATACAGGTCAATACTAATGTTAACCAGGACTAAACAGAGGACCTGGCTCACAATATATGATCATTATTCTGTTTAAAATACACTTAAACATTAGTCTCAAGTCTGCAAGTAAAACAAGCCTCCCAAGGCATTACTTTTACTAAAATGTGTGTCTGTCCCAAACTGTAGCACTCAGAGGAAATGTAACTTTGGACAGTACATGTCAAAAGTTCATGACAAGTTTGTTTTTTACATATTTTACTACAGCTTGACTGTGAAAAGGGTTAGGTTTGTGGAGAGTGTTTGTCGAGGCTTGTGCCACAGTCAGGAATGTGAGGCTTGTCTAAACGCGGGACTGAGGTGTGTTTTTACGCCTCAGGCCTAAAAAAAAAATACATCTTCAGCCCCCTTTCTCTGACACTGCTCTTTCTGTTTGTTCTGTATCTATGTTTATCTCCCACCTCAATCCTCGGAGTCAGTGATACATGCTTCTGTTAAATCCTGATGAAATCATTTTGGGGAATTTAAAAAGAAAAACAGGACAAAGTGTCACAAGATAAAACTTGTCACAAAATCCATAAAGTTTAGATCATTGTGGAACAAAGAAGGAGATATAAAAGACAGAGATGTTTAAGTAGAATAATACCTTGTAGAGCCGCCCGTATGTGCTATTTCAGACTTAATGATGGACAAATACACAATTGAACAAGGTTTAAACAAGGACTGAACCTATCATTAAACCAGGACTAACCCAAAAATGAATCTATGACAATACAAAGACTAGACTAGACTAGAAAAAGCACAAACATAAAGGCTAACTTAGGTCTAAACAAGGCCAAAATCTAGGCTACATTTCTTATTAGACCAGAACTAAAATTGAGTCATAACCAGACAAGGACTGACTAAAAAGCTAAGTTAATAAGCACTAAATCCAAGACTTAAACCAAGAAAAACAAAGACAAAACATGGGTCTAAATCCACGACTAAACCAGACGTACACCAATACAGTCAAGGGATAATCCAGGACTAAAAGGATTAAATTATGACTAAAAAAAGGACAAACCCAGAAACAGACATGGACAAAACCAGAATGTATAAAGGTTAGAGGTGGTATGAGTCCATAGATTCTTGATCAGGACCTAAACCCAGGAGTTAACTCGGACTGAAACAAGGATTAAACCAATCAGCAGAAACTTTAGGATTTAGACATACTGTAGGTAGACCATGTAAACGAGGTCTAAACCAGGAAAAACCTCACGACAACTCCTGGAATAGATTCAGGACTTAACAATATGGACTAAACTCAGGTCTAGAACTGTAATAAAATAGTGAACCTAACACAGTAAAGACTAGGGTTAATCCAAGTCTAGACTCAGGACAAAACAGATATAGGACTTAACTAGAACAATCCCAAACTAAAGCATAAACCCAAGCCTAAACCAAAACAAGACGAAAACTCAAAACTGGTACTAAACTGTGACTGAAGATAAAGTTAAAACGATTAATCTTAAGGACTAATAAGGACTAAAGCAGGATTAAACTAAAGTGAAGACCAGTAAACCAGACCAGAACTAATCCAGGACTAAACCCTGGATGAAAGCATAATATGACCAGCACAAAATCTAGATAAACCCGACTCTAAACCAGGTCTAAACTAGCACTAAACCTACATGAGAACGTGAAGACCTATTGAAGAGACAAAAGCAGGACTAATCCAAGGTTAAAGCAGGTTAGAGGTCTGTCTGAGTCTGAGTCCACAGATTGTGTAACAAACCAAAAAAAGAGATTAGTTTAGGAGAAAGAAGATCCAAACCTTGTAGACCTGCCCATAGGTGCCATTCCCGACCAGTTCGACCAGCTCGAAGATCCCAGCCGGATCCTGAAAGAGACCCACACAAACAGTTCATTATTGAGACAGAAGTTACTGAAATAAAATGGCAGTGAACCACGCTGCTGCATTCGCACTCACTTGGGTTTTTCTGTTTTCTGTTATTTGACCTTCACAAAGGCTGCATACCTGGCGTGTTTTACCTGCTGCTAAAAGCCATTACAGTACAATAGGTCGCTCTTTCCCGCAAATCTACGCTCAGCTCTTCCTCAAAACAGCTCTTTGGAAATCATGGTAAAAGCTCAATGCAAACACCTCATGCTTTTCACCATCTCTGTAACACCGCTTCCTTAATAAATCCTTAAAGAAGCTCTCACATTAGTCTTTGCCGTGGTCTGTGCCTAGTTTTCTGCTTGTTGTTCAAATTAATGAGCTGCAAAATTACTCGAAACCATGAATGGCCCTTGTAGCAAGCACATGTACGCACAATTTCAGGCACATTTTTTTTATATTACCATTTTATAGCCGTCTTTTATTGTTCCAGTTTCACACACACTGGCATTTACAAGGCTCTACCTGGGATTGGATCTGACCTTTGTGCAGGATTTGCAAAACCCCATTGACATCAAACCGGCTAAAACAGTACTTTTCCCCTGGTTTTCTTCTTCTAACATGTGTTATAATGACTCTGTGAAGTAAAATGAAAGAGTGACATTAGTTATATCTGCCTTGTATGGGGCCCACTTCAACAACATTCCAATGTTTTTTTTCACTATACTGTATTATTATGATGGAAAATGGTATGCATAAGACATGTGTGGACATCTACAAGTACAGAGAAATACAAAAGGTGGTGCTTTTGTGATAAAAAAATGGTTTGGAGTTTTGTATTAATTAATATTGTTGTTAGTGTTTAATATAGCACCCAAAATATGGAGCTTGAATATTATTAAACATAAACTCAATCTTGGGGATATCTGCAAAAACGCAAAACTCTAAAGTGTCCATGTTTTCCCCTCTTCCTGTCCCGTTTGTCTTGTTTTTTTTTGTTTTAGAGAAGCACACTTTGTAACTCATTTGTCAGTAGACTGTTGCCATCTTTGCAATATTAACTAATTAAAAGATCAACAGTGTTCCACATGTCTGGCACTCAACACTGATTGGTCCATTTACGGGCTAAAAGGGTGAGGTTATTGCTATGTGTCCCTTCTCCAGCTTCAGTTTCAGTCTGTTATCAGCCAAAACGAAAGTCGTCAAGCAACACGCTTAATGCATTCAGTTCATTGAGCCTTAAGAATCCCAGTTTTGAGGTTTGAAAATCTGGTAAACCCTCCTGATTTGACGGTAGGAGCTGTTGCTTTTGTTTGACTGGAGCTTTTAAATTTAAGCTACGATACAAAGAGATTATCATTAGCTCACACAGACAAACACAGATAACCCATATCTTATTTATATCATCAAAAACACAGATGTAAGTCAAGCGTAAGTACAGGTTGTGTCATGTGTGTGTACAGCGAGTTACTGACAAGGATTATCTTAAAAACAGCTTTCATTTTTTACTCAAGGTCAAACTGAAGCACATCTGAAACTCCACACACAAGCCTTCTAGACGTTAATTCAGTAAGACTTCTGACTCAAATTTTCAGATCAATGTTTCAAAATCAGAAATATATAGAATCTTTAACACAACAAGTTAAAGCTTGTGTAAGACATTATGTGTTATTACTTTGGTTAGTTGAGGCAGCACTTGATAAGAGAAAAAGATCAGGGCTTGTTGTAACGAGCGAGCTGTAGGATATTGTCTTTAGGATAAAAGTCCTGGGTCTGATTCAGAGCAGGGCCTATGTGCAGCGTTACATGTGCAGGATATGGTTTACTCTCCCATTAGTGTGAGTAGAACAGTGGGTTCAAAAAGGGTTACAATACAGATAAAAGGTCACTGCAGTAACTTTATAACTTGAGAATAAAGCTTCTGTTTAACTGCTCAAAAATAATTAAAGCCAGACTAGAAAGACCAGTTTGGGATCCACTAAAGCATTAAAGAAGTACACAATTAGCGCTTAAACACTTTTCTTTTTAGAGCAGCAGCTTTAACACAGGCGACCATCAGAGCAGCTTTTCTTTTGCCTCAGAGGAGATGGACCACTGTGACCCCACTCTTCCCGCCTGTATTTCTCTGAGGGAGTGAAAAGGATTGCCCTGCCACGCGCTCCACTGATCTCCGCTCTGTTTTTGTTTCCCTGTGGTTTATTTAAATCTCTGCATCAGTCATAGAAGCCTACAGACAACACACTGTCTCCGTTTTAACCCCGAATCCAGGTCCACTCCGGGTTCCTCTGTTGTGTCTCATCACTCTGTGGCACGCGCTCACATTCCTGCGCTGTCTCCTCTTCCTCGCGCAATCGTCCGCGTGCGTCCTGCTGCTGCTGTCGCCACCATCACATCGCGAAATGGCGGAACGCGCTGCTGTGGCGGCTCTGTTTGGCGCGTGCGTGCGTTCTACCGGTCGAAGCGCGGGTCTGACCTTGTGCGCGCGTGTGATAATGTGTGTAAAAGTGAGGAGTGTGTGTCAAGCCGCGGCTGAGCTGAGCTTAACATCTGCCCCACATTCAGCGCCGCACACACACCGCCTAATATCCGGCTCACGCGCGCGCAAGTGGCTGCACGCGCCAAACAGCAGCAGCAGCAGCAGCACGAGAGGCATCAGCAGCGGTTCACGTCACATCACGCGCCAATTGTTGAGAAAAAAACAACAACAAACAAACAGCCACAATGACGTTTCGCCCTGATTCCCTCGATCACCGCCTGCGCCTTTTACACCGCGCACCTCTGAGGACAGTTCAGAGGCTCTCCATTGTCCACAGATGTTGGTCTGGAGCTAAAGTGGATCCTTTTGACAATTAGGACCGGTGTTAATTCAGGTAGCGTCTCTCTGAGGCTCAGGTTTGATGTTGACATCGGTTTAGTTATAAAAAGCTCCACAAAGCCTTTATTCATTTATGACCTGCTTGTGTCAAGGCCATAGCCATAAATAGGTTATAATATATGCTCCATTTACTGCCACACTGGGCAAAACTAAACATAAGAGCCAAACCACAGCTGTACCATGTTTAAAACAGCACTAACGGACTAGACTAGCATCAAATTTCGACCAAGGCAGAGCTAAACCAGGACTCAACTTAGACCAACAAAACCAGGGTTAAATCAGGACTTAAACAGAGGTAAAACAGCACTGAACTACGATCAAATACGGACTAAACAAGGACTAACTCAGGGCTAAATTTGGTCTAAACTACCACAGCCCTACAGCTTATACAGTATATAAATACATTCACACTTTAACAGAAATCTCACTTGTTTTCAAAGACGTAACACTTTGTCACAATAACTCGGAAAAAGTCCAGTCCTGTAAAACCTTTCAAGTGAAAAGAAATGCATCTGATTACTAGATATAATTGAGGATTAAATCTGTGGAGAGAGCTAGTGTAGCGCTCAAAAGACAAACTAAACACGCACCATCACTAAACCAGGACAAAACCTGGATCTAACCTGAATAAAACTTAAAGCCAGTATTGATCCTTTGACTTAATGTTGGCAAATCTATAAGACCTAACCGGAACTAAACTGGGACCTAACCGGGTCTAAACTGGGACCTAACCGGGTCTAAACTGGCACCTAACCGGGACTAAACTGGGCCCTAACCGGGTCTAAACTGGGACCTAACCGGGTCTAAACTGGGTCCTAACCGGGTCTAAACTAAGACCTAACCGGGACTAAACTGGGACCTAACCGGGTCTAAACTAAGACCTAACCGGGACTAAACTGGGACCTAACCGGGTCTAAACTAAGACCTAACCGGGACTAAACTGGGACCTAACCGGGTCTAAACTAAGACCTAACCGGGACTAAACTGGGACCTAACCGGGTCTAAACTGGCACCTAACCGGGACTAAACTGGGCCCTAACCGGGTCTAAACTAAGACCTAACCGGGACTAAACTGGGCCCTAACCGGGTCTAAACTGGGCCCTAACCGGGTCTAAACTAAGACCTAACCGGGACTAAACTGGGACCTAACCGGGTCTAAACTGGCACCTAACCGGGTCAAAACTGGGCCCTAACCGGGTCTAAACTGGGACCTAACCGGGACTAAACTGGCACCTAACCGGGACTAAACTGGGCCCTAACCGGGTCTAAACTGGGACCTAACCGGGTCTAAACTGGCACCTAACCGGGACTAAACTGGGCCCTAACCGGGTCTAAACTAAGACCTAACCGGGACTAAACTGGGACCTAACCGGGTCAAAACTGGGCCCTAACCGGGTCTAAACTGGGACCTAACCGGGACTAAACTGGCACCTAACCGGGACTAAACTGGGCCCTAACCGGGTCTAAACTAAGACCTAACCGGGACTAAACTGGGACCTAACCGGGTCTAAACTGGGACCTAACCAGGTCTAAACTAAGACCTAACCGGGACTAAACTGGGACCTAACTGGGACCTAACTGGGTCTAAACTAAGACCTAACCGGGACTAAACTGGGACCTAACTGGGTCTAAACTAAGACCTAACCGGGACTAAACTGGGACCTAACCGGGTCTAAACTGGCACCTAACCAGGTCTAAACTAAGACCTAACCGGGACTAAACTGGGACCAAACTGGGTCTAAACTAAGACCTAACCGGGACTAAACTGGGACCTAACCAGGTCTAAACTAAGACCTAACCGGGACTAAACTGGGACCAAACTGGGTCTAAACTAAGACCTAACCGGGACTAAACTGGGACCTAACCGGGTCTAAACTAAGACCTAACCGGGACTAAACTGGGACCTAACCGGGTCTAAACTGGCACCTAACCGGGTCTAAACTGGGCCCTAACCGGGACTAAACTGGGACCTAACCGGGTCTAAACTGGCACCTAACCGGGTCTAAACTAAGACCTAACCGGGACTAAACTGGGACCTAACTGGGTCTAAACTAAGACCTAACCGGGACCAAACTGGGACCTAACTGGGTCTAAACTAAGACCTAACAAAGTCTAAACTAGGACCTTAACAAGTTCTAAATCAAGTCTAAACCCGGAGAAAAAAAACAGGTCTAAACCAGGTCTAAACCAGGTCTAAACCAGGTCTAAACCTAGACTGAATCTGGAAAAACCTTATTAGAAAAAATAAACCCAATATTAGTCCGTGTAACAAAACTAAACTGCAGGTATCAAACGGGGCTAAATGTAGAACCAAACCTGGATCTAAACCCGTTCTAAACCAGGAGTAAACCTGGACTAAACCAGGATTTGATCAGGACTTTATCTAAACCAGGACTTCTTTGAACCAGCAGGAGCTCCACTGGACAAGGTTGGATCCTGAAGGTGTTTGTCAAGCCTCATTAGAAACCTCTGCACATCGGTGGAGACATGCCCCTACTGTCTGTCTGCCTGCATGTGCACTGTTTTACACCCTTTCCTTGTCGAGCACGCGCCCGCACACATTCACTGACACGGGTATGCGCACGCACGAGCACAAGGATGGGAAGCAAAGGGAAGGACGAAGGAGGGAAAAGGGTTTTTGCGGGGGATATAATAAAGTGGATAGGTGGTGTTTGACGTGTGCGTGCGTGTGCGTGTACCCGGAGCGCAGACAGGTCGATCTCGTCCAGACTCCTCGCGGGGGAGTCGCTCGCCATCGTGCTCTCTGCGGATCTCAAGATGGACGCAGGAAAAACCATCGACGAGTCAAAAATAAAAAATTAAATAAAATCCCCCCCAAAACCAGGCTCCTGTCCCGCTCCTTCACCGCCGTCAGCTCAGATCAGACCCCCCTCCTCCCGCCCCCGGCCGGCCCCGTGTCCGTGCGCGCTGCTGCCTTCAGGGAAAAGCGAGAGGTGCATCCAAATCAACGAGAAGAAGGAAAGGGGAAAGAATAGTCCGGGTCCGCTACATGACGCTCCTCCGCCGCCTGAGCCTCGACGCGCTGCTGCTACATAGTCCTCCGCGAGAATCAGCCTCAGCGTCCGTCTGTGCGTCTCTCTGTGCGTCTGTGTGCGTCTCTCTCTCTCTGTCTGTGTGTGTGTGTGTGTGTGTGTGAGCTCGGGAGTGGCTTGTGACGAGGCTGCGAGTTAAACAGAGACGCCCCTTTAGAGCCACCTTCACCGAGATATGAGCAGGAATCAGACAAGGCTCACACTTAACCAGGTCTAAACCCAAGTCTACTTCCGGGAAAAGATGCAGTATAACTAGGACTATGATCTACAGGCTACTCCACCAGGTCTAATAGGCCCAAGCCAAGATTAATCATCAATCAAACTAGATTAAAACCTGAAATAAACAAGGGTGCATCATGGAGTTAAACTGAGCCAAACCAGGACTCACTGTAAATAATAGTATTTTTTATTTCATTTTTCAATTTAATTTGCAGGGGTACTTCCTGGACAATTGGTCAGGTGGTTGCAGGGCTAACACTTATAGACAGACAACCATTTGCTCTCACATTCTCACAGACAGTTTAGATTCATCAATAAGATTTGGTCTTTAATGTACAAAATGTCATATAGTAGCATCATTTAAAATTGAGGAATGCTTGTAATTATTTTCTTTTTTTATCTGTGTCTTAAAATGCAAATAATAATAAGCAAAACTGATAACTGTAAATCCTTCTTTCATGTTGTTTTTTAAATATCTGATAACCCTACAGTGTCATCCTTCATTAAAGCAAATAAACCCAACACCGGTGCTTCCTCTTCCAGAAAGACCAGGCTCTCTTCTGCTTTGCATGTTGCCCGCCCGAGTCTCTGCAGCGACACTGAGAGCTGAGTCAACCTGTGTTGAAACCTGTCCGACTCCTCCTCTGAGCCGGCTCGTTCCTGTCACGGCAGGTTTCCTCTTCACACACTTCCCGCTCCGTCAGTGCATCAACACAGACACACCCAACAACAACTATTATGTGTTTTCCATCCATACATTTAAACCTGTGAGCTGATTAAACACTGTGTTCTGCAAAATGTACCAAGCTCTATTACCTTCTTTACATCTTGTTAAATAATCCAGATTTAGTGGTTCCTGGTGGTGATCTATTAAATTTAATTAAATGTTCTATACTAGGACAATACTGGGTCTTTCTGTCAATAATGATTGTATTTGACTTTAACCAGAGCAGTAACAGAGAAAGTGTAGGTCTTTTACCTTAAACAAGCTAACCTACTGAGCTAACAGATGTTAATATGGCCACTGTAGAGTCAAAAAGATCCATCCCTGCTGCCAGATTTTACTTAGTTACCATTGTTTGAAACCCACTCCGTCTATTTAAAACTTGGTTTCATAAAAGGAGACAGGATACTAGAAAATGTATTGAATAGAAATATATTCAATCCTTTTTATTATCAAGACTTAATCATTTTCTTTAAGGTGAAGAACTTATTGAGAACTTTATTGAAATAGTTTGTTCTAATGACAAAAACACAGTTTCAGACACTGATTATTGTTTTTTTCTTTGGTCCTTTATAGACATCCTGTTTAAAAAAAGGGTTGTGTTAATCAAAAGCATCTAAATTTAAACATTTCAAACTTGCCTGCATGGACTTATAAAGGACACTAAAGCCTGATAACCACAAAACCGTTCAATACAGAATAATTTAGTCAAAACCTACCCAACTATTTAAACATGAGCCACACTGAGAACAGCCAGGTCAAATCGACATTGCCAAGACCTCAAGAACAAATGCATTTTTAATGAAATATGGGAATAAGTGACATGACAGAATAAAGTTTAGTTTCAGAAAAGATAGGTTAGACAAAGCAACAGTGTTTTATTTAAATGGTTAAGTTAAAGGCCTGTGGACAGAGTTTCTGGAGGTAGAAGACATTTCGGAAAGGACTTTGATAAACTTACAAAACACTTTTAATTTGGGTTTTGTTATAAGCAGTTTTCATAAATGTTACAACAAAGTGGCCAATACGTTGCAAGTCTGAGTTTTAATCTGTGTCTTTCTGGCTCCTCCCAGTGGTGGAGATATAGCATTGCACCAGAAACAAGACGAAGAGGTTAATTTACATTTAGTGAGTGACAGCTTCTCATTTCAGTTTCTGTGATAAGACAAACACAAATAGATTAAGAAGCAGGAGATTAAACACAGAGCCTCATTCTTTATTCATTTGGATTCAGTAATATATTTGCCTTCTGTCTTAAAAGATTGATTTGTTACACATGCAGCTGTGCTCATTCATTTGTGAAGGTAAGGTCACCGAGTCTAAAAGATACTGTTTAGGAGAAGAAAGGGACGAGCTTTAGCAACTACAACCACCAAACTGTGAAATTAGTCGCCCTTTAGTTTGAAGAGGCTCTGAAACAGCCGAGGAGCCAGAACAATGGGGTTCTGTTTAAAGAAGAAGGTTGAATCCAAGCATAGAGAATGTTGAACGTGGAAATAGAGAATTGCTGGGTTTTCAATTTCACTGGGACATAATCTAAACTGTTAATCAGTTTTTGTGTGAACTTAATCTGTAAGCCTGACCTGGTCTATGGCAGGTTTAATCCTCTAACCATGGCCAGAACAGAAGATTTAAAAAATACTGAGCAGTATTTCCCACAAATAAATGTACTCACATTGTGTCCAGGATGAACAGGAGGACTGCTTTGTCCCGGAGATGTTTGCCCACCTTCACCTATCACACCTGGAGTAGTGTCGTTTGGTCCAGTGCTACACAGATTGTGCTGCCAGGATAGAAGTGTTAGTGAGATGCATGCAAACGTGTTTAGTTTGAAGGTAGAGGACAAATTAAAGGTGAGTTTGCTGTATTGTAATCAGAATTTTGTCCAGAGAGGCCAGATGGTTTGAGAGAGGGGTAAAGGAAACCATTTTTGTGAAAATGGAAAAGCTCTTTTTGATCAGAGGAGGTGGCCTCAGATTCATGTTGCCTAGTATTTACAACAGTGTTCCCAAACCTAAACAACAACCTCACCTGAATGGAGCAGTGTCACTAACGACTCTCCTGAGCCTTAACGACTCCCACATCAGGAGTCACACTTCTCTTTCATGACTAACAACGGTGAGACCAGAGCAGTCTGGTCCATCAGGTTTGGTTTCAGGGGAAACTCCTCCCTCTAGAGATACAAGCTCAGCTCTCTTACAAGTTAATCTCAGAACTGATAAAGTCTCTTTTAATTAGAGACAAAACGTCTTCACCTTGAAAACTGAGTCCAGATGCTTTTACTTGAAACTTTTTTCAAGACGTCCTGGATGACTGAGAACCTTCAAAGACGTGAGCTTACTGTGTTATATGCACAATGTTAGATTTAAACACAATCCAAGGTCTTTTGTTGATAAATTAGTCTTTTGTCACCAATATGTCACACGTCAGGTTAGCTCCAAAGATTTGGTTGTTCCATTTGTATAAGAACTGTGTTATTTAGTATTAGTTCATTAAATTTAATTGTTATTGAATGCTATGTATTCTGGAATTGTGTAGTCTGTCTTAAATGGAACTTGTTCTGTTTTTTATGGATTTAAAGTATTTATTATACATTGTAACGTAACTAGCACACTTACAGTATGACTTTTATATATATATAGGGAGGGGTCGACGCCTCCAAGAGCTGTCCCCTCCCGGAGTGTAAGGTGGAGATTAGCCACTCTTTTGGGAACAACTCCAGGACCAGTCAGATATTTCTCTGAGCAGCGTTTATGAGGATGGCATAAAGTGTCCTGGAGCTGAACAAACATTACTGTCCCTGTAGCCCAGAAGCAGACACAGGATCCAGACTCAGTGTTACTCCAAGTGTCCTCCTCATGTCCACCAGAACGTCCGTCCAGTATGATTGGATTTTTAACACATGTCCAAACACAGTGAGTAAAAGTCCTTTCCACTGATATATATTTTAACACTTTACAGTAGGTGACATGTTTATTCTGTGGCCACCTTAAGAGTGCTGTAGGAAACACTGAGATGCAGGGCAATTAAAGGGTTTGACAAAAAAATGCTCCGTCTAAATTTCTTTGTGCATTGTAACATGTATCAAGAAAGAAAATGCAAATCAGCAAATATGAGTTTTCTTTTTACAAGTATTGCAACTTTTGTACAGACACAATGAAAAAGGTACTGGGCTTGCTTTTGCTCGTACCAACATAAATATTATATATATATATATTATAAATGTGCATCTGAGTCTGAGGAAGCTTTCTGATTGGATCATACATTTCCTTGATCCTTACTTTCAACACTCAGCAGTAAATAATTACATGTTTAATCTACCATCACAAATTAACCTTATATCAACTTGTTAACACAGTTTAATCCCTGATGCTGCATTAGTACATGACATTTACTCAAGATAAATTTATAATCAGGTTATTTTAGAGCCGTACTTTGGGGAATGTCCTGTTAAAGCTTAGAGCTACACTGTTACTGAGGTTTTCAATTCTTAGATTTTATAGATTTATGGGAAAATGCAAGAATAAGGTATAGACAACAATCAATGCAGTTTATTTCACCAGCTGTCATAATGTCCCGGTAGATCAGTGTTTTAAAATATTTAATTTAGAAAAGCTGAGTTTCTTCTAAACGTCTTATGTAATAAGGGCAATGAGAACAATTCAACGACTTATTAAAACCTGGTTTATTGTTGTTTCCCATCGTTTTACAAGAAGCAACACACGACGAAGAACTGCCGATCGGTTTCAGAGAAAGAACAGTCTGTGCAAATACTGCATTTCATAAAAGATACACAAAGAGAAAGAAGTACAGCAAAGACACGTCTGCATTTCACTTTTTAAATCCACCCATGCTTCTGATACAGTTACAGCTTACATAACAAATAACACGTCAAGACATCGCTTCAAATGTACAGGAAGTGTTTGGAGGCTTCAATACAGGGTTTTAAGGATGCCTTTGGATCCTTTCTTTTAAATAACTATCTAAATATTAACAGCAGATACAAACTATAGAAGTGCATTCAGTTCTTACATGGAGAAGTAAACTCTTCATCTGACACTGGGTTTGTTAAGAGACTACAGTATGACCCTGTCGTGCAGGACTCAAGACTGACCCCAAAACTATTTTTTTTTCATCAATACAGCAGTCTAAGGTCTTTACATGCACCCAAGAGCATTATTATTCCTATCCAAATACCACTTTTCTTTTAGGAACAAGTACAATATATATACAGATTTTCAAGATTGCAAGTTTTTCTGAAGTTTAAATCATTGTTTCATTTGAGCTGCTTTACTTTAACAGAGTGTTATTCACAGTCTATTCGACTTTTTTCATCTTGGTTCACAGTGAAATATTTCCAAACTGTGACGGGACAGGCTCACTGCACTGGGTATAGAAGTATCTGAGGAGGAGGTCACACAACCCTAAATAATGTTTTATGTCTAATTTCTTTTCCCAGGGATCATGCGCTGGTCTCGGTCTTGTCTTGGTCTCAGTTATGACTTTATTTATATCTTCCTAATTGTGGTCCTGACTACAGCCCTATAGTCTCTACTGTTTACTATATAATGTCAAGATTAAAAGAATTAATAGGAAATATCAGAGGTAGAAAAACAAGAGTCAACACAATTAAGGCAAGTTTTCAATAAAGACACTTTTTACAAGAGGCTTCATTAATGATTTTTAACCAATAAACTCTCACGATTCATGCTTCAACGGCAGAGGCGTCATGCACAGAGCAGCTTCATGCAGATCATACACAGTTTTGAGATGACACTGGGAAATACAAAGAGTTAGAACTGAACTGGGAATCTGAGGAATTAAGAAAGTCACTGCATTGTTTTGCTGCGTTTGAGAAAAAGACAGGAAATGGGGTTAAAGTTATCTGTTAGATATTCTATTACTGTCCCACAAATGTAATATAAATGTGCAGCTTTTGATGCAACAACACACCATTTGTGAAAGCATTAACACTGCAAAACACCATTACACTTATGGGACAGAAAAGCTTTAGTTTTTATAACAGAAATAATTTATAAACCCACAATCTGAAAATGTCATTAGGTTTGCTTTTAGATTTTCAACACACTTTTGGGTTTAGGACATTAAAAAGCTGCACATTGGTGGGTAATTACATTTGTGGACTCTTTTTAGACTCACTTTATCCACAAACAGAGTTTAAATAAGAAGTACAGCAAAAAGGACAAGGCATGGAAAACAGAGATTATACAAAAATATATTCAAAATAAGACATTAATGACTCATGTAAACATTCATTCTTTTCAAAATAAAAGTCATATGCACATTTCTCAAACAAACATAAACCAACGTAAACTGTAGTAAGAGAAGTATAAATAACAGCATAATTACAACTTGATTTATATTTCATTGGGCGTTTTGAGAACATTTACCTTTGTTTTAAAAAAAGGAAGATATTTATAAACAGATAAGGCACCCAGTCTGAGAGAATGATGTAATGTGTTTCTGCAAATTGTGGACAATCTTTCCTTAACAAAGTATTCTTATTGCACATTTGGTAAAACTAAAACCTCTGTAATTAAATTTATTCAAGCTATTCTTCCATAACCTTGTAGATTTTCACGAGATTTGTGAGTTTGCATCTCAAGCTGCTCCAAGTAAAATATTTGTGTCTGAACCGTGGCCCCGAACGTGGCCCGAGTGTTCAATGATGTGACGACAAGGCTCTGCTCTGATTGGATAAAACACCTTCAGGTATTCATTGAAAGTACCTGCCCTTTTGCTCAACAGAATAAGTATATATCTGGCTTGTCAGGTTAATACTCCAACACGTGTATCTAAAGAAACCACGTCTAAGGTCCTGATCCCAACAGAAATCTGTAAAAAACAGTACCAGTGTTGTCTATAGATTTTGTCACTCAATACAGTTGCTATGTCACAATTTAACCAAAAACGAGCTTTACGGGATGATTCATAGAAAAAGTGAAACTAGTCTTGTTGTTTGCATTGGTTTACATCAGGTCGTTCATTTCTCTGATTGGTTTAATCTCCTTCCATTGGCCCCGCCTCCTTTGCTAATTGCTAATTTGCTAATTTGCTAATTCCAGTTCTTCTTTCATTTTGTGTATTCCATTGTTTGTAAAGATTAGGATTTTGGGAGACATGGTTTTCCAGAACAATTTTTGGAAAGTTATGTAAATATGGAAACACTACACATACTGTTTATCTTTTTTATCCACAGAACATTTAAATCCCGTCTATGTGCAGAAAAACGTCACATAGAAAAACATTTCATTAAGGAGTGTTGGATGAAGAATAGCTTAAATACCCCACTTTCTGTCCATCCCTGGAACGCAGCGTCAAAGTAAACAGAAACTCAACTGGAGCGAGTATAAAACAGGTCACTTTAGGCTTAAATCCACAGTGAGACGAAGAAAAAGGAATGTAACTCGTCTTTGGCACTTCCCGTTTGTCCATAAAAGGCTTTACAAACGCAACGTAGTGTCTTTATAATTAATGGTCGTAGACCGAGTCAAGGCTGCGTTCACTGTTGCATAGTGTTTTCTCCAGATTAAATACAGCGTTTGCTCCTTACACAACACTTTGTCTTTGATTTTTAATCCTTCAGGCTCCGTAGTGCTCTCTGATGGTGGGTTTACAGTGTTCGTTGGCTTTAGAGACACAGACATGACGCCAAACTGAAGGTCATATGAAGATGTAAATCCAAAGTGCCAGGATCAATGAAGAGTATTTTTTAGATTTACGATGTTTGAATGCCTATAACGATGACAGAGGACAGTTTGTTTGCTTTAAGGGAGTTTCCTTTAACCTTTAGTGTCTACATTTTGAATTAAAGTTCACATTTTGGTTTGACAAAGCCATCAGTAATTTGTTTAACAGGAGGTAGAAACATAGAAAAATAAATATCTAGTTTACGATTTTTTGAGTATCATTTAAGTTCATGGCTTTAGAATAAGTTAACAACAGAAGCATGTCTGACTCATGTATTGTGAACACACAACATCTGTGAACAGGTAACTTTGGGATTTATTCTCCTTGATCATCATTTTTGTTTAATTATTCCCATTTTAAACCCTGCTCATGTAACCTTTCTTGACCTTATAAAGCATTTTTAGTTCCGTATAATAAACATTACAGTTTTATACGTCTTTTGGCTCCTTTTTTTTCGTTATATAAATATTTCTCTATTTGTTCCTTTGTATCTGTTTTGTTTATGAAGTGAATGAACTTTTTTCATTATGTTTTCTTAAATGACAGTCAATGGAAGACAGGCATTAAGATTTCTAGTTTGGAGCATTAATACCATTGTCTGGGGTCACAAAGGCACAGGAGTGAAAAGGGGAAATTTATGAAAAATTATATTTGCAAAAAAAAGGTTTCCTGATTTGTCAGACGTCTAATGCAACAAATGCTTTAACAGTATTTTATGACAACATACCACAGTAAAACTCACTTCAGGTGTTTTTTTTTTGGGCTCTACTGCTGTATGACCTCCAGATGGCGCCACATGGTCTGAATCTCAAACTGAACGACTTTTTTTTGCAGGCTCATGTCCAAACCTCCATCGGGACCATGGCCTCTTTGGAGCCGATGGGCGGAAGGAGGTTCTGCCCGGCCAGAAAATGGAGCGGGAACTCCACCACGAAGCCGCGGATCTTCTTCAGCTCCTCTCGGGCTCGGATTGGGTCCTCTCTGTCCAGACCGGGTTTGGAGAGGAAACCTTCCAGCTCCAGGATGCTCCGGACGTCACTGGACGGGAGGCAACGGAAAACCTGCACGGGACGAGGGTAAGTGGTTAGTGTAAATGTTTCTTTAATGAGTTTACACCAAAAACAGGGGGAAACTAATTATTTGACTTATTTAAGTGAAAATTAAGCTTAAGAGCCAGGTTCAGGGGCGTCACAGTGACAGAGTTGTTAGCACTGCCAAAAACATGTACAATAGCCCCCCTCTTCTCAAACACATGGAGCTAGGACTCCTCTGCAATAGAGATCTGTTACCTCAGTGGGACGTTCCTGGATAAATAAAGGTTAAATAAATAAGAGCCAGGGTCTGACTAATGCTGGACTAGCTTCAACATTGAACATGGGGTTTTCTTTAGTCCTGGTTCAGGTTTAGTCCTGGCTGCAGTGTTGCATTTAGTTGTGATCGTGGGATTGGTTTAGTCCAAGTTTAGTCGTGAGATTTCTTCCTGTTTTTTTTTAGTTAAAGTCCAGGTTTAGTCCCAATTTAGTTATGTTTTCAGTTCTTATTGCAGGTTTATATTTTAATTCTTCTTACGCTCTTAGACCCATTTCCGTCCACGGTAAAGCTTGGCTTTAGACCTTGCTTAATTGTGGTATCTTAAAAGTATTTGTGTATCTTTTTGTAGTCCTTACTAGTTTTAGTTTTTGTCTTTTTTTGTTCAACTGTTTTTTTTTTCTTGTTTTATTTTAGTCCTAATTTAGTCCTGATTTAATCCTGACATTACAATGTGGTCTGACCAATCAGAGCAGACTGGCATTAGAGGGAGGGGCTTAAAGACGCAGATACAAATCTTTGAGAGGTTATCACAACATCCTGAATACATATGAAGGAACAGTTTATTTGAAAATGAAAACTTTTAAGTCTAACTTTAAGTTAACTTTACTGATTTCATAAACGCTGTACACAATAGTGGAATATTAGGACATTAATGCAGACACACCTCCTGGTAGATGGTGGCGTTGCGATCGCAGGTGGCCTTCCAGACTTCTTCATAAAACGTGTCACTGATGGGATCTGTAATGTTGATGGAGGGGTCTGTGTTTGCCCCGAGGATCATCCTGGGGGGGATGAAACATTTACCCAGCTCGTTACAAAATCAGCATCCAGATCTGGTGGACTAAAGTACAGCTTAAACGTTTCAGGAGAGTATGTAACATTTTTAGAACATTTGGGCATTTAAAACGAATTTCAGCCCTTTTCCAAAAATTTTCCAAGTTTTCAAAAAAATATGTTTCTGTTTAATATCCTAAAATGGATCCCGAAAACACCCAAAGTTACCCACTGTTCATTATTTTTATTGCCATTTTATATCTTGTCTCAAACGGACGTTACAGGAAGCATAAATGTCGTACTTGAAGCACTCGAGCCTCAGCGCCAGGCCGTACTTCCCGGCTTTATACGGCTGCCCGTCCATCACCGAAGGCACGAATTCTGAGTCCTCCACGATTACAGCCACCTCACTGTCCCTTTTACCCAGCATGCTCCTGTCGTTGATGTTCGCCGAACCTAAAAAAAAAACAAAAAAAGAAGGCTAAAGGATAGGTTATGGCTCTTGTTTATTCACTGGGGATAATATATATAACAGTAACACAAACCATGAAAACAGCTGCAGTAATAAAGACTTACTGTGCATATTATAATTTTAAATAAAATATAAGTTGGGAAAAAAAAATGGTGGAAACTGATTATTTAGCTTTTTGGGGATTTTTTTTTTTAAAGTTAAAAAAAGCTATTTGATAAGCCAGGGTTGCAATAACAGCAGTGGAAAAAGCTTTCACATAGATTTTTTTTGGTCAAAAATTTGCAGCAAAAAAAAAAAAAAGGAGACGCTACTACAATGAGGACAAGGAAAAGACTATTAATAATATGTCCATTTATGCTATCTGAAAAATATTGTTTTACTATGCAGTAAAAGTCAAAAAGCCTGGATGTAACTGCCATTTTATTACTCTGTGATAAGAAAATAATCGGTGAATAGGGGACCAATGGGTGGAAGGCACTGATATTTTTTACAGTCATTATTCTAGTCCCAGCTTAGTCCTGATTTAGTGGATCTAGATTTTAAGCCCATTTTAGCCCAAGGTTTAGTCTTGGTCCTGAGATTTGTTTCCAGTTTAGCCCTTGGTTTGGACCTGTTCAAGTCCTGATGTAGTGCTGCTTTAGTTCTAGGTTTATTCTGGCTTTAGGCTTGATTAAGTCCTGGTTCAGTCCTGGTTTAACAACTGAATGATTTAGTCATGTTACAGTCTTAACAAAATGTGCTTAAATTTTTCTAGTTACAGCAAAAAAAGTCATGACACCTGACGTCTTCTGGGGATCTCATTAGATCATTAGAGTACAAAAAAAAAAAAAAAAAGCCTGTCGAGTTTCACTGAAATGAGTTTAAAAACGCCCTTCACCGATGATGACGGTGTTGTCGTCAGCGATGAGCATCTTGCTGTGGACGTAGATCAGCTCCGTCACCAGTTTTCCCTCGAGGTCTGCGTGAGTCCTGAGCCCCGCGATGGAGATGTAGTTCCTCCACTGGTCGCCCACTGCAAACAGGAACATACACTTTTAACACCAGGCTACAGAGTTTCATTAGGACGATGTAGTGTTAAAGTGCCAGTGCAGAAAAAAAGATCTTACTTTATAGTTTTCTCAAGCTTTCTAATTTAAGACTTATCAAAAGTCAAGAAAAATAATTCTTTGTCATTGTTTTATTGTATGTGGCTTCTTGTGGTTTCTCATAAAATCCACCCAAAACTGAGTCAAATTAATGCAAAGTAAAGAAATTATTACGCAATGTCTTCAAGTATTTTTCCTGTGTTTTAAAGTAAAAATGTAAGATGAATGTGAGAAAATGTGGACAAATAAAAAGATCTTCAAGGCTGAAATGTGTATGTTTAAACTTTACACAACCATAATCATTTTATAGATCTTTTTGTCTGCCCATATTTTCACATTCATCTTACTTTTTTTACTTTAACCTTTCTCGTATTATTAAAAGGTATAACGTGGCCCTGTTTTTGAAAAGAACACCTGCTTTATTCTGTTCCTGTGCTTTCACGTAATGCTTCCTCCTGAGACTTTTAAATTTAGACGTAATTGTTTTAGAAAATGCGTTATATTTGACCCAAGTCATGTCATGTAGGTTTAAGCCTTATGACATAAAAATAAATGTTATCAGTTTGGACAAAGAACTTAAAAAAGCTCAAATCAGTTTTGAAGGAAAATGTAACCACTTCATAAACCATTTCTCTCAAGCTATAATCCAAAATGTAAATCAAATAGCATGTTTGGAATCAAAGCTACTAGAGCAGGGGTGGACAAACTAAGGCCCGGGGGCCACATGTGGCCCTTTGGGCTATTTAATCTGGCCCACCAAGCATTTACTAATATTTTATTGACGATTAAAGACTGCATATATTTTTCCTCTCCCTTTAATATCCTACAGTGATCAGTTGATTCGACTCTGACATGGTCCAAACAGGAACAAGACTTTCCTAAAGCTAGCATCTCTCAGCGCGAGAACTTGTGTTTTTATTGAGTGTTCACCGTTTGGGCCCGGCCCCCCACAAGAGTCCCGTGTTCTAATGTGGCCCTTGGAAAAAAAAATTGCCCACCCTTGTACTAGAGCATTAAAGCAAGAAAATGAGTCATAGATTTGACATAGATTTGAATGGAAGAAAGTAGAAAGCCCAGCCGCTCGCTACACGGAAAATGTCACTAGTGGAAGTTGGTTAGCTTTTCGTCGTGATTGCATTGTACTTTTCTCTTGGATTTACTAATAACAAGATACTTACGAAGTACTTTGTCCAAAGCTGTATGTTTTTTTTTTTCTTTGAAACAGACCCAATCTTTGACAATGCCTCTTCAGCGTCCGAATGCTAATGATAACATGGTCATTCTGTGTATCCTACGTACAGCTTATTCTAAAAGTACAGCTTAATCAGATCAGCCGATGCAGCCAAGACACAAACAAAAACAAACAAACTTCTGCTACTGACGTTTTCCCTTTTCTACTTTCTTTCATTCAAATCAAAAATATACTCTTTTATTTTTTTTTTTTGTTGTCTCATAATTGCCCTAATACACAGTCATGCTCATTTGAACTTGTGATGAACTCTAAAATTACTACATACAGTAAAAATCATTTTCTGGTCGGTAAGTCCAGCTGCATAAACACAGACTCCATATGGGCTGTGTATGAATGTCTCTTAATATTGGAAAAAAGGCAGAACTCAGAGAAAACACACAACCAACAAACTCCAGTTTTAACCAAATCCATCGAAGCCCGGCCCAAAGCAGCTGTGGGACATCAGCAGCTGGTTTTGTGGCTAAATGTTTAGCCTTTAATCACAATTTTCAAAAAAATCACTTGATTATATATGCTTCTTGCTGCATTAAACCATAATTTTAGGACATTTTAAAGGTTTCTCTTAATTTGGGGCGCAGTGGCTCAATGGTTGAGCGGTTGTCCCTGTAACCAGAAGGTTGGTGGTTTGATTCCCACTCTCCCCACAGTTCATACTGTCATTGTAACTGTAACACTGGTGAATAGAAGCTTAATGCCAGTCACTTTGGATAAAAGCGTCAGCTAAATCAATAGGTGTAAATGTAAAATGTGAGTTGGAGTCATAATAGTAGTAGATCAAACTTGTCTTAAAAATATTATATTATCATTTCCTGTTGAATTGAAAGAGATGTAGATGGAAGCTTTCTTAATGAGATGTTTGTACTTTGGATAAAAGGCCAGTAAAGTCCAAAGCCACAGTCAAATATTTAGACTAATACCATGTGGTGAGACTGAGGTATAGTCACTGCTATTAGCTTTTTAATGTCAGAAGAAAAATGTACTGATGTGTTGATAATTACTGTTAATTGTAAATAAATAAAAGGTTGTCCCACATCAAAAACGTCTGTCCGTGTTTGCTCGTCAACTATACAACCTTTTGAAAGGAGACCGGACATGGACAGAGGTAATGAAAGACAGAAAAAAATGCATCGTAAATCTATTATAGAAGTATGGAGGGGATTTAAGAGACAGAGAGTCGTTTCCTGTTTTTCTACTTACTTTCTTTCTTGAGCTGTGAGATGATGGAGCAATCCCCGCGGTTCATCGTCCTGTGGAGACAAATGAACAGATTCATAAACAACACATGCCTTTGTGCGGCCTGTGTTTGCTCGAGGCGGGTGCCGTGTTTAAACAGAGAATATACAAAACACACAACACAAGTTTACAGCTCTGTGGAAAAAGAGAGGTCTGTTTCTACAGTTTGACCCTTTTTTATTTTTTATCACTAATATAAATCCAACACACAATAAGTACAATAATCTAAAATATTGGCAACATTTTTTTAGATTAAATGTTGTAATCTAGTTTCCAAAATTTTCCAAAAAAGTTTCAAAAAGTTAACAAATAACGCATGACTATCTGACTATTCTTATTTTTGTAACATTTTAAAACAAGTTAGAGCCTTGGTTTGGTTCCTGTCCCAAAGTAGTTTGCGCAAATTTTTGTCAAAAAGTTCTCGTCCAGTCAGCCACAACGGTCCGGCAACACCCCTCGGACAAATAATATACAATGTCCACTAATTTGACATTATAATTTTTTAATTGTTCAATATTTGATGGATTTCTGTGGAGACACATGGTTACATTCATTGATATATATATAATATATATATATATATTTTTTAATTTGTACAAAGAAACGTCATTAAGTACTAGAACAAAATAAATAAATAGCCTTTACAGGTCTGAAAAAGAATCCCATCCCTTCCTGTTAGAGTAATGTGTTGTAATTACATTTATGTATTCATAACTTTAATAAAAATACTGATAAAAGGAAACTAAATAATAATATGCACATGCAATCATCAATACACCCTCTCTTTGTTTGTGTACTCTATAAATATTAATTTCTTTATATTTTCTTTTAAAACTGATTTGTGCAAGAAAGTGAGCAATTACACGGCAAAATAAAGAGAACTATTTCAGGTCTGAGGTCAGTATTTCTGTCTTGTTTGATATTAGTTCTATAAAAAAAAATTAAAGGCAGATGTGACTAAATGCTGTCATATATTTGATTTTTTTAATAAATTTACTGATGCAAAAAAAAATTGTACAATTGTATAAAATCTGTGAAACTGTCTTTTTTTTTTTTTACGGCGTAGAATCAGACTTACAGCTGAAGTGCATTATGGGACACTGACCTGTAGTTGAAGTGCATAATGGCCTGAAGGGCACTGCCTCCTCCGGTCGTGATATCACCCTCAAAACCCGGCAGCAGAGGAGTCACAACGTAAACACGGTACTTCTTTCCTTCCCTGGAAAATAATAAAAACATACATAATTGTGTTTGTAAAAGAGCTGATGGAGAACGGCTGCAGGAAATGAGAGGAGGTGTTTGTGTGGATTATCGTTTCTGGTTTATTGCCTATTATCACCCTCTCCTCGCACATTTACAGCAGACAGATGTGTAATTTCCTCCTGGTCGTTACCTGTACGCTTTGATGATGCGCTCGGCTATTGTGTCTCCAATTTTGTTGAACACGTGTTTGGTGTCTGCGCAGCTGATGAAGAACTGGTTCTGGAGGCAACGACAGACAGGGATGTTTAGAGCCTACATTCAGACCGACACTGGGGTTTAAAAATGTATTTAAATGAACTGTAATCAGCCACTAATCAAAAATGTATTGCCTGTGAAGATTATCTTGAAAGGAAAGATTAAATGGAGTATAATGATTTTATCTTGTCAGTGACCTATAGACATTCGAGAGCTGTTCGTACCTCGATGTAGATGAAGTGCTGGCTGTTTTTGATGGTGTAGACGTAGGCGTTGTGGATGGACTCCTCGTGGTTCTTGATGCCTGCCGACCAATCAGTGGCCGAACGCAAGATCTGAAAAAGAGACGAGGTGTTTAATCGTGTAAATGTCAAGCCAATAACCACTTCATATAATATTTGTCTGGTGTACTTTACGTCCATTCACAAAAAAACAAATGTAAAGGCCTGTCGTTTATACTTGATGAATGTTTGGAGCTGCGTTTGTTAAGAAGTCTTGACATCGTGCAGAAAAGATTATTATGGTGTTTTTTAAACCCCAGATACTTCTCAAACAGGAAGTATGCAGTTTTTGTTTATACTTGTGAAAAAAGAACTTTATCGACAAGAATGTTCAGTCTTCAAACAAAAAGCTTAGTCCAATCACAGCTCTCCTGAAGAAAAGAGCGCTCTCATTGGTCGACACTGATGGCAATAAGGAAGTAATGGCATCAAACAGAGAAAGTTTATATTCAGCGCTGGACACTTCTTTTTACAATGAAACAGCCAAAAAAAGAAAAAAAAAAAAAGAAAAGCAATGCAATGTGAAACAAGGATAAATACTTCATGTGAAGAAGAATAATGACGTTACAGAGGAGCCTGACCTGGACTTTGGCGGGGACACAGTTGGGGACCTGGTAGCGCTGCTCTCCTGCCGTCTTGTGGGACTTCGGGAGCAGACAGGGATACGACGGAGAGCGGTACTTTCGCTTCACGAGCTGCAACCGAGAACAGACACAAACTCTCAACCATGTGTCTGGATCTTGATTAGACTGATGTCTGGGTCCAGAGTCGGTTTATAAAGATATTTCTGTCCTGTGCATCTCGTCCACAGTGCGACCTCTTACCTTTGTGAAATTCCACCGCTGGATGAAGTGTCTCGCCACGTCTCGCGCCGCTTTGCCGTGAACAACTGACGCAATGTCGTGCCAAGGCATTCTGGGAGTTTTGTGTCTGTCGATAAAGTCTGACAAAAACAGGAGAGATAAATGAAGATAAACAAACCGTCTCCTTTGGTTTAAACGGAGGATATAAAACACTGTTGAAGGAAGTGTTACCGTCAAAAGGCTTGTCCAGTTGGACCCAGTCCCTGAAAACAAAGTTACAGTAATCCTTGCCGTGCCAAAAGCGAGTGTTTCCAAACATCTCTCCGACTCCGGTGTGAAGACTACGCACTGAGCTGCTCCCTGAAACACACACAGACACTGATCATGAGGACAAAACACTGGCAAACTGCAGTTTAATCTCTATCTGTGCTGCTTTAAAACACTGCTGAGGGGCTGTATATCACACACAAGCTTAAAAAAAACTTTCACAGCAGTGAGTGGTTTAAGGAAAAGCCAAAACCCTAAAAAAACAAAACATGTGACCAGACAAATGACAATGTGTCTGCCACAAAAAATAAAGTGTCTATGGAAGAAACTATGGACAGAGACAGCACAGCCCTGGTTTGGAGAGGCAGACAGAAGCAGTGACTTTGTCTGTGTCTGCTAATGGTGCCAATAAAAACACTTTTTATACACTTAACTTATTAAAACCACCTCATAACCTACTATTAATTTCTATTTACATAATTATTTTGTAAAGAAATGAAAGGTGTCACTTCAAAGTCAGCGTCTTAACAAAAGTCCAAATAGACCCTCTCTGGTGAACGCAGATCATAAAAAAGGATATAACGTCAGTGCTGAGTGGAAAATGATCAGAAATAAGCCCCTAAGAAGATAATATGTATATGTAGAGGGCAAAAAGACTAAACAGTTCTGCTTTGGTGAAGCCTCTATCTTTATCAGTAAATACAGCAGAGTTTGTATTTTACAGCATGATGTTTGCCTTAATATTCACATCACTTCAAAACAAACAGGGAGGATGCTGGGAAATTACCAAACCTCAGACCATAAAACCCCCAATGTCAGGAGAAGGACACGTGCAGCAGCCTCCATCAAGACAAACCACAGTCTGTTTGATGTGGGTCTAAAAAAAGGGAAAGGCTCCACTCGGGCTTTTGACCAAAATACGCTGCTTTAGATCAAACCGTCTTATTTTTACATGGTGTGTTCCTGTACTTTATTAATCCCCAGGAGGAAATTCTGTTGTTAGGTCTCTTTAAATGAGTTGATTCAAACTTCTATTCAAACTATCTGCCGATTGATTGATTGATTGATTGTAAAGTCTTATGGAAAGAAGACGTTCACTTGCTGCTCTGTTGTTCAAAAACCCAATGCTGGGGATGGTCTAAGTTGTTTCTAAGTTGTGAGGTCTCAGTCTCACTGCCACAGCTCCACATCCTGACAGATCTTCTCTTTGGCTGGTCCTCCCACCTGAGGAACTGCCATCTGCTCTGATCAGTGTCCATTTAAATCCACAGATGAGTCCAGAATGTTGTTGCTGCACTCATGATAAGATTTTTATTTTTTTCAGCGGCGCCTCTAGTTCAATTATTTGTCTTGGAGTTCACGTACCTCCACTTCCTGTTCCTACTTCACAGAAAGGACGTCACTCATGTAATCTCCTGCGAAGGGTCATCGTCCCGGGACAGGACAGACACATTGGACGTTTCAGGCACGATTCTACTGAAGAACCACACAATTTTTTTCCGCTTAAGCAACTATTTAGATTGTATCTAACATATATAGATATAGATCAAATAAAACAAGTCTTCCTCTAAAAAATAAAACCTCCAAAAGGCCACACTAGTGCTACTGACTTTTTCATGTAATCTATCTTCACTTCATATAATGCATCAATAAGACAAGTACCGCAGTAATGTTTACAGTATTCAGTGCATTTACGCTTTGCATTTAAAACAATGTTCTCATTATGTCACACAGATCCACACACAGAGAGTCCATTAGTGGAGAAACAAGGCTCAAACTCACAGCACACAGACACACAAAGCTCAAGGCTCACCCCAGGTCTCCCTCAGCTCCAGTCTGACGCGCAGCAGACTGTGATGGCTGCTCACGCTGCTTGACCAACCTGAACACAGAGCTTTTACAAACCGTCACAAACTACAAGCTACACATAAAAACAAATAGAAAATAGTCTCTTTTAAAGCCACTTGGCCTCTTCTTTTCTGGTTTTTAAGTTGTTATTTTGGCCCATGCCTTAAGAGCTTGTGAATAAGTGCGAGCACAGGACAGAGATAATACTCAGTGGACTCTCAGGAGCATGTCAAAAACTCTGTGTTTGGTTACGTATAAATTATTTATGCGTGCGGACACAGTCAGAAAACAAAGCATGAAAGAAATGACACAAAAGCTGAATAATACTCATCCAAGAGCACAAAATAAAAGCCTAGCAGAACCTCAGGCACATGCGCAGTATCTCGTTTTTTTCAACAGATAGTTGACACAGTGAACAACAGCGAAAGCAATAGCCCCGGGACGTCAGGCTAGCAATTCTGTGAGCCCTGATATCACTTTCTAACATTTGTTACTAAAAAGCCCGAAAGAAATTTGTGAATTTTGTGAAATTTCTACTGTTTGTCTTAATAGTTCACAAATCAATATTTCACAATGTGACTTAAAACCATTTTTGTAAAAGCTACTAGTGTGAAAAACTGCAATACAAAACCTAAGGAGCTACCAAAGGAGAGTAGTTAATCTACCTCAAACAAGAACATACAAAAAAAAAAAATACTGACAACAAACCTAACCCACTGAGTTAACAAACATCCATATAGCTACTATATTATTATTATTACTATTATTATTATTATATGTATTTCTGATTATTGTTTGACTGGATAAAAGTGCAGTGGATACTAGAAAATGTAGGCTCTGTCCGAATAGGCATCTTTATAGACACAAGGTAGATTAAAGTGTGTAATAGTTTTGTCTGTTTCTCGGTTGAACTCACTCTCTTGCTCCGGATCGGTGTCGCTGTCGCTGTCCGGCTGAGCGAGGCCGTGTTTCTGCAGACGTTTCTTGATGCTGAACCGCGACCTCCTTATTCGGCCCTGACCCTTCAGTTTGGGCTGGTCCATGGAGTCTGCCACGGTGAAGATGGGTTTGCCGTTGTTTGTAGGAGGAGCCCCTCCGTTGTTCTCTGATGAAAGTGCATTGGTGGCAGAAGCAGCAGCAACCTGGAAATAAACACACAGCAATTACAATTACAGTGAGATTTAAAGATGCAGTATGTAGCATTTGTTATTTGTAATTTATGTTGTGTTGTGAGAAACACTCTTAAGCCCTCACAACACCCCCAACATGAGTGAGCCCAGTTAAAACTAAGCCAAAGATGATATTTCTGCACTTACCAGACAAATTATAAAACATTAAGTCCTTGTTGCTTGAAATTGCTTTTAACACAGAAGTCACTAAAGCCATTCCTGCACTGTTTATAGTATTTGCCAAAACAAAAAATATTTTTTTTCTTGCACATTATTGCTTACTATGACAAATGAAAAGGGGTAGTTAAACAAAAAAATTGAGGAGACTTGACCAGCTGCTCACAATTTAAAATTCATATTTAAAGTAACTTAATATATTTAAAATAGTAATGTTTTCAGTCATTCTTAGGGAGTGACATACCAACTATAAAATACTAATGAATGGAATAAAATAATGTCCTAATAATGTAATAAAAACTCACAGATTCTCCCTTTCACTTTGCTTCAGCCGAGTGAAAGGCCAGCTTATAGAGCGAGTGCCTCTCTTTCGCTCAGAAAAGAAGGGGGCCTGTCGACACCAGGCTACTTATTGTTGCATTGTGGGAAACTTTGAGTGCACTACATTTCAGTCACTATACTATACACTATATTTGGACACACCTACAAAATGGTGTCATCACTATAAAGTGATTAATGTGTTGATCTGGACACAACCACTGTTTAATTGTCAGCTAATAAACTTCCTGGAACGTCATTGGACAAGCAGGTGTCGACCAATGGGAGCGCTCCTTTTTCGAGCATGTGATTGGCCCTGGACTTCCTATGCCTGGGTTGAGGTTCTCATTTATTAAAATCCCTTATAATAAACTGTAGATGGCATTATAAAACCTTTTATTTATTGTTTTTACAATAAAGTATTTGGGGTTTAAACCATTTTTCCTAAGCTTTAAAAAAAACAAACAAACAAAAAAAACAGGTACAGTCTGTTTTTTTACATTCAGACATTTGAGAGCAATAGTCAAAGCTCAAACACTGTATGTTAACCTAAACTTGACCAGGTTATGATGACTGTGTGTTGAACTCACCTGGTCTATGTGTGAAAGAGTCACGCTGCCCACGTCCGTCAGCCGGTGTTCGATGTCGTCCCATCGACCGTAGGCCAGATCGATCCCTCCCACAAACGCCACTGACTGATCGATCACAACAATCTTCTCGTGATGCGCCCACAGATAAACGGTGGACGAGACGTGGTCGGGATGTCGAATCACCTGCAGATGATATAGACAAGTTCAAACTCAACCAGAATGAAAAAATAAAAAAATAAATTACACTGACAACAAAAATGTAATCATTCCTTTACTTTCAGTGACATACTATCAGTTTTTATGCAGCTTGTTTCTTTGCTAAAACAATTAAACAGGACTCTAAGCAGTAAACATTTGTCTCAGTTTAAAATAAAAAATGGCTAATATTATGTTTAAAACCAAAAAATCTGTGGGACAAAGTTTTGCAGATAAAACACACCTTGATGTTCGGATGGAGGCGAACAAGAGTCCTTTTGCTGTATTCAGAGTTAATGCCCAGAGCCAACTCCACCTCTTTATAAAGCATCACAAAGATCTTTACTCCTTGTTGCTATAAAAACAAATTATGGATATTGAAAAAAAAAAACACATTTAGGTTGATCAAACAATATAAATAAACTAGTGTCTTTCTCTAAGTTTGTAATAATCTTTAGACTTACCGCTTTCCGCTTGAGGGTACAGTCAAGACGCCAGCGGTTGCCCTCGACGACGGGCCTCTTTAGGAAAATCTCAGGGCTTAACCTGTGAATGTCAGACAAACAGACAGCTTTTTAATTTATTAATTCAAGTTTAAATCTTACCAGACACTTATTTTTGATTGATTGTTTGTCTTAGCTTTACTTATGTCTGTTTGACATATCATCATACCATCTCTCACTAGCTCTATTAAAACCTGCTCCATTACCTCCTGTCAGCCAGTCGTGACAAACTGAGCACTACTTGTGGAAAAGCACGTTTATTCTTTCATTTCTGTACGCTCAATCTCAATATTCCAACGTC
Source organism: Neodontobutis hainanensis (assembly GCA_024349245.1). Classification (NCBI taxonomy): domain Eukaryota; kingdom Metazoa; phylum Chordata; class Actinopteri; order Gobiiformes; family Odontobutidae; genus Neodontobutis; species Neodontobutis hainanensis. The sequence goes on along the minus strand of JALDNG010000038.1, from coordinate 2,425,986 downwards.
CATTACTCATTACTCAAAATGGAAGCTCACCGAGTCACTTGTTTTTGCATTTGTTGCACATTTTATTCTGTTCTCGGAGTTAGATTTATTATTTATTATATATTTTTATATATGACCAGTTATATTATTAATGTATTAATTGTAGATTCGATTTAGCCGATTTCAGTTGAGCGTTATTTATTTATATGTTAAAAGTAAACTCATCATGTGACGTATGTTCACTGACAGCATGTCCCTGCAGGGCTTCGGTAGCAGGACAAGGTGTGTAAAGCTGCCAATTGAATCCAAAAACCACACACCGCAGCATCTCCAGAGTTTGCATGAAAGCATCAAACAAGTCTTGGATTTATTAATAGAACTTAAAAAGGTAACGTTAAATGGTCTTGTGGCTGATTGTCCCAGTGGACAACCGTAGTATTACATCAACAAAACTCAATATTGATACAATGAAAGGGAATAAAGCAAAAGGATTTATAATGTGATAATGTCAATTACAATAGGTTCATTAATGTGGTGTTTATTGACAGGTTTTATAACACTTACTTTTTGAGTCATATGTTTAATCCAGTCATAAATAAAAGAAACACACAAAGGTGAAATCACTGAGAACAGGGCAAAGATGTGACAGGGAAGAATAAACATACACTGATCGCAAACAAAGGTAAGAAAAGTCTCTCAAGTCACTGAAATAAAACCTTTATCCTTATCACCCAATCTAAATGTGTCTTTACGTCGTGGTCAAGTCCCTACTGGACACTCACACAGCTGTAGTACTGGACTGTGTGTGTGCTTATATAACCGTAGTCTGAGCCGCGAGTCTGTAACCGATCCTTTTGACCAGAAAACTCCCCTTGAAGTGACCGCAGCGTGCACTCACCACCAGTCTGTGATGAAGATCTCCTCCTTGGCTTCTTCCATAGCGTCTGCCAGATCCTCCATGTATGTTTTACCATTCACATACCTGCACAGACAAAATGATGAAACACAAGCAGAGAAAGAAAAAAACACACAAGTGACAATTTACACGACATCTACTCATTAAAGTGTTTCTAACAGGTGTAAAATGACAATATTAGTTATATTTGTGTTTTTTTAGAAGCTCTTATCACATGTTAAAATGAAAATAATGTGTTTTTTTGCCAAATAGTAAGACCAGATTGAGAAGTGTCCTTGTACAGATGACTAGGCAAAGTGTGGTCATCATTTTTCTATTTTGTTGCGTGCTACAAAAAACGTTTATTATATATTAGTTGAGCTAAATGGAACAAACCAGTCAAAAATTTTCAATGGTTGCCTTAAAATAACACTCTTTTCATTTGTTTGTCTTTGAAATATAGTCATTTTTAAGCTTTTCTTGTTTTTACGTCAACCTAGAGAGGACAAACTGAGCACTGCAGTAGGAGAAGCACATTCATGAACTAAATTGATATTTAATTTTTCAAGGTGAACTCACTCATTATCATGACCTATTTCTACTGGGTTGGTTTATAGACAAAAAGTATGTCCCTGCAGGGCTACCGTAGGAGCTCACAGGCTGTAGAAAGAACAGCTAGATGATGCCAAAAACTATACACTCCACCTTTAACAAGACATTTACAGTCTGTTTTGAAAGAGACTGCAATAACAATGGGATCTGGTCTTGTCCTGGTTTAGTCCTGGTTTAATTGTGGACTCAGTCTAATGCTATTTAATGGCTGTATTTATTAGTTTTTGCCCAGAATGTTGCAAAAGAAACAATAGTATTCTCAGCACAGGAGTTTAAGAAAAACTATAAAAGTATTTGTCCTTGTTCTAACAGACCTGTTTTGTCTAATTTATGTCTCTCCAGTCACAGGGTCATATTCAAACAGCTCTGACCCCGTCTCCTTCATTGACCACACATACGTTGGACTGGGCTGCATGGTCACAGCCCGACACCCACTGTCTCTCCACACCGTATAGTGTTGCGGCGCAGGAGGACAGGTGATGAGCAGACGGGGCTCACTTTCCCTTCTCTTTGTGTCAGGTTACTCCAGCGAGACACACAAAGATAAACTCACCAACAGCAGGGCCTTTACATTTACACACAGTCCTCAAACGGGAACACACCTCTACATTAAAAGGGATCTGCGGTATTTTGTAAATGTGGTTTTAGTGGAGACTCTGTTCCCTTTAGTAGTTGTAGAGGCCTTGTTAGTGTGTTACCTTAAAGGCCATTACACACTCCTTAAGAACTCTGCAACACTGGTTTGGGAGTTCTGTTGTTCTTAACCAATCATCTGGGCACAACTTTTTCTTGTGTTTGAGAACTACTGTGCAATTTTAAGTGGGTTGGGTAAAAGCAGAAAAACAGGAATTTTGTCATTTTCCGCTGATGCTAAAAGCTGGATAAAAAGTTGCAGAGTGGATTGTTTTGAGGATTAGCTGGCCGAGGCAGGGATCTCCGCTGTGTTGTTGTTTTGATTAATTCATACAATGCTTAGCTCGCGTGATGTGGGCGGGTCCACTGAGGACTCCCCAGAAGATCGGCACCTGTTCGGCACCTGCTTTTCTCGTGACGTATGAAATGTCCTGGCCAGAACAAACTTTGTTCTTGCCAGCATTTTCTTTTGTTCTGTCGGAGTATGGAATAAGCTTTAGCGTCTCATAACGTCATCAGACCAACGCAGTCTCACAGTTATTGGAAATAAATTGCCAATATTTAGGCACATTTCACTTTGCTTTCCTTTTTTCTATTTATGTTTTGCATTGATTGATTGTTTAAGCAGACGTTTTGGCAGCCATTGATCCAGTGTTGACAACCCAACACCTCATGCTAAGCTTCTATGAACACTCCCTTTTATTAAAATGCTTGATAATAAAGCCTGGATGAGGACTTATGGTCTTCTTACACAATGCTAACATCTGCTAACATAGCTTTTATTTGCCCTAAAAACTGACTTTCCAGATCTAATCAAAGAGACCAGAGTGAATCTCAGGACAAGACAAAGTGTTTTGAATGCGTGTGGGTCGTGTTACTTCCCGGCCTTGGCACAGAGGGTTTTAATCAGCGAGGAGGTGCAACACACATGCTTTTTATTTTCTCAAAACCTGTGTAAAGCCTGTCTTTGTTTGTTGTCGCGGTTACCATTTAGCCGGGATGTTCTCTTCTTGTGTGGCGAACGAGCCGAAGCGGTGATCTGTGAGAAACGCAGAGCCGTGTTTCTTGATGAAGCCCTCGATGGACTGCCCCCACCAGCGAGCGTGACGGTAACTGCTGCACTTCAGAGTCAGGCTCCTGCAAACGAACAAAACATAAACAAGAGTGAAACCTAATCCTCATGAGTACAAGTGTGAAAACCTTAGTGGTAAAATACCTTAGTGTCTACTCTACTGTCTCTTTGTAATTTAAGAAACAAAAGCAACACTGGTCAAACCTGGAGAGACTGTCGATGCGGATTCCGTGTTTGGTCTCAGTGTCTTTAAACTCCATTTTGATTTTGAACTCTTTGTCGATGAGCATCACGAAAGAAATGGCCCCAGAGTCTGGCTTCATGTAGAGGAGGAACGAGTCCTTCACCACCAGCCATCTACACACACATTCAAGTCCTTCAATTTATTTATTTTCTCTGTTTAAACACTCAAGACTCGATAATGAAGAGATAACTAAGGACAGACAAGACTTGTTTATGTTTAATTAACATGTGTTTTTATTAATTTCTATACATCTTAGTACAGCACCTCACTGACACTAATGACAAACTTTTATGTGTTGCTATTACCAGTATATTTTATAAGCTACCACTATTTTTGTAACAAAGTTAAACCCTAAATATAAGCGGGGAAAAACACATTCTTAAACGTTATAAACGGGAAGAGCTAACCGTTTGGACCAGCGATAGCAGATTTTACTGTGTCCACAACAGTTCAGTCCCGGGATACGATGTCCTCCAGATCGTTTCTGCACAAGGCCTTCCCTGAAACACAAGTATTTAGATTAATTTTACACTTTTGTTCCATCATCTTTATTTGAAAATTTATTTACAGTCTTCTCATGCAATTATATCTCTTTTAAACAATAGGATTTTCTGGTTAAACAATGATTTTAATATTACATAGTTGGTGCTTACAGGCCTTTTGGTCCCAGGTCGTGGATGAATGAGAGCTGACTCACCTCAATGAAATCCATCTGAAACAACAGTAAACTAAATCTCCCTGAAGTAACGAAATGCCTAAAAACAAAAGGTTCAGTGTGGTCCTCACTGTGGCGTGGTAGTTCCTGTAAACGGGCATCTTCAGCAGCTTGTTCAAGTAATCCTCCAGTTGTTTCTGGCAAAGACACAAACAACGTAATAAGTCTCTGAAATATGTTATATTTTGTGCCATCCCTGTTTTGACATACCCTTCGGCTGGAGTGCTGTCCTTCCCGCTCGAGCTCATCTCCTCCTCTCGGCAGTACGGGTATCTCTCCCACCTCGCTGCTGGCCGTTAGTCTCACTGTGTGGCTGGGACAGAAAAAAAACGGTAAGTCTGTGGTTCTCCAACACCAGGTCAAGAATTATTTGGACCCTCCCTTCCAGTCAGTACTTTGTAAAATATTTTTCCAAAGAAATTTAAGTGAAAATATCTCTGCTTTTGGATATTGGTTATGGTTAGACACTTGCCGATGATTCCATAAAGGTAGCAAATGTTAGGAGCTCTTCATATTTCCCTCCAATTTTGATCTTTTTTATTGTATTTGTTTGGTATTTTCTATATTTTTCACCATTTTAATGGATACTACAGTGAGGATCATTTACACAAGAGAAAATCTGCTGTATCTACAAGGAAGAAGTGTCTATGGCAGGGGTGGGCCATTATTTGTCCACAAGGACTCTGGTGGAGGACTATAGTTATAAAAAAAATACGTGCAATAAAAACTGACACCTCCTCAGTCTCAGATTCACTGTGTATCCCACTGTGTATTGCCTGTGTATCCCAAATCATTTCCTATCCACTGAGAGCGTGTTAAGTGTGTTACCTTCGTTTCAGCGGGATCCTCATGAAGGTCTTGTAGGTCCTCAGCTCTCGATGCAGATCCATAAATTGCTTCCATTTCTTTTTGATAATCCACGTGAACTCCCCATGTTTTAACTCGATCTTATAAACCGCCGGCATTGCCTGGAAACCACCCTCAGAGTTACATTTACAAAACAAAGGACTGCAAAACATGCCACAGATACAGGTTTGTGAATATGTTCACCTTGTTGGTGCTCCTCTGTAAGGTGGCATTGAACCGATCCTGAGCCAAAGTGAACCGCTCCACTTCCAGGATTTTGGCTGTGATCGGAGGCGACAGAAACACTTTGGCCTCTGGTTCCTTAAAGCCCACCGTGCGATAGATCGCAGTGAACGGCAAACGCTCGGCTGCAAAGAAACATGGATAGAAAACGGGTTATTAAAATTACACTGGGATAATAGACATACTGAGCACTACAGAAGTGAAAAAATGTCTACAGACATGTACAAATGCCTTTCATTCTGAGACAAGATCAAGACCAAGACCACTAAAAGTGCCTACAATGCGTCCTCCTGCAGACCTAATCTATTGTGCGCTGTGGCGTAGAACCAACCTGTGGCGTCTCCGTCGGCGGCATCGTAATTGTCGTCGTCCAGGTCGAGATCCCGTGTGTCCAGTCTCTCCATGATGTCCGTCATGTCGTTGGCCACCAGCTGCAGCGTGCTGGACGTGGGCTCAGATTGACGCAACATGGCTCCTGGCAACGCCCCCCACTGGGCTCAACTAGACAAACAAAAAAAAAAGAATGTAAAGACACTATTTAGCAGAAAAGCTCATTGGTTCTCAGATATAAAAACTGTTGCGTTTGTTGATTGACTCGCTCAACACAAAAAACACAAAAGAACGGCCATGACTATAAAAAAGGAAAGACCAAGCAGAAATTTGTCCAGGGTCACACATGATCAATTAAAAAGTAGTTTGAAACCAAGTCAAGACCTTAACAAAATAGTCTGAAGGACCAAAACCGGTCTCAAGGTCCCATTATTTCTCTTTTGTGGACAAAGATTTCATGTTACTCAGTTGCAGTCACGTCTCTCCGCACCAGTCCAAGTTTCACTACTGTCTTTTCAGATTGACACCACATTCAGAAACTATTCATAGGAAGATGAAAAAACGGTCTGTCTACTTTCCCTTCCCTCTGCCATGTAACCACGGCAACCCCAACTGACCAACCTCAAGCCAAAAGGGAAAACATGAAAAACCAAAAGGTCATTTCTATCTTTCTTTGAAATGATTGAATATTTAAAATCATGTCAACGCAAATAAATGTAAAGAAGAATGCTTCACTGGAAACAAGGAATGAGAAAAGCAGTCCTCAAAAATGTAGGTGTGTTCCCATGAATAAACAAATGACTAAACTCAACTGTGCAGCGAGATCAGAGTCATTTACTGCGGCGACAAACAGTAGAAGAAGAGTTTACTGACAATAAATGGAGTGGTTCAAAGAAAACCAGGGTTTAAAGCAAAAACACCTAAATGAAAATAAAAGTGGATACAAGATCTATGGTACTTTCCTGCATATGAATCACAAAAAAGACAAGCTCTGTTACCGTTTGGGGTTTCCCTTTTCAATTAATATTCAAGGCTCAACAATCGTCCAATCCACAGACTGCACTGTGTTTAGCTCCACCTTTTGGGACCCATTATAGAAGTATCCAAAGGTACTGTACCGAACAAGTGTACTTAGACTTAATCTTCAAGTCAAGATCGACCAGGTATAAGGAAGGACCTGGTTTTAAGGGTGAAAGGCAAATCCCCCAAAAGACACCAGCGCAGCAGGACCATAGCTGTGGTCATTTAGAAAACATCAACAACATCAGGAAATGAGAAGATCAAGAACCACTTCAAGCAATTTGAAGCTCTCACTTTAAATTCCTCCTCAAAATACTAACACCTTACACCAAACTGAAGTTTAGAGCTTAGTGTGAACTTGTAAACTTGTTTCAAGAATCACACTTATCTCCGCCTCATTAAACATTTTTTGATTGAATCCTATATTTATCCCAGTTTCAAGTTGCTTCACTTTTCTCTGGTTATGTTTTTTTATTATTTTTTGGGCCTGATCGCTGTATAAAAGAAGCATTCAATGCTGAATGTACACTTTCTCCATTTTATCAGCAGCAATTACTTCTTACTGACGTCCTTAAGAGAGCAGTGATTTGACAAAGATTCCAATCAGAACCAAAAATTGTCTCGTTTAACAGGTGAACATTCATAAAAATGCAAATTAAAGGGACTAGAGAGTGACAAGAGTGTATAGGACTGGGTTTAGTTTTTAAATGAGTACCAGGCAATGACACTGGTACTACCTTCTTGTATGGTGTTGTCTTTGGCTTTATTGAGACCTCTTTGTATTCCATTTTACCCAGACCATAATGGGCCTTAAACCCTGTCCCACTGCCATTTTAAAGATTATTATGTGTCTTGCTGTACGACTGGGACTGGCGTCACAAAGCCTGCACTGTGTGATCAGAGCTGCTGTGTGTGTCGTTGGCTACAATTCAATAACATGCAGCATTAATTTGAGTGGGTTTAAGTGGAATAGTGTTCTTCACTGACGGCAAAAATCCCACAACTTAACATACAACAATTATTTTTATTACCATCCATATTCCTTAAGCTGCAGTTTTGTCAAAAGCCTCATGTCCCTTTGATGTTTTCTTAACAGGCCTTGATAAGTCTTATAGAAAGTTAGACAGAGGTGTGCCAGTAGATGTTTAACTAAAGCAACTGGTAAAACCGGAGAAGCAGCAACATGACTCAAACATGAACTTTTACACACATTCTCCATGTGCTTGTTCACGTTCAAGTGCTTATCATGATTTTCTGAGGCAATAGAACCTCCTTACAGATGCTCTCAGGGGTTTGCACACAAGTTTGTGCTCACTGTATCTAAAACACTTCTTACAATAAATCAAAAAAAGGCTCAGGTGTTCTCTTTCACAAAAGCACCTGGAGGCTTTTATGCTCATGGCTACTCAGCAGATGTGCTAAAGATGTTGGAAAGTGAAAATATTATAGATGGTGTCGCAGTAAAGGTTAGTCGCTGCAGAAGAAACTAATGGAGTGAACAATGTAGGTTTACATTAGCCTTTATTTTAATAAAACTCTTGTTGTGAATTATTTGGAAATGTGATTTGTATTTATCAAATTCAAGTTATAATAAAATAAAAATGAAAACATTATTTTTTATATGCATTTTTATATGAAGTTTCACAAAACAAACCTTTGTGCTTTGTCATTATTTTAGAAGATAAATGCTAAAACACCATGTTGATTAACAGTATTACCATCGCCCGTTGCCAATAGGATTTCCCATTTGAAAGCGTTTGCATTGTGCTAAGCAGAGTTATTTTTGTTTACTTTGTTTACTGACTGGACAGGTATAAATAAGTCACTACTTATTAATAGAATAAATATGATTTAAAGATATAATACTATTGGGAATGTGCTTAGAGCTGATTCTCTGAGTTCACAATTCAATCAGAAAAGTGAGTGGCCCACAGCTAGAGATGGTCCTCTGTGGACAGACAACACACTTCACAGCTCATATTCATGGATTGAGTTTCACTTTAAAAAAGCTGTAGAAAGTTGAGCAGCTTTGGTTACACTTACACTCCGCTTTCAAAAGTCATACACAGCTATATCTCTGCATCAGATTGAACTACAGACAAAGAAGATTGTCTTTCAACAAAACCCTGGGAGGAGCCATAAAAAAACTCATTTATTTTGCTCTGTCAGGTTTAGACGCTGAACAATTACTCAGCTGTTACCAGAACAGTAGCCTAACCAGTCGTTCTGATTCTTTTTTTTTGTTCTGTTCCAGGAATTAGTCCAGTCTCGGTGGATTTCCAAGGACGGACAGAGAATAAAACCTCTGGACGCATGTGGATAGACAGAAAAAGAGAGCTAACCTTAAAACACAGCTGAGTCAGTCTATAGCAACAGCACTAGCCAATACATCAACATCCTGCCCACAACAAAGACAGAGAAACACCTTCCATACTTGGAATTTGCACCAAAGCAGAACTGACAAGTTAGCCAGCAGCTTTGTTACATGAATGCTGTTTCTTCATTTTATTGGAATATTTTTCAGCTGCTGTTTCCTGCCAACTATTGGAGATAATACTCTCCCTCTAATGTATTCACAAAGCACTCAGATTAATTGGGAACAGTGTGGACCATAATTTAACTCCACCCCAGCATAACAAGAGGCACATTCAAAATACAGATATATACAGTTTTAAATAATCTCTGTCTGGATCCTCCATTTAATAAATTGGTTGCAACTGTCCCGTTTGCCAATTCTCAGTCTCTTGTGCCAAAATTTATGAGCAGTATACAAATGCAACACCCCAGTATTGTCATACCCTTATATCATTTGGAAGAAGTTAATGCTTGAAAGCTATTAAGAAGAAGTTATCTCCATCTGCTTTGCATAAAAACAAAGGTAACTTAAATTTTCTGGAAACTTTGTTATAGCAACCAAATACAATGATTAAAATTTACTTTCATAAACTCCAAGGGAAAAATCAGTCTAATGGCAGTTCTTGTGCTGTTCTGTCAGCTCACTGATCTCAGAGGCCCACTGGCTGCTCTCTGTTGTTCAAAAACCCGATGCAGGGAATAGTCCATGTTGTTCAGTATAGCATCTGTCCTGTTTGTGGAGTTTCCAAACTACTGCTTTTATAAATACGTAAAAATATCTGTAGCGCTAAAACAGTAAAACACTATACTCATTTTCATATTGGACCATCCCATTCAGTGCACTTTATTTACAAAGTACATTTTAGAAATAACTTGTAAACTGTAAAGTGCTCCACTAAAGCAATAAAATGCATCAATAAAACACCATTCTTATCTTAAACAATTAAAAATCTTAAACAATTTTACCAAAGGACCACTGAGTCAGGCTGGTAAATTTCTTAGTTGGAAATTCAATACCATCCGAGGAACCAAATGAATACAATAGACAGGTTTGTTCTTTTTTACACAACTCTCAGACCAGACTGAAACATTTAAAGTAAGGTTTGGCAAAGGCTCTAGACCTCAGAAATCTCAATGATGTGCAAAATACTTCATCGAAACCATTCGTCTGTTGCGTCCTAGTCAAACAAACTCCCACACTCTTGCTATTTCACACAAGTAGGAAAAGAAATGCCAACCTGAGCCCTGAGACGCACACAGACACCCATCTTTATCTTAAAACGTCTTCAAATGTAAAAAAAATTATTCCAAATCCACAAGAAGCAGCTGTCTTTAAGTCCTTTCTTTAAAAAAAAATAAAAAACACACGTGCACTCTCTCTCAGACGTGCACACTCTGCCGCGGTTCAGAGGCTCAGACTGAAGTGAAGCTCAGAGGCACACAGAGCAGAGACAGACAACAGGAGGAGGAGCTTAAACACAAATAGCCAATCAGAGACGAGAGACGGGACTGTTTGAGGCACCTGTTTATTAGAGAGACATCACTTTCCAGATGTTAAACTAAAGATATTTGTTCCTTACTTCTTTGTCCAACCAGTTCTATAACTTTGTTTTTATTTATTTATTTTAATAAGACATTTTAGAAACCGATTCTTGACAATTAAAATTTTGTTCTTTTCAGATAATTTATGACAGACTCAGTTTTAGTCCCAATTTTTTATTAGGTTTAATGGGTAGTTCATTTTTAGTATGTCCTGCTGCTTTGGTTTAAATGCCGCTCCACAAACAGCATCACAGAGGGTCACAACACAGACTACAGCATCCTAAGAGGGTCAGAACTCAAACTACAGCAGCCTCAGAGGGTCTAAACACAAACTACAGCAGCCTCAGAGGGTCTTTAACTCAAACTACAGCAGCCTCAGAGAGTCCCTAACTCAAACTACAGCAGCCTCAGAGGGTCTTTAACTCAAACTACAGCAGCCTCAGAGAGTCCCTAACTCAAACTACAGCAGCCTCAGAGGGTCACAACTCAAACTACAGCAGCCTCAGAGGGTCTAAACTCAAACTACAGCAGCCTCAGAGGGTCACAACTCAAACTACAGCAGCCTCAGAGGGTCTTTAACTCAAACTACAGCAGCCTCAGAGAGTCCCAACTCAAACTACAGCAGCCTCAGAGAGTCCCAACTCAAACTACAGCAGCCTCAGAGGGTCCCAACTCAAACTACAGCAGCCTCAGAGGGTCCCAACTCAAACTACAGCAGCCTCAGAGGGTCTTTAACTCAAACTACAGCAGCCTCAGAGGGTCCCAACTCAAACTACAGCAGCCTCAGAGGGTCCCAACTCAGTACAGCAGCCTCAGAAGGTCCCAACTGAAACTACAGCAGCCTCAGAGGGTCCCAACTCAAACTACAGCAGCCTCAGAGGGTCTTTAACTCAAACTACAGCAGCCTCAGAGGGTCTTTAACTCAAACTACAGCAGCCTCAGAGGGTCTTTAACTCAAACTACAGCAGCCTCAGAGGGTCTTTAACTCAAACTACAGCAGCCTCAAAGGGTCACAACTCAAACTACAGCTGCCACAGTGGGTTAAAAGTCAGATTTAGTTTTGAAAAAACTCATTTGGTGCATCATGTGGCTTTTATTTTAAAGAATTCTTCTCAGTAAGTAAAATAAATTACCATGACTTTATTTTGAAAGGCAACAAAAAGTGACAGATTGTTAAATCATCTGTAAATAGGATTAGAGTTACATTATAGACTAAATTTAACTTTAACTTAGCTCCTGTGTAACCAAATCTCTGTCTCCAGTGGCTGTACCACAGTGTCAAACCCTGATTTTTACAAAAACCCAGTCCAAGATAAGACAGACACACCTGAGCGCTGTGTCTCAGAAACAGGCTGGACCTGAACCAGTCGTCACCAGATAAAAAAAATCAATGTGAGTCACTCACTGTTGACATTTCTTAAAAAATGCACTGAAGCATTCAGTCCCACCCCACTCCTACGAGAGACACACTCATGTTGTCCCATCTTCACAAAGAGAGTCACTGACATAATGCAGTCATTGGCTCCAGATTTAAATAAGTCAGTGCCTCAATTAACGCTTACTCGGACAGAGCTTTAAATAATAGGCTTTCAAAGAAGATGAACGGTTATGTTGAAGATAATTATCTTTGATGTTGGTGGTTAACATCGATTAAGCTTCCAATGCAGTGTCTATGGTAGCCCAGCAGGGACATGCTGTTGTTAGTGAGCAAATCCTGTAGAAATAGTTCAGCTGATAAGTTATGCATTTAGTTTAGATATACTCAAACTTTTACACAATGCACCATCAACTAATGCAAAACCAAGGTTAAATGTAAGACTACAACTGAGCTAGAGCAAAAGCCAGGAAAAAATAGAACAAAAGCCCTACTAAAGCAATTAAAAACAATGAGATTTACGCCAGAACAAAAGATAAGAAAGGACTTCATTGATCCCACAGACAGGAAATTCACTTGTACAGCAGCTCTTAGAAACAGGTAAAGTGCAAAAAGTAAAATAAAGGTACACATGCAATAGAATAAAAGAAAAGTGCAATCTCAGCATAAAAAATCTTATTAAATGTTTTAATTAAATTAAATATGAGGTTAAATTAAGTTTATTTTTTGTATATTGTTAAACTTATTGTATAAACTACGATTCTGTAAAGCTTCATGAGTCTGAAAAATCTGGAGCTTAACAGAAAAAAAAAACTCACAGGTCAATGAGAAATACTTTTAAGTTGAAAACAGCAGGCTCTTAACTCATTCCACAAACTCAGCTCACAGATTCACTTCAAGTCAAAAATAAATAAGAACAAATGCTGTATAAACATATATAAGCAGTAACACAACTTTTACTTGTTAAACCTGGTTTTGGCTTCAGTGTTAAAGTCTGTTCTTAATATAAAACCTGAGTATGTAGACCTCACTGATTCACTCATTGACTCCCAGGAATCAATTTAACTTATGTCCATCTTTAAACAGCTAAAATCTGTGATCATTTAGTAGTTTAAAATAGTATCCCATGTAAAAAAAAAGGCCATTTAAATTATTACTTGTAAAATACTAGTCTACTTAGTCACGTTATTTAATATTTAATTCAAAGACTTAATTGTTTGTGCATTATAGGAAATATATGGGATATGACATTATTATCTTCTGGTATAAGCATGTGTGACCATCAATATCAGAAATACACATTAATGATTAGTGAGTAAAGAGGAAGTTTTTAACTGTACAGACTTGTGTGGTGCTGCCATCTGCTGGTCACATTCAAACACTGCAATACAGCCACACACCAGCTGCACAAACCGGTTTTCTGATATTTCCAAATCATAAAAGGGTAGCGAATAGACCTGAAATTATATAGTGATTATTAATTATTATTAAATTAATATCTTCAATACCTGCTTTCAGGAACTTTTCAAGCTCTTTTCAAATTATGTTTTCAACTATTTAATGTGGCGAAGAGCAGAGTCTTTCAATTTACAGTCTACTTTGAATAAAGATTTTCATGCCTGTGCAGGAAAGCCACAGAAGCCACAGGTGTCACTTAAAAAGAGTCTTACTGTTGTGTGAGAAGCTGATGCTGCTCTGAACAGAAGAGAGTGCTTCAAATTGCAAATCATATATTTTTCAAGAGTGTCCTATTTTTCTTGTGCCAAACTGCGCAGCCCTCATAGAAAGAGTTTAGGGAATAAAGACTTAAATAGGCCAGTGCAACTATAACAGTGCACTTGGTCATCTCTCATCTGAGTGTAAGGGAAGACTTTATAAAAACAACTGAGGCTCTAGTTTATACAAGATCAGTTTTCAGCATCTGCAAAAAGATCAATAAATGCTTCAGGGTTCATAGAATCCTTCCCTTATTGTTGCACTTTCAAAGTCCTTTGCAAGCTTTACAAGACCCTTACAACAGTGGCAAAATGCATTTATAATAATATAAATAGTCTTGATTTTAGTCTCTTCAGCTTGATTTTATTATTAAGAAATCCAGAGAGGTATTTGTACTGAAAGAAAGCGTCTAATTAAAAACACAAGCTCTTTACAAGGGTCAAACATCTGAGCATTCAAGGATTACAAGCTCCAGTGTGAAATCCGGATCTGCTTTGTCATAGTTTGCTTTTGGTGGAGCTAAAGATTCAAATAAAATCTCAAAGTAAAGACTGTATTAAACTTTGGATTAAGCTGTCAATGTCAAACAAGTGTCAACAGTAATAGTTTTAGGGATTGGGAAAATGACGGTTAGTTGAGAAACCCTTGCGTAATAAAGATTTAGTAAGACTTTGAAATGTGAGTTGTTTAGACTATTTCAACCAGGCCCTGTACAAGCACTGTAAGGCTGCATCTGTGTTTTAATATGCACTGCATCAACAAAAGATCAATGCAATGCTGTCAAAAATAGATCTCTTGTTGTCTGAAGCAAGGGAAAGTGCATGTCTCTATGTGATGTCCCTGCAGGGCTACCGTAGATGCATGAAAGGGCCAGAGACGTGGAAATAAGTTTGGCAAATTTGCAAAAAGATGCAACAAAAAATGACAACACACCACATTTAAAAAGGGCTGCAGCTACACTGACCTAATCTAAGAACATCGGCTAAAATTAGTCCCCACTTCTCCTGGAGCTCATCGTTTGGTTTATGATTTGGTTGAAAGCTACCAAAAAATGCTGTTTTGGAAGTACTTTTGCACATAATGTACATTACAGAAGCGAAAGCCCAAAGTTGCTGGGATAGGCTTTACAAAGGGGTCACCAGCGACCCCTTTGTAAAGACGGTTCAATGCAATATTATGTATCCCTGCAGAAGTGGTTATGTCATTTTGTTTAAAACAATTCATGCATTTGGAGAAAGTTTAATGCATTTTACTGCTCTATTTTTTTATTTACTTTTCAAAAAAGAAATAGGTAATTGCTAATTATTTTCCCAAAAATGATGCAGTAAACATAAAGGTTTGTTTAGATACAAGTATTAAGCCACTCTGATACTACGTCTGAGTATGTTAGTGCAGAGGATGTTTGTCTGATTAAAAGCAAAAACTGAAATTAGTGCCCTTTTGTTCAAAAGCCCTCAAAAGTCTGAAATATTTAGTGTGTGGTCTATAATGAATGATGTACTCGCAACTGAAAGTACTCAAATTTAAGCCATGACTTGAGTCAATATGTAATGTCTTGTCTTAAACACTGCTAAGAGTCGGAAAAAAACAAAATGATAGACAACACAGTCGTCTATGTTTCTTCATTTGAAACATACACTACACACATTTTCTGAAGGAAAGTGTCCAGGTAACCTCAGACAGCAGCTGAAGAAAAGGGCTGTTAATTAAAAAGGGACACGACTCAAACCTGACCTTTCCATTTCATTACAACAGTTTAGCCTCGAGTCACTCCATCGACTGAGAGCAGACCAAACACGCTGAGATTTTGTGTTTAAGAGTATTTTCAAATCACGGATGAAAGTGTAAATAAAGAAAAGAGTGTATTGTGTTGGACATTATTGATAAGTACGCACTCAGAGAAGATGATCTAGGACATACTACTAACTGTACATCATACAGAAACTCAATATGGTCTGTTTTTGTATGATTTTCTTTTAATTCTTTATATTTTTATTCATTTTTTTATGCAAGGCACCTCCCTTAAATGAATCACGTTTGTTAAAGCAATGGTGGGCATATCCTGGCACAAAAGGCTTACACACAGTATGCAAACTGCAGTGATTGAGAAAACACTAAACATTTGTCAGTTTTTATTGCCACGTCATTAAAAATAAATCCATGCCCTCCTCCTTCGACCCGTCCGTCTCATGTTGTCACTACACATGAGGCTGACCACACAACTGTTCATATGTTTTCCACATTTCTTAAAAATGTAACACAGTGAAGCCTAAGCAAGAGGAGCCACAGTCAAGGTCTTTGTTCCACTTGGGATTCTGAGATGGTACTTCTCTTGCCTGCGCACCACGAGTGCCTACGGTTCCTGCCCCTGTCATAGAAGGCACTAAAAAAATAAAATTACAAATTGTGCAAAAACAAGATGGTGGGTAAACACAGAAACATGGCATAACACACTAGTCTTATTCCTCAAAGAACATGAATCCTACTTCGATAAGTTAACTTTGGCTGATGGAAACCGACTAACACGTCAATAATTGGGTTCAGCTAGACTATACCTTTAATTTTGCTGCATGCATTGCTGCCTCTGACTAATTTCTCATCAACCATCTTCTGTTGTGTTTTGACTGCTCTGTCCTGTGCAGCTTCTGTCACTTGTGGAAGGGTCTATAGTCTCAGAATCTTTGGACAAATGGACAGTGCAGACCACAACCAAAGGCACTGTGGATGTTATTCCAGTGCCATCGGCGCCAACACTAACTTCTGTTGCACTGTAAGTGTATTGACTGCTGTTCTTGTGGTTACTGCAGCTGTATTTATTGCACATAAATATATACTGGTCATTTGTGCGACTAAAAAGCCATTACATGTGCACCAACAATATGATGTACTGTTTTTTTCACAACCGACTTATCGGCAGGTCCAAACAGGTTTTATTCCGAGATAATGCTTACATGAATGTTGACTTTACACTGCTCCTCGCTAACATGTTCGGTGCCTCTTTCTAACCAACTACCGTGACACAAGCTGCAATCAATAGTTATCTAATCTACTCAAACCTCTGCTTATCTGAGTTCAAGAAGTTTAGAGCTGGTGTAAATGTTGGCTACTGGTGAACTTACTCACATTATGTATGTTAGTGCGAGAACAGGGTCCAAGACACATCACTATCATTCATTTAAAGGTGTGTGACATTGATAAAACAAAGAAGAAGAAAGACCCTGCCACAACTGCAGACTCAGGTTTCTACTTTTACACTGACAAAATCTGAATCCAAGTCGGAACCTTTAAAAAGTACATGTCCACAAATATCAACACTGCACAAAATAAACACAGATAATGGCAGTAATTAGCGTAGCTCAGTGTGTGTCAGTCTCTGGACATTTAGAGGATGTTAGTCAACTTTGTCCGATTGAACTCGTGACTAAACAAGTGGAAAAGCCGGTTGTCCCATAACACCAACGCTCAGAGAAAAAAACAAAACACAAACCTTATTAAAACAAAGATATTGTTTTAATCCTTCCTCTTTTTTGTCTTCTCAAAAAGTTTTCATGTATTTCCTGCCTCACAAATCCTTCCTCTGCTGCGAGTGTGCCGTTACTTCATTCTGAGCCGGTGTTTCAAAATCCAGCCTTTAATTCGCCTCAGTTTGAACCATTATCATGTTCTCTCTCAGTCAGAACGGGAAATAGTGCACACGCCCACATTAGGAGCTTTAAAAATCTGCCCTCACACACCTCGCTGATACAACAGGCTCCTGCTGTTAGCAAAAGGAGGAAATATCTCTGCAGTAAAAGATAAGGACAGCTACAGTTTCCCAACAGCTTTAAATTATTATTGAATTATTAAGGCTTTATCTGAGTCAAACAGCAGGGCTCAGGATTTCTCTTATTCTTTAAAATCATTGGCACAAAGACAACCTAAAGTGCTTCAATTTCCTTTTTTTTACTCAATTAATCTGTGGCTCAATAAACTACTCATTTGCCAAAGTTAAAAATTCAAGTAGAACGTTTCAAAAATGGCAAAAATAACTATAATTTGGCTTTGTGAAGTGCAATTAAAATAATGCACTGCACACATCCTACATTAACCAACTTATAGCATTATCCTTTTCCAAGAATAAAACATAAATGTAGGCTTTTGGTTAAGAATAAATGGATGGAGAATAATATTGTGAGAACGATATGACCTGTGATATTTGGACACTCCTTTTGACGTAAAAAATTAATGACAAAATACAAGGCTCTGGATTAACTTCCAAGAAAACGAAACAAAAGGACATTTTATTTGATTTATGGCTCTTATTGGACAAGTGTTTTAACATTGGCAACATTAATTTTGCCAAATTTTGTGTAACCCTGGACGTATAACCACTAAAGGTTGTGATGTAGGTTTTTGTGTTGATGTGAGGGCTTTTGACGAGATCTGTTGTGCTAATATTTTTTTCATAAAGAACTCTGTTTAAGGAAAGTAATAGTATTTGCAATAACAAACCTTCACAGATTGCATGTTAGAGTAATTTATCAACCAGAAATCAAATTGTGGTCAAAGAAAAAAAAAAAGTTAGAAGCATGACTGAGATCAGTGAAGGTTAGTCCAAGATGCATTTGTTTTTATATGTTTGAAGTCTCCTTAAGACCTTCTGTCTGGTTTTTCAACAGTTGCTATGGTTACATGATCAAATATAATGGGGTTCACAAGGTTCTGTTGTGCACTTTAACGTCCAAAAGGGAAAAGAATCAAGACCAAATGTATTTTCTCTTTTCTCTCCTGTCCTGGTTTCTTCAGTCTCCGTCTCTGTCACCAGCTGCAGAGGTTTGTGACTCGAGTTAATTTTCTCTCCACAGAAGTGTTTGCTCAAGGAGGGGTTTGTTGTGTTTTTATAAGTGCCTTGTAGCTACATAAATAATAGGATGTGACTTGAACCACAATATAGCTAAATGATAAAAACACTGAGTTGATTAGAACTGACAGTGTACATTTTATTTTTGATGGTCTAAACACATCACTGACAGTTTTTACTTTAAAATGAAAATACTGTTTAAGCCTCTAAAAGGAGCATAATCTGTAAAAAAAACAAAAAAACAAAAGACCTAAAGACAAAGAAGCGTCAGCGCCTCAATCTATGACCAATAACAGGCTTCCACACATTTTAATCAAAAGTGATTAAAAAAAAGTCTATATCTTGGATATTGGGGTAAGGCTGGTTCAACTCTACACGTATTTGTTTGGAGACTCTGGTCGAAGCAGAGGAGCCACTGACACACAGCATGACGGAGGCTTTAGTGAACAACATGGACCCTCCCCTGCATGGGGCTTTTGAACAGTAGAGAGCAGCCTGTGGACGTCTGAGATTAGTGAAGAACAGAACAACACAAGAACTGCAAGACTGTAAAATCAAGATCAAGCAATTGATCTGAAGAGACGTTACAACTGAATTTACTCATGGGGATTAGTAAAGTTAAAATGAATTTGAATTGAATGTCTTTGTAGAGCCTGGGAGTTTTCATTTATGTTTCTCTTTGAGCACACATTATTGCATTAAGACGTTAGATATCTGATTTTCTTCCGTTTGTTCATAGACAGCAGCATGTCCCTGCAGGGCTACCGTATGTGCTAAACACGCTGACCTTTTAAGTCATAGTCTTAGGTCTTGGGTATTGTGCTTGGACAAAAAGTGACAATATATTTCAAATGAAAATACCATATTGTTTGTCGTTTGCGCCTGTTTTTAATGAACAAAAAACTATATAGCACCACAAAGAGTCAGCGTAAACGTTGTTTTTTTACAGACGTCACAACTTAAAAAGCCATGCTCAAAAGCCAGTGTCGAGTCTCCTAATGCTTTCCAATGAAACACATACATCTCTCAGCGTTTGTCCGAGTCTTAAGTGTCGGTTTTGAAATATTAATGTACAAAACCTGTACACTCCTGTGTGGAGGCACGAGTCACAGGGAGGAGAAGACTGAGGAGCGGCCGAAGAAAGCAAACAGAGCCAGTGATAAGATGCTCACTGTTGACACTGAACCGTGCAACGCCAGATGTTTCCTGCTGCACTCAGAGTCCACTAGGTTCGCTTTAATGAGCAATGATGAGGCAGATCTGTCAATACGCCTAATGTAAGCCAGTGGCACTAATAAAAAGACTAGTAGATATCAGTCAAGTCTTGTATTTCTTCATAAATTCAGTTTAACAAAGGGTAACCGTGACTTAAACAGGACAAACCAATGAAATAAACCACAAATAAAATAGAACTGAGCACTAATCTAAACCATGACCATGACTGTACACAGGATCTATTCGGTCTAGTTTTATGACTCATTATTCATATGATTCATCATTACTCCCTTCACTACACACAGCTTGTTTAGGTTGGCATATATTTTTACACTTGATGCCCTTCCTAAAGCAACACTCTCTATTTACGTGGGCTTGCTCCTGGTGGGACTCAAACTCTTAATCTCCCATATCAGGGGAAGAGCTTTACTAACAAAGGACTGTGAAGAGATGACATTTCCTGGGCAGACTCAAGTCATGTCCGACATCAAGGCAAGACCACGGCCTTTAGGGATTGAGACCAAGGCAAGACAAAACTGGATACAGGTTTAAAACTGTTACAAAATTTAAACAGTCATGATCAGACTCATGGAGGTCAGTGTTTGGTGAAAGAGAGAAGAGTCAGTCCAGTCTCATGGAGGAAAGAACACAATAAACAACTACAAGAAGAAAACTGCTTAATAAACTGTGGTTCTTGGATTTTGCAGCTCTTTGTCAAAGCTAGAGACCTTTGTAAAAGGTTAAGGTTATAAACTGGAGTTGGTGTGGCTTTGGTAAAGTTTGTTGATGACGTGCGCGCGGGCAGCAATGGACTGATTGGGAGGAAGTGGTTTGGTGTTTGGTGCAAAGAGACTTGAGAAAAGGCAGAGCGACGCGTTTAGCGCATTTCAGATTAAAACACAAACAAACATCGTCAGGTCCTCCTCGGTAAAGGTTTGACTCCACGTGGGTCTGTTTTGGGTTTTAGGGCATGTCCTTAAATGGTCCCCACGCGCACACGAGCGGGACGCACACGAACAGGAGACGCGCGAGCCTCGCTGAGCGCCGCAGTGGACACGGATGCCTTCACATGTCGCAGACACTCGGCGCATCATTTTTAATAAGCGCCGCTCACGTTGCAGACACACAGTTGCCTAAAGTTTACCCGCGTGGTGAAAAACCTCACGCTCGTGCACGGAGCGAGCAAAGCAGGAGGAGACGGACTTACCTCCAGATGAAGAGAAGCTCCGCTGTGTGAGTGAAGCAGCGAGAGACTCACAGCTGCAGCACCAGCTCAGTCAAGCCCCAATGACAGGCAACAACTGCTTTTCCGGTCAGACATCCTTCAAAGTAAAACCCTAGCCCTTGACCTAATTAAACCTGAGGATAGGCACGTGAACTCTCTGGCTGAGGGTCCTTAACCCTTAAAGAAAAATATGCAGACTTTAATGAATTAAGTCACATTTATTCTACTAGAGCCGAGTTTAGATGAACATATCTGTAAAAAAAACTGCCCTCTGCAAAGTATTTAACAGATTACTTCCGTTAAA
Organism: Neodontobutis hainanensis; assembly: GCA_024349245.1. Lineage (NCBI taxonomy): Eukaryota > Metazoa > Chordata > Actinopteri > Gobiiformes > Odontobutidae > Neodontobutis > Neodontobutis hainanensis. The sequence goes on along the minus strand of JALDNG010000038.1, from coordinate 2,404,825 downwards.
AGGGGTGTGTTGTTCTCACAAATCCACAGTTCACAAAAGAATAAAATATATACGAAAGGTGACTTGAGTGGATTTATAAGCCTGGATAAGTAAGCCTGACAAAGGAAGTGGGTTTTGGTTTTGGTTTGGTGTCATTTTATAGTGTGTTTATTGTTGAGCGAGTAACTGGGTCAGTGACACAAAATACTGAGTCTATTTTTACTGCTTTTCTTTCTTACTGTCCCTAAAGATTTTTTGTTTAGACAAGACTTCAACCTGATTTTGAATGAAGCAAAGTGTCCCATTATCTTTTAAACTTTTAAATAAAAAGAGGGACCACAGTGAAAATTAATGTGTTGGGGTGGGGGTCAAAGGTCATAGCACATGAAGCATACAGTAGCTGCCCTTTACAGAATCAATATAACTATACTTTATCTCAGCTCAAAAGTATTGTCACAATGAGATATCCCTATTTGCATTCACACAGCCTACAATAGATTTGAAATAGAATAATACCAGACATTCGCATGGACTTTTAGCTTTTATTTTGAAGGCGATCCACAAAAACATTACATTTACTGATTCATATTAACATTTATTTTTATCTGACACATCCATTCTAGAAATCAGCTCAACAGTCTTTCAACCAGATGTTAAACAAGCTGAGCAGTTTATTTTGAAAGGCATGCATCTCACTTCCCTGGGGTCAGCTCTTGTTTTTGTGTGTCTTTTGACAGATGTGGTCCTGGACCTGCACTTCCTGATAAACCCCACCATCAGAAAACAATAACCTCTGCCAACCTGCAGCAATTATGCAACAATTATTACAGTCAGTGTCTTTACACAGTCAGGCTCAAACCGCAGACACACACTTTGCACAGGCCCAGAGAGGGTCGTACTTGGTCTAATACAACCACTAGGAACAATGCAGAGACATTTACAGGGCCATAATCAGCAGAAGCAGGATAGTCATTGTGTCACTGCAGAGAAAGTGACTGCATTGTTTTAGACACTCATTTGTGTTCAACAGGAATGTGGAGAACTCATGAGATAAACCTGATGTTGTGTTGTTGGACAAAACAAGGTTAAGTCTGAAGCTGTTTTTATTTACAATCTACAGGAAGGATATTGATCTTTAAGATGCCACTTTGGAGAGTCTGTGATTCCTGCTGAACATTATTGCTGATTGTGCCTCTTTTACTTTGAACTAGCGTGCTTATCCTCTGCGTACTGTCATCCAATACCTAACAATTGTAAACTGAGTTAGTCTCGTGTTAAGATTTCAAGACATACATTTGGAGATGAATATTACTAACTTTTTTATCTATGAATGTTAGTGTATAGCTCTATATTCCTCCTCATTTTCTCACACGTAATCACCATCTTCTCAATTCCCTTCTCATACTTCTCAAGAGAACCAGAGAACAGCCTACCTTTATCCTTCTTAGAGCTTTCCTCACAGCAGTTTAAAAAAGCCTGTGAATCTCTACAATTAAATCCTTGTAATTTTCCATTGGGTTTAATGCTTTGAGCTGTTTTGCAACTGTCCTTGTATTGTCTTGTTGCCACACATTTAATGAAATACTTGTACTATTGGCTATGAATGACTAACTTTAACAAACATGTAGTTAAATTTTGGCCTGTATATTAGTTATATAGTAAATCTGCGCTTTTGGTGCACAAAAAAAAAAACACTATATAAATAAATAGTGCTTTTAATTGTCTAGCTTGGTTAAAGATTTTTGTTTATGAATGATGTGTTCAGGTCTAGTGTTGGAACCAGACATAAACCTGGTCACAACAGAACTAACGCTAAAGAAAGTGGACTAAACAGGACTAACAAACACTATATTAAAGTAAACTGAGTAAACCAGATTAAAACTAAAAAATAAAGGTCAACTAAAAAACGGTGGTAAGCTTTTAACCTGCACTAAAGAGGAAGACCAAAAATGCACCATGCCTAAACAAAGATTTAACTAGTCCCGGACTAATCAAACCACCAAAGTCTGTCTTTTTATGGAGTGTATACACAAAAGGTAGAGGCCAAATTTGGTTTTGGATTTTTTCCTGCTCATGTCTCTGACTTTGACAAAGACTCCTATAAATGCCACAAAAGTAAAGACAGAGTGAGGACTTACCAATAAGTCTGGGCCCTCTCACAACAGGGAAAAAAGACCAGTGGATGAACATAAATGCAAATGTCCAAAGATACAGTCAGTGTAAGAGACATATAGCAGTACAGAGGTGCTTTTGCATTATACTATTTTGACATCAGTGAGAGGGAAACATGCAAATCCAAAGCCAAGGGCTGTTTAACTGTAAAAAAAAAAAAAAGATGTGAGTGTGAAACTATAGCATAGGATTAATCGCTGGCATGTTTCACAAGTTGTTTTATGGTTGATTTACGATGATGTTTAATTCTATGAAAAGTATAAGACTTCCTCGGAACAAAACAGGATGCACTGAATCAATTTGCCCAAGGGTAGTTCATTTACCTAAGGTTTAAAAACTGTCACCATTAAAACAAACTAAAGATTAACATTGAGAAAAGGCACTTCTCCCAAAACCATTAATTTGGGGTCAAAAACTGGAAGTGAAGAGCCACTGAAGCATGTGCCATGAACTAGTTCTTGTTCCTGTATCAGAACCGGTCAATAACCTGTTTTACATTATAAACTTGTTTTGGGCTAAGCAAATAGCGTCCTTAACCTTGAAAAAAAAAAAAACCCGCTATGCAAGAATAACAGGTACAAAAACTTAAAGATTACAGACCACAGAATTTAGATGTAGAAACAGAAACATTCAGTAAAATGCACTTTATTTGATATTGTTGATTCTTTACTCGTGTGTAAATTTTTGTGTGATGTCTAAATATCTTTCTTTTCCTTTTCCTTTTCTTCTTGAGGCTTTTCTTGAACAACACAATGGTTGTTGCTTTAAGTTGATGTTAAGTTGATATTATTAAGTTTACTTTTACTTACTGTAACCTATTCTGTGTTGTTACAATTGATTAATTATTGAAAGTGCAGTTGTGTTTTTGTAGAGCCACATACCTCAGCGAGCGGTGTGTCTCATAAACTGAACATGCATCATACCTCTCACTGTCTGTCGTAGAACTTTATACTCCATGGTTTACATTCCTGCAGAAACGGCTCTGAGTAAATACTTCAAATGCACCCTGTTGGTTGGATGAATCAGACCAAATATGTTGTGGTTACTTTATTAACAAAGATAAACATAATATAGGCCAATGTTGAATGTCTGTTTGTAATGTTATTGCTGAAAGTGAGAAGTCCAACTGTCATTACATGGAGGTAATGAGTGAGAGAAGCAGTGATGGTATTTCTGTGGTACGTATCGAGAAAAAAAAGACATTTTGTTTGTTATGTTATCCTGTTAGTTTTTTTTTTTTTGTGATGAGTAACACATCAGTCTTCAATCTTGTCAATCAATTAAACAGGATGAAGATAAACATATAATTATAAACTCTATATAACGGTGTTGTGTAATAGTCTTGTTTATGTGTATATATGGTAAAGTCTTGGGTTATATTTTTTTATATGTTCTCTATGTCATTACTCATAACATCACACTCATCCAAACTTTTAAATAAAGGCTTACTTAAAATTATATACAGTTATCCTTGTGTGTAATTAGTGCAAATGACTGACCTCACACTTCAAAAATATCTGCATGTCCCCATTTAACTTGGCTCTTTCTCAAATAGACTGCATTCATGCTGAAAGCCACTGCTCTTCTGCCTCCTGCTGGACCATTACTGACATGACTGCATTTACTGAAGAAGCAGATAACTTTATTTGACGCAAAGTTTTGACCCAAAATAAACGATAAAATGCCAAATATACGACAACTGAAAACTCTTAAACATAAAAAAACATTGATATTTATGTAATGTAGCAGTTTACTTATCTGATCATTCCTTTGGGGGACATTATCCTAACCGGCATCATTTCATCAAGCAATATCTTATCTATTATATTTAATGGAATGTATATACAATTAAAAAGTCCCAATTTTGTGATCATTCTGAAATGTAATTACTGTAATTTTTTGTCATAGATAAGAACCACGTTTCAAATAAGCCCTGGTTATAAGAGGCTTATCAGCAGGGCATATAACCTGCATTATTTTCTATCGTCTTTGAGGGAAGCGGTGCACAGCTACATCTAGAAATAGCAACATACGCGAATAATTCCATCTTGTATTTCATTTAGCGGCGTTAGTAAACAGATAAACAGTTGAACAATGTTTCTGTTGTATTTTCGTATCAACTTCAGAGTTAACAAAATAAACTTTGCTTTTATCGTTCGTCGCCAGTGAGAGGAAATCTTATCTTGACTACACGTGGCTCTTTGATCAGCATGGAATTCTCGCGAGAACTGACGACATCGCAGGGCAATGGCTGGAGATCGCGGATATTAGAAGGTACTTTTGTGCTTTTTATACCTAGCATTTTTGATCAAAATAGACTATTTGAAAGCGCATTTTTCTCACAATTGTCGACATGTTAGTGTAAGTAGTGTATAAAATAACCTCGTCTAGAAATCTGTGGTAATTTATGTTCACTTCGCCGGTGCAAAACATCAAACTTTCGAAATAAGAGCACAACGTTTTCCGCGCTTTTTACTATTACGAAAAGCGCTAGCGTAAAAAAAAACTAACTACGCAACTTTTTACCCAATGCACCAATTAAACCGCTTCTGGTGCGGCTTATTAGACATATACTTTAGCTAAAAGGGTGCATATAGCTACAAATAGTGTAAAAAAATTGTTTAGCCGATCTAAGAAAATGTTGTTAGCATTAGCATCAGTGGAAGGCCTCGTCAGGAAACAGAAGCGAGCTTTTATTTTCAAATCTGGTTGTTCATCTCACCTGTCAGGCTTCAGATTCAGAAATACACTCTTAATATATTCACATACGCTTCTAACATCATGTACTTGCACCTATTTCTTGTGAAAATGCATTTATTTTTGCAGACGGACCAGCCACAGCCTAAAACAGCAGAGAGCTCTAATTCTCTGATCAAACTTCACATTATGTAAGAGATCAGAGCTTTATAACATTACTATATTGATTTTGTATCCGTTTATTTTTTAATTATTATTCAACAAATTGGTTTACATTGTCTAAACTATTTCCCCCTTTTTATTTTAGCTCCCAGTGGAGATTTACTAGGTTTGTAAGTATGAAAACACCACATTTATGCTGAATAATAGGTTTTTTAATTACTTCACGAGGTCTCCAAATAGATTTTTCTTTTTTGTTCAAACAGACATGACATGTGACATATTATTACATATAATGTAAAATACATGATCAAAAGCCAAATCTGCTGTATATTGTTGTATAAATGCCAAAACCTCTGCTGCAGGAAGCATGCAGTAGCTTCAGTGTCTTAGATCAGCTTTAGTAGACAGTTAGAGCAATAAGCTTTTTCTAACACACACAAACATGACTCATACATGTCTGATTTAAAAGGCTAGAATGAGAATTTAGATCCTAACCCTCCAGTTCGAACTCAAGCCCAATACACTGGTTCAAGATCTGTAGATGGTACCTGGGCACTGCCCACTGTTCCTCACATTAACCCCACAGGAACTGGATGATGGATGAGTTAAATGTAGGGAACAAAACTCCCTACACACAACTTGAAAACCTAAGCCTGAAACAAGGCCAGATTCTGTCACTATGATAATATAATAAAAATTTTAAGTGGGATTTTTTTCAAATGGCAGTTTATCATTCATTACTTGTTATTGTCAGACACTCAAGTTACAATTGTGAAAAAGTATTTTACTACATGCTTAAAAACATCATCTATAGATCTTGCAGTGATTCTTAAAAACACTTAATTACACATTAGCTTGACTAAATATGTGTTGTCCAGCAGCAGCGATGGCTCAAGTGTCGTCTCACGGGAAGCTGCTGCTCCAGCGTCTGCATCAGCAGCGCGAGATGGACTTTCTGTGCGACATCACCATTAAAGTGCGTGACGTGGAGTTCAGGGCCCACAGGAACATACTTGCAGCCTTCAGCAAATACTTCTACACTCAAGCCGTCAAAGGTCAGGAGGTAACGACCCTGGACCCAGAGAAGGTCAGCCGCTACGCTTTGGAAAAGCTACTTGAGTTTATCTACACTGGACAAATGAACCTCAGCAGGTAAATGGCAGCACATTACAGCTTCTGTTACAGCTTGGAGTAGTTTGTTTTGACTAACCTACCACTGCACAGTCAAAGTAGCCTCTTTATTCAATTCACACAAGTGTAATTAATAAAAAGTACCCCTAACTATGTTGATCTCACTGACGCAGTACCTTCAGCATGTCCTGTCAGAAATAGGCCAATACATTGGACCCTAACAGAGTCATATTTGTACAAAATATTCTAAAATAACCTATTGTTTTAGGAGACCTTTTTTTCCACACTTGCCACTTGGATAGTCTCTATTTGTAAAAGATTGACGTGACGTGGTGCTGTCATAACAACACAAGAGTCTGTAGAGGGAATATTTTACTCACTGTGGTTTACATTTCCTTTTGACTTTTTCTAAATATAGTGCTGTTTGAAAAAATCAAGCTGCAAATAATGACAATTAAATCAAAGCAAAATCTAAAAGATGCTCTTTTAATGGTGAAAAAAAAGTAACGTCTTACCTGTGTATGAATTTTAAGTACATTTATTTCCGCTCATTATCAGTCGGTATATAAAATACTTTAAAGAAAAATTCAGAATTGCCTTCTGTGCCTCTATTTTTAACATCTTGTCTATTTTTCTCACTCAGTACTCGCCAGGGTGCAGTCCGTCGAGCTGCTGTGTTTTTGGGAATGCTCGACGCCACGAAGTATCTGGCAGACTCTCCTCACTCCACTGAACCTGGCGAATCGTCACAGTCTGAAGAAGCCAAGAAAGAAACTACTTCTCCATCTAGTCCGGGGAATAAATCAGATGGCAGCCCCAATTCGCCAGATCCTCTTTCAATTGCAGCTGCTGATTGGCCGCTAGAGGGGGAGGAGCCAGAGGAGGAGGAGGAGAAGAAGAAGAAGAAGAAGAAGAAGAAGAAGAAGAAGTGGATGACGATGAATATAGCCCAACGGGAACAGGAAGAAGAAGCGGAAAGAAACCTAAGAGTTTCTTTGGAAGTGAAGAAGCTGAACCGAGTGATTCTGTCAAAGTGGCACCAAAAAGAGGACAGGGTCGCGGCAGGGGGCGAGGCCGAGGACGGGGCAGACCTCCGATTAAAACAGAAGACGCTTTTGTGGAGGATCCTGACAAAGGCCTTCAAGACATTTGCGATACTTCGGCCGATTGGAGCCCCTCACAAGAAGACGAAATTCCACCCAAAAGAACCAGGATGAGTGGCAGAAGAGGACGAGGCAGAGGGAGGGGCAGGGGGAGAGGAAGAGGGAGGGGAAGAGGAAGAGGAGGCCCAGAAAAATAGAGATAGATGACGATGAGGGTGAGGACGGCGGCGATACGGGAGAAGAAGGAGAACGTGAATATGGCGAACAAGATCCGTCAGAAGTGAACGAGCTGTCGCTGTCCTGCACCGAGTGTAATAAAGTCTTCAAAGATCAGAGCAGTTTAAGGCGGCACGAGAAAATCCACAAAGGGCTCAAACCGTTCGCCTGCATCTTCTGCTCCAAGACGTTCAGACAAGCAACGCAGCTCAAGACGCACCTGAGGATCCACACAGGTAAGAATTAACAGGCGAGGTTTTTAACAGGAGTTGTACAGCAGTGTAGCTTTTGAGACTGGTTTTGGTCTTGGGATGCAATTTTTAAAGGTCTTGTCTTGTAATTGATTTATCTTCTTCTCTGTGTGTTTCAGGTGAGAAGCCGTTCTCTTGCTGTGACTGTGACAAGTGCTTTGCTCAGAAATGTCAGCTCGTCGCTCATCGTCGAATGCATCATGGCGAGGAGAAGCCTTACACCTGCGAGCGCTGCGGATTCAAGTTTGCCACTTCCTCCAACTACAAAATACACATCAGGTACAAAATACATGGCTTTATTGGTTCTGGGAGCTTTAGACATGTTTTTATGAGCGAATTAGTGGACACATTTTTAAAAAGGAATAACTTTAACACCATGAACCTTGAAGTTTAACGTTGAACTAAACCCATTTAAAGGGCAAAGCTTGTGGCTCTACACTTCTTATGAGAGGAATATAATCTTCTGAAGTAACTATATTTCAAATGATCCATTTGATTAGAGCCCTTAAAACATTATTACTTAAACAATTGTGAGTTTAGGTTAAAAAGTATAGAGTCAACAAATGGAACAAACATTTTTCTTTTCCAAAATGTAATATAAAAGGTACTTATTTTCTGCCCATTTCTTGAAATCCTGTAGATACACTGGCTAAGCACAATAATGGACCTTTTATTAATCCTGTTAAAGTTTTTCTGTGTGTGAGCTAACATCTATATACTCTCTTTACCATGTTCTCTGTGTGTATGTGTGTGTCAGACTTCACACCGGAGAGAAGCCGTACGTGTGTGACATCTGTGGCCAGGCGTTCGCTCAGTCCAGCACTCTGACCTATCACAAGAGACGACACACGGGAGAGAAACCGTACCAGTGCGACCTCTGCGGCATGTCCTTCTCTGTGTCCTCGTCTCTCATCGCCCACGCTCGAAAACACACCGGTAAGTTCAGAAAAACAACGCATTAAAACCGGTCCAGTTTGGTTTGGTCATTACTGACTAGTTTTAGGCACAAAAATCTTTAACAAGGACAAAAAACATCTTGCAATGTCTCTTCTGTATTAAGATAATTAACAAAGCCAAAACTCGTGCTTCTGTCAAAATTTATGCACAAAAAGAAAAGAAAGGTAACAAAGGCTTTATAATCAAAAAATTTGTTTAAAAAAAAAACATAATAAATGTGCTATGAGTCAAGAAAGTGGTGGCAAAAAACAAAGTGCCATAAGTAAAATAAGGCGTCAAAAAGTGTCTTCAGTATCTGTGTGTCATGTGTATTTTTGCATTTCAGGTGAGACCCCTTATAAATGCCCCCAGGGTCAGTGTGAATCAAAGTTTGTGACGTCGTCGGAGCTGAAGAAGCACATGAGAAGGCTCCATCCAGGTCGGTCTCTCTTTACAGTGTCTTTACAAATCAACCCTTGGCCTAGAAAACCAGCAGTTTATCTTTTTATTTCCCCTTCTTTCAGGAAAGTGTCTTTTTAGTATTCTTTCAAAAATACATGAGAGTAAAGGTATTTTTCTTGACTAAATGTTGCTGTGTTTCCTTGGGGCTTGTCCTGTTTCAGAGGGGAACAACGGTGTCCAGTGTCTGCTCTGTGGAAACAGGTTTGCCAGTGTCAAGAACATGATCAAACACCAGGAGAAAGCCCACGCCGACGAAGTGAGACAACACAAGGAGCGAGCCAGAGCAGGTCAGAGCTCACACGTTTAGTTTAGAGTTTATAAAATGATTAGCTTTTAGAGGTTTATTTTAATCGACATATAATTTAACTGTGGTCTCTCCTTGGCTGTGTGGTATAGTTACTAAAATGTGAATGTTAATTAAATGATAATGTTTCTCAAATTAAACTAGTCTTGTTCTTGTGAGTCGTATTACAAGAAGAACAAATCCTTAATGTTTCCTAAATCAATTTTTCCCAAACAAGCTAGTGTTTTTTTATATAACAGCTGAGATTGAGTCAGTTTCTTTATGAATTTAAACCATTGTTTGCTCTTTACACTGCATTTAACACCTGCTGAACTTGTACAGCTCTCTGAAGTTTATAAAACTGTAGGGTTTATACAGTCCTGGATAAAACCTTGTGAGGTAAACAAATATTCAGGTCTTGGAAACTTCATGTATTTGGTCAAATATTTGGAAAATGTCTGGAAACATGACCATATTAACAGTTATCTTCCCAAAATATTGTTATACAACACTGTTATTATTCTTATTCTGAATGAAATATGAAAATCTAGAGATTTTGAAAAGTCATAGGTAGTTAGTGGGGGAAGCTAAATAAACCCTGTTGAGTTGAAAAATTATACTTTTTTCATTTTTTTTCTACTGTTTTATGCAGCAATGTACTGTAGAGCTATTCTTTCAGTTTCTTGCACTGCTACTCATGAGGATTAATTCTATATTCTATACTGGAGAAAATTTTTAATGCAACACTTGCCCCCATTTTTCCCAAGACTTTTTCTATGAACACAAAAGGCCCGTTTCTCACATTTTAGAGTGGCCTTTTATTGTGCAGCCTAAAGCACACCTCTCTAATCAGAATCTTGATATGCCACACCTGTGAGGTAGATGGATTATCTCGGCAAAGGAGAAGTGCTCACTAGCACATTTGTGAACAATATTAGAGAGAAATAGGCCTTTTGTGTTCAGAGAAAGGGTCTTAGATCTTTGAGTTCAGCTCATGAAAAATGTGAGCAAAAACAAGTGTTGCGTTTACATTTTTGTTCAATATAGTTGATGAGAAGACACCAGTGTTTGACTTGTGTGGAAACGCAAACATCTTCAGGGGTTACCTGTACCAAACTGTCTTTTTTTGTCCCACAATAAGGACATTGTAATAAAAGACATTGTAGATCTGCTTTGTTTAAGTAAAGAGCAGTTCAAATACAATCTAACCTATAATCTCTTTTTATTTGTAGTTGTCCTCCTATCATCGAGTCACCCTGTTGCGTTTGTCCAGAGTAAACTGTCCCAGGACCAGAAGAGTCTGGTTTCCATCTCTGAAAGCGAACCCAACAACCCTGAACCGGAAACGCCCAATCCCAAATCCATGGAAACAGGCACAGCCGAGGCGCTCATGCAAGACTTTAAGACCGAACCGACGCACGCTCCCATCAGCACCGAGACAGAGGTGACCTTTGAACCGGGACCCGAGCAGACCATCACGTCGGACACGCTTCACGCTTTGGTGGAGCAGCTGAGACCCACTTCTCCGCCACAAAGCCTGGAACAAATTGTCATCATCCAGACGGTGGACAACGCCGAGCAGGGGCAAACGCCGAGGGGAACGACGTAAACTGAGTAATTGTCCAACAGTGTGTATTTCTGTACAGTGTAGTCAGGATAAACCCTTTTTATATCAGCTCAAATATCACGTTAGAGACAATAGCCTGAGTCTAGAGAAGAAGATACAAGTCATTAATACACTTCTTTAGCCCCTTTCACAGTAGGCATTACATCAGAATGTCTCCAATTGAAAACCTGTTTATTTCTTTTATTCCACAAAATAGTCCATTGTAACCTTTGGGTCATTATGAGATGAATGTTTTATTTATCACTTTTATCTTTATTTAATTTTTTTGTCTTTTATATAACGTAAAAGGTAATCACATTTTTGTTGTCTACAGAAACAGAACTATTAAGACTAATAAAAACAGCGCAGTATGTATTTTTACTGCTTTTTCACCCGATTTAATTCAATAGGTGTGATTATAGTATAGATGTTACAGGCACACACAAGCTTAAATTAAAATGTGTGTGTAGTGGCTTCAATGTTGCTGTTTCAAGTTTTAGCAGAAATGATTTGTGCTTAATATTTGCTTTATACAGTATCTCTAGAAACACTGAAATAGCCATTCGATTTATTATTATTTTTTCTTTTTTTAAGTTGACATTTGTAAGTGAATGACATGTAACTAGTTCACAACAAATGTAAAATAAAACAAAAAGAGGCCAATCAATTGTGTAGTTTGTGAACAACGAAGATCAGGGGCATCAAGAAAGTGGTCAATGTAATTTTGTAGGTTTAAAAGTTATTTGTAAACTACAACATCATTGTTATAAATAAAATACAACATTTTCACTTTATTTTATGTTTTATTTATTTACCCAACACTTTTATAATTTATAATTCAATTTATAACAAAAATATTGGATGACAACTATGTTTAAATAATTTATTAATTATAATTTATTAGTTAACCTTTTTGTCAAATATTTTATTTTTTTTTATTAATAAATTATTGCAACAATTAATATTCCTAAATAAACATGAGAGAACCAGCGGGATTAACTGGAGGAGATCAGTTGCGGTAACGGCCAGTTAGAACAACATGGAATGCAGGGACTTGCGGACAGTGGCCATTTCTTGCTGTTGCTGTGGAGACATAAAAGGACAACTGTAAAAACCTAAAAGCAAAAAAACATTAAATGTACCACAAAAAAGTCTTATTTTCTTATTATAACATTTAACCAACTAAACATTTAACTTACTGTATCCATGAGGATCTTCTTCTGCAGCGTGTTCATCTCCTTCCTCAGCTCCTGTGTCGCCTCCTGGAGGAACATCTCTTGGCTCTTCTGCATCTCCTCCATGTTCTTCACAAAGAGCTCGTACAGCTCCCGGAGGGCCTTTAGTTTCTGGCTCTGTGCAGCTCTGGCCTGCTGCAAGACTTTGAGCTGCTGTCTGAACAGGTTATTCATCTTCTCTTCCTGCTCCCCGCCACGCTGGGCCTCTGTCTCCCACTGCTCTAGCGTTATGGACACCTGCTCGGAGTACTGCTGTGTGAGCCTCTGGCGCTGGCTCTGGTGGGTGCTCCACAGCTGCTCCAGTTTGTGCTGACTGCCCTTCATGTAGGTCTTGGTTAAAGTCTCAAGACGTTTCTTTTTGGCCTGCATCGCTTTGCTGATATCAGCCCCAAATTGCTCAAACATTGACTGGAAACCGTTGCCCACAGCGCAGGCTCCTTCATCATCAAATTCTGAGGATGGACGCTTCTTAGAAGTCTTCTCCACCAACACTGTTTCCTCTGGCAATAAAAAATAATTATAATAAACAACTAAAATAATAAAACAAATCCATACTCAATCCAACCATCCTCCCAGTTTTTTTTATAAATGGTTTTCCACAAGCAAATCAAATCTGTAATATTACTTTCTACAGAAAAAAATCTAATTGTGTAGACTAATTCTTAAAAGCCACATATTATTAACTTTTTTCCAGAAGACCTATTCAAAACACACAATTGAGACGAAGTAATATTTTGAGTAGAATTTCTATTCAAATATTAATTAAACCTCTCCACAAACTCACGTTTTAAAGTTCCCATGCTCATATTACTTTTATTAGTCCCTTACCTTCTTTAGCGTCATCCTCCGAACCGCTCAGCCCTTTGTTTTTATCTTCTTTTTTAAAATTAAATACTTTCTTGTCAAATTTATCTGCTGGTTGCATTTTCTTCATTTGTTTCCTTGCTGATGACATGGCAAATGTAGGACTTAAACAAGCTAATGGCTATTTGGCTAGTTTAATTAGCTGTTCAACAACTTCTACAAATAACAAAAGCTAAAATGACTTGGTAACTGACACCTCCGTCCTCTGCTCTCGCTTTTGAATGATTGTTTAGCTAAGACCAGAAAGAAAAATCCTAATCAAATTGTACATTAAAATATACTTATTTCAGAGCAATCCTAAATTAATGAAAAATTCCCGCCGCTCGCTAACTTTTCGGTTGTCATCTCAACGCTGCACGTGCAGCGTCACCCCACGTTGCCAAGGCAACCCAAACTCACCCAGCTGCTAGCAAAATGGCGGCTAAGTTGTATCATACTGTCTGCGCAGAAAATCAAATTAAAATCAATTCATACGTCTTAGAAGTTCTGGAAATAACGCCAATAACAAAGTAAGCCTCACAACATTTTTTGAAGTGTTAAATAAATTACAACTAACACCAAAAAGAGTGATGGCTAACGGTGTCAAATACTGCAATTGTTAACGTGTTGTGTTCATGAACAGCAAAGACTGTTCGTTTTTATTAAATGTGATCGTATAAAATTGTTCTTTCTTTCACAGAGAACCACAATGAACATTATATTTTATATTGTGTATTTTTGCCGCAGTTTTACTTTAAAACTTGCAGGAAACAACAGACTGAGAACACTTCAGAGACTTGATGATACAGATATTTTTGCTCTTTCAAAATGTCTGCTCAACAACCAGAATTTGACAGGTGCTTTACTATTTCAAGGACCATTACAAGTCTGTTGTAAATTATTTAAAATAAATCACAACTGTCTTATCAGGTCTTGATTTGAGTTACAACAACATCACAGATGAAGGAATAAAACACCTGGTCGATCTTCTTAAGGTAAAATAGGGCATGTCTCATACGGAGGAATACATTGAGAAAATTAATTGAAAATCAAAGGTAAAGGAAAAGAATGCACTCAATTTCAAGATTAAGAATTTGTATAATAAAAATGTATGTGCTAAAGTAAAAATTTAAATCTAATGAGACACCTTTATATAAAAGTAGTAGTGTTTTTTTTGTGTGTGTGTGTTTTTATTGAACAGGGTGAAAAGTCAACCCTGCGCTTTCTGGACCTTACCTTCAATAACATTGAGGCAAATGGAGCTGAAGTCCTCTCCCAGACTCTACAGGTTGACTTTTTTCTTTAAGACATAGATTCACAATATAATTGTATCCAAGACTGACAAAAACTTTCTTTTTAGGCAAACTGCTCACTACTGTCCCTCACTCTTTCTGGGAATAAAGTGGGGAATGAAGGAGCAATACACTTGGCCAACCTTCTGCAGGTCAACAACCATCTGCAGGAGCTGCATCTGGCAGACTGTAACCTGGTAAATATCATTAGAAATGTCTAAATGTGTAAGTGTAAAATTGCAACATGGCAAAATAGTTAACTGTTGCCTAATAGCAAACGGGAGTTTCTATGTTCTCCCCATAAATGCATATTCCCCTAATACCCAAATATAATCATTAATGATAAATAAAGGTCAAATATACGATTAGCTAATTATTTGTGTTGTTGATTTAGTAAATTATTACCTGGAATCTACTTAAGCTAAAGTGTATGTAATCTTTTTAGAACATCTGTCATGTTTGTTGTTAAGTCTGTTATTTATGTTGTTTGTGCGGGTCCTTCCTGTCTTTCTTCCTCAGGCCACTCAGAGTGTGATTGCGTTTGCCATTGCCTTAAAAAAAAAACAGACTCTACGCTGCCTTGATATCAGTCGCCCTCTTCTCTTTGGACACCAGGTGAAAAGTTACATTAAACCTTTATTCGCTGCTTTGGCCAGAATGAATTCTCTCTGTTTTCACAAAAGTACTTCTGAAGGGCCTATAATGTTAGACTACATTTATGTTTGGATCAATTTAATAGAACTTAAGCGTCAAGATTAAAGTGCTTACTCTAAATTTGTAAGAGATAGAAGACTGACAATCAATCGTCAATTACTTTTATTACAATTAATACTACAGTGACTACAGTTACTTAAAACATGGCCTGCACAGTGTAATAGGCATCATTTAAGACAAAATAGCAAAGCCAAAAGGTCAGTGTAACCAACTAAATTGATTTCTGTGTGGTTTCTGTGTGTTTTCTAAACTGAAACTCATAAACATTTTAATAACCAGCCCTTAACATTGTTAAGGAGGGCTTTCAACTCTCTTAGTCTTTCTGTAATTTCAGGAGGAATGGGCGATTCACTTTTCCCAGATGTTGGCTGTGAATCAGAGCCTTGTGGAGCTGCATTTAGGGACAATGGAAATAAGCACCACTGGGATAGAGAGACTGAGTAAAGGCCTGCTTTTTAACCACAGGCTGCGATATCTCAGTCTGCGCTGGTCAGTAATACATCATACCACACAGTTACAAAATAGTGTATTAGTGTTTTACATTAAGTGCTGATAAAATGTAATAAAATACAAAAAGACTGCTAAACAGTCTAGACTATGAAAATGTACAAATCAGCTGTTTCTAATGGAAGTTGATGGGTTTAATGGGAATATGTACTTTTTCATAGTCTTTCTGTATATCCTCTTTGCAGTAACCGTGTGACCCGAGACGACGTGCTGCCATTGGTCGAGGTGTTGTCAAAGCGGAACAGCACTGTTGAGGTCCTTGATATGTCGTCCAATCAGATCAAAGATGAGGGCGCTATGTATCTGAGTGAGGCCATAGCATCGCCGCACTGTTCACTCAAAGAGTGAGTACAACAGCTTTTGTCCAGATTAAAGACTTCCCCAATGAGCTCAGTGTGTCACGTTACTTGTGTTTTAGACTGTCTTTGTGCAACAACAGCATCAGCACTAAGGGTTTACTGTCTCTGGCCAAAGCTCTGGCTCTGAACACAACTCTGACTCACGTTTACATTTGGGGAAACCACTTTGAGGAGGCTGTCTGTCTGGTAATGATCACACATTTCTTGAGTGAAGAACTGTCTAAACTGGGAGTTTATGAGAGTTTTACGTTCTGAGACTAGCCTGAGAACAAGGACTGTGGTTTTGTACAGTTTGACCAAATTGTATTAACCACCTTTAAGACATCAATTAATATTTAATTATATTATACTATATTATACTGTATAAGTATGTACAGTTCCCCTATTCCTGTTCCGTTAACAAGGCCATTTATTGTTGCTTTTCCAGGCGTTCAGAGACCTGATACAGAGCGGCCGTCTGCACCCAGACTACACAGACGTCAGCGTGTACGAGGTGGACGGTCATGTGTTTCTCGCTCAGGTTTTCCACAGCTTGAGAAAAGAATATTCTGAACCGGAAAACACTGTAAGCACTTACAGTAAAACTGAAAGTGACTTGTCCTCAGACCCAGTGGACTCAAGATCTTCGATGGGAATGAGGTTCTTTGTTTAGACATTGGTTTACACTTAAGATTTTGAATCTAAACCAATGGAGTTTGAGGAAACTGAATGTAAGTGCACAAATAAAAATTCAAGCTTTTAGTCATTACTTGTGTATATGTCAACAAAATGTGTCAATGTGTTACAAATATATCCTTATACCTGCTTTTCATTCAGCCACATAAACTTGTACTAAAGTAATTTAAAGGTGCAGTGTGTAACTCTTTGGCGACATATGGTGGTGACAATCCTAACTGCAGAGTACTGTAAAGCTTTGTGGTGCTAATTGTGTTTTGGTACAATCAGAACTTAAATAAGAGTTTTTGTTTTTGTTTTGCACGTGCTCAATAAATAATACAACAGACTTTAGCATGTCTTTTTTATTTTTATCTAAGTGTAGCAATCTTAATAAAAAAGACAAAAACATTAAAGTGCTTTGATTGATTTGCTGCTATTAAGTGCAATGTGGCCCTTCTGTTCTCACATGCTCAAATTGGGGTTAAATTAGCAACCAATGCGCAAAGAGTATTTTTGATGAAAATTTAAGCCTCATCTGACATCTGTCATTCTCTATAATATGTTTTATCTACTCTACTATTATTAACTATTCTCAATTTTCTTCTGGGTAACAAACGTCCCATTTTTGACAATAGCCAAACTACAAGTACAAAAGATTATGCAAATAGTTCTGTGTATGTAGTTTTATATTTCTCATTCATCCAGGGCAGCATCTGGACATAGTTTAGTAAAGTTGGATTTTATACTGCACTGATAGATTCCTGAGATTTAAATGTAAGGGTTTAATCCAGTTCCTATTCCTCTGGTTGAGTCTCTTTGTCCTGATTGGTCGGTTTATTTGTCTCATCTTTGACGTCTGTGTCCATCTCCAGCTGGACGTTCCTCTTCTTCAGACTGTGCTCCAGCTGCAGTTTGTTCTTGGCACCAATCGTCCAGCGCTGCAGTCCGAGTTGTTTTAGAGCCGTTAAACGAGGAAGAGCGCGGAGCAGAGCGGGCAACCAACCGGTGCACAAGGCCGAGGTTAAAGGTCGCAGACTGAGGTCCAGTTCTTCCAATGAATCCAGGCCTCCGGATGTGAACAGACTGGTCCAGCCTTCGTCACGAACCAGACCATTGTAGGACAGATCCAAAACCCGCAGAGATGACAGGAAGCCCCCACGACTTGCTGACGCTGAGATTGAAGATTTATGTTATTTAACTGATTGTCTTATAAATCTGTTACAATCTATTACAAGTGTAAAACCAAAATCCATGTGTCTACACTTTGGCTGGGTGATGAATAAAGTTTATTCAATTAATTTGATAAAATTTTCTGCCAACTAGAAGAAAAAAACTATTAATCCCCAGAGAAATGTTGTCATATTATCTCTATCATGCCTTTGTTTGTGGAAGTGGCAGGAAGTTGAGCATTCCTGTTTGTGAAGCAGTGCCCGAGGATCACAGGCATCCAGTCTGGTTTTCCGGCCTTGACCCTTACGCACAGAAATTGTTCCAGATTCTCTGAATCTTTGGATAATATTATGCACTGTAGATGATGACAACTAACAATTTTTCTCTGAGAAACTCCTTTCTGATATTCCTCCACTATTTTTCGCTGCAGCATTGGGGGAATGCTCATCTTGACTTCTGAGAGACACTGCCACTCTGAGAGGCTCTTTTTATTCACAAGCATGTTGCCAATTGACCTAATAAGTTGCAAATTGGTCTTGAATAGCAACACAAAAATCTTAAAAAAAAGGGGAAATTGTTTGATGAAAAAAACTAAAACAAATGAGAATTATACATGCCTATTGTACAACAGCCCTAATCGTTAAAATGGATTTAGAGATAGCCTGGCTTGCCATCATAATTATTCTTCCATTACTCTTTATAATTATATTCCATTATTCTTATTTAATTGAATTAATTTAAACAAAATGCACTAAATATAATGATACAAAGGAATAATTTGTTTGTCTTTTAAGAATTTCTTTACGATTGTATTCAGCATGGGATTAAAATGATACAAATTAGTAAAACTAAATAAAACAGTGGCCTACCTTTAAACAATAAATAAAAAAAGAAGTGTGTATTAGTGTGTGTATTCTGTGTTTTTTACCAAGATGGTGAATGTCCTGTGTGGTGAGTTCACAGCTGCTCAGTCGTAACTCTTGGAGGACTGACGGCTGTAAAGCATCCAGAAGCAATAACAACCGACCGCCGACCACTTTACACCAAGAGACGTTCACACAGCGCAGGTACGGCACAGCCAGGACTGAAACACACACGATGTGCTTCATCAATGACAAAGTATATATTCGGAGATCATATTCCAGAATCAGGAAAACCCTCTTTAAGCAACAACTCCATACTTTTGGTAAAATGTGCAGTTGCAGTTACAGTTCAGTGAGTTTATTTAGTACCAAGGGCTGTGAAGGAGTTGTTGGTGAGTCCACAGTTGTTCAGAGGGAGGCACTTCATGTGAGTGAGCGGCAGAGCAGAGACCAGGACGTGCATGGCCTCTCCTGCGTCCTGATTGGACGACAAGTTCAGCTCCGTTAGGGACATCAGGGAGGGAAGCACTTGGGCTAGAGAGAGTTAAAAAACAGGCTTACAGGTGATTCATGCAACTAACATAAAAACTGACATTAAAGCCACTTCTCCTCAAAATCCAACTAAAACTTGTTCAAATCCATCTAAAACCTCTTCAAATCAAATTCCATAAATGGCTCTGATACCACTGTGACATTAGAGACAAGCTGGCAAGCCATCCTAAAGCTTTTTCTAGACTATACAAACAATTAGTCTGGTTTCTCTGGATTAGATAGATGTGTTTAAAATGCAGTCTTACAAAGCTTTATGTAGAGATCTTCCGAAAAGATAATATTTTTTCATGTTAAGTCTAAACTTCCAGTCATACAGAGGATCTGCTAAAGCTAACCGTTTACAACTACTGCACACAAACCTACTCATTTTAAACACTGAGACTGACCCAGAGCCTGTATGTCGCTGCATCTCAGTCCACTCAGATGCAGGTCGAGGTCCTCCAGGAGAGAGAGGTGGACCAAGTGTGAGGTGACCAGCTGCAAGTGTCCCGACAGGCCTTTGTTACAGGACAGGTCCAAGCGACGCAGTGAAGGCACATATTGGAAGGAATCACCTGCAGGAAAACAATGAGTACTTGAGTACAATGAGAAGATGACATAGTATTAATAGTTTTATAATTAATCCCACATAAAGGTTTACCATAAGCTACAGTTTCACTAAGATGGGACTTGGATATAGAACAACACATCCCTTATATTATGGATACAATTTGAGTATTTAAAAGGTGTAATGTGTAGTGGTTAATGAAAGTGAAAAAAGGTTAGGGTCTTAAAGGTCATACCCAGGGCTGCTAGGTTGTTAGCGGACAGTCCAACAGCCTGAAGTAGAAGCGTTGTGAGAGAAGGAGTGTTGGGCAAAGAAGAGGCCAGTTCTTTGATGCCATCAGTGAGCTGTGAGTTACAAGAGACGTCCAGCAAACAGAGACGGGACAGAGGCGATAATATTCCCCTGAAACAGAAAGGTTTTTATTATTGCGTCATTATTCTGTGTTGAGGATTTTCAGAGGAGGTGCTGAGGTTGTACCCAGTAAAGTGCCATCAGCTGCAGTGAGTTCACAGGCCACAAGGTGGAGCTCCATCAAAGAGGGCTGCAGTTTACCCAAAAGGCCTTGCAACCCACCACCTGCAAGAGCTCCGTTCCAGGACAAATCCAGGATCTGGACTGAAGGCAAGCAGCTGAGAGCATCACCTAAACAAAAGTTAAAAACGTAGAACATGTTAATCTTATGGCATCATCTTATCTCAAGGCACTTACGGAAGAAAAAACTACATTTCTAGTGTTAAACTATTGATTCAATGTCTTTACTTTTACAGACACTAGGTAACTATAAAACACAGGCCTAACTGCTTTTAGATTGTCATGTCACCAGATTTGGACGACGACACTGCAATGTTTAGATGTTTTAACTTTGTCAGAGCATCTCCAAAACTCCAACAGGCTCTTCTTAGTCTGTCTTTGATACAAAACACCAGAAATAAACTTGAGAATATCTATGGAAACATGTACATGAACACATTATGAGAGGTTAGAGCCCCACCCAGTGCAGTGATGTCATCAGGGTTGAGTCTGCAGCCGCTGAGTTTCAGAGACGAGATGTAGTTTGTATGGTTTATGTGTGAGGTCAATGCACGGAGACTGCCACCAATCAGCTCGTTCCAGGACAGGTCCAACTCCTCGAGCTGAGACACGAATGGCAGCAACGTGGCTGAACGAACAAAAGAACATATTTTAAAGATGCCAGCTCTCTGTGCATATGTGTATTTCAAATGAATGTGTGTGTGTGTGTGTGTGTGTGTTCACCGAGTTCTAGGAGGTCAGTGGCAGTCAGATCACAATGAGACAAACTGATCCTCCCACTGTCAGCGGTCTTTCCTAGTCTCTGAAGAAAAGCACGCACCCGGCCCCAGCCTGCGTCCTGCTCTCCGTCAGCTGCCTCTGGAGCGACAGAGAAACATGGACACACACTGTTTACGATGAGACTTCAGCTGTGGCCTATATATGGCACTAAGAAAATATAAAGGATATAATAATAATAATAATATAAAAAAGAATAATGTTGATTTCAATCATTCTTTAAGACACACATGTCAAACTCAAGGACTTGGGGCCAAATGTGGCCCTTTGCTGGCCTCCAATACATACAAGTGTAGGAGGTTTTGGGCACTAGGTTTTAGATGGATTTGAATCAGATTTATTATATTCACAATCTTTTATACAATAGGTTAAGGCAGTTTTAGCTACATAGATATATAGCATCTGTACAAATCCACCTAAAACCTTTTCAAATATAACTAAAACTGTTCAAATCAATCTAAAACCTGTTCAAATCCATCTAAAACCTGTTAAAGCCCATCTAAAACTTGTTCAAATCCAACAAAAGACTGTTCAAATCCATCTAAAACCTGTTCAAATCCTTCTAAAGTTTTTTCAAATCCATCTAAAACCTGTTAAAAACCCAACTAAAACCTGTTCAAAACCAACTAAAACCTTTTCAAAACCAACTAAAACCTTTTCAAAACCAACTAAAAAAAGTTCCAAATGTCACAGTCTTCTAAACAATTCTTATTTACTGACACCACTGCTGTAAAGAAAAAACTACATCATCTGACTGTGGCTTTGAGACTTTGTAATGCTTTCATCAGAACAACAACGTCTCTCTTAAGACCGTTAAAAGAAACCAGAGAAACTGCCATTAAGTCTCACCTGAGCTGCGTGTTTTGTCGTCCGTCTCTGCTTCCTCACGGATCACGGTCCGGTCCGAGTTCCAAGACAGGAACCGTCCCAGTGGCTTCCTGTCTGCGGCCGAGCGCTTCCTCCGGATCTGATTTATGATGAGGTCGAGAGGAGAGCGCCTCTGACTGCCACTGTCCCGTCCTCGATGACCCTCTGAGCCATTGCACACAAAGATTCACATCACAGACGTTTTATTTTGTGATTGTTACAGAGACACAGCTGCAAAGGTCATGTGTCTACAGAAAGTGTGACCTCTGGACCTGCTGGATCTGGTAACATCCTGATGGCAGATGTCAACCTTGTGATCATCATACACATGAACAGAATAATGTACAAATGTCTGTTTCATAAAACAAAAATAAATTGACAATCACAATTGTTATTTCAGCAGGGTTCTATGAACAATTGCAATTTCTAATATAAGACATCTTTAAGCTTTATGTTTATTTATGAAGAAGGTAAATCACCAGGAAACTGCTCAGGAGTGTAAGTCCATTGAATGAAAAGACTAATGGCCCGTACGGGGATCGAACCCGCGACCTTGGCGTTATTAGCACCACGCTCTAACCAACTGAGCTAACCGGCCGTATATTAAATGTTAAGGTGTAAAAAACAGGAAGTAGCTCGTTACTGAACAGGACCAGACTGTAACTCACCTGTGGACTCCATGGCAGAGTTAAACCCACGCTTAAATAATGCTGTAGAAAGAGTTAGTCCAGGGTCTAAGTGGTGCCTTTAGTAGTGTTTTTCTTGTAGGCTACTGTAACTAGACTATAACTAATATATCCGGTGACCAGTCATGTGACCCATAAACCTGAACGCTCCTCTTCATGGCCATCACTTCTTCCTCAACCTGCAGCTTTGAGGCTTTTCTGAATCACAAACAAGTGCAGGTTGGACTCTGCTCTGTACCTGTCCCGTGCTCGTCAGGTGGATCATCCCGGAAGTGAAGTGAAGCCACACCTACAACGGTCCTACTGTAGTTCCACTGGTTATACACACACACAGTCCTAGCTCACTATTACACACCGCAGGATAGGAGTTTTTTTAATACTTTTAGGAACTTGTTTATTTTTGCCAAAATTTTCAGAAAACAGATCTAGGCCTATTATTTTGTATTTAAATAACACAATGGGGCCCATTTTTTAAACGGCAAAAATAGTTTTTAACTGATTTGCTTTAAATTATTTTAGTGCAATATCAAGCATCCATCTACAAAAACATGCTAAGTAATCTGGAATGTGCTTTTATCTTGGAGACAAATGTTTTTAAAAGTCACTGAATATGTGTCACAGTAAAAACTGTAATTCTCTTATACAGTTTAGATTTTTAGTCCACAGCCAATACTGTCACTTTCTTCATTACCGCACGTTTATATAGTATATTGTTGTGTTTTGCTTCTGAAGTGTTGTTACTCATTGTCATAAGCTGCCTCTAAATTAGGTAATGTTACTAAATTGATCCAGGAAAACATCACGTGGCCCGTACGGGGATCGAACCCGCGACCTTGGCGTTATTAGCACCACGCTCTAACCAACTGAGCTAACCGGCCACGGTTAAGGCTTTCTGATTCTTTAAGCCGCAGAGGCCCAGGTATAAACTGTTTCAGCTACATGGCATTTGTTTTTCAAACTGGCACCAAGGCTGTAGCCCTCTTTAAAACTTCAGACTCAGTATCTGCTCCACTTTCCATGGAGCAGCTGCCCCAGAGGCCACACACAGGAGAAGCCCATCTCATCAAACAGCAAGCTTCATGGTTTAAGACCGATGTGTCTTTTAAAATTATGTCTGTGTCCTTTTTCTCAATCATGGTTTTAGGGTTAGGGTTAGTCTTTTAATCTTTTCTGTAAAATAGTCTTTAAATTTGACGGTTTGCCAGAATGTGCTTCATAAACTGCCCCGTGTGCCATATCAATGTCTGAAGGCTACGAATGGAAATGAGCCTTTAGCTAAATCTGGCATATTTACAATGTCATGCGTCTCAATCCTACAGGTAAAAATGACAGAGGCTAGTTTGATTGTAGCTGTGTTCAAAGTAAAGGCCATCTTCCATCATGTTTAAAATCTCACAGTTCAAGCACCAAACTCAAATTTAGTAAATTACCACACATTTAAATTGTTTATTCAACATTGTAATTAAGTTGAAACCATTAAAATCACAAAATATGAAATGATAAAGTGAAATTGTTCTGTTTAGACATCAGAAATAGTATATTTGTTCAAACGTGCCCGTACGCCCGGTGTAGACAGGACTGTAGTTGTATATCAGCATGTTACTCTCCTCCTCTTTGTTCTTAAATGTGTTGAAGTTTTTCCTGGCTGTTGATTAAAACAGCACATTTTAACTGCTTGCTACTAAAAAAAAAATGTATATATATTTATATATATATATATATATACCTTCACTGACAAAAAAGTCTGCCAGGTAAAAGGAGACTTTGACTGCATTAGATGAGTGCACATAATGAGGCCTGGTCCATTCATATGCGTTCTTCTCAGGATGCCACTGTACGGCGTAAATTGGGTAATCGTATGCTACCAAAACAAACAGAGATGCATAGAATAAAAAGCTTAAAAGTTCACTGTACAGAAATTAGTGCTATGCAGTCAAACAAGAAGGAACAATTAGGTCAAAATTATACTGTATTTTCTTTTGTTTGTACATTTACTTATCCTGGAAAAAGTGATTGTTGGTATTTTGTAAAGCCTACAGGTGTATACATTCATATTCTTCATCGTATGACTGCTTTTTATTTTGTTTATTTATTGAACCTAAAAATCTGTGAAATGTCTGAACCAAATATATTGTGGAAATATTCTCAATGTACCAGACTTTTAAATGCACATTGTGTTAGATTTACAGCAGTGTATGTTGTTCCTGAGAATCAATTAACCAAGCAAAAGTGTAATTTAATTTACAAAATACTGAACTATCCACTAAAAGCTCACAGGAACCCAATGAAAAGGGACATTTTAATAACAATGCCTTCTCTTCCTACAACTCCCGCAGAGCAAACTGAGCACTTCACTTTTTTTTTATTTCATTTCATTACCTTCCATTGTGGAAATAAACTCTATGTTCCCATCAGAGTTTGTGGAAATCACTTTGTAAAACTTCTTGAGTTCTTCCAAAGTGTTGTAGGTCTGTAAGACATTAATAAGAGTTAACAATGTAAAGGTAAGGAGGTTAAGCGTCACAAATCGAAAGCAATACCAAAGGGAAATATACAGTAATACTGGACAAGACTGCTTAAACTGCAATTATAATAATGGATTGGATTAATATAGCGCTTTTCAAGGTTCTCAAAGTTCTTTATAGAGTCCAATAATCATTCACTCCACAGTCACGCACTCAACATGGCAGTCATTTTGCACCTTCGGACTCTCTGACCTCCAATCCACACACGAGAGCCACAGATACTAGAGGCAAGAACACAACAACAGTTTGAACTGGGGAGAGCGGAAATAGAACCACCAACCTTCCAGTTTTAGGACAACCACCTGAGCCACTGCGCCCCATATATTTATGTGCCAGATCTTTGTGGTATGCACATTATTATATTTTACTGCCCCGAACTGGTACAAAATGCTGCTGCTCATCTGTCTACGAAGTGCAGGGCTAAATCTACTACTTTTCTCAGCAGTTTCCTCAAAACCTGGCACTAAACTCTGGACAGAGTGATTGGATCTAATGTGAGCTGCTTGATTTTTTTTTCATTCAACTGTGGCTGGTGCTTGACAAATAAAGTTTGATTAATTCCATTCTTTGCTACTGATTGTTGAGGCTGAGCATAAGCCTTAACCATGAGGCTGCTTTCTAAAGCTCAAAGTTATACAATAAATATTACTGTCAATATCAAATGTACTGTACCGCCGTTGTAACACTCCAGATGTGGGAGTTGTCTGTCAGTGACTCCACTGCAAGTGCCTCCATGAGTTCAACTGGGAAGTCTTTAAACATCCTGCTGTCTTTAGCGTCTGTGAATGACGTCACACATCATCACATTACAACAAACTAAGATGTCAGGTGTTTAAACCAAGAAACCATACCAAGAGTGAAGTTCAGAGGTAAAGACACACTGGAGGTATTTGTTCTTGTTAATACTGTCTTGTTAAGGTTGTCTACTGTCAGATAGGCCAGCTGTTCAAAACCAAGACAAGTGCCCCACACCGGGAAATAGTCTCCTTTCTGTTTTGCCTGAAAGAAAATGACAAGTGTATAGTAACTACACCAAAATGTTGACTTAAATGTTTAAAGTCAACATTGCGTTACCTCAATAGCAAGATCATAAAATATCTTTGCAGCTCTGGCATAACCGGACGTGACAAGACTAACACCGCCTCCTGGAAAAAGGATCCTAAAAGAATTAAGGGTTGCAGATTTTTTACAAAAACAGTACTGACAATTTTATCTTATAGAACTCCAAGAAATTATATCAAACTATTGACAGTTAAGTGTCAAAAAGTCTGTACAGCAGTAGGCTACAAAGGGAAGAAAAAAAGCAAATTTGACCTGTCACACACAGTTAAAATGTCTTTGTCTCATCTGACATTAAAGATAGAGAAGTGAAAAAACAAATCAATAGATTGCAAATCTCACTGAACTGCTCTAATCCTGTTTTTTTTTTTTTTTATGCCAATATGGCATAAAGCCAAAGCTGCTGTTCTGAATTTACCCATTAATAGAGTTGAATAGCTTTTTGTACTCCTCTAAAGTCTGGTCAACCCTGCAAGAGATCAAAAAGGGAAAGGTTAAACATTTCCACACAGTTATTTTGAGTAAATAATAAAGTTGAAATCAATGCTCACATGACAGGAACGACCCTTGCTCCTGCTGATTCCAGAAATTTGACATAAGAGGCTGCAATGTAGGCTGTTTGGTTCGGCTGTGGATAACGGACCTCCTGAGCCAAGACCCCTGCAAACACACAACAGCCTAAAAATACTGTAGTAATGATTGGATCTCAAACGGTTAAATAATAACCTCTATAGCGCTGTGGCTCTGTGTAGGCTGGGCCATAATTGGACCATAATTGTTTTTAAGATGTGACGATATATTTCTAAAGGAAATGTGTGATGAGAGTATATTGTTAATATCAATAGTTCAGTGTTTCCCACATAAAAAATAGTCTTGTTCGCCACTATATACCACTAAATGCCTCAATAAGTTAACCTACATTTAAGACAAAAGCACCACAATGAGGTTGATATGAAGGGTGCTGCGGGAAACACTGTCGTTTGTGGTACTGCAAAAAATGGTCAAGGTTTTAAAAACAGTAGTTTGCTTTAAAACTATTGTTTAAAAATATTTTGTGACATTCTGTTTTGCACGTTATTTTGGCTTAAACACATTATAAAACACATTATGTGCAAGATTTGCAACAGGACAGTGTCTGCACTGCACGCAGCACTTGTTTTCCACGAGATTGTAGAAGTGCCCTACATTGATTTCGAATTTATCCTAATTAGTTTATTTTTATTTATAAGTTTGAATATTTTATTTATTTTAATGTTTTGTTCTAAATATACAACCTACTTCAAAAGTTAATAAATAATTGTGTAATATAATCGTGATTTTAATAATGACCAACATAACCGTGCTTATTTTTTTTTTTTTTTCGATAATCGTAGGTCCAGAACAGAGCGAGCTCATTGCTTCCTGAACTTCAGCTTGTTCAGAGAAGTTGAACTTAGCTTTTAGTTACATTCAAAGATAAAGAGCTCATGCCTGGAAGAGAGAAAGTGTTTGACAAACTCTAATATGAATCTCAACAGTTGCAGTCTTACCAATAATAGGCTTGTCATTTGTCCTGGCTGAGGAAAAACACGTCAAAGTTAGAAAAGTAATGGCGAAAAACAATCGCATGATGTTGTCTTCCATGTGTCTCTGTGGAACTGCGGCGCTGCGCATTGTGCGCAAAGGTCAGAGCCATACATCCACGTCTGTGCGTCATGGTTATGACAGCGCTTTCAGTCAGCCGCTTCCGGAAGAGGTTGTTTCAAATTAAAAATTGTAACAAAAAAAAAAAAACATACAACCAAACACCGATGCAAAGCTGAAATAATGATCAAGGGAGCCATGTTTTTTCTATTGGTATTTATTTTAAACAAAGAAGTAGTGCGAATTTAAGACAAGACCACAATAAGGTCATATTTTCCAGATTTAATAATAGACATCTACAGATGGTTAGCAAGTATTCATCTGAAAAACTTGACTTTGTAAACATGATACTGTTAAGTATTACATAGTGCAATATTTTTGTATCATTAGAAATTTTAATTATACACACATTCAAAAGCCTTGCTCAGTCACAAAAGCAGGTTATAGCACTGTAGAAAACAATTACTTCTCATTAAACAGCAACATGCACATTTTAAATTCTCATTTGTAAACAATGACTCCATTTTCTTTTTAAAAGACCTAGTTACCTGGAAATCCAATACATGCATAGATTTTAATCAAAACAGACCAAGACCACTGCTGATGTATTAATAAAGTGGTTACTGTAATTGGTGAGATTTAATATAAAAAAGTGTAAATGTTGGCAGTTTTTATGCAATATCCGTTCACACTGAGGCCGGAGCGTTGCAGGCCGTTTGGTCGGTGACTGAGAGCCTGTTTATATCGACTCCTGCTGCAGTCAACTTGTCATGGAGCTGACTGAGGGTGCCTTTACTGAGCTCCCGGCTTCGAGACAGGATCCAGGCAAAGTCGACGTGCAAGAAACCCAGGTAGTTGGAGCAGGAGTAAACCAGAGAGTACGTGGTGTAGTCTGTGGAGAGCACCATATAGGGAGAGCCTGGGAGGCCTGTGAACACAAGACTGGATTACACTGAAGAACAAGCTTTAGGAAATACTTTTAGATTTGAAGTGTACCTTTGAAGCGGACCCACAAAATAGGTTTGCTTGGGTCTTTAATTTCAGCAACATCCTCGATTGAATTCATCTTCCCATCAGACCTGCCAAGTGACAAATGGACAAACTACATGTTGTCAAATTGTACAGACACATGCAGCTTTGAGGCCATGCAAAAACCTGTTAACACTTTGCAAATAGTGATTGAGTGTGTAAGGAAATTCTACTGGACACTTGAAGCCATCTATGCTTTATTTTGGAAAAAGTAGATGTGTTCTTACAAGAGTTCTGCATTGCAAACGGCAACCGTCCCATCTGAAAGGAGCGTGTATCTAGCGTAGATGCATTTCCCTTTTTCAAAGATTGCCGGGAGTTTCTCTATTTCATACCAGGTTCCCAAATACTACAATGAAGTTAATTCAGAATGGAACACAGGGTTATATTAAAATCGACAGTAGATAAGACTAGTATTGTTGGAGTAGTTTACTTCTGTGATGTTAAAGTTGACCTGAAGCGATGGTTTGGGGCAGTTGTGCAGGTGGAGAGACTGACAGTAAGTGTTCACTGCAGCCACGAGAAGCAGAAACCTAACCTTAAAAACATAAAGTCAGACATTTAGACTTGGATTGTTCTGATGGGATCCGTTCAGGATATTTTTGAAGTACTCAAGTGTTTCTTAAATTTAAAGTGTAAAAGTATTTGACCCAAGTTCTGCAAAAATGTACTGGACTAGATTTTTGTAGTGGCCACCTCTGGAGAAGAGTTGTTGACCGAGTTTACGCCAAACATACAATCTACATTTACAATTTAATTTAGGTTAGTTCATCGAGGCAGCAGTCGAATTGGACTTTCCAATCCTCAGACCCTATAGTTCCTCTGGGCAGCACTGAGACAGGATAAGAGTCATTTCCTTAATCTCTTAGCTCCACAAGGCTAAGCTTGTCAACGAGAATGAAGTTTTGACAACCTAGATGTATAGAATAAAAAATAAAAAGACCAAGAATACTGCCGATGTTTTTATTAAAGTGTTACTGTAATTGGTGAGATTTAATAAAAAAAAAAAAAGGGGGGAGTCAATGTTGGGAATTGACTCGATATCCGTTCACACTGAGGCCGGAGCGTTGCAGTCCGTTTGGTCAGTGACTGAGAGCCTGTTTATGTCGACCCCCGCCGCAGTCAACTTGTCATGGAGCTGACTGAGGGTGCCTTTACTGAGCTCCCGGCTTCGAGACAGGATCCAGGCAGTGTCGATGTGTAAGAGTCCCAGCTTCAGGCAGGAGTAAACCAGCGAGTACGTGGTGTAGTCTGTGGAGAGCACCATATAGGGAGGGACTGGGAGGCCTGGGAACACAAGACTGGATTACACTGAAGAACAAGCTTTAGGAAATACTTTTAGAGTTGAAGTGTACCTTTGTAGCGGACCGACAAAATAGCAGGACGGCTTGGGTCTTCAATTTCAACCTCACCCTCCATTGATTTTGTTTTCCCATCAGACCTGCCAAGTGACAAATGGACAGAAGTATAGTTGTAGGACTTTGTTTTTACACAATATGAGCTTTGTGCACATCTTAGCAACAGAAAAAAATAAATAAATAAATCAATAAAAAAGTTAAATTTGAATATATTTGGAATAGAAATTTAATTGTTCAATATGTAAAGAATAAATTTGTGTTCTTACAAGAGTTCTGAGTTGTAAACTCTGATCATCCCGTCTGAAAGAAGCATGAATCTAGCATAGATGCATTTCCCTTTTTCAATCATCACCGGAAGTTTCTCTATTTCATACCAGGTTCCCAAATACTACAATGAAGTTAATTCAGAATGGAACACAGGGTTATATTAAAATCGACAGTAGATAAGAGATAAGGCTAGTACTGTTGGAGTAGTTTACTTCTGTGATGTTAAAGTTGACCTGAAGCGAAGGTTTGGGGCAGTTGTGCAGGTGGAGAGACTGACAGTAAGTGTTCACTGCAGCCACGAGAAGCAGAAACCCAACCTTAAAAACATAAAGTCAGACATTTAGACTTGGATTGTTCTGATAAAACAAGCTGCAGTAAAGTCTTTAACATATAATCACATCCACATTACCTTTAACTGTGCCATTTGTCAGCCGCTGTAAAGAGAGACGTCAAAGTCACTCAACAGTCCTCAATCAAAGCTTTTTACTTTGACTTTCTTTGACCTGACCTTTAAAAGCAAACAGTAAATCTTTTGTATTTATAAAGTCTGATAAAGTAAGAGTGGTATCAACATTAGTTCCCTTTTGTTTGATTCTGTCATGTTTTAAGACACGACCAGCCAACACTCCTAGCCTGGGTCTGGGTCATTGTGTTACATTATCACACATTGGTTACTCCTTATTTGCCAAAATCTTTAACTTCCCTATTAAAATTTGAATATATATTGCCACATACCTGCTGCAGCATGTGCTCTTGAACAAAGGGAGGTGGGGGCTTGAGAACTTCAGTGATGCATATATATGTCACGGGTTAAACCATGTCAGGGGGTAATGTTGAACGTTTTGGATACTTTTTTGAGGGTTTCATTTTTAAAAAATAATGATTTTATTGAATTGAAAGATGTGATGGAAAGTTCTGAGGCTATTAGTAACCATTCTTATTGTTTAGGTTTACTTAAGAGAAGCTTTTTTTAGGAGTTGGAGTGGGACTGTCTATGAGAGAGACAGACAGGTGATTGATGGGTAAAGTAGTTTTAAATGTGATCTCACGTTAAAGTCTTAATTTTACTTATGTGGTAGTTAAACTAGCCAACATAATTAGTTGAGTAAGACTATATGCAACATTTATATGGAACAATTTACCTGTTAATCTATGTATTTGGACGGTGGGACGTGGGAAGACCCTGGGCTCTACTCATTAGTAGAGTTCTTAAGTACTAGTAAGTGTTTTCAAATGTACTTGAAGTGTAAGAGTAAGAGACCCATGTTCTGCAAAAAAGTTATTCAAGTAAATATACTAGTTTGTAGTTACTACCTCTGGAGATGAGTTGTTCACTGAGTTTCCTCCAATCAGACAATCTATATTTACTGTTATTTTATTAAAGTTATTTTATCGAGGCAGCAGTCTTATCGGACTTCCCTCTCCTCAGACCCTCTGGGCTTCACTGAGACAAGTCATTTTTTAAATCTCTATACGTCATCTTTTCATTTAAGTGTCTGGTTATACTCCTTGTTGCCAGAAACATCCATCTAAGATGTGGTAAGAGATGGCCACGCTAATTCAAGTAGCTCCTCAAGGCTGAAGTCACCCCTAATTTTAACAAGCTATATGTGAAATCTTGATTTTTGGATTGTCATAACTTAACAAAACTTAATAAATATTGAGGCCGAAAAACTCGCAAGACACAATCTTGTTCATGAAAATTGTAATTGTTATGGATTAAAGCAAGATAAGGACACTTATGAAAAGAAACCAACTTTATTCAACAAAGCACCATAATTTATACAAAACATGTTTTCACTTTTTTTTTGTTTTTTGCTTTTGAAAATTTGTTTGTAACAGCTTTTAAACATAATTTACTTCACTTTCATGGCACTCTCCAAAAACATTTTTAACAATAAAAGGCAATGTACAAAACATAAAGACAACAAAACAGATAAATTACATTCTTAAATTGAATCATTTGAGTTAACGTTTATGTGCTGCGACAGCTTAAATAAGTCTTGAATTTAAAATAAATTAAAGCCTATGAAGAAGAAGAGCTGCTAAAGGTTGTATGTGATTGAAATGTTGAAGTACAGTGCATTAGCTTTACTTTTGGTGGAAACACTGACGTGGGGAGTAATGGTAATTCAAAGTCCAGGGCCGTGAAAAGCTATAAAATCCTGTAAACACAAACAAAAAGGAGCCCATAGCCACTGTGCCATAAATATCTGTCAGCTCTCAAAACACACGTCTCTTTTGAGGTGTTGCATATATCTGTATAACTTTGAAACTGTAGCACAAGAAACCCTAAAGTGACAGTTTTTCTTATTTTCAGTTTAAATGAATGTTGAAGGTACTGTGTGTATAATTTCAACAAGGAATAATCAAATAGAAATCTAAGAACCATGCATTAATTTTAGTTAAACTGATTTTTCATATGTTTTATCAGTGACGAGTTTCGAAAGAGACAATAGATCATTTCTATTGTGCTTTTACTTTGTTCGTCATTATTAAATATTAAAATCTGTCCAAATCTACATTGAGAAAAGTAGAAGTCACACTGCAGTAAAAAGAAACAGGTCAAATGACTACAAGCTTTATATATAGATAAAGAGTTCTGAGCAGGCCTTTTAACGCTAATAAAACTGTATCCCTTTGTGATAATATATGGCTGTTATGACGTTCAACTGTGCGACTGAAAGAATGTGTTTTACAATATGTGCCACATCCATTATATGAGAAAAAACTAAACAAAACAAGGTATGTCTTATTTACTACATTTTCCAGAGTAGCTCAACACTGAGAAGGCAAACGGTGTGCCTTTTATTGCTGAAGCTAAAGACTCTCTATATAAAGATGGATCAAGAGACTTCCTGTCACTTTGTAGAGTGCACTGTGTATCTAACAGGTTGTGTAAATAAACAATGCCACTTTGTGTATTTAAATGGGTACTTCCTTAAAAGATGGTAGCGATAACTGACACCTCTGAGTTTACTGTACGTTTGGAACTAAGGGAAAGAGCTATGATAGAATTGAGCTGGACTATGACATGGCTAAGTTCAGCCCGACAGTTATAAGCTATAAATCAAAATGCCTCCGTACCAATTTCTGCTAAAATATCTTACGAGGACATAGGCCTGGGAAACTTATGGAAATCTTACTTTTTATCCAAAATGTGTCGCAGAAGCTAAAGTTAGGATAGGAAGTCTTGTGTAAAAGGGAATTGGTTGTTTCTGCTATTAATACTCACCATTCTTTTGCTTAAAAAATCTGTACATGTCGAGTAGCAACAGCTGATCTGTCTTACATCAGGGCAGTAGTATGCTCATAGAAACGTGAAGAGACATTAGAAAGTCGGTTTTCTAGGGTGGAAAATGAAACACCAGTGACGCTCTGACTGTAACGTCCAGAGTCTTTGGTTAGTTGTAAGACATTTGGCTGGGTCAGGCTCCTCAGTGGACTGGCTTTTCGCAGGCTTTAAAGGTTTTTGTGAGTCTCTACACAAAGAACGATGTACTGGTTGGAGCAGCTCCTTGTCTGTTGTCCCAGTAACAAACCAGAAGTCAGCCTCGACGACTGGCCCGTCACTGATACATGGTCCGCTCGCCAGGTCTCACAGTGTTTGTCGACGATGCGGTGCCCCCTGCTGGTGGAGCCATGCCAGATGATCTTGTGAGGCCTGGAAAATGGAAGATAATGAAGATGATCCCCCCCCAAAAAAAAATAAAAAAGGTCTGACAAAAGGGTAAAAGAAAAAGTTACAGTGAGCGACGTTTACTCACCAGAAGGGGTCGGCTAAAACGTCGCGGCCATCAAAGGAGTAAATGGGTATCCTGGTGTTGATTGGTGCACCTTCGCCGTTAAAAAGTGACCGCCAGTTTCTGAACAAAATGTCTCCCTGAAAGACACAGTCAGAAATAAAAAAGTTTTACTATCATTTAAAGTAAACCCAAGGATAAATGTTGAAGTAATTTTCTTTATGGACTAATTTGTGTTTTTTTTTGTTTTATTTTTTTGAAAATGTAGGGTGGGTTTAACACTAGAGCCTCATAAAGCATTGCTGAAAAAAATACTTACTTTTACTTATTACTTAAAAATGTATTTATATTACAAAGAGGATAGTGGTCTTTGGATGAAATATGGCCAGAACCATTATGTTATTCTTTCTACAAATTCACTACAAGCTTGTTTTTTTCACACCTGCCAGTCCTTACAGTTGTAGTAAATCTTTGCACTTACCCTGAGGTTAGTCACTGGCAGGCTGTCCCTGAAGCCGGGATACACCACATGGGCGAGGTCTTGTCTGTTTGAGGAAATGAAGGCACGGTAGCTCGGAGCCAGGCCCATGGCTTTGGCCTGTTCGTAGCACATTCGATCAGCAGAGTCCAGCCCCAGCATGTCTCCAGAGTGAGGCTGGTTCAGAGCCACCAGGTTCAGCTGGAGTCAAAAACAAGGACAGAGAGTTAAAATAAAGTATATAGCAGTGAACTAAAGCAGTGATAAATGTGGCTTATACTCACTCTGTCTCTCACAGACTGCACCCGCTCCATTGTGTCACCTCGGGTCTGATACATGTGACTTGGCTAAAAGAAAAAGTAGAGATTAATTTAATATAATCTCCACCAAAATGTAAATAAGTTTAGGACAGAAAATAAATACCTCGTCTTGTGGAATTATGTTGTTAGAGAGGTAGATCAGACTGCCAAGCTGAGGAAAAACAACAATATGTAATGGGGTTTCTGAGTGATTTGTACAGTTATTGTAAACTGACAAAGATCTAGACTGTGGGCAGGTCTGTACCTGAATCTCCTTCCAGCCCTGTGAGACCTTGAGGAACAGACTTCCAGTGGTAGTGACAAAGGCCATGGTCCCGTCTGCGTCCCTGAGTGTGTGCTGCATCATACTCTCACGACTCGTAAAGGTTTTGAGCTGAGAATGAAGACAGACTGATTTTAGTAAAACGTGTTGCAACAAAGTAATCACAGAAAAATAATGTTCCTGAGAAGAGCTCCAGTAAAGTTACATTTGACACAACATTGGCAGATATTTCACTGAACTCACAGAAGCTGCATGTCCTGGAGGTCCAGGAGGCCCTGGGGGTCCGGCAATTGTAACTGAAACAAAGAAATATGTTTTCAGTTTTATTAGGATTTTGTTTCATTTATGTATTTGCAACAGGTGATAAATATTTTCCAATAAACCTTTCAACATGAAACATAACTGTAACACAGAACTGTACAGACTTCCTGTACCTGAGCCGTATCTGGAGGAGGGTCCTGGAGGCCCTGGAGGTCCAGGGGGGCCTGGACGCCCATAGCCTGGGATTCCAGGTAAACCAGTGGCTCCAGGTGGGCCAGGGGGTCCCAGCAGAGAGTTTCCTTTAGGCCCCTGGATGAAGAGCTTTGTCAGTGTTCAGTGCTTTAATGAATATTAGTTGTACATTGTTGTGTTGATTTGTATCAGTGACTCACGACTGGACCCGGCCCCCCGGGGAAACCTGGTTCTCCTGGAAACCCTGTCTCGCCTTTGTCTCCTTTCTCTCCTTTAAGGCCCTCTTGTCCCTGAGGGATATGTGAGATAAAAACTCTTAATGAACACAGTCTTATATAAACTGTAAAAACAGGACCTGTGACTCTGAAACTCACCCAGCCTCCTCTGGGAATAAACACGTCTAAAACAGGAAGAAATGAGAAGAATAAATAGGGAAGTCTCACAGACTTGTATTTATACTCACATTTTGCTGGACTATGAGAATGTTTTGAGCAAAGATCAGCTTAAAGTATTTTTTATACTATACAGTCACACCTGTTACATTTGCTCAGGTAGATAACGTTTACTCACTCGGTGGAGCTGGAAGTCCAGGGAGTCCTCGCTCCCCTTTTTCACCTTTTGGTGCAGACTGACAGTTGCCTAAAAAATAAAAAAGCAAAAGTAAGATTATGGACACTACATTTTACAGATTTGAATAAAAGTGTGCGAGTCCACTCACCAGCTGCAATGGTCCCATCTGGATTAAGCTGCAACAACGAGCACAGAGTGTCAGTGAATGGACTTTAAAATGATATGTTCTTTTAGTCTCCTCCACCAGTGACACATGCAGAGAGTACCACACGTTATCGTGCATCATGCTTCATCTTCAAGTCGAGTGTGATAAACACAGAGAGTTATAGATTAAAAACTAAAAAAAAAAAGAAATACTAAATCCAGGTCAATCTGGAAACTGCTCTTTTATGTGTTAGACATCTATGGCTTTAAAGTGGACTCATGCTTCTAGGGTTTCAGGTCTTGATGTCTAGTTGTGACTACAGTTAGGTCTGCTCCACAAGGCTATATCAGTGTCTAATGTAGAAATAACACAGATACGTTTGTCTTTCCCATTAGTTCAGGCAAATGAGAAAAGGTTAATGGAAATCCCACAGGCAGGTTTAAATAGACCACAGGACAGAGAGTGGGTCGTTCGCTTTCAGGACTAAAGCACGGTCCTGGGACTTACAGCCATTTTGCAGTGGGGTCTGGGAGGAATGGGGAACACTGTCTTCATACAGCGAGAGGATAACGTGAATCAAACGCACAACTACGGATTGTAATAAAAACAGTTTGATGTGAACAGACTTGGGTTACTTACTCCTTTGGGGCAGTTGAAGATCCCTGGTTTGCCTGGGAGGCCTGGAGGCCCAGGGGGTCCCTAATGTAAGAGACAACACACTGAGGTTAGTCCTATTCACCCGTCAGAGCCTTTTTAGAAGCTTTAAGTGGTTTGATATTGTCTGTGTCACTCACCTGCGTCCCGACGACTCCCCTTTCTCTCCTTTCTGTCCCATCAGACCTGGACGTCCCTGCACATCAAGAAAGACATTAAACAATGAGATCAGTTCTTCAAGTTTCTTCTAAATGTTGTTAATGATTGCTACAGGAATGTTTGACAAATTGGTTTCTCCTTTTTAAGTAAATCTAAGCAAACTGCAGCTTCATCACAATAAGTCCTGAACTTTTGACAATAAAGAGCCTAAATAAAGAGCCTCTATTAAACTGTGTGTGTGGTATGTAAAGATAATCTTACAGCTCGTCCTGGAAAACCAAACTCTCCTTTTGGTCCTGGTGGTCCTATAGGTCCCTGAAATCAAAACGTTTAACCTTCTTTAGACATTTAAAAGGATAAAGACTGTAAAGTTAAAGCAAAAACTGAATAAAAATGATACTTACTGTAATTCCAGGAGGTCCAGCTACACCAATATCCCCCTAAGAACAAAATCAGCTCAATTTACTTCAGTTTGAAAATAAAAATGAACGGACAATTTTTAACTCTATCCAAGTGTAGCTCTAACCTTAGCGCCTTTGGGCCCCATTGAACCTGGGACATTTGAAATTAGGGACCCGTTTGCTGCGATGACGAACCCGGGCTCTCCTCTTTCACCCTGGCAGGACGAATAAGTGTTCAAATATTTAGTTGGGAATGTAAATGTTTCATGAATTTGACATTTCTTACAGAAAAGAAGATGATCAAAGGATAATCATGTCTATTTATGTTAAACCTGCCACTTACCTTCAGACCTGGGGGGCCTTGAACACCCGGTAATCCCATGTCCCCTTTTGGCCCCTGTGGCACCTGAAAACAGTTTATCACCTACTTTATAGACTGTACAGTATATTTTATGCAGTACTGTTATTTTTGTGGTACTTACAGCAGGTCCCAGAGCGTCTAAAATCCCTGAGAAGTTGAAGGCACCATCTGTATCGTTCACCAGAAACTGAAGGAGGAAATAGGAAGATACTTTTCGCTGTAAACTCCTTTATTATAATGTTTAGTGCTTTAATATTTAAATTGAGCCTGTCTAGTCTCGTCTGATTTTAGAAACAGTCTTCTTACATCTTGGAGGTTGATAATTTGTCCTGGAGGTCCGGGAGGTCCTGGAAGGCCTGGTAAACCGACTGCATCCAATCCCGCCTCTCCCTGAAAAAAAAAGTCACTTTATATTTAGTCCCAAAACAATGCCAATGTCTGTCAGGGCTGTGTTAATTGTTTAGCGTTTTACCTTTTGTCCTTGTTCACCTTTGTCCCCTCTGGGCCCCTGTAGATGCAACAAAAGACAACAATCCCAGTTATACAAGATTATTCCCATTTGATCTGATATATTCTCTGCAGACAAAGAAACTCACCTGTTCCCCTTTAACTCCGTTGGGTCCTCGAAGACCTGATGGTCCTGCAGCACCAGGCTCGCCCTACACAAATCATGAAGAGTAAAACATGTGTGAAGTTGAATATAACTGGATATATTTGATTCTAAATCACCTTAAAGTTTGGATTTTTAAAAATATTACAGCAGACCAACCTTTTCACCTGGTTTTCCTGGAGGTCCATCGTCACCATCTTTACCCTGGAAAAATAACATCATTGCTTATGTTAGTTTGTACATTTGCATTAGCGACCTGGAGGAGGGTCCATTTATTATGTTTGCATTTCTTACCCTTGGTCCAGGAGGTCCAGGGATTCCTGAGATCCCTGAGGAAAAGTAACGATTGTGATGTAGCTGCTACTTATCTAATATTAAAGACTTTTTAAATAAATCAACCACATTATGAATACAATGTCTTTGTGTTAGAGTTGTACCTGGGGGCTTCTGCCCAGCACTGGTCCAAATCCACTCTGCAGCTCTGCGTCCTCCATGTCCTGAACAGATATTTATTAGTTTTTAAAACAGCATTTCAGTCATATATGTTGTACAAAATTATCCCAATGATACAAGCCCAGAATAGAGCCTGTGTCCACCTAAGGGTATGGTATTATTGGGGAAGTTTAAGTTATTATTTGCTTGCTCTAAAGTTGACATAACATGTATAATAAACTGGTAGATAAATAGAACTTAGTTGAGTAGAAAAGTAACCACGGGACAGTTACCTAAAATGTATAAAACCTGCCAGAGCTACCTCATAGTCCAGAGTGAAGCCTCTTCCCGGCGGGCCAGGAGGTCCCGGAGGCCCGGCTGGACCTCTGGGACCAGGCTGACCCTCGGAACCCTCTGATCCTGGGAGTCCTGGGAATCCTGGTGGGCCTTGATCTCCCTGAAGAGAACAATAGATAGAAGTTATAACTCAAGACAGCGACAGTGTTGTGGTCAATCAGAGCCTTTAGTTGAACCCTGTATGATTAAAGCTGCTCTAAATATTACTCCAAGACAGCATTATATACAGCATTCAGTTTTTAATTTTGACTGATAATTTGACATTTTCTTAAACTGTATACTACCAAACATTTAGTATTATCTTTGGCAGACTTTAATAAAAACTAGAGTCACAGCCTGAATGACATACACATATTACCTTTGGTCCTAGTGTTCCATTTAAACCAGGTTCACCCTGTAAAGAAACCCAAAACAATTATTTACAACAGGCTTTGATAAACTGTTCATCCTGTCAAATATTTTGTACCATACTGCTAAATTAAAACCATATACACACTTCTGCTTAATACAAAAGCTGATCAATTTAACGTCAACAGGTGTCACCTTGTCTCCTTTCTCTCCTGCAGATCCTGGTTCTCCATCTTTTCCATCACTGCCCTAGAAGACACACAAAGCCTTATTAAGATCATCAGTGTCACATGGACTTCGGGAAAGCTGGTATTAACAGTGTTTATTTATTTTTCACCCACATATTTAGGTGATATTGGAGATCCGAGTTTGCATTCTGAGATACATATTATTAACTTGGAAAGCCGTCTTTTTATTGCATCAGCAAAAGCAGTTAAAAAGAAAAGACACATCTCCCCAACACTGTCTGCAGCATCAACCATGTTCACAAGATGTTTTTAAAAGTCAATGATAAAAATAAAGCCTATGACTGTTGTTCATCAATATTTAGATGAAGTAGAGCTGGCAGCATCAGAAGAGCATTCACTCAACATGGCATTTATAAAACGTTTGGGGAAATACTGTCTTTTCAGTCCCAGAGATTTAATGGGACCAGTTTTAATACCTGACCAGACCCAGACCCAGACCATGAGCCCGAACTGGATCCAAAACCAGATCCAAGACCAGATCCAGGACCAGATCCAAGACCTGATCCAGACTCAGTAAAAGTCTGTGAGCCAAAGCCAGAGGCACTAAACCACTCTTCAATCACCTGAAAACAGAGGCTACATCAGAAATACAAGGCCACGAGAAGAGACTGCGCTCAGGCTGATAACATTACAAATGATTCCTGGGCTGCTCCAGATGTGTCGCACAAGTTCTTTTAAACAAATACCATCCAATAATCTGTTTGATGTGTGTCAGTCCAGTGTTAGCCAATCAGAGGAGGACATGGGACGAGCACATTACTCACAGGCAGCCCAGGTTCACCCTTCTCCCCGTCTCTCCCAGGGGCCCCAGGGGGTCCAGGAAGCATGGTGTCAGTGGAGGCTCCTGGGAGCCCCGGCAGTCCTGGAGGGCCGGGGAGTCCTGGAGGCCCCTGGGCAAAAATACACAGAGTCGACATAACAATTTGGTATTGTACAATAAAATAATGAACTGATAATAATGAATGAATAAAAAGGGTCAAACAAGAAAGAGTAAAAAAAAAAGAAAGGAAACTTACTCGAAGAATCTCAGTGTCACTGTCAAAGTCGTCAAAACCTGATCCCTCCTAAAGAGACACGATTAGAAATCAGGAATACAATTTGGAAAGTTATACAGTCAAATCTATTCTAATGTGTGCATTTAAATGTTTATATATATGCTTCCCACATTTACAAAGACCGTCTGACTTTATGGAATAAGGTTAAATTATTTGCAACAGCTGCACAAAGATCTTTTTCAGAGATGTTTGATATCCCACCAGCAGGTTAGCTGCAAGACGTCCTGGAGGTCCAGGAGGCCCCGGTGGGCCTGGTAATCCAACACCGGTATCTCCCTAAAAAGACGAGAGACTATTAAACATGTTTATTCATGAAGTGAATATAAAACACTGTTTTAAAGGTGTTCTACCTTTTCTCCTTTTGGCCCAGGCTCCCCCTGGAGCCCTGGGAAGCCTGGAGGCCCTGTCAATCCCTGAGGACAAAACATTTGAAGTCAACTATTTTCTTTCTATTTTTAATAAATATTTAGTATTTTAGCATGACGTAAACTCAACAACCCATGTATAACTTTTCTTATTGTAATGTTGTCTTATTGTCACTTCAACTTTACAAAAGCAAAATAGATAATACTTACTGGTTCACCTGCTTCACCTTTACCTCCCTAAAAAAAGACAGAAATGGATCAGTACATTTACATATTTCATCCTAAAGTCAATGATTAAATATACTGTGCACCAAATGTAAGTGTCTGAACAATCCTGAAGCTAAACCAGAGCACATGTAACTCACAGTCTGTCCGTCTTTCCCTGGAGCTCCTGTTGGGCCTGGAGGTCCCCCTGGTCCTTGTGGCCCACGTGGCCCAGGAGTATCTCCAGACCCTGTCCCATCAGAAGCTGTTCCTGGAGGTCCCGGTGGTCCTGGAGGACCTGTGGGACCTGGGTCTCCTCGCTCCCCTTTTTGACCTGGAGATTTCTGCAGCAACTGAAACACGGACATTTACACATTTATCATTGTTACTG
The DNA here is from genome assembly GCA_024349245.1 of Neodontobutis hainanensis. Classification (NCBI taxonomy): domain Eukaryota; kingdom Metazoa; phylum Chordata; class Actinopteri; order Gobiiformes; family Odontobutidae; genus Neodontobutis; species Neodontobutis hainanensis. The sequence goes on along the minus strand of JALDNG010000038.1, from coordinate 2,362,810 downwards.
TAATTAATTATGTCTGCATTAAACCTTGAAACAAGAAATTATGATAAAGCACAACTGTATTTAGTAAAAGGGATCGGTTTCCTTAGCTGAACTGGGGCTGTGCTGATAATTGTCTACTGGAATATGTTACCCATCCTACAGTATCTCTTAAATCAATATCCATTTAAATAAAGTCAGAAGAATAATTCATTTAAAACAATGCATTAGTTCACTCGGCTCCGTCTGTCGGCCTATTGTCTGTAACAGGAAGAATAAATGGAGTTCCATCTGCTTTTTGTGGTTATACGATAAAGGACTAACTAACCGTGACTGTTGTTGAGGCTGGAGTTGTTCTCTGTGACGTCTCTGTGACAAAAAGACAATCTGCATGTGAGACATTTGAACGTAAACCAGAGTTATCCACATTACCATGAATAGAAAGACAGCTAAGCAAATGGAATTAGACAAAATCTTTTCATTTTAAAGCCAGTCTGAGTGACATCTGGTGGTACATTAATGTATTACACCACTAGTTGCTGATTATGTCTCAGTACCTTTGACTGTGGTTGTCTCCAGCTCTTGTCCTGATGTCTCCTCGATGTACGTGTCCTCATCATCTTCTCCCAGAGACGCCTCAGTGGGTGGAGCTGGGACGGGAGTGCTGTGGGTCTCCAGGTCGAAGTAAGACTAGGAATAACATTAGAAACAGTAAGTAACAACATTTAAATGAGGCACACTGACAAAATGCATGATAATAGACACAAAAACCTAATAACAAGGTAAATTTATATAAAAACAATTAGGAGTTTTTGCACACATATTTGGAAAGTGTTACATTTTGCATTGACGTTATCTGTATACAAGTGCAGAAGATACAGAAAAAAAATCTCAGTATGGGACAATAAACAGGGATAAGGACACAGCTATGAAGCTCTTAACATGCTGAATCTTGTTTGTATAATCTATATCATATCCCAGAGTTCACTTATGGGAAAGTACAGTGGGAATTAGTGAAGATTGCTGGAAAAAAAAGACAAAGTGTGCAAAGAAACTTGAGAAAACCATACTTCCTTCACTTTCCAGACTCTGAAATGCCCCGAGCTTATCGCTGTGGCCCAGTCTGCACCAGGACTGGGTTGATAAGAGCTGCTGTTGTTGGTTTGAATCCAAAAATGTGATTGAGGCTAAAGGTTTTGGGCCCAGTGTGTGTGTTCAAAAACCCACCTCGGGGTACTCTCTCTCCTCCACTCTCTTCTTCACTTCGTCTGTTCCCTCCAGGTCTTCATAAGCGTCGTCTCCACTGCTGTATCCCGAGGCCTGGGGCAGAGCAGAGGAACACTAAGACTGGATCTCTGGAAAGAGTTTTGTCTGGGAGTATAGGACAAAAACTACAGCAAGGTTTGACATAAATGACCAAATCTTGACTTGAATTTTATAACAGTTTAACAGTCTTTTTTATAAACAAGGTGTCTAAATGAAGCATTAAATAAACACTGGTTGACATGCACTTGAGCAGTGGCTCAGTGGTAGTTCTTCAACCAGAAGGTTGGCGGTTCGATTCCCTTTCTCCCCACAATTCATACTCTTGTTGCGTCCTTGGGCAAGATACTTAACCCACCTTGCCTCCAGTGGTTGTAACACTGATAAATAAAAGCTCTATGTAAGTTGCTTTGGATAAAAGCGTCAGCTAAATAAATGAATGTAAATGTAAATGAAATTATAGAACTTAAAACCTGTAGCAATTGTGTCTGAAATTATTGAATACATTTTTACAGAAATTAAAAAAAAATATGCACTGTAAATTAAAAATAAATAAAATAAATAAATAAATAAAAAATAATAAAATAAAATAATTCCATCCATCAATTTTGATTACCCAGAAAAATGGATAGATGGGACAAGTAATATAATGCAGTAGCCCTTATAAGCTTCCATAAAAGTCTGATACAAAAATATATTCCCACAGTAATTCCAAAAGAAGTCTGTCTGCTGTAGTAAACATTATACACCACTAGAGAGCGCACTGGTCTACTGGCTGTGAGTATTTTCTCTCAGTGTGCAGTGAGTGGTTGGTAGAGACTCACGTAAGGGTCGTCCTCCTCACACTGGTCGTCTGGGGCCGTGGGATCAGACTTTAGGACCAGCTGTTGGATGGATCCCTGGACAGAGAAAGAGTCTGTTATGTTGCACTGTAATCCAGCTAAAATTGTGTATCATTACAAGTTATTGAAGCAAGAAGCATATTTCCCACAGCAGCCCCAGGCCTTTCAGTCTCATAAACAGTAAATGTTATTCAACACAAACAGTTATCTGCAAAATATTAACACATCCCCAACATCTAGCTCTGAGCAGATCCACAAATGGTTTCTTATTTTATATTTATATTAGCTGTTTAAATCCTGTGCCTCCTTACACCTGCAAAATGTAGTAGTGGCATCTGAAGTGAGGTAAAACTAGAATCAGGATCTATAATTAATTAACCAGCTAATTAATAAATAAACTACAGTTTTACATTCAAACTTTTTTTTGTACAATTTTGCCCTTTTTGTGTGTGTTCATATTTGAATTTTAATGTGTATTTATTCGAGCAAAAAGCCAGTAACTATGGAGCTAATATTTAAACAAGCTCAGCTAAGTGCAATTTTCTCTGTGCTTTTATGAATGAGTTAGTAGCGTGTCCTTGTGTTACATCGACAAAGACTCACTTTGACCCAATCACTTTTATTAAGTCACACATGAGCCTCGGGACAAACACCTGCTGTGAATGGCTCTGTAGAGATTTAATGTAATGCTGGTGGAGCAGCCGGAAATGGTTTCGTGAGGGAGAGACAGAAAGTGAGAGGCTGCATATGGAGCTGGTGTAGCATCCAAATTGGAGACATCTGCAGTAAACATGACATCGGAAACAAACAAAATATGTGCCACGCAACAATTTCTTTCAGCCTAGTTCAAAGTATTGCAGCAGAAATCCCCAGTAAACTGAGCCATAACGATGATGATGAGGAGTGATTGAAATGGTCAGTTTGGAAACATTAGAGAAGAAGTGAAGAGGATTTATTGCATCCAGTTTCTGGAGGGATGCTAAAAACGCAGACTGGCCTGCATCAAAGGACTATAAAACTCTACTTAACCCTACCATATGTAAACTTAGGATTTATAATTTGATGAGTGCTCAGTTTGGACTCTAAAACATAGAAGTAAAGGACCACCCAGTGTGTCAAGCAAAGGGCAACAAATGGGTACATTGGCAACAAAAAGATCAATGAATCAATGAATGTATGTAAAGATATATTGGGAACATCACATTCTGCACTATATCAATCAGAAAACAGTTTTTAACCCTTGATATCAGAAAACAGTTTTTAACCCTTGATATAATAACATAATAACATATTTCAAACTAATGTCCCATCCAGGAGGAAATGTACACACTGAAACTACAGTTTAATACTTAAAACTAAAATACAGTTTAGCCAAAGCAGTATTGTCAACATGTGCAGTATTCAACTCGCAAACACTACTTCCCCACACTTAAGCACGGTGTGTTTGACCAGTGTGAGTGCTCACAGTTGTATGCTTCCTGGGGTTTGTGGGACAGGTTCTGGTTGAGTGTCTGCACTTACTACTGGAATGATAATGAAAATATATAACGTGACTAAAGCATCTGGACATAGTTTTAAAGATAGAAAATTCACTTTATAGTAGCTCCACTAGAATAGACATCAGGGTATTGATTGATATAGAAGATAGCATGTTTTTAAATAAATATTAATCATGCTTTTGTGTTCTAAACTGCACTTTTCCTCAAAATGCTCTTTATCCAGTGTTAAATACTTCAGTAAATATCACAAAGTCCACTTGAGTTGTATCCTTTCTGCAGGGACACAATTAAGACACTTCCTGACTGTTGAGATAATACTGCTTTAAACAAATAAACCACTTCACCCACATTTAAATGAGACATTAAGTTCTTAAAATCTGCCATTTGCTGTGGCTGAAGGCTTGTGTGTGTTAGCGGCCTTGTGGGGCGCTGCTACTGTGCTATTGTTGCTCGTGCTGCGCCAAAATAAATGACCTTTGAGACAGATTTGCCAGGACCAACAGGGAAACAGCTGGAGACCACTGCCTGTCTTTGTATCAGACAAGAAGACACTATAAAAAAACAACCAAAGATAACTTTTATAGAGAGAAGAAGACAGAGCACTTGCTTCTTAAACTAAAACCACTGCATTTATTAAACACAGCCAGCACTAAAGAACAAAAATAGGGTAGCGAAAAACTTAGATTTTTATTTACACCATCAGGAAACACTTTTTCTTCTTCTTCTACTGTTTATTCCGGCAGTCCATAAAACACAGAGTAAACCTCCAGTCTCCGGTGTCACCACACGTGACAGAAACTTCCTTAATGTTTAACAAAATAATCAAAAAAGCTGGTGTTTTTCAGCTGGTGGCACATTGTTTTGTTTTCTTCTCTAACCCCAAAAGTACAAAGAAAAAACTTCAAAAAGCACAGTTTGGTGGATTTTTTGCTTTAGTTATATCACAAAGATGTTCTCATGCGTTCGTGACAGTGAGCCAGTGTATGAGAGGAGACCTGTGGGGTAAAACTATCTACACTGGATCTAGTTTAATAAGGCCCTGAACTGAACTGTTACACTAAGAGCAAAATCATTTCCGGTTGTCCTTATGATGAGGATACAAGTCCCCCTCTCCCAGTTACATATAATAAGTCATGATGTCAGAAGTGGTCATAAACTGCTGTAGGTAAAGGAACTAGATTTAATTGTTCCAGAAAGAAAACTCAAACTGACTAAACTGACTAAAACCTCCTCAGATTTCTCAAATAAACAAAGATAAACAAACAAAGAAGCTTTACTTCTTTTTCATGTTCTTGCGACTGCACTTATTATTTAACCTATTTCCTATGGCTTTGTTTATAGAAAGTAGAAGGTCCCTGCAGGGCTACCGTAGGTGCTCACAGACTGTACAAATGAGCATTGTGGCTTGATGTCTGAAGTTGCATAAAAGTTTGAAAGTTCTATGTAGATCAAAATAATGGTAAATGGAAAATGTAATTTAAGTGTTTTCTTATTGGTTGAGATAAATATGTAACAGATCACGCTTGGGGTTTTATTTGACATCATTACTATTTATGTCCAGTCTCCTTTCCTACCTGGAAGTCTGGAGATAATGCAGTGCGCCTCAGAGGCTCACCTGGTAGAGCACATACCAAATACGTGGGTGACCCGGGATCTAGTCCAGCTCAGCTCAATAATGTAGTCGGCCTTTGTACAAAATGTGAAAGTGCTAATTACGTCAATGTGTAAACACATTATGAGGTCATAGGCCAGAGACAATAACGTTCAGTTTTAACAAAAATGAAAAATGAGCTGCATTTATGACTCAGATAAACATTACACTTCCTCATAATTGACTGGCCTTCACTCTTTGCATCTCTCTCGTCATCGTCAACACTGCTTTTTAAAATAACAATCCTAGATGTTTGGAAAGAAACTGCTCAAGCATGAAGTGGCTTATTATTTTCTTTTACAAGAGCTCTGAGAAAGGAGCACACAATCACAGTAAACCCAGCGCCTCTTAGCTTCATCGTTCTCGATCCCAAACCTTTGTTACAGCCACAGAGGGACTCTTCCTTGAACAATTACCTCCACCCTCGTATTCTCGCCATTGTTCGATTGTGCTCGGTTTATTTACAGCGCTGGCACTCACAGTAGCGCTCTGTGCAACGTCGCTCCAGATGACAGGGATCAGCTGTTTTCCAAAAATGTAAATCACATACAGCTTGTCATTTATGAGCTCTCGCAGGATAAAACAGGGCTCATAAACACATGCAGTTATTCACTCTCTGACTCCTCCGGTGGTGGCTGTAAAGCTGCCAACAAAGACTATTGTGTTCAAGTGTGGCTATAGTCCAAATGTGGAGGATTCGACATCTATCCTTTAGTCATTGATCTAAACAAAGTGACCAAAATACGAGTAACATGAGCTTAAAATAGACAAACACTGTGGAAATGGAAGGATGAGCGTTAACATGCACGCCTCAATCATGGTTCGAGAAGGACATTTGCAACAACAGTTATGCTATTTCCTATTGAGTTATTTGAAGAAATTAGTTAAAGACGCTAAATTAAACACTTAGGAAGCATCTTTCATTTATACTTATTTTATTCAAGTGTGTTGGCTGCTGTTTTGTTTGATATTTGTTGAAGAAAAACACTAAGAACAGCTTGAGTTATATGTGTTTGTTATTTTCTGTCATTTGCATTAGGACAATGTCCAAGCCCATTATATCAATGCATCTAAACATTATAAAAAGGGCTGTCAGATGTCAAAAGGGGTCATGAACTGAAGAAACTAGAGCAAATTATTTCCGCAATGTGTATGCTAACCTCAAAACACCCTTAGTCAGCCAAACAGAATTTGCTATAAACATCATTTGGTGGCTTATGCTCTTTTGTCTCTTTAAAATGTAATGTGGTCTGGTTAACCTCTTCATGCACAAATATTATAGCCCCTATAACCTGAAAATTAGTACAGTTTTGGAAATACTTTGAGACTTACCACAAAACTGGGCAGACCAGTTCCTCCTGCATTTCCCACAAAGATCCCAGAGCTGGCCTCAAAAGTCAGAGGCTGAGCGCTTCTGGAAAAGTCCACTCGGTGATACTCCTCACAGTCCATGTACAGACGCACCTGAGGTTAGGACATAAAGAGGAATGTGTGAATGGCATGAAAATCTAAGCATAGTGTACATTTAACAGACTTAATAATCCTTTAAAACACTTTCCCAATAAAACTGCCTTATCTTCCTTTCCAAAGTAAACCAATTATAACAATATATGGCAAAAACAAACTGTGGGATCAGAATCTTTATACTTAATACTAAAACAAAACAAACGAGCGCCTAAAAGACCTAAACTCACCTCTGCGCCCTGTACGGTGAGGGTGAACCTGGCCCATCGTCCCGTCATGTCTCCCATTTTGAAAGAAGCCGCTTCGTGAGTCGCCGTTGATCCTGGGTCAGTGTAGAACAGAACCACTCTCTGGGAGCCGTCCTCCACTTCGGACAGAGCTACACCTAAGTGAACGATCTGAAAAGAGAATATAAGAATATAAAGAAAAAGTTAGATTTTCTATCTCTTTTCCAAATATCAAATTTAAGCAGGTTTTCAAAGACTTTCAATATGCACTGTCAAGCCTTTGTTGCACATTATGTTTAAATGTAATGAATGAACTGACTTTTGAGAGGGTCTTACTTTTTGGTAGGAGTTCGTGATGGCAAACAGCACCCCTCCGCGCCGCGTGGTGGGTTTAGCCGTGACAGTGATGGCGAAGTCGTGGTAAAACGGATCTGGGATGAAAGACTTGGTGAGGCGGCCCACGTTTGCGTCCGGTCCGAAGCTGTAGGCCGGGTATCCTTCAAAGCCTGTCACGAAAGACACGGACGGAGGGAGCGGGACGCCGATCAGCTCCGTCAGGTCGATCTGATGCAGAGAGCCTCTGTCTGTGGAAGTCAGAAAACACACAGGTGGAAAAATGTCAGAGGAGAGGAAAGTTTAATACATTTCTTGTCTTATTAAAGTGTCAATGGAGTGTATCACAGAGGAACAGGCTTCTGCAGCAGATGAAAATAAACGGTGGTATTTTCAAGAAGGAGACATGTGGAGCCATGCAGGTGTGAGTTTTGAGATTTTACAGAGTGAGCAAGTGTCATTTAAAGGTGCAATGTGCAAAAAATTAATAGAATGAAAATACATTTGTCAATTTTTTCAATAATATTTATTCACATCAAAATAACTTTTCTATGATTTTTCTTTGATATTTAATGCGCCATAAAGTCAAGTGAAAGAAGCACTTGGTTAAATCACTTCCGGTTCATACAAATGCCCAGAAAAGACAAATAAAGGAGTCCAACTCAGGATCTGACACTCTTCGACTGTGTGTTTGTTCAAAGACAAACCAAAAACTACACAAACCACCATTAAATATTTTGTTGTTACTTCAATTCGCACTCCATGTTACTATAAACTGCTCTATTTGTGAAATAAGTCGAGTCTGGACCTAAATGTTAGCTATGTCGCTATGTCGTACTTTAAAATGTAGATTGGGGCTGAAAACATTATTATGTGTCTTTGGGAATAATCCAAACTTATTTTGACTGTGTTTAACATAATATAGACTTTAATAACTTTACTAAAAGAGCAAACAAGACTTTCATCTATGTTATCCACCACCCACAACAACCCTTTTTGTCCATAAGTCCTATATTAGTGAACATATATTCCATGTGTGTGCACTTATCTACTCTGCACCCACTACCTCCAGCACAAGAGCAGTTTGAACAGACGCCTATGGCAACATCTCGTCCCCTCCACACATGGTTTTCTTTAGAGAAATACCCCTGAACAATCGGTTGTTCTCTGCGTATTGGCAGCAGGTACGGAGACGAGGGCATCTGGAAGGCATTAGGTTCAGGACTAATACACGTGCAGCGCAGTGGCAGCTCCCGTAAATTAGGCCCGAACCCTGTGTGTTTATCCTGAGACGTTTTATTTATCCTGGTTTGACAATTAAAGTTGAAAAAAAAAAGTTCAAACAGGATGCATTGTGTCGCCAGTTCAGAGCCTTTTCTCATTATATGGATTGAAAGCCCTTGAGGCAATAAAAACATTTGCAGCCTGCCTTTTTTTACTTTTGATTTATGATGCATTTTTGATTTTTCTGTAGCTTTTTGAATTTCCATACTTCGCATATTTAGGTTGTTATCTTTTAGCAGTATTACTAGATTTATTGGCCTACACTTTCTCTTCCCAATAAAGGCTGAAACAGTTTAAGTTCAGTTTGACCATATGCTCTTTGAATTTAACAGAGAGTGCTTTGGCTTTAATTTTTTGTGCTTGATGTTCACTTCCATTCTATTATAATAACTTGTACATCTTTGCAGACGTTTTGGAAATGGCCTTTAACTTATTTTTGGTAATTTTATAAATATTTTTCATTAGAATTCTGTGAAAGGAGCGGATAGTTATTGTTCCAATGTCCCCAAAGAAGACAAATCATGATTCTTGTCTCTGACTTACAGAGCACCTAAAGGGACATTGACCCCCCAAAAAGTAAACGTCTAAAATAAAACTTTAATGTGGGCATCAGAAACTTTAGCATAAGCACCAGAAACATTAGCGTGCAAACCAGAAACTTTAGCGTGTGCACCAGAAAAATTAGCGTGGGTACCAGAAAAAGTAGCGCAAGCATCAGAATCTTTAGCGTGTGCACCAGAAACATCAGCGTGCGCACCAGAAACGTTAACGTGTGCACAAGAAACATCAGCGTGCGCACCAGAAACTTTAACGTGTGCACAAGAAACATCAGCGTGCGCACCAGAAACTTTAACGTGTGCACAAGAAACATCAGCGTGCGCACCAGAAACGTTAACGTGTGCACAAGAAACATCAGCGTGCGCACCAGAAACTTTAACGTGTGCACAAGAAACATCAGCGTGCGCACCAGAAACTTTAACGTGTGCACAAGAAACATCAGCGTGCGCACCAGAAACTTTAACGTGTGCACCAGAAACATCAGCGTGCGCACCAGAAACTTTAACGTGTGCACAAGAAACATCAGCGTGCGCACCAGAAACTTTAACGTGTACACAAGAAACATCAGCGTGCGCACCAGAAACTTTAACGTGTGCACAAGAAACATCAGCGTGCGCACCAGAAACTTTAACGTGTGCACCAGAAACATCAGCGTGCGCACCAGAAACTTTAGCGTGTGCACAAGAAACATCAGCGTGCGCACCAGAAACTTTAACGTGTGCACAAGAAACATCAGCGTGCGCACCAGAAACTTTAACGTGTGCACAAAAAACATCAGCGTGCGCACCAGAAACTTTAACGTGTGCACAAGAAACATCAGCGTGCGCACCAGAAACTTTAACGTGTGCACAAGAAACATCTGCGTGCGCACCAGAAACATCAGTGTGCGCACCAGAAACTTTAACGTGTGCACAAGAAACATCAGCGTGCGCACCAGAAACTTTAACGTGTGCACAAGAAACATCTGCGTGCGCACCAGAAACATCAGTGTGCGCACCAGAAACTTTAACGTGTGCACAAGAAACATCAGCGTGCGCACCAGAAACTTTAACGTGTGCACAAGAAACATCTGCGTGCGCACCAGAAACATCAGTGTGCGCACCAGAAACTTTAACATGTGCACAAGAAACATCTGCGTGCGCACCAGAAACATCAGTGTGCGCAGCAGAAACTTTAACGTGTGCACAAGAAACATCAGCGTGCGCACCAGAAACTTTAACGTGTGCACAAGAAACATCTGCGTGCGCACCAGAAACATCAGTGTGCACACCAGAAACTTTAACGTGTGCACAAGAAACATCAGCGTGCGCACCAGATACTTTAACGTGTGCACAAGAAACATCAGCGCGCACCAGAAACTTTAACGTGTGCACAAGAAACTTTAGCGTGCACACTAGAAACTTTAGCGTGCGGACCAGAAACTTTAGCTTGCACACCAAAAACTTTAGCGTGTGCACCAGAAACATTAGCGTGTACACCAGAAACTTTAGCGTGTGGACCATGAAACTTTAGCGTGTGGACCAGAAACTTTAGCGTGTGGACCAGAAACTTTAGCGTGTGGACCAGAAACTTTAGCGTGCGCACCAGAATCTTCACAGAATCTTTGACCTCAGATACGGCCACTAGCACTTTGCTAACTGCAGTGTCTATTTCTGAAAATGAGAAACGTAAAGCAAACTGCCAATGATGCCACGGAAAAAAATAGATACACAATTTGTATCTACTGCTGACTCTAAGCAAATACATTTGACAAATCTTTTGCTCATGAACCTCGGGGCTGAACACTTTGCATTAGCCCAGTTAAAGACAAATGCATGTGGGTAATGTGTTATTGCTAAATGTTTTGTTGCCATTGTTTAGTTTCCAGGCATTTTATTGACCTGATGAAGTGATAGCCCCAAACACTCTATGACACATATTTCCCGAATTTTCTGAAACTCTGACCCACTTCTGAAGTTTGGACCTGAACTTGGTGATCCTCTCGTTGGATTTGTTTTAAATCTGCTCAAAGCGACTCCTGCCAAAAATGTGTTGGCTCTTATCCCCAACTGCTCGCTTTGTCACTCGCTCTGCTTTTTATTTTTATTTTTTTTTCCCCAAAGTGACTTCACTGCAGATGTTCGGTCTGAGACTAAACAGATGTAGACGTTGCCATGGAAACGGACTCCTCAGTAAGACCTCACTAAAGTTAAACACTATTTGTCTTCTTTCCAGGCTTTTTTTTTTATACACAACCTTTTCAACAACTCTATGAAAGATTTAATAAAAGGCTGGGATATTTTGTTTCTGGTGAAGTGGGAAAAGGATGACAATACAAATAGCGTGAGGGAAAATGGCTAATTACATGTTTGGACTTGAGTGTGAAGTTCTGATTTCATAGCATTTATTCTTTTTGTCTTTTGAACATCTTGTGTGGTTTGTGTATTGTATATTGTAGATGCTTGTATATGTAGTACTTTTATGCTTCTTTGAGGAGTATTAACTGTAATTTGTCACTAATATCCAGTTTCTGTACATGTCTATCTTAAACCTATTTATCACAGTGCAATTTTATCCACTCTGCTTAAAACTGTCATTGTTTGTGGCATTGTTCTTTGTCCATTCTCTTTTCCTCTATGTTTTATTCAAGCACATTAAACACCACCAACATTGACACACACTAGGATTCACCGACACAAAAAGCCAGTTGTACATGATTCATGTTACACAGAGTGACATGTATTAATTACAGTGTGTAGTGGGCTTTATGCAGAAGACAATAAATGGTCAAAGAAACAACCAATGTGGCATTTAAGAGTGTGGTCTCTATAACTAACATCAAATACAAGCCACACAACATCTAAACATCACAGAAAATACAAAGCAAACAAACAATTTGTGAAAATAGAAGTTAAACAACAACATATATAAAATGTGCCTAAATTAACTTATTTTGCACATAGGCTTTTTGTGATTTTGGCCTTGTCCCAGAATCTACAGTCTGGTCCCACTGAAGGGTGCAAGGCCAAAGTGACTTTCAGTTTTCCGTTTTAGGCTTTCAAGGTTTAGTTCTGAGTTTTAGCCTGGGTTTAGCTAAATTTAGTCCTGAATAATTTTTAGGTTTGTTCCACTTTGACAACATTTTATAATCAGGTTTAGTCTGGTTCCAGAGTATTTATTTAATTTTAATTTACTGTTTCGTGCTACACTTTACTTTTAGGGTTTAATCTTGGTGGCGTCTCCTTAATCCTTGTTATGTTCTGAGGATTACCTTGGGTTTAGTTCAGTGCCCAGTTTTACTCCTGGTTAAGTCTTGTTTTAATGCTTGGTTTATGTCTTAGTCTTGGACGTACTCTTGGGATTAGTATCTATTTCTTGTATATTTTAAATGTGTGTATAAAAATGACATGTTCAACAATGGCACGAGAGACACTGGACACATCAGTTCAAACAAGCTGAATCTAAAAAGAATATAGTTTAAAAATGAAACAAAAATTAAATCCATTCCCAGAGGCTGTCAGCTGTGAGAACGCTCTGAATAATGTGGGTCAAGGCGTGACTTCTGCAGTAATCAGACTTGGCTGAGACCGGACACCACCTGCACTGATCCAGAGCTGACGAGGACGGCCCTTGAGATACACACTGCCGTCTCCATGTTTACAGTAATCGCTTCAAGGTGCTTCAGATAGAGATAGGATGATGCTGTGTCATTACAAGTTGAGTCATTGAGTAAAAACGCTGGCGAACGCTGCAGTAAACTCCCTTTTCATTGGAAGTAGGGGATGTGTTGGTCTGTTTTCCGTGTAATTTTACAGTACAGGGAGTAATTACATCCTGACAGACACAACGAACATGCAGGGGCAGTGTGTGGGATCATGTAATGCAAGACGTAAAGACAGATTTACGTTTGGTGTGAAGTTTATGGAGAGGAATGAGAAAACTGAAAGTGGTTATTTGAGGGACACAAACACTGCTCAAGACAGAGTAACAGACTAAACAAAGTGTCACAACATGAGTGTCAGCTAATTTTGCTTCTACTTCTACTTCACTTTCAAAATACAGCTCATCTGTAGTTTAAACAAGATGTTAACCTTCATCAATAATTCATATCCACCATCCATCCATCCATCCATACTTACTAAACTCAAAGCACATGACTGTAAGTAAACATGTAGACCACCTCACTGTTGTATCGTGAAGTGATAACACATTTATAATAACAATCATATCATATAAATCGAGTTAGTTTGGTTGTATACTGAGATAAAAAGACATTGGCTCAAAACAAAACAAAATGATATAAGGTCAGTAGCCCAGTGATGGAAAGCTAACTGGATCTGGTCAAAGTTATATCTCTGTGTCAGTCCACAGCAGCTTGTAATGAACTGTCAGAGCTATGAGTCAAATCAAACCACATCTCCACATCGTCGTCATGAAAAAAGTCTGCACAAAGGGGACTTCAGAATCTGAAGAATAAAAGCTCCAGCGCTAAGCCTTTGTGGCTGTGGTCTCACCGCAGTGTCATAAACAGCATGCCCTCTTTCCCAGGACCCACCTCAGTGAGCACACATGTGACCAGTGTCTTTCCAGAGAAGATCAAAGCAGGCTTGGCTCAGGAATCAGAACAAAACATGACAATCAATGAGTAATAAGTACACAGAGAAAGTGTCTAGTATTGACAAGAGCAGGAGAAATGCTTTGTAGGTTTGGTTCAGATGAAGCTTTAGTCCTGGTGTAGTCCGTAGTTTAGTCTTAGATTTTGACAATGTTAAGTCTTAGGTTTATTTCTTTTATTTAGTTTTGGAATAGACCTGGTTTAATGCTGAGTTAAGTCCTGTTCAGTTTTAACACTTGTTTTTACAGCTGGACTTAATATTCATTTAGGTCTAGATTTATGCTCTGGTCTTGGATTTCATTCTGGTTTTAGTCCTAAGATTTGTCTTGGGATAAGTCCTGAATTTAGTGCTGCTATAATCCTTGTTTAGGTCTGGTTTAGTTCTAGGTTTGGTCCAGGATTCCGTTGGTTAAGTAACATTTTAGTCTTGGGTTTTATCTGGTCCTAGTTTTATATGAGTTAGTTCTGTGGATTTGTTCTATTGTTAGGTCTGCACTTACTCCTAGGTTTAGTCTTGTTTTGGGGGTTTTGTCCTAGTTTCTCTCTGTGGTACATTAGTCCTGGGTTTATGTCAGTCTGGATGTAGTCTTGGGGTAAGTCTTATCTTGTTTTTGTCTTTAGCAGTGGTTTAATTCTGGCCTATTTATATTGTTAAGTCCAAGTTTAGTCCTATTTTCTGAACTCTCCAGATGTGCATTTATTGACATTGCATTATCATTAACACCTAAAGAAGCTCCACTAACTCCACAATCTAACACCGTTCTTTCAGCTTCAGTTCAACAGGGCAGGTTTTAGCTGGTACCTTTTCGGGGAAGACCAAACCGTTTCCTTCAAAGGCTCCTCGTTTGATTGACAGGTCTGAGGTGATGTCAGCCACACGTTGTTGTAAGAGGCAGAAAGTCAGAGCTAAATTGCGAAGACCACACAGCTGGAGCATTTAAACAGCGTGGTGTATACAAGTCTGTGTGTGTCCAGGTGAGAATACAGGCTCCTACTTAGCACAAAGCCTCTCTGATAGCACAGAGCTAAAGCATCAAGTCATTAAAAACAGCTAAAGCCACCACGGTGATCAAAGGTTTACAACGCTTAGCTCAGAAATGAAGAGAGCCTCGTTAGGATGATGTCAGCAAAGAAAAACTGACATTTGTGCATTGTTTGTGGAGAAACAGACCTCGACTAAGCCACTAATACACTTGGATTTGTCAGACCGAGCCGGGCGTAAGAATGTGGTCATTGTAGAAAAATTTAAACTGCAGCTGGACAGATTTACAGCCAAAGCATGACATGTTTGACAAGCATTTTCTGTGGGTTACTGCTCTCTTTGTATCTTGCAAAAGACAATAAAAAAAATTCTAACATTTGTTGTGCTTTCTCTTTAGGATTATGCATGTATTGGAGTCTAAGTTTAGCCTGAACAAGAACTGCTTAGGGTCAAAATCTGACGATTATCCTACATTCACACCAAAGCGACCAAAACACTTTGGGTAATCGTCCTAGTTTGGCCAATTACATGCTCGAAAACGGAGAGCTCCCTTTGGTTTACCCCGGCTTGTCATACGTTAGCTTTTGAGCTAACTTTGTGACAATAATGCTTCCTAATCACTGCCTGCTTTTCTATAATGTGCCACAGCGGTAACAAACAAAGGAACCACATTTTATGTACAGTATGTCCTCCTACCGCTATTTTTTCTTCCTCAACAAAAATCTACTGTCCCTTCCACTCTGCTGCATAGAACTTGAGATTTTCAGGATGAAATTTGAGCTCTCTCTTGTATCTGAGGAATGAGGCAGCACCTGTGTCGGTAGCACCTACATATGTCAGGAATGTGATTAGAATAAAGGCCCTGTGTGGGACTCAGTGAACAGAAGGAAACAAGTCTACTGCACAAAAACGTCCCAAAGTCAGCAGGCTTCCACATTTGTTCAATTTGGCGCAGTTTTTCTGAGAAGTTTTATCAAAAGCAGACAGTCTGTGGTCGATACCGAATCATTTATTGATCCCAGCGGGAGAAAACAATTACACGGTGTTGCCAATACCTAATACTGCAGTATCTGAACCATCTGAGCCACACATGGAGCGAACAGTGGAACGGCATGATTTGTGTGAGAACCACTCTCAGACATTTAAAGGCTATTTCAGCAGCTTCAGGATTTTGAACTCATCTTTAAATAATTTGGTATCAAGTGTCAAGTGCGCAACTTCCCCGAGCTACTTTATTTTTTGACTATGCAGCTGAACCTATTGAATAGACAGAGGGGAATTTTGGAATGGAAATGTGACAAGATTTTTTTATCAAGGTGAAAAGCTTTCTCGTGATATCAGCTGATGGAGTGTGAGCGGGACATTAATATTCAAATTGCCGTGGCAACATTTAGGAAAGAAATGGTGAAAGACACAAATAATATGTAAACATTGTAAGAAAACAATGCCGTACACTGAGGCCAACAACAGCACTATATAAAGACACAGAACAACCACAGCTTTCACGCACCCACACCTGAAAAGAAATCAAAGTTTGTTATTCCAAACCCTATCTTGTTTTTGTCAATTTCAAGCACCTTTTCTTAAACACTAATTATGATTGATTGACACATCTTTGCACCTGTTTTTTTTTTTTATCCACACATTCTTCCAAACTTTGTTACCTACATCCTAAATAGAGTTTGAACTGGCATTATGATGAAATAACCTGGAAACCTTTTGACTTAAATGTAATTAGGATCTTCTATCTTTATCTGTAATCTATAATTAGTAGAAATTTACTTTTTAAGGATGGCACAAGTTGCACGATTCATCTCAGGCCTTCTTCAGACATTGATCTTATGTGGACAGCTTTAATGCATGGGGCTAGAAACATCCTGAATGGATCCTTAGAGATGCAGATGAATAAAGATGTATTTGGACCTCTGTAAAGGTTTGTATGGGTGTGAGGTCTGGCTTGTGGAGACCTCCTACATCAACAGTGACATTGTGTTTTAAAGCCAAAGCTCAGCATTGCATTTAATGATCTGATTATGTCGGTATTCATTAATGGGAGGGGGTCATTTAAGCAGAGGTAGTATGTGAACATTTTTACATTAGAGAGAGTCAATAGAGAGAAAAGATTAGAAAGTTGCACAATGGACCTTTACTCACTCAACAAGAAGTTATGCACTTTTTGAACAAATTTAATCTATTCTTCTTTGCTAAACAGAAAAATGTTAGCATATATTTGGAAAGTGGATTTTAATGTACAGAAATAACACAAAAAGCCTGTTCTTCAATTGAAAAACACTCCCCGCAAACCGTCCATAGAGTCTTTAAATTTGGTCGTAACCCTGAAACAAACTTACAACCAAAAAATAAAAGCTTCCCCACATTTAAAGGACATCTTCCACAATCTGCCAAAGTGACTCCTTCTGCTCGAACAGCGCAGCAACAGGACATCAACACGACACGGGCGATTATCTCATAAAATGGAAACAGCTTTTACAGCCCTTTAACTTCCAAACGCTTGTGAGATGAGGCAGATAGTTTATGGGTAAATAAAAAAGCTGTTTCATAGTGGGTTGGATCACAGCCAAGTAAATGGGGCTTTATCAAACAAATTTTTGAGAATTTCAGAATTCTCTACATGATCTTTAAATGTTGCACTTAACTGCAGTGTTTCATCACTCGACTAAAGACTGAGGCAAAAATAATGTTTATTACAAGAGAGACTGGAAACAGAAGATTTTTGTAAAGTAAATGCAACAAACAATGCTAAATAGAACTAATGTTGCTGAAGCTAATGCATTTATAAGACAATCTCCTGCTTTTTTGTCATTTCTTCTCCACTTTCTCTCAGAAGCACAGTAGAGTTCACTGTTACTTTGTAAGTCTATAGCTTTCTGGGCTGAACACATTTTTCCCCAATAACTGGTAATTCAAGGGGCGGGCCTTCACACCTGTCAATCACCAAATAAGGAAGATGATTGGTGCTTAGGTCACTGTGTGTGTCATCGTGCTTGGGCTGTAGAAAAAGACCCCTTTTCTAGTTTTGTGGCAATTTAGACATATTAGTGCCATCAGAACTATAAACACTACTGTAAAAGCTACTTTGACAAAAACATAAAAGTTGGCTTTGACACCAATTTATTTAATTGAGTTTATAATGTGAAAGTCAATGTCAAGCAACTTAAAAAGACACTGATACAAGAATGAGTTGCCATCTGCAGGTTTTAGACTGAATGTCCCAATACTGGCCTTAAGATAAAATAAACCTATGTCAGTGCAATTGAATTTATTTGAATAGGAATATATCCAAAGAGAAAACACTGCACTCTTGGCTTAGAGTCTTTTTGTCTTATTGGAAAGATACAGAAAGTAAACAGGGCTCAGAGAGAGAGGAGTATTGACCTGGAGGAAACAGACAAGAATCCAACCTGGGTCCCTCCTTTTATGTGATATGTGCTCGACCAGGTGAACCACCGGGGCAGCACAAGCTTACATTTAACCAGGGCTAGAGCACGGACGAGTTCTGCACAGATAGTAACCGGAGATAAGCTTCACGAGTAGATCCGGAGTCCATATGGAATAATGATGTGAAAGGACTTTTCTGCTGCTGTTTTTTTAATGTGTTAGCTCATGTGAATAAATGTGACATACATTTGTTGCCATTAGTGTGTTTCCAGTGCTCACAATTTCCTGATGCAGCTGCAAAGAGCTGAGCAATGACAAAACACACTGACAAGACTACAAAACATTAATTTGGCGTTTCACATTGGTCTCACGTCCAAAAGTCAATATTCCATGTCGTATTATGTTTCTGCTCCACAAACCGTCAGTGCCAAGAGTGACTCAACCAGACTCTGGACATGTCCTCTGTAGCCCTCAAAATCTGAGCTGCGCTGATGCAAGTCCACTGCAGCGTCAACACAAAATCAAGCTAATAGTCTCTACACAGTCAAACTAAATGCAGTTTCTGATAAAGGGAGTCTTAAGATGAAACAGTTTAGAAGGAAATTCCACACTGGCTGAACGTGTTGACTGGAAAGTTAAGTGGCTTTGGTGACAATTTCAAACATATATGACTCTTATATAAAGGCATTGTGTTTTGTTTTAGTGACTCTAGTAGTTGTAGGGGATTGTAGGAAACGGATGTAACAGTTTTTGCTGTTTTCATGTTTTGTTTGTGTTGGAAAGCCAATATTTTAATAAATTACAGCAACATTAGCCTGCTCCAGCCACACTGTTGTGTTTAACATGTGTTTTGTTATATTACGGCAGTCTTGGTCCCTACTCCCTGTAAGGAGTTAAGCTCTGCTTAACTCCTTACATTTGACACATGCTAGTCACACATGTTAGTAGCTAAGACAATGTTGTTTAAAATAATATGGCTTAACATTTCCAATTTAGACAGTATAACAAAATTTCGGATCTTGAAAAAAAAAGCTCAACCAACTAAACGTGCTGAATAAATATCATTGCCATAGCTCATTTATTATTTGAGAAATATATTTTCTAAAGACATTATACCAGGTCTCAAATATTAAAGGTGCACTGTGTAGGTTTTAGTGGCATCTAGTGGTGATATGGCACATTGGCACTTTCCCATTTTAAACTCCTCCTTTCTGTAGTTTGCATCTACGGTAGCCCTACAGGGACACGTTACCAACTTTGTAAAATAGATGCAGTGATGTGCCATATACCCACCACAATGAATTGAGCTTATGCTGTGTGTCTTTATTGATGCCAGCTGAAACCACGAGGTAACACTCGCAGATGTGAATAGACTTGATTTACGTTTGGAAAAGTTTGTGAGACTTTTGTAGCCGTTTCTGTTTGTAATTTTCATCGACAAATGCATAAAGTACAGGGTGTAATTTTGTTGAACACAGACATAATTCCTTTGGCTTTAGGATGTACATGAACTAGGCATTAAGTAAATGTTATGTTGTCAAGCCTTGGCAGCTACTAGACTAAGATTGTACCCATTTTATTTGAAGACACTGTAAAATAAACATGAAAATTTGCCACAAAATCAATTGATACAGGTTTCCGTTGTCAAAGTTGAGGTCACAAGTCAAAAGGACAGTTATATGAGAATGAATGTTTTGGCTTTATGTCCCTAGAGAGTTACAGGCTTAATGAAATAATGAAGCAAAGTCCTTGCAATTGTGGATTTATGCAAACCGGAAAATAACCAAAGAGAATACGCAGAACTCTTTTGGAAATCCAATTTTCCGAAGCGCTTACATCAAATTTAACCAGTATTTTTGTGCCCTAAAATGTGTTGGTTTTATACAATGTAGCCTTGAGTTTAAATTCAAAATAGTGTTTCCTTGCAACATGAAGCTACTTTAAGTGTTTCCCCTTTTTTAGTAAATGAGTTACTTGCTGTTCCTCTACAGTTTTTAAGATTAGCAGCACAATGAGCCTTTAAGCTGCAAATGAGGCTCAATAAGACAATTGTTCTGGCATCTGTAATAGTTACTGTCCAGAGGCCCACTCCTTCAGTGACCTGGGTTTTTCCGTAATAAAAAAATTCACATGATTGTTTGGTTTGGGATCACCATGAGTTAATAAACTGGAGTGACCTGAACGAGTGAGAAAAACTACTGATTGTTGTTGTTTTTGCAGAATTTAGTTATTTATGTTAGCTATAGCTAGTTATACAACTTTTTTACTTTTGTAGTTGGACACTTTTGGAAATATTTTGAAAGAGCAAAGTATGAAAAATTACTTTTGGGAAATATTAGATACACTGGTCAACCAATCACAACATAGGAAGCCATTTGACCAATCAGGGCTTTGAAGGAGGGGCTTAAAGATACAGACAATCAATGAAGGATTTATTATATATTGGAGTATATTTGTACAATTGTCCAGCAACACCATTTCTAATCTAGAATAAAGCAGACGGAAGGAAATTATTGTGCATCTGTCCAGGAAAATCAAAGTTTATGTGGATAGACAATGACTAAAGTTCAGGTTTTAGTAGTTCATCCATTTAAAACCATACTATTACTCACTGAACCCAATAAAACTGGTGCTTCTCACTGCTTTATGTCATTTTTAACAGAAGTATTCTTTTTCTTTTTTGGAGCTATCACAGCTGAACTAATCTAGCTTTGCAGGCGCTCCTCCTTTATGGGCTTAAACAATCATAAGTCACTAGAATGGGGTTTAACATTGTCATAGTGGGTGGTGCAGATGGATTTAAATGTCCTATTCATCAAGGTTATAGCGAGAGTTACTGGATAAAGCGGCTTTCAGCCTCGGTCAGCGCTTGTGTCCACATTCAGGGCAGATTCCTGGATTTGGTTGATATACTTTTGATTTAAGCTTCGATGCTGCTGATTTAAGACGTCTCCTGCCTTCACACAGGAGTACTCACATGCACTTACAACGGGAGCTTTATACTGGACAGGTAAAGCCAGGGGTAACAGCCACAGCTGAGTGGTAACACATTCTTGTGTTTCGTCCAGCATTCATGTTTGGGACAGGCTGGCCGGCTTCTTCTCGGCCGGTGGTCTTATACACGACTGTCCTAATGCATGATAATGTATACAGAGGAAAAGCCTTGGTAAAATACAGATTTCCTGTGGACAAATCATCTTGGATCGACTTTAAGCTCAAGTTAATGTTATGCATGAATATTAACGCTGGGTTCTGCCAAAGCATAATCATAACATTTTGTTTTCTCAGAGTATTCAGCCTGGACAGTCATACCCATTTACTTTGTAAAGAGAAAAGGGTCAGGAATCCCTTTCTTTCACAGCTGTCTCTTCTCAGTAGGACCTGACAGACCTGTTTCCTTTCTCTGATTGGTTGTTTATCCATCCAGAGGCAGTTTACTCTGTGGCCACTGGTACTGCTTTCTGGAAATCCAACACAAAACCACCAACACCAGACTATTTCTTTATTTTGAAGAATTTAGGATGAGAAAGAAATAGTATGGCGGGCCATAGTTTAAAAGACCAATTTTGGAAACTGCTCGGCTTTCACGGTCCTTGGGCAAGACACTTAACCCTTCTTGCCTCATGTGCCACAGCAGCGGATGGAAATTAGACTCAGTCTAAAATCTGACATGTTTACATTCATGTGGCTGTGTCTCATGTATGTTCATTAACATGCACAAGCAGATAAATTATTATAATAAAAAGAAAATGGAGATCCCAGTATTAAAAGTAGAGCTGAGTGTAGCTTACTTTAATACATTTTTAATAACGATACAGTTGAACATAAAACACAACTGGAAAGCATAGGGTCTAGCTGAAGAAAGAAACAACTTCAGGGGTCCATTTTTAATGCAATTATTTTTGGCTTTAAAAATAAGGTTTATGTTTTTTGAGCAAGTAAAATAACCTATTAATCGCACCAATGTGACAGTTTTATCTCTCACGACCCTGTATCCAGACTATCAAGACAAGATGGACCTAAAAATGTAGTAAGATGACCCTATAACATTTTTCTAGCATGAGTACAAGTACTTCTTTTAGTCTGTACTCGCCAGTATCGCTAGTGTAGCAGAGTAGAGTAGTTTTTGTTCTCACACACAGTACAATAATATCATCCCTAGACTATTGACCCCACTTCTTACAAGCGCTGAAATAACACTGGTTTTTAGAAGGTCATTCATTATATGCTCTTCTATTATGCTCAGCTGAAGTCACACAGAGACCTTTGACCTCTTGTAAAACACATGTTTTTGTTCCATATAATACTTAATGTTTAACCATTCACAGATTCAGACTGTTTATGTGTCTTTTGTCTTTAAAAAAGGATTATTCACAGACAACCCTAAATAAAATGATAGTGTAAATAAACATCTAACCCCTATGTCCACTTTTCTTAACACTGTCTAAGTTCAAATGTGTGGAGTTTACCAGACTGGTCAGATGTTGGGCCACTGATAAGCTTTTTTCTCCTTCCATTTTTGTTTTAGACTAGGGCTTCCAAAACTGCGCCGGGCTAAAGGCCAAATATTTTAGTCGCTGAGGTCACTCCAGCCAAGTATCCGTCCCGTCTGTCTTGCCAAACACACACTGAGTAGAAAGGCTCCCCACTCCCTCTCAGCTCTTATCTTCCATCTCAATATGGGGCACTGACTTGGCAGCTTCAGTGGAGAACAGTAGGACCTTTGTCAAGCAATTATTTTTACCTAAATTTTACTCACAGCCTCTGCTTCAGGTGACATACAGCTTTGTCATATTTGTTTTTTTAATTACAACACTATTGGTAATGGATTCCTTACAGTATCTTTTCAGTATTGTAGGAGAATCCACAAGAATGGCTCGTTCACAGAAGCCAAAAACAACACTGGGACGTTTAATGTTCCTGAAAGATAGTCATGTTAAAATTCAGAGCTTGCTTTTTTAGGTCAACCTCTAAATCCCCATATGTCAAATCAAATGATACAGATCTTGGACAGAGGTATTGTTTTCAGCGAAAGCACAATATTACAAATGACACAAAGGAGACCTAATCCAAAACTGTTGAAGGCCCCTGGGTTTGTAAAGTCCCAGAGAGAGTTCAATGAATGGTTTGGTGACTGGTTTAAATCGAGATGATGAAGCTAATTAAGATGCAGCTCAGTCTCTTTGAGGTTATGTTCGCTCTACAGTTTGCAGGACAGGGCCGTCAGCTAAACAATGATGTCATTCGATTAAAGAGGTGGCTTAATACTGGTTTGTTAATGCAAGAGACTCGCTGTATAATCACAGTAGAAGAACAGGTTTGCTTGTGTCAGGAACAGAAAATGAGTTCCATAATACTTTTCTTACTTTACTCAGACAATATGTCAAGAACAAACAAACCAACGTGTTCTATATGAGGCCAGCTTTTGTTCTGAGTTAATTACAGCGAGCGGTGGCTGGTGGTAAAAGCGAACATCCACAATGGTCAAGAGTCAGTTGTCTTAGTTTACCACAAGCTGTGTTTAACCAGCTGTAGAAACTGCACTCTGACCAAAGTGTCAGAGGAATTACAATCCGGCTTTAAAAAAGGAAAAACAAAAAAAGCTTGTTCTGGGCAGTTCGCCGCCACAAAGTCAAGCTTTCAGTAAGGAGCTTTGGAAGATAAGGGTAAAGCCTTTTCAACCAACTATTGTGGAAAGAACAAGACGATAGACTTTACTTGATGAATGAAACAAAGAGGGGGAGAGTAATAATGAGGCAGAAGTGATCCATCAGCAGTTTTAGTGATTGGTTTGGTGATGTTAAAGAGAAGTAGGTTCCACTTAATCCTCAAACAATGGTGCCCTTGTGACTTTTGACATGTCTGACAGGAAGACTGAGTGGAACAATTGAGACTTAAAGTATAAGATGTATTATTGTTGGGTTGTAATGTACACAGTATCTTACCAATATTAGATGACACACAGTTACACAAATATAAAGTAATTGTTGGTGTTTGAGTTGTGGGTGGTAGCTGTAAATACCAGTCTTCTAGAACTAGTGTACAGGAATAGAGCAATGGGATAAACCTAATAAGCAAAGACATACATTATTTGATTTTATAAAGGCCTAATGACTTTGAAATTAAACATTTGTTTGTATAAAATGTATTTAAACACTAAGTTATCTCACAACACTTAGTTATTATGGTTCAAGTCTAGAGAGTGTGACAGTAAGCTACTATGCATTTTTATAAGGTCTTCTACTGCCATACGTACATCCGCAAAACCACTAGTTCTCAGCTGATCAGTGGAGGAATATATTCCTGAATGAGAGCCATAGCACACTTTGTACTGCCCAAAAGAATAGCTGTTTAATGGCATATTAACAGAGTTGATTTTACATCCAAAAAACACCCATGCTCAACTCAAGAAAGAGAAAAGGCCCTCTGCTCAAAGTCAAAAGAGTATGGCCTGAAAATAAAGATTGGCGTCTGTAAGAACAATCTTAAATTTGAGGTTTTGTACAGCTGTGAGTGTTGGAGAGTGATAGACTTGATAGAAACATCCACAAGATCTCAGATGATGAGCTCCATAGGAAACCAGGAAGTAGGAATAAAAAACTGCATGTTGAAACGACTGCGACACTTTGAGAGGACGGCCAATGAAAGGATCCATAAAGTTGCACTTAGAACACAACTGGAAAGAGAAAATAAGAAACACAAATGATCACATGACGGGGATCCAACATGAACCTCCTGGGATGAAGGTATATGTACTGTACCCAACACAAAGGCCTTGGGACACATGACACATATTACCTTTGGATTTACACTTGAACAACAATTATTTTCCAGTTAAAACAAGTCGAAAATAAATGAAATCAAACATTTTGGGGGTCCTTTTTCCACTTGAAGCCCTAGACAATGCATTGATTCAGAAGTGTGTACTAATGGGCACAAAACAAACAGTGGTTGAATCTCAATAGCAACACTTTCAGACCACAATCATAAACACAAGACTATAAGGCTATATTTAGAAACTACTGTGCAGGAGTCTGATAGGACCCAACACAACATCACATTAAAACTAGCTCAGAGAGAATAAAACCTCTGCAAATGCAACTCAGTGCTCAACATGTGCTCCTCCTCAACATTGCTCTGTAACCTTTTCATCTTCAATATCAACTCCTCGGGCCATAAAGAAATCCTCGCAGATCCACTTTCCTTATTTTCCACAGAGCGGTCCCGAAGCTTTGCGGTCAGGCGGAGGTTTGCTGCGTTTGTATTCGTCACACAGGAGACACTCGTGTTGCTTATCCAAACTGTTCCTGAAGGAGGGAGGGCTGGAGGAGAGAGGCTCTGAGTGAAACCATCTGCTCTGGCCCGGCAGCGCTAACTCCAGTGCACTACATTAACCAGACATTAAGAGCATGGTTTAGTTGAGCTTTATTAGGAAGTTCAATTTAACTACTGTCTTTGTGCAAGTGTATGTGCAAAAGCAATGTTGAGTTGAAAGTACATTAACTAAATAAAAGGGAAAGGGCACCATCAAAAATGCACATTGCAGCAGATTAAGCTGAGGTGGACGGGGTGTTTTTGCCAACGGTAGAACAAAATGTTGGATTCTTCACGGACCTTCTTTAGCACCACCCACCATTTCCGATCCTCTGACCTTAACCTTCTCAGTCCAAGCACTGCACCTCGGGGGGAAAGAACATTTGCCATTGCTGCTCCAACTTATTAAATTCACCGGAAACTGCTAAAAAAGAGTCTTCACAGTCTTCACCTTCAAACCTACATCTTTTCCTTTGTTTAAACCTTTTCTTGAATATGTCCTGGATAAATAAAAACCTCTACAGACATTTTAATCTGTTGTTTTGTTTCTGTTATATCTCTGCACTGTAAAGCACTATATACTTTTTCTGTATTATTTATGCCAGAGACTATCCATCACATTCATATTACATTCCATTCCATTCTGACTCTTTTCATGCATTTTCTGATGAAGCAATATAATACAGAAGAAGAAGAAAGAAGCCCAATTGTTCCCCATCTATATTTTCCTACAGGGGTGATCCTCTTAACCCAGGGCCTCTTTATTGCTTTTAACACAGTAGGCCTCTAGAACAACACCATTACTATGTGCATTTACTGAGAAGTAATTAACTTAATAATGTCTGTAACTGTACTCTATCCTAATCATCTCCAATTGCATTAACCCAGTTTCCATTTTCTCAAATGGGTCAAGATTCAGTCAAGGTTAGACCCCGGGAGGAAACGACGCCTGTCCTTGACCCCACTGTCCTGCTCCAACCGCGAACACTCAGCAGCTGTTAGCATCATTCGTCAGGTTGAAAACAGGTCAAGCTCATTGGCGTGTTATTCCAACGAGGAAATTCCTCTCGTCTCTCAAGAGCTTGAAGATGTTAGAGCCAAAAAACAAAGAGTGGGCCTTTTAGGGAGCATTTAAAGATGTGGAAGGTTGTTGAGTGGATTCTGCCGCTTCTTCAAGGTCAACTTCTCGACTATTTTAAAGCCTAAACATGCACACAGTCAGCACAAAGTCAAGATCTTTATCCCATTGTGCATGAGACCCAGTAAAAGAGGTTGATAATATTTCAAATGCGCACTAAGGTAAAGCAAAACAGAGATTCAAACATAATAATCCTATGGGTGTTCAAGCTCTTGTTTCAGAAAGTGTGAATTGTTGAAAGTAACCTACATTTGACTGATGTTTGAAAGCCTGACCCTAACCATCTAAATCTAAAGGAAATAACCAGATAATGCTTGAGTGCGACACATGATGGAAAATACAAAAAACACCTTGTACATTAAGCCTTTCATTAACTTAAAAATACCTGCCTGGCCATTTTAGCACCTCATCAAACCTGCCCACTGTCCCACTGATAATACCTCAGGCTCTGATGGATAAGGGTTAAGACCTCTTTGAGCAGCGTCTACGATGTTATTGGGGAGTAATAGTTCTTCCTAAAAGCCTTTTAAGACGAGAACAAGACCTTGTGTAAAAAGATAAAGTAACTATAAACCCTATAATAGAAAACAGTTTTAAAGTTTGAAGCTATAAAACCTATAAAGCGTTGAATCTTTGTGACCAAAATCCCAGCAGTGCAGTCTTCTACAATGTGTGCCGTAATGGTCCAAGTGCAACGAGCCCCATGTGATCCCAAGGATGGATTGTCTGTGTTCCTTTTGTGGGGTTTATTCCTCCACAGAGAGACTCTAACTCCGACAGTGTCCTGATAATAATGATGTATGGTTGTGTATGTTTTTGGGTGATTAATAGCTATATTAACCAATGTCAATTTATCAAAAATGACCAGTGTAACAACTGTTTTGTTGGTTTAAGGCATTGTCATAACAGTAAAATTTTCTAAAACATAGCCTTTTTCCTTTTACCCGAGTAGATTCTGGAGTTTACTTTTACTTAATTAAGATTTTAAAGTACAGTATGTAATGAGTAGCTCTTAAATAAAAGTGGAAAGGTGGTTGCCCTCACAGTACGAAGGTCCTGAGTTTAAACCCCGGCCTGTAGCAGCAGTAGTTCTTTAGTTTTAGTTTTCTTCTGACCTCTGGCAGCACGTGCTGTTTAAGAATTGAGGTGTATTTTTTTTCCTTCTCAAGGTAAATACGTGTATTTATCGATTAGGGACATCAATTCAAGCTGCATTCGTTTTTGGAGCCAATTTTAAGTGATTACAGTGAGATAAAAATAAAAAAAATAAACCACAAAACAAGACGAAGGTCTGGTCTTAAACATTCTTACAAGAGGGTTTGGAAAGCTTTTACTCTAGTAAATCAGTAAATAACACTGATCACAGTTGATTGAGTTGTTCCAAAATCCTAAAATGTATAGATGGACTTCTGAAAAAGTATTTTAATAAAGCAATCAGACTAAAATATGAATCACTATTAGACATTATTATGATTCCCTGCTGACTCTTCTTATGATTGAGTGATACATAATCAAGTTCTGAGGACTTTCCCCTCATTCTTTTTTATAAATGGTGCTTTTCCCTTTTCGACATATGGCCATCCATCCCGACAGGTGTTTTAGCTTTGTGGCATGTGTTTACAATTTGTTAACTGTCAGGCCAAGACAGAAAGGACTGGAAACAATTTTCTTTACAAAATCAGGTTTATGTACAGCACAACTATAGGAAACCCTTAACTGTGAATGGAAACGAGTTAAATCAGAACAAAAAATGCAGCTGTGATGATTTGGAGCATAACCTGACGTTAAACAACCTTCGTTTTTTTGATGCATCAAAAGAAAACCGTGGCCTTAGTCCGCCACAAACCGATCAAACAGTGGAAACTTTAATGTTCTCTATAAGGAAGTCTGTTTTGAAACTATTTAAAGGCTCATAACACTGTCAGTTCATTCCCTTGAAGCCAGAAATAAACAAGTACAAAAGAGGCCGGCAGCAGGTAGTTGTTGGGAGCTTTTTATGGAGGTTAACAGATCCGTGTAATATCCTCGGTTTTAGGACGACTGTAAGAAAAAGAGAGCGACCAGGAGCTAAATCTGGAAAGCTGTGAAGTCTGTGGAAAGTCGCACAAACATGAAACTCAGATTGGGTTGTAATGTTTGTTTCTGGATTGAGTTACAGCAAAAAATAATCATGTAACTCAAAAAGGCTCAAATAAAGAGATGTTATTTAAGGCCGAGGATAGTAAGCAAGAAAGCCCTCAGGATGGCGAAATGAAAGCCACAAACTTCACTTTACTTTATTTTCTTAAAATAAAAGCTTGTCAATTGTTAAGACCAGTCGTGTTTTCTGTAAAAAAGGACTATTATCAGGTGTGAACACAACAAGTGGAAACATGTTCAGATAGAAAGAAGATGCAAGGTCTAAAGAGAGCCTGTTACAAAGATGCTGCATTATATTAACATACAGTACACATTTGTTCAAAAACCCATTTTACTTCCTCAGTTAGACTCAGCTGATTCTGTATGATCCACATCTATAATCAACCTTTCATATCAAACATCCTTCGCGCCTGTAATTGCATAGCTTCACATTTTCCAGACACATTTTTGAGCCGAGCTGTTACTAAGTGAACAAACCCCATTACCATGACACTGTACACTTTAAAAGACCTCAGTTTTGACCCTGAGGAACTCCGCGGTTTCTTCTTCTTCAGCAGCAGAGACTGAACTGTAATAATAACACTGATAATTACACGACTCACTGTGCTGTCGTGTTTTAGGTTTCTGCTGAACATGAGAGTTACATCATCTTTTGGACAACCTTCGAAAAAGCCTCTGAGGAGACTTTAACACGGTAGCGACAGAGGCAGGACTGAGATGTCAGGGTTTTAAAATCCAGTCGTTTAAAAAAAAAAAAGACTTTTCAGCAGCGGAATGAGGAATGATGAAGGTAAACTTTTACAATGTTCACTGCTGAAATAAATACGGCTACTTTTGCAGCTGTGCTCTGCAACTGTCGGCCAGTGAACAAGAGGCAGCCATTGAACTTTTAGCCTGATGCTAAAAGAAGAGGCTTGTGTCTTCACTGTGTTGCAGGTGTTTCATAAACAGCGATGATTTGTACTAAAGCTGTTGTTCTAAGTGAGATATAAATAACATCTGAAGTGAAGTTTTAAAATGTAAGTGTTCTGTCATCAATACACATTTCAGCTTTTAACTGTACCACACTTTAATCCCAGCTGAAAGGTTAACAAAAGGTATGCTATGCTTATTTGAGAGCCTTCTTGACAATGGAAACTCCTTTAAAGGCACACTGTACAAACCCGTACCACTCCAGTTAAATTGTGCCCAAAGCCTGGACATAAAAAGACTGGAAAATATACCGTAGCAGCTTCTTACACTGTTATGCTTTCATTTTAAATTAAACTGATATCTTAAGTGTTTTTTTACTCATAATTGTGCAACAAAACAAAGCTGCTGCTGGTATCTGCCGGGACAGAACTAGGCACACTTTTCAGTAGAAGTAGGAACCAAATGTAGTGTTTTTAATTAATGTATCAATGCCAAGTCTATTCAAAACTGAAAAGCAGCTGAACACACTAACGTTTGAACTGAGATGCCCTAACACAGCCGCAAGCTTCATTTAATCTTAAATCATTAGTTCTGCTGAAGGTTTGGCTTCACAAAATGCTTTAAGATTACAATTTCAAACTGTGCCCGAGGATGCTTTGTGCTCAATTGTTGCTCGAAAAGTGGGGTTGTAAATGATGTGGCTCCACGATGGATTTCCTGACTGTGGTAAAGCAAATAATTCTGAAAATTAGCACTCAGCATACGTACTGTTATTACTAGACATGTTACTGAGAGAATAAAGAAAAGAAATCCATGAGTGTAACTCTCAGAGAAACTAAAGCTTACAGACATCAGCAGAATATAAAACATACTACACAACATAAATGAATAGTTAAGTCCATAGCTTCCTACAAAATAGCTCTGCATGTGCCAGACAAGCCACAAAACCAAGTTTACCATCATTTTACTGTGGAGCGCTTAATTCCAGCCTGTGCTGCCAGATACATGTCTCTAAGCACCGCTACTTTCCATAAAAACTACCACCCAAACTTTGTGCCAGAGAGCAACTTTCAGTTTTTTCCTCCCAAGACGCCACTCCACTGACGCTAACCAAACAAATCCACTGGAAGAAGAGAAACATAACAGTACTTTCACGACAAAAAAAACAAAATCAAACACACTTGCAATATTGAGGTCCAAATGTAAGTATATGAGTACGAATACCTATAACTGAATATTCACAATGACTAAGTAGGGTGTTTGACAATGAACCATTGACAGGTTTAAGGGTCAGGTTTTTAGAGACAAATTTTAAAAAAGGCCTATCTGAGCTTTATTTATAGAACAAATACTCAGTTTGTACATTACACTTACGCGGTATCGGAGGAGGTCAAACAAGTACGAGTACAAGAGGCTGTAAGGTCTCTTTACTTTTTCTTTTATTGCCTGTCACAGTAGATTTATTGTGGTTTTTGCGTTGGTCATTTCTTAAATAACAGATACAAATATTATCAAAACCTGATCAACTGCACTTTTACTATTTTCAATCAGGATTATTTACTCTATGTATTCATTAGAACATGATAACTCACACAAAACTATTATATATCTACAAACAGAATAAAGTAAGCTCAGAACATTAAAAACAAACCAAAGGACTTTAAAGATTTTAGCTCAGGTTCTGAACACCTGCCTTTTTCTGAGATTGACCTTTACTACAATATGTTCCTGATCCGAACTCTTGTAAAAGTCTAAAAGCAGTCCAACTCCAGTAAAGTCGACATCTCTCTTTTATGCTTGCCAGGTTCTGCCCAAACAAATCCTTACATAAAAACACTTGTTTCCTGGTGCCAGGTCATGGAAACACAGGAGACTGAGGAGGTGTCTGAAAGCTTTTTGGGAGAAAAAAAAGTTTGGTGAAAAGAAGCTGTTGAAAGCTGCAGTGGACGGACCACCATTAAGTCTGGTCTTAGTTCAAGGACTGACTGATAACAGCAGTATTCAGCCCAAGGCTAAAGAACAAAGACCAAACTTTTACAGCTATTAACAGAGAAAACATTGCCAAAGATAAAAATACTAAGCAGACATCAAGAGATACAGGTGTACATTTTTCATTATTTGACCCATTGAGAATGTGTGTATTTCTTGTTACACTATAATGTTAAGACTAAATGTTAAAAGAAGGAAGGAAAGTTCAACACAGCTGGATAATTGCAGACTTCTTTTACACAAGGCCACACACTTCTGGTTTTGCAACAACGTGTGAGAGAATGACCACAAACAATAACTGGCAGAGCTAATAAAGGCTATGAATGATAAAAAAAAAAAAAAACAGCTCCCAAAGAGGAGTGCTCATGTACTTTTGTACCAGGCATGAAAGGCAAAAGGCAAAAATAAATACAGTAAACTGTCTAAAAAGTGAAAAGAAGTGGCAGATGGCAGATGTCTGTTGATGTTTACCAGCTGTCTGTGGAGAGACAGTACAGTAAATAAAGACCAAAGCATTAATTAGATTTGCAGTAGAGCTTCGGGGAGTTGAGACGACAGTGTGCTCAAAAACAACGCAGCTGCCGACCAGCTGAACGTGCTCACAAACAGAGACACAAAGTGATTATCAACATTAACACACCATCCACAGATGGGATCTACATTTACAGCCACAGCTCTTTAACTGGAGTCCCTGTCCCGGTAAACACACAGGAGGGACTCAAACTTGAGTCTATTGGTCTCAGATCCTGGGGCCACAGTGATAGACAAGACTGCTGCCCTTTGACCTTTTATTTTTGATCAGTCACAAAAACAAACAAGACGTATAGTAGCATATTGTCTTGTTAACTGGTGTTGTAGTTAAGACCGCACTGACCGAGACCTGAGTGCATCTGGACCATGACAAGACCAAGACTTTTAGTGAATCAAGACCTTTACAAAACAAACTTAAGACCAGTCTCAAGAATTAGATCAGTATTGTCTCTTACTCTCTGCCCTGACCGTCATCAGCCCTGGTTCTACAACAAAATGATAAAGTGTGCATCTAAAATTAAACAGGCTGCAGCTACTGTGACTAATGTTCCAATTTTATTCTTATATACAATATATAGCTCATATTTTCTGCTCATCAATTATTTCTCTTTTCATTTGTTTTCTCTATTTTCAACTACATGACAGTAAGACCTGGTTAGACTGTAAGACGATGAAATAAATGACATGAAATGAAATATAGGCCTACTTTATTAAGTTACTGTGTCTTAATCTGGGACAGCTAATCAGAGATAGATTTGTGTCTTAAACTGGCCCCTAATGTGAACAAAGAAAATTATTGCCATTCAAACATTTTGTGTTGTTTTGTCTTTTTTTCTTATATTAGTTTATTTCTTCTTTTAGCTTCTGTCATCTCTGTTCAGTGTGGAATGTGGCATTTGCTCCACAAGAACTGCTTTAGATTAAATACCAGTGTTTTCAGATATTTAAAGCTTACACGCATTTTCCAAAGTCTGGAAAATTGTTAAATTTCTCTTTGTCTGTAATTTGTCATGTGACGCTTTTCATAAACTGTAGCCACATTAGAGCTATCACTCTTCTTGTCAGTTCCAAGTATGAACATGTATGAAGTAATCTTATTATTTTATTATTATTCATTAACAGTTCAGAAGATCGACTCAGAGCCTGATATATACAACAGAGTCTGAACAGTCTGACCTCCAATAACCCAGAGGTGGACTTACTGTGTTTTTATAGATTGTGGTTTTATTTTGAACTTGCATCATCTTCTCACTTTTTTTGACGTAGAAAAAAACTAAAAAGTAAAGAATTGGTATTATATGGCACATAATAGTAGTATTTCTAGACTATTTCTTTGTAAATCAGTAAACATATCTAATATATTTTCACAGTCAGTTTAAAAAGTCCGTTCAGTGCTGCTTTAGAGACTTCACTTTAAGGACACTAAGGCGTTGGGTCAACAACAACCTTATGTGTGTGATTCAGGAACCCACACAGCTTCCATATTGTTTTTATCTAACGTCACAGAAGATGTCAATCAACTTGTGAACTGTACTATTTCAAACAAAAGCATGCATTCAGTCTTTTCTCATCCAGTAGCTTGTTTGTAAGTTACAGCTATAGCTCTAACCTCTGGTATGTTCTGACGAGGGGTAAACGCCCTTATCTCCAGCGGGACGTCCTGAACCGACAGCATCAGAGGGAACGGGGAGGAAAGGTGATATTTGAGAAGAAATAAAGGGAAATAGGAAGCCCTTAATAAATCTGTCCTCACTGATGTCTGCTCTGTTATTAATGCAGAGGTTTTGTATGAGACCAAGTTGAGCTAAAAACAACAATGTGGATTTGTTTACAGTCAGTATTAACGACATGTCTCAAGACTATTTATCTCTATTGCTGCTGCCAGGAGCACAACTGTTTTTTCCACTTGATTATTACTAGATGAAAATATGTATTTTTGTATAAAACACAGAACATTTCTTGTTTTTTCTGATGAGATTTTTTAAAATCCAGTTATCAACAAGTGATAGCAAAGTAAAGGTTGCATGTTTATAGTCAGAAAACCCAAACTCTGGGATATTCATATTCAAAAATAATTCCAGTTTTGTCTCTGCTGATGTCTTCATGGTTATAGAACGGAAAGGTCAAATTTAGTTCAGGAACTCTGACTTGTGGGCTCTAAAAATTTTACTTTTTTTTAAAAATAAATGTGGACCACTAAAATGGTAATACTATGTTACTGGCCTTGGTCTTGACTCAGTCCCAGGACACTCTGGTCTCTGTGTGGTCTTGACTACACCACTAAACAACAATTTATTTTGGTAATTTCATGAAAGAACTGCTAAAATCTGGAACGGTTAAAATATAAGTATGTGCATTTCTTTCTCTAAACACCATTTACATCCACATTCTCTAAAGCACTGAATACATACACTCTGACACTGACATTGTCCTGCCATGACTCAGCAGATGCTCCACTTCTCCATGACTCAGCAGACACTTAAACGCTCCACTTCTCCATGACTCAGACGAACAGACACCTTCTTGTTTCAGGTGATTATAAATCCCATGTTTTCAGCTTTCAACACTTTCCGAGGGATTCAAAGCCGGGAAGTCTGCCACTCCCAGAAACATAAACAGGCCTCTTTGAGATCACTTTACATTCTCATAAATTACAGTTTTGATGATGTTTAAACCCTCCCTGTGACAACAACTTACTGGTGTGCTATTTTCCTCACTCTTTGCAGCTGTTTCCACCAAAATATTTGAAGACACAGCCGTTTAATTTCCTTTCATCTTTGGAAATACTGACAAAGACAACCTCTACAAAATGGTCTTGTATCATTTGATATAAGTGGGAAGTTTTCCCATCACTAAAAATGTTGAAACATTAAAAAAGGAAACAAAAAAAGCCAAAGAGTTTTGTTATAATAATCCCATGAATCAAAACAAACACATCAAAGACACAACAGCACTTAGATTGTTATTGTTTGAGAGTTTAAAGGGGAATAATAGGAAATATTCTGAGAAATAATGTGTGATAATATTTAATTTAAAACCACAAAGCAGCAAGAAATATGAATAGAAATATGGCCCGAATGTAGAAAAGACTGTTTAACTGCATCAAACCCAGAAACTGAAAACACCGTTGAATCAAACACAACTTTGTTTAACTTTATGTTTAATCATGTGACACAGGGCCATCAGGGCTTGAAAACCTTCTGAGCGATGCATAAATCTGGATAATATTGATGCTATTGCTTTATTTTTCCTGATACAATATACAAAAGAACGCTGTAATGTGGGTTTGGGTATCTGCTGGACATTTTGCTCGCCAGTGTTAAACTTTTATTGCCAATGGTCATTAATGAAATGCTCACAAGGAATAATAAAGATGCCCTTGACCCCATTGAACCTGATGTTTTATACTTAGTCTATCGTTTATCAGTGCTACTTAAGAAAACACAGAGGACATGTCTAATATATTCAACTCAACATTATTCATCACAAGCATTAAAAAAAACTGTACAATTTAATATTGGCTATTTTAATAACAGAATATGTAACCCAACAAGTACCAGACAAGGGTTTGGATTGCTCTTCACGAAAGTAAATGGTCCGTAATAGTGTGTTTGCCAAATTTAATTTCAGTCAGTCTATGGAAACCACTTATGTCTTACTTTAAAAAGGCTGACAATAAATCAAAATGCAGAGTCAGAGTGACAGTAGGCGACTCTTCCTGTCTTTGTTTTCCGATTCCTCGCTTTAAACAGTGGTATATCTCACGTAACACGCACTTCTTAAAATAGTGGCTTGTTTTGTCCGGGACAGATTTAGTTATTCCTGTTTATACCCACCAGGACAACGCACATGGTTTAGGTTTGGAGGTTTTGTTCCAGATTATTTGCAGATGCAGCCGTTGGGGCTCTGAGAGTGCGGAGCAGCTTTCCTTTAAATGTTATGTCAGCAGAATCACAAGACGCTGATCAAATCTGACCCAGTATGTGGCTCGGAGCTATGTGTCAGTTTGCAGACGGTTTACTGCGTCCACATTGTCTCCTTTTAAATGGCTCCCTATTGAATTTGTCCAAACAGACTTCATCGCTTACAGATACAAATAATCAACTCCCCCCTTTTTACCAAAGCAATTCCTTGGTGGAAACATGCTCTATTTTTAACTTTCTGCAGCCGAAATGCGAAAATGCTAAAGGAATAAACTATTGAAAAAGTCCTCAAAAATCTCTTTTCTTTAAATTTCCCAAAGCTTACAGTATATTTCCTGTACTTGAATGCTTACAATTATTATACAACTCCTGGTGTCTCTGCAAATCTCACATTAGCCCAAGAACATGGCTCTGTCCACATCAGCAAACAGGAACTCACACAGGGACCGAGAGACGAGCGCAAAGCACAAGGAGCCAAGCATCTTGAATGTGTTTAAGCTGAGAGACTTCAAAGATTTAACAGAGAGCAAGTGACACTGTTCACGCAACAAACAAAAGAGATAAGATAGGATTTACACTTGAGAGAGATGTCACAGAGGATTTGGATTGCACAGGTAGTATCTCATGAAGTAAGAGTGAAGAAATGGTGTGTTTACAGATGTGTTTACCTAACATGCCTGACAGAACAAGGGTCTATCATGTGACAGCCGGCCAAATATGCACAGCTAAAGGCATATGTCTGGACACACATGGGTAATTAGATATTCGTTATGAGCTTAAGCTTTTTGTCAGTACTATTGTAGCACCGGTAAAGGACCACACTAAGACTAAATCTGTCTATACCCATGACTAAACAAATAAAAAATGATTCACTTACAAAGAAGATTTGTGGTATAGAGCTGTAAAACCTAATAAAACAACAATTAAATTTTTGCTGTCAGAAGTCTAACAGGCTCTTTTAAGCCATGGTCCATTTCATTTATGAAAGTGTGTTTGCCGATGTACCGGACTTTTGGACTAAATGTGTGAAGGCACGGCCAAGAAAACACATAGATTATGTTGTTTTATTATGTTTTTTTAAAGAGCGTTATAGGGATTAAATAATGTCTTTAACAGCGCATTCAAAGTTTCATCTGTTTGTATTAACTCAACGTCTCTATAGACCCTACTCCAGTCGGATTATTGTGTTTCTCCAGTTCGGCCCCTGCAGAGACACATTCACCACAGTAAAAGTCATCTACAAGCCCCACGTTGAAATGACGGCAGTGAACACAGCAGCAGGGAAAGTTCGAAAGTTCGATCTAATGCTTGAAAACGTGCATACTGAAAAATATGATGCTAATAGAAACCCAGTGTTCGTTTGCTTAACCTAGATTAATGTTAAACAAACGATGTGATGCTACATTGTTCACTGTAAATCCATAACGATTGTTGAAACGCATTCTGCCAAACCTTCAAACAACAGCATTAGCTCAATAAACAAGACTAGCACTAAACAGATGCTGCCATAAAGACAAAACATGATCATAACAGTGACACAGTCTGCCAAAACCTTTGTTAAGTGCAAGTTTTATGTTGAACAAAGTGTTGTGAACTCCTCCAGCGAGTGTAAACACATATGGACAGTGTCAAAGTGCTCGTAGTCCTCATGTCTTTAACTCAGAGCTCAGAAATGTGTGACTTTTGTGTGTTTTGTGTAAAAATCGAATGCTTTGTGTGACATCATGTAGCGGATGGAAACAAACTGGACATTCATTTATGAGAAAATGTCAGTGTCTTCAAAAGAGGCGAGTGTTGCTCCTTCATGAAATCATAGTTGGACAGTGCTGACCGTGTTACTGTACAGTGGTTTTGATTTAGAGCAAATCAAAACCTGACGTGTACCTCTGTGCAGGAGAGCGGGCCAAATGAACTGGACACAAACCAAGCCAGCTCTCACTGAGGAGATATAATATAAAAGGATTTACACATTGTTTAATATTCATAAGAGAAGTAAAAGGGCCCTATCATGCTGTCTGCCTTTTTTTTGTCTTTCCACAGTTATAGCACCTTTTTCAATGACTGTTTTTCTCTAAGTTTATGAAATGACTTGCTTAATGTTCAGCCTGATTAGGTTTATTTATTTGGATTCCCATTAGCTTTACCCTAGAGACAGCTACTCTTCCTGGGATCTGTAAATAAAACACTTTAACAAGCTACAAAATATCAAATACAATTCAACACAAATATAAAGCCTGGTTTTAAGTTACACAAAAGTACACAAAGTAACAAAGAAGCCAGAGCATCTTTATTTCTCCCTGCCATCCCTCTGTGTCTAGATCAAACCACTTTGGGCTTACTCCTGGAATAAGACTTAGAATAAGCTCTATGTTGAAAGACTTTGCCATAACTGCTAAATGTTCACCTTGGCTGAGGTAGATACGTTACACACTGGGCCTTTACAGAGTGGTTAAGATGGAGTTTAGTTATGGTTTTAGTCCTGATTTGCAAAGCTTTCTCTGCTTCCTGTTACATAGTGAGGTAGATATGTAACACAGTGGTTCTTTGGAAGGTAAATGAGGCCAAAGAAGGAAAGTCAGACTGTTAAACTCTTACTAAAACTGGGATTATTGATCAAAAAAGAAATACATTTAAAGTGGCGCGTTGAATAATAAATTGTTGTTTCGAACCGTCATATTTTAAAGTCACAGAAAGTTTCAAAGTTTGTCAGGATCTGGACACAAGCTTTGGAAAAACGCAACAGGGAATCTGACCAATCAGAGCAGACTGGGCTTAGAGGGAGGGGCTTAAGGAGAGTGTGACAAAAGAATGTATCTCTGAATGAGCCAAAGATATTCTCTGATGTTGTACAGATAATGTTTAATTCCTGCTGATAACGACACATTCAACCCACGTTTTCCTCAAGTCACAACACAAGCCTCTTCCCCACTTCCTGGATCTTTATCTTCAGCGTTTTCTCATTTCATTAGACCACCATCATCTGTTTTCTTGATCTTCATACGTTCCTGCCTAAGGAGTCTTGTGCCTTTATGTAGTTCCATTGTGTTAATTAAAAACAATATTATTAGTCATTAAACGGCACGTGTTCTGCAGATGGAGTTTAGGGCTGTTTGTGTGTTTTCTCTTAGGTGTGATAAATGGCACATGTGTGTTCTCGTCTTCAGCTTTAGATGTCAGGGCTGTGTTCGATTACATGCAGCTTGTTAGTGGAGATCTAAAGCTAGTTCCCTGAAGACATTCGCTTTTATGGCTTTTTTTGAAGAATGGAAACCATATTTAACGCAAACAATGTAAGGTTGTTTGTAAGATTCCTGTTACAAAGACATCCCACAATCAAAGAAGGTTTACGTTCACACACTAATCCTTTTGACTCAAGTATAAATGTTGTCTTCTCATATAGGATAAACATGTTCACATATTTTACTGTTTCAATTTTCCAGAAACCCCTGTTTATGGATGTATTGTATGTACTGTATCTGTAAGGTTGGTTAGTTTGTCTGACCTAGAAAGGGTATCCCATTTATTTTTTCTCACAGAAGCTGAAAATTTGAGTGCTTAATAATTGTAAGTATTATGGAATGTCATCTTTAAGGAAACAGCAACTTATGCACCTGCAGTTTTGGAAATAGAGGTCAAATGAGTCGGAGCAACAGAATGCATTCATTGGGTGTGCCTTTGTTACAGTGGTGCTCCATTTTTGTAATTTCCGGTGTAGGAAGAGTTAGATCGACGACGACGGCTTCTGGTATTCAAGTTAAAATGAAAACATAATGAATATAGTCCCCATTTATTCAAACAATGCCAGTAATGTCACTCAAGAGAGTCACTTTAACCCACCACAGAAAGTTTTTCTTTTTAACAAATGAAAGCGCTGAACCGGCCTAAATGCATTTGTACCAGCAGAAATTTGTTTCCTAAAAGATTGAAAATATGAATGCCCCATTTAATTTGGATAATTGTAGTAGAGGAAACCCATTTTTTCTGGCACTGGTGGTTAGAAATTGTATATTGCACACTGAATGAATGCAAAGTCAGTATAAATAAGTCCCTGGTGACTCTTGTTCCAACTTAAAGACTTCTGTACAGGCTAATAACAATGACAGCTAAGACAACCCTGTGCTAATTCATAACAAAGGAAAAGCACTATACGAGCTTTACTTTAACAAATGTACAGAGTATTGTGAATGTTTCAATTGAGACAGCTCTGTTTAAGAATATTTACAGTGTGCAGCCTGGAAATATGTGTCCCTGATGTTCTGTCTCTCTCTCTGTGAATGAATCAGTGGATTATAAAAATGGCAAAGGCACAAACAGGCTGACAGTGTAGCCTTTAGCTTTGCGTAGGATCTACAATGTGGACCATGATATCACAAAAAAAATCCTTAAACTGAAAAAAATTTGGATTAAAACAGTGTTCATTTTGTTTAGATGTTAATAATTACTGCTCTTTTACTTTGCAAAGCGGCACTTTATTCCAAACTGGATGCAATAGCGCCCCCTCAACATAGCACCAATTAAACCAGTGGCCATTTAAAGGTACTACAATGACAAATATCTATACAAGCATTCTTCATGTGTATTGTTACTAATTCATTCTAAAGGTTTTGGGAGCTCGTCTCAGAGTAATCTTTGACATCAGAGTGAGTTTATGAAGAAGTTAGCATCTTAGCAAGTTCTGGCTAAGAATGACAGTAATGTAGGCCACCACAGACAGCCGTGAAGCATTAGTGGAAGACATTGTAGAGATTCTGGTTAACCACAACCACTCACTAAACAGCAGCATGTCCTCAATTTAATCACTGATATTTAAAAATAATCTTCTTCCATCCTATTGCTAACTCAGCCCACTTTTAACCACAGAAACATCAAATTAGCAGCTCTGGTGGTACATCATTATTACTGGTTATCAGTCAGGGCTGCAAACTCTTTAATGGAAAAGAAAATCAGTGGCTCTTCTAGTTTTAATTGAGAACATATTAGGATTTTGACTGATTCATTAATTCTGGAGAAATTGACTTTTTTTTTCTTTCAAGCTGAAAAAACAGAGAGAGAAGCACAGCTGCAGCACAGAAGCCTTTAGGTACTTTACTCTTTTTTTTGTTTGGACTAAACGCTGATGTAAACTCTCAACGCTGTTACTACTGCACATCAACCTTAAACAGAGAAGCTCCAATGGGACGGTTAGTGTCCCATGAGAGATACTGATCTCATCAAAGGGGGGACAAATGCAAATACATCCTTGGGGAGTCACAGTAGAAACATTTTAAGACTCTCACCTGGTTTTCAGCTTAAAGGTTACATAATTATAAACCACCTGTGTAAGGCA
Source organism: Neodontobutis hainanensis (assembly GCA_024349245.1). NCBI lineage: Eukaryota > Metazoa > Chordata > Actinopteri > Gobiiformes > Odontobutidae > Neodontobutis > Neodontobutis hainanensis. Next base: position 2,321,466 of record JALDNG010000038.1, on the reverse strand, counting down.
ACATCAGCTAAATCCACCTGGAATAATATGCTCCATGTGTTTACAGTGTGTTACTTAACCATGCAACGGAAACAAAAGAAGAAACCATCTGCATTTAGCTTAACAAAAATATATAACCCAGTATCACACACTAATAGAAAATGTTAAAACAGCCAACATTTGTAATAAAAACCTGCAACAGTACTTAAATATCCCAAAATGTCTTTTTAGGATAGCTCCAGCTTATTCTGCACACATTTGAGCCAAAAACATAGCCACATAAAAATACATGTTTTAAAAAAACTCTTGATATGTAAGTGTGTTATGACACACAAATGTCTTCTTTCTGCTCCAGTGTCCAGTGTTAAAGAGATTAGCTTTACATTAGCTTTGCACACCTTTGCTGCAGAAAGTGATAGACAGTGTAAGGTGCATTTTAAATGGGAGCTTATAGCTTAATGGGGCTCACAAGAACAAAAAGTCATTAAAAGTATCTCCTACCTTCAAAATTTTTCAACATTGCATCCAGATAAGTGTCATTATATTTATTAATATGAAGATTTCTGGGCTGTTTCAAACTTTATTCCTCCTGCTACAACAGCAGCTAATTGCATTTAAACTTCCCTTTCCACAAAGTAGCATCCTTCTCTCACAGAGTAAACTTTATAAAGTCCAACAGTTTATCCATTCATAAACAGCAGATGAAAACCATGCAAGTTCAGCCAATACATAAACAGTACACACATACCGTCCGGCTGCTGATAGGACGAGCCCAAGCGGAGGAGAAATAATCCAAAAAGCAGGAAAGGAATTCTGCGTGAAAGCACAAGTATTGGGTAAGAAAACAAAGTTAGTTTAAAAAAAGTTGTAAAAAGAATGTGGCTTTCATTTACCGTGAAGCCATCCTCGTAGAGTTTAGCCCTAAACCGTCCTGTTCATGTGGAAGGGATGGAGCCCACACTGTGTCTGTCCTGCTCAGTGCAAACTAAAAACCTGCACCTCCTCCTTCTGCTCCTGCCCCCTTCCCTTCTCTCTCTCGCTTTCTCTCTGGGTCTGGTTTTAACAAAGCAGCTTCAGTGCTTTTGGAGGGGCCCAAGTCAGCGCTGTAACCCGACTCCTCTCCCCTCCTGATCCAGTCCGGCTCCTCCTCAAAAGCAGACATCCCAAAACAACTCAGATACAAATTAACACTCTTCTGCTAAGTCCACCCATAGCTCCTCCTCTCACCCTGTGGTTTCTCTCACTTACTCCAGCAGTTTAAGCACTTTCCTGTGTGGCCTTGACCTCATGAGGAGGGGAGGGGGGGGGGTCCCAAGTCCCAAGCCACAAAGGTTCAGAGGAATTATCCAAACAACCATTATCACACTGACACATCGCCTTTTATCAACAAATAGTTAGCAATAGCGCTGTCAGAATATTAAAAGGACAAAGTGCATAGATTCCACAAATTCTTGAAGTAAAATACCACACGATGAATGCAACTCTATAAAATGTTTTAATATGGTTTCCAATGTTTATCTGCAACAGGCTAAACACATTTCTCAAACTTTGTAATGTTACTACAGGCTTCCCAGGACAGCACTTTCTGAGTCTCTGTAATGTAACAATGTTGTTAGTTGTGTTTCCATAATGATAACTAAGTCTGAATCTGAAAAATTTGATATATCTAACTTGATATATCTGTTAGAGTTACATACACATTGAAAACCTGTATTTGCTCTTTCAGCCTCAACAATACCCAATAAATCTTTTAATACATATAGTTAGGGTAATTAGTGTGCAGTTTATTGTGCTCAGAAATAAAAAATGTGTTTGTTCATTTTGAAAAAAGCTGACCACTTATCTTGTCAGTAAAAAGGTATGTGGAAACTCTGTTGGTGGCAAGGACTCGATGATTCACGCCACAGAGTCTGGACTCAAGAGCGTAGTGCAGCCGGAGCCTAATGGCATCTGCCGGAGACAATGTGGTGCGAGGGAGGTCAGACAGAGACGTGTTCAGACCTCGTCTCTGACAGCTCTGACGATAAGAGCCACTGTGGACTGAGATTGATGCTGTTCGAGGCAACACCAGTGATAAGCTGTCCACACTTTAGTGAAGACCCACAAAATGTTAGAAGGACACTTTCTCAAACTTGTATGTAAAGTAAGCTGGGGCTGTTTTTGATATGGCATCTGGATGGTGAATGGCGAAGAACTTATGTTAGACCTAAAGAGACATGTTGTTGTCTTTGTACAAACCCACTGGATTTAAGTCAGAAATGATCTCACCTTTAAAAAAACAGAACAAAAATCATATGTTCAGTGTCATTCCCCTCTCTTGTACCCGGTTTCCTGTCCATCTACACTGTATCTGTCTAAAAAAAAAAAAAAAAAAAATTTACAGCAACATAATAGACCACCAAAAAACAAATGAAACAAACTGAATCATGCAAATTGAACTCATATTAATTATTTAAGATGGAGAACTTTATTAAGATGGAGAACTTTATTAAGTGCTTACGTGTGTAAGTGTGCAGAAAAAGGCAGTGTATCTCCAGTTGGAGTCTGACTCTGAGTAAAAGCCTCTTGTCTTTGTGATGAGGTATGGACAAAAGGGACAAAGACTGTGCAAAGACAACAGTAACAGAGCGAGAAAAGAGGCGTGTGAGGAGAGTCTGTGGGTGGTTGAAGATTAAAAGGGTCCTGGTGAGGAGCTTGCTGCTCTAAAGATATTGGATTATTGTCACTCTTCAGCTGACGTCTGTGAGAAACCAGTTCACAGATCCCCAACAAACAAAAGGGAAGGCTTTTTCTGTCCATAAGTGAGTCTCAGAGTCTCCGCTTGTCATTATGAGAGCGGTGTCACTTGAAAGATGTTGAAACAATCCCAAAGAAATGTGTAAAGTCAGCCTAAAGTCCCTAAATTGACAATTAAAATTAGCAAACTGTCAGCACAGAGACGGTTTTTAAAATGGTAACTTATTCAACTAAATTTTAAATCTGTGTGATTTGCTCTAGTGCCAAAAGTTTGGTCTCCCATGGCAACGTCTTGGGTTTTCTGTACCTATACCTGACCCAGACTTAAATGTGAAGAAAGGCTCAGAGAGACACAGAAAACTAGGTTAAATAAGAAACTATATGTAGAACTATAAATAACACGTAAACATTGCTTTAAAATGTAAATTATCAACAAAACTCTCATAACATGGATTGTTTTTATCTTCACTTCTGGTTAGCTGTTGAATACCAAGCATCTTCACTAAGCCAGTGTGGGTTCAAAGGTTACATTTTGTGCGAAGGCGGGATAAAGTTTGGTCACACAGGGAAAAAAAAGTGAGTTCTGCTGGTGTTATTTAAGCTGAAATCCAAATAAAACACTGACAAAGGGAGGCAGCTTCACTGTTATTCAGGCTCACAGTGATTGGGAGAGGCTGGGGCCATAAGGTCAAACAGCTTTCTCAGTAAAAAAAAAAAAAAAAAAAAAGGGATTTAAATATTTAAATAGATTTGAAGCTGGAATGAGCTCAAATATTCATCACCAATTGGGCAAAGCGTATTAAAAGAGCGCTGTTGCTTGAGAATGAGTTGAGCTCTCTGAATGTTATCATGCAGAAAGACTTGCACGGTGTTTGAGACCACATTTATTATTCTATGGCATTAACAATAAAAATATAATTAAATGCTCGGGCAAAAAAATGTAAAAAGGAAGGAGAGAGTGAGTGAGTGTCTGTCACAAAAATAGCTGACATGCAACCTTTCCAAATAAACTACCACACACTATGTTTTCTCACCAAAGTGTCTTTTTTGCAAACATACACAAAAAGGACAAAAAACCCCCGTCATAATTACATCTAAAATATATTCATCTTCCCATCTAATTTATTCATTTAGCTGACATCTCTTTCCTTAAACAGTCTCCTGTTGATGTGCAAAAAGTTTACAAACCAGAAACTCTAACTAAATACATTTAATCCCAAAGGCCATATGCTAAAGAACCCCAAATATGACACAACATAGAAATATTATGTGTTGGCAATAAAAAAGAGCAAACACTATTAAAATCGTGTTTCAGAACATGTTATTGACTGAAGCCCTGAAATACTGAAAAAAGCCAAATAAAGTCACTCCTAACTTGTGTTGACTTTAACTAAAGGGTCCCGTTCCTTCACTACTGTGTTTACAGATGTTTAAGCTGCTGGATCTGAAGAGTGTAGGAGATGCCAGCGCTGTCAAAATGTATTTTAAATCTAATAAATCTTAAGACTTACCGCCCCAGGAGGGATGTAATTATGTTGTCTGTGTTTAATACCATCAGGTGTTCATCTATACATAGTAACACTACTCATTTTCAAGAACGTTTCAATGACAGCAAGTGAAGATTGACTTACATTGACAACTTTATTACATAAAGAAAATCCTCAAATGGCAAAAAACAAGAGCAAAGACTTATTTTGCCACAACAAGGTACCATGCAGTAATTTATATATGTGACTTAAAGGGCCTTGGAGCTAAAATGGTTCTGAAAATGCAACATTTTTCTGTGTCCCATAAACATTTTGGTTCTTAATCTCTCCTAATGCCAGTTATGTTTCCACGAAATGAAAGTGTTGCAGCTGATGATGTACGTTTTGCTCTTCCAAACCTCAGCCAAAACACCCGTCCTCTCAGTACCTTTCATTTTCTTTCCTTATTTTCCCTCCTTGCTGCAGCTGCGGCCGAGCTCACGATGAATGGACAATGTCTGGCGACTGCTGCTGCTGCTGGATCCTCCCTGACCCACGTTCCATTACAGTCGCCTGCTTACGTCCAAGGTTTAAACTTTCACTGCAGTCTGTCCTCTCGGTCTGCCCAATGCATACTGAAAACCCAGACTATAGTGACCACTTTTAAGTCAGGGAACAGTGATGAGAAATGGAAGAAAAGGTAAAATGATTGGGAATTCTTTTAGTCAAAAAAACTAAAAAACACTAAAACTACATTAACTTCTATAGTATAAATCTAAAAGTCTGGCAGGGCTGGATAAACTGACAGGGAAGTTTACGAAGGCCTGAAGCAGGAACAATCTCATATTTTAGTTTTCTGATAAAGGCTCATGTGCAGCTGATCAACTTTGGTCAAACACAGCTGTTTCCAATAAACAGTGAAAGATAAGGTGCATTCAAGGGCCACACGCTTCCACACTTCCCTTGTTGATAAAAAAAATTAAGATGTAATATAATGTATGTTTGACTAACTTTGTTGATGCAATTGATTATTTATTATTCATTAATTTGCCTTTCGGGTCAAAAACTTTTACTACTTTTGCTTCTTTATTGGCCATTAGCATTACTAGCTAGCATCACTGTGCAAGTTCTTCCAAAGAACAATCCAAAAAATAATATGGAGTGATAAACCTTTGATTGTTCTTGAAGGTAAATGTCTGAGGTGTATTTTATTGTTGGATGGGAGCTTGTGTGTGTGCCATACATTTTCATGAGCTGCATGTTTACAGGTGTTTTCTGCCCCTGCTGCCCCCAGTGCCGCTCCGTTCACTGATCTTAAAGAAAACACAGTGAGTAAACACTCTACCTCCCTCAGGCTTTGGCCTTAAAACGAGAGCTGTATTTCAGAGGATTTTTTTTTCACATTTTGTCATGAGTTTGCCAAGAAAGTTAATGTAATCCCTACGTTTTTCAGCATAAAGAGGTGACTGTTGAAACATTTTTGGACATTATCATCTTTAGGGTGTGTTGGTGAAAACAGGGTGAGAATTTCGCAGAAATGTCTTGCTGTACTTTTATTTGTAGGCTACAGCTTAGTTGTGCCACACTCCACACATCTCTTACATCTTGATTAAGCTGTTTAACCTGGAAACTTTCTTTGTCTAAACACAAAAAGGAATCTGTTTATTGGCGAGTGCTACACTCATCACTGGAAGCGGCCATGTTGGAGCATTTTCATTGGAGCTGTGTCTGAATGAATTAAATATCTCAGTCTAACTAAATTTTGGATGGAGAAGCTTTGAGGGAAGAATGTGGCATTGTCTTGGTTATTAATACCAAGATAATGTCGTCCTTGTTATAGGCAATCAAACATTTAGCTCTTAGAATGCACATATTTGGACATTTGAACTCATGTATTTTAAATGGTCATACTCTCAATCTTTCTGGGCAGGTTTGGAACCGCATTATTTTAAAGTCATATCTACGGCAATGTCTGAAAGACAGTTAACAATAACCTGACTTCATTAACTAATCATTGGGGCAGTCTGTAAATAGCAATGTTAAAACAAGTTTTAGAGTTGAAAGCAAATGTGAACTCAAAAATGTAATTAAAACAACATAAGCTAAGACAAATAAAGCTAAAACCTTTCAAACTTTGTCTTTTTAAAAGGTAAAGTATGTACTTTTTGGAGGCACCTAAACTGGCGAGGGTAAAAAAGCTAACCTTTACACCTTTTCTTTCTAACGTCCGTGAACAGCTACGGTAGCCCTACAGGGACATGCTGTTGTCAAAGAGCAAACCCAGTCAAATTATGTCAGAGGATGAGTCCCTTCGTTTTTGACATTTACATAAGTATTCTAAGACTATGCACTTCTCTCTGCTGTGCTCAGTTTGTCCGCTCTGGGCTTTTGTAGGAACAGAAGCAAAAAGTAATGTACACCTGGGTTTCACTGAGCTTTATATCAGTGCTTTGTCCAGTTCCATTCCCACTAAGCTGTGTATTTATGCAGCAAGAGCTTGACAATGACCTGCTTTCTCTGGTTATGTAGGTAGTTTAAGTCAAAGACAATAAGATGCCTTTTAAAAGTCCAGTTATAGACAGAAAGTAACTTTAAAGTAACTTATATACATATATACCTCAGTGAGTGAGGTTTTAATTTAGGCCAGATCTTTTACTAATACAACAAATGTATCAAGCATGTCTCTTTGATTAGAGTTTACTTCTACTTGATCATATCTAAACAGTCTAATTAACAACTGTCGCCGTCTGGGTGTGTTACTTATCGACTTGTACACACTGCAATCAGGGAGTTTTCTTTTTAAATTACTTTTCATTCTCACGCCCAAAACACCTCCCCACAGCCGCAGCGTTTACTGCTAATGCCTCAGAAGAAATAAGCTGAAAACTTTTGTTTTTTTTGTGGAAGGAAAAACCTGCCTTTTCCCATAAATGTTTGTTTTGCTTACACGGAAACACAAGAAATCAGTCAGCTGCAGAGAAGATTAGCTGTGGTGGTCAAGTCCGAGACTGGTGTTTGCTCAAGATCTATTAAACGGCTGTGATAGATTATATTTGCTGTTTGGTTTTATCGAAAATCAATAAAACAGAAAGGTTAAAGAATGTTGATCTAAGCTCACCTCTCTTTATTATCCCTGGACTGAGGTTAATTTGTCTCAACAACAGCAGCAGGGAACAGTTGCCATATTTAGTCTAAAGCAGAGTTGATTGGAATTGATCCATTAAAGATATGCACAAAACATTATTGATGCTATTAATAAAAACACACTTTTAAAATGATAGTGATTCCATTAAGTTATGTTGCGTGACTAAACTGTATTTTCCTCTCGCGATGAGTCATTCCAAAACCATGGCGCATAGCTTTGAATAATGGTAGATTATTTGCAAAAAAGGTGTTTCCATCGCTATTTTGCAAATGATATCTTTTTTGATATGCATTAAAAACCATCTCATGTGAGCCCAAAAACCTTTAACAAAAAATGGGATTTTTTTTAAAAAGTTGTGCTCCAGTTGTGTTTCCATATTTTTATTTGCATTTATAATTTTAAGTTTAATAGAAACACAGACTAGAGCTTTAAGTGTTTGAGAGAAAGAAGACAATATGGAGCAACCAACACCCCTCAATGTATAAAAAAACTACATGAAGTTGATACATACAACTCTTCTTTTACTGACTTCACTAATATACTGTGGACTAATAGACCTTTCTCGTAGATGTTGAAGGGACCAATTGGATTAGGCAGATCAGTTCCCAGTGTCTTCGTGGAAAATATATGGTTTATTTCTTCTACTACAACATATATGGAACCCCATAGTCATACTTTCAAAACCCACAGAATCTCTTAAAAGTAGCAACAATTCATCTTAGAACACCTTCCCGTGTACACACATTTTGGAGAAAAATCTGTGAAAACCTACACAAGTGCTTGTTGCTCCATATTGGCTCCTTTTCTCACAACCATCACTCAAAATCCCTAAAACCTGAATAACTTAGCCCAACTCTCAGCGTGAGCATTGTCTTTGGGGAACACTTTCTGGTCGCAGCCGAGACTGACTGACTGTGTGTGTTGGGCGCCGTCTCGTCCAAATATCTGCCTTGAACAATTGATTTGGGACAACCCAGCCCCTTTCTTTAGACTTCTTCAGGCTTGCTTCACTGAAAGAAAGCACCTCAAACAATAAATAATCCCCTTTTCCATTTAGACCTCTCAGCTTTGCCTGGATCACATATTGGAAAATCAATCAAAAGTCAATTTTCCAAAAGCAGATGCAAGAGTTTAACTAAAACGTCCCGATGCTTTTATATGTTCATTTCTCTCATGTGCCTTAACAATACATGATGTACTGCTTTGTTTTGGCTAATCAATGCAGCAAAATGAAGATATTTTCTTTGATGTGACAATTAAATGTGTCTTTGGTGATTGGATATAACTTGCCAAATGTGAACCCACTGAATATGTTTTGAGATCTTTGACTCATTCGGAGGTGGCCTGATACAGCTGATCGAACTATCACAGGAGTTTGAATCCAGCTCTTGAGTTAAAAGACTTTATAATATGTCAGTGAAGGTTCTCAGTCTCTAGGACAGGGGTGCTCACACTTTTTCAGTATGCGAGCTACTTTTAAAATAACCAAGTCAAAATGATCTACACACTAGAAAAATGCAAGATTTATATTTATTTATTTATTTACAAATATATTGAGGATAATTTATATGTACTATGTATATTGATGTACCTTGTATAACCAATATTGCACAACACAACATAATTAACTATGTACATTTTCTGTCACGAGTTGACTCTGATGACTTGCACTGAATTGAAGGCACTTGAAAAAAAAGTCCTTCTCACATTCCATATGAAAGCAATACATTTTTTCTTCTTACATGGTCCAGCTCCTCAACCCTTTCTTAAGTTTAAGAGAAAAAAAACAAGGTTTTAAAATTGGAGGTAACTTGCTGAAGGGTCTTGCTGCACTTAGCGGCGTTGTTGCGCTTCCGCAGTGACCTAAGCATCAGAAAAATTCAGACGTCATCTGACTGGCTGCCCTGTATGTCAATCAAGTGATGGATGAATGATTGGCTAACGTCTATTTATTATTCTTTATATATCTTGCGATCTACCAATACTACCTTTGCGATCGACCGGTAAATCACGATCAACGGATTGAGCACCCCTGCTTTAGGACATATTCAAGAAAAGGTTTTAAAGAATCTGGAGTTCAACTGGTTAGAGAACTGAGATTTATATCCCTCAGAGGGAGGAGTTTAACTGTTTACTGGGATTGGACAAAAGCTGATGAAAGCTAGATCCTGGTTTCAGTGTTGTTAAGAGTTAAAATGGGCAGTGTGTGGCTTTTGGGGCCTATTAGCATAACTACTCCCTTCATGTGTTAAAGACTAAAGAGTATTACTTTATTAATAACCTTAAAGTAATAAGCTTTAAGCTTTACCTTAAGAGAGAAGAGAAGAGCCTGCTCTTGTCAGAATAAAATGGTCATGTTGCCATTTTCACATCATGTTTGCAGGTCTCAAATACGTCAAGAAAGTCATTTTTTTCATCTCATTTCTGCCATTATAAACCAATGAGTTTCCTACAACAATGGCAGACTGGATCATGAAAAATCCATATCTGTCTCATTTTACTGTAATGAACATGATGCTTATTGTAATTACATCTAAATAAACGAGCAAAGATGTTGACAACTATCTGCCACTACATCATGTCACAGTAACACTTTACTAGAATTTAAATTTTTCCCAAATGATGTAAAAGGCGGTTCTGGATGATTATATTACCGACCAACACCCCTCACTGTTTTTAAAAACCTACATGACGTTGATGCAACTCTAATGAAATTAGTTTATTTTACTTACTTTGCTGGTATATTTTGTCAAACACTTATGTCTTATATACATTCCTGCCAAGAGTTAAATAATGTTAAATATTAATGTGAGATATGTGGTTGGTTTTCAGGCTGGAAAAACAGAACAGACGCATACTTCAGCTGTTACAGGACACAATCTGGACCACATTTAGCATCTGAGACATATTTTGTAAAGTGCTATGAGAAAATGAAACTGTTAGGGAATTCCCAATATTTTTGACTTTGTGTTAATGGATGTGGAAGAATTTGTGATTTTTTCATTCAGAGAATATGAATGATAACACAAAAACCTTTCTTTCAATCATAGTTAGAAACTACAAAAGAAACTACCCTAAAACTAAACTGGCCTGATAACATGCACACAAGTTGACACAAACAGGTTTGAATGGCTGCTAAAGGTAACCCTCCTCACCTGTGATGTGTTTGCTTGTAATCAGTGGTGTGTGTAAAAGGCAATGAGTTTCTGGGCTCCTGACAGACCCTTGCATCTCTCATCAAACGTTTCTGTTTTCTGAATCAAACAGGTAAAGGGATATAAAAAGATATCCACAGATTTGAGAATGACAATGTAATCCTTTCTGTTTCGCAACCCCAGCTCCAAGCAGGGCTCAAACTCGGGCCCTTCCAAATGGGAGGCGGGCACTCTAACAGTCGTTGCTAGAGCATCTCTTGAGATCATGGCGTGAGGTTTACTCACACAGCAACTACCAGCTGGCCTCCGTTACACCAATCAGCAGTGTTTACTCTCTAATTAAGAAGTGAAAAATGAGGGATTCTGTTGAAACCAAACCAAGGTCGGGTCAACAAAAATTTCAGCCACAAATGCCAGAAAAAATGTTCGAGATGCAAAGAAAAACTCACAAATAACTTCAGCTGAAATACAGGACTCTCTGAAAAAAAGTGGTGTGCACATTAGATGCACAATAAGGAGGCACTTGAAGAAAAATGGGCTGCATGGTCGAGAAAGTCCTTGCTACGCAAATGCCACAAAGCATCCCGCTTACAATACAACAAACAGCACAGAGACATGCCTCAAAACTCATTTGGAGTGATGAGACCAAAATTTTACTTTTTGGCCACAACCATAAATGTTACATTTGGAGAGAATTATGATGAAAGGTACACCATTCCAACTGTGAAACATGGAGGTGGATCGCTGTTGTTTTGGGGATGTGTGAGCTACCAAGGCACAGGAAAAGATGAATGCAGCATGTAATCTGAAAATACTGGAGGAAAATTTGCACTCATCAGTCCGGAAGCATGGGACAAACTTGGACATTCCAACATGACAACAATCCAAAGTTTTATTCCCGCTCTCCTCAGTTCATACTGTTGTTGTGTCCTTGGGCAAGACACTCAACCCTCCTTGCCTCCAGTTTACAAAAGATTGTTTGGAGGTTGGAGAGTCCGCAGACCTAACCTTAAATCCTCCTAAAATCTTCCTTATCCTCCACACTGTCTGCATTCTCACTAACACCTCTTAAAATGACCAAACAGATTTCTTTAGCCAAATAAGACTGTACTATTGTTTGTATATGCTCTGGCTGTTCAGTTAAAAAGCCTCCTGTGATGGTAATCATGCTCTGATATGCAAGCCTTTCTTCGGGAGGAGGTGTGGCTTTTCTTCAAAGCCTCGTTCAATCAGATCATAAACAAACATGCTCCTTTAAAAAGATTCAGAATCAAGAATCGCTACAGCCCCTGGTTCCTTCATAATTAAGAGTTTATCCACCGTAAGAACGCCCTTTGGTGGAAAGCCCGTTCCTCACAGTTTGTTGATTGGCTTGCCTTAAGGCAATGCAGAAATAAAACAACTCAGGCCATAAGGATTTCCAAAATCTCCCATTTTAAGGCGAAACTTACAACCTGAGGCTCTGATGCAAGATAATTCTAGAAAACGGTCAGATTTATGAAAAATAAACTCTCTTCCCCCCATGTATCAATATCCATGATATTTAAGGAGGTTGTTATTACTGATAAGTCTTGCATGGCTTCACTTCTCAACCATCACTTTGTCAAGGCCTCTACAGTTATGGGTGATACAGCTTTGTTAGATCTTCACCCATCTCCATTCATTACTGGTTTCTCCTTTTCACCACTCGCTGAAGTGCAGGATGAGCTTACTAAGCTTGACCTACACAAACCTGCTGGCTTTGATTGTCTTGATGCCAAGTTCCTAAAAGCAGCTGCTCACATTATTGCTGCCCCATCACAAATATATTTAAATGTCTCTACAGCTCTCCTCTGACTGGAATCAGCCATGGTCTTTCCACTTTTCAAAGGTGGCTCTGGCACTGACCCAAAACGCTATTGACCTATCTCTATACTACCATGTCTAGTCAAAGTCTTGGCGAAGTTGGTTAATAAACAGCTAAGCCACTTCCTGGAGACAAATCAAATCTTGTCGTATTTGCAGTCTGGTTTTTGGTCTGGTCATGGATGGGTTAAAGCCACCTTGAAGATCCTTGATATTATCGCAGCACTAGACTGCAAACAGGTCTGCATGGCTGCCTGTATTGACCTTGCCAAGGTCTTTGATTCGGTCGAACCCCAGCATACTTATGAGTAGGCTCTCCAGTATTGGTCAAAATAAATGAATTAATAATAATTTTATGTTTCCTGTCAATAAACTCTCTGTCTATGTTTGTTTTTTCCTGCCGAGATCTCTTGGCCAGGTCATGTTTGTAAATAAGAGTTAGTTCTCAAACATTTTACATGGATAAATAAAAGTTAAATAAAAAAATAAAACAAAAAAGGTGCAAAATGGCTGCCATGTCTCCACCTCCAGTGTGTGACTGTGGCGTGAATGAATAATGGACTCTGTAAAACACTTTGTAACTCTTGAAAAGTGCTGTAAATATCCAATTTATTATTATTATTAAAGCCCACTGTTCCTCTGTACGTCTCTGAATAAAATTTGTCCCAGTAGTCGGAATTGCAAGGGGGCGGGACTTCACACCTGTCAATCACCAAATTAATAAGATGATTGGTGCTGAAGTCACACTGTGCTTCTGTGAAAAAAAAAGGCCATTTTTTTCTTTTCTTTTTATTTTTTATTAGTGCCATCTAAATTAGATCTTCCACAAGATATAAAAACATAAATATATTAATTTGTCCTTACAATATTACAAAGTGTGTCATACAGTATTTATTTAACCAAAAGCCAATCACAATTGATATGCTTTCTATTAAACTTAATACACAGTTGATGAAACTATGATACTTCTGTAGGTGTATCTTTATCCTAGTCCCTAAGCAAATCTTTTTTAAAGCTGTTACATTTACATTAAACTTGACCTACTGTTCACACAGCTGTTCGTTCAGTGATGACAGTGGATCATTACAAAGAGGCCTCTTCTCTTAACCTGCCTAAATTATATCTTCTTTCTTCTCTGTGCTGAATAATCCCATGGTCCTTGAGCACTAATGGGCCAACTGTCAGCACTACATTACATCCTATTATCCTCGTGTCTCTCCTCAAGGACAGGCCTGAGGACGAACGCTGAGGTAAAACCGTGACTAAACCCTTTTAGTGAGAAGCCCTGGACAGAGAAGAGCTTCAGACAGAGAGCTGCAGACATGTCTAAGTTTACACTGGAGGGGAAATTAATGGATATCATATTATTGTCTTACTTTTTACATTTCTTGCACTGACAACAGGCAAGTTAAAAACAGCTCCTACTACTACGTCTGGCTTTGAATCACGACAAAGGCTTCTTTCTCGATAGAGGTCTTCATCAGGTCACGTTTTTCATCGGTGCAGCTGCTCATCAGAGTTATATCTACAGACAACAAAGAATGTTTTATGGAAGTTAATGAAGATTCATTGCTATATCAACGTTAAGAAGTAGAGATTATTTGCCTAAAAGGGTAAATGTTCTACAAGTTTAACATTATCTCAAGATATTTCACTAAAAGTACTGTTTACAAAAGGATTCAGGACTTGATCAGGTGTTACATCAAACAACATTTGTCTATTTAAATGTCATAAAGTGTACCAAAACCCAGATGTTTTGTGAAATAAGGACTAATATTGTCATACTTCTGGTCTTCAGGGAGGCTCGCAGGACTTTCAACATGAATGTGAATGAAAGAGACCATAGGAAATGTTCTGATGTTAACACAGAGAGATACTTTTCAGGGTTAATCCTAAGCAATAGCTACAAAATTTTTGTTGAGTAAATGTATTATTAACTAACACTACCATTTCAAAGGGAAAAACAGAGACAGGGTTGGAAACAGAAGAGTAATATGTGAGACAAAAGGCTTTTATTTTTTAGTACAGTAGCAGAAGTATTCAACATTTGAATAAACTGTCCGACAATGTGCCAATAAATCTTTTCTCAGCATGTCCTGGGTTGTAGGTCAACAAGTCATTTGTGTTGAGTTTTTTTTGTAAATTTCATTACACTAAAGCTGGTTTATAAATGCCTAAACAGACCCATCACTTGAGGCTCTGTCAGAAGGGTTAGGGTCTCAAGTGTACAAAACTTCTGTTGGACAGTCCCGCTTTTGTTCTAAAAGAGTGAGACTGAAACTAATGTTAACATTTTTAACAGAAACTTCAGAAAATGGCTATAGGTGCTCACATGAGAATAAAAACTGTCTATTTTGAGGACACTCATTTTATTTGACTATTTAAATTACTATTCTGATGATTTTTTTTAATGACATATACTCTTCTTTTTCAAAAACCTCATTTGGACTTTGTGTTTAAAATTACGTTATTACAAGAAGGTTCATAAGAAAATGCTAGTTGCTTATGAACCTCCTCGGACTCTGAGAACATCTGGGACAAGCTTCTGCTCGAGCCCAGAGTTTAAACTAAATCTAGTTTAAGTTTCATGCAGCAAAAACTTGGAACAGCCTCAACTTTAACAATGTTCAAGGGGAGGTTAAAAATAGTCCTTTTTTAGCTCCGCCCACATTTAGTAAAGACAGTTTAAATGCAGTCAAGACTAAGAGAGACTAATAAAAAAGTGTTTTGATCGTGATGTGAAAGAAGCAACATTTGTCATTTTAGAACAGCCCTCATTAAACAGAGGAGGAGGGCTGAGGCTCAACCTGTCGAATACTTGTGTATACTAACTGTGTTAAAGCCAGACACAGTTCCACCTCAATAAGCATCAACTTCACAGAGGTTAACTTATCCTAATGGCTCTCAGGTGGGACTCCTCCATTGACAACAACACAGACCATCCTCCTGAATGAGACTATTGGGTTTTAGACCCTGGTTAAAACACTCCCTCTCAGGCATATACGCTCATCTCACAGACCAGTCTTTAGACGAGCAACAAGATGTCTTCCTTCCAAACTATGTCCAGATACCTTCTATTTAACCTTTGAGCGTTATGACTACCTGGATAACTGAGAACCTGTATAGTATGTTAAATCCACACGTCCTGAGCTGACCTGGAAACACTGATTGGACCACACACTGTGTTAAAACTCAAAATGGTTTCCACTCAGACGACACACAAGTCTTTGTTTGTCTCGGCTCTTTCTGACGACGCTTCCACTGAGTGACCTGCTCTTTCCCTGATGACCTCAGCTCTTTATGTTTCCACCAAAACATCTCCTGCAGCAAACGAGCAGCTTCACACAGACAGGACATGGAAATAATGAGCAGCTCGGAGCATGTTTGTCGACACTGATTTGTTTGAGGATGTGAGACAAAACATATATATATTTTTTATCCTAAAATATGTAAGTCACTGAAAAGTTACATTGTGTGACAAAAGTCGTAAGTGTGTATTGCCTTGTTTTATCGGACCATACTCCTGGATAGGGGTCAAGCATGATCCATTTTAAAAGATCCTAGGAAGTTTTTATATTATTTATTTAAAAGATCACAAGAACGACAACATAAAAGCATAAAAGGTACAAATGTGTTGTTAACATTGAAAGAGGAATGGATTGTGAAAGTGCTAAATTGCATTAAATGTACCTTTGTGATCAAAAGACACAGTTCAGAAGGCTTGAAACAGGACTTTTCTGATAGCTAGTGATGCTAATTACCAGAAAAGAACAACAGACAATATTAATCACAAAAAGAACAGCTTGTCTTTATTATAATCCCTTTAATGATTAAGGAAAAAGCTTTTAGAGCCAGAAGCCACAGCTAGCTATCAGCCACACCCTCCTTTTCCCCGACATGAGAGTTAACTTGACAATAAATGAACCTGCTACTTTGAATTTTGAATAATCTTTACATAAAAGTGTGGAAGTGGAACCAGGCCTCGTGGAGCTGACAACACTTCTACAGGCTAACCGTCCGATGGATATGACAACATGATTACTGACAATACAACCACTGTAGCTTTACACAACTCTTATTTTTTTTGTAATAGTGAGTCTGATACTTTCCATTGTGACTGTTCAGTAATTGCGTCCCTATTACTTTCCAATAATAGAGACATTCAGCCTAAATCTCACCATCTCAGCAGTATTTCTGTTTTAATCTTCACATTATTGTTCTCCATCTGCTCTAGATCTCATAGCTCTAACTTCTACAGACAAACTCGATGATAGACTGGGTTCCTTGCTCCAGGTGAAGGATGCCAGACCGAGGATTCAACTTGGCATTGTGACACAAACACAATCAGTCCTCACTACTGTTCTGCCAGACATTAAAGCTTTGCCAGGCGTTATGTAAATGTATTTCCACTGAACCTGCCGACTGCTTGGACTTCAATGCTGTTTTGGAGAACTTCGAGGATGTGTGCCTCCGTTACAGCAGATTCTTTATTTCTGTTTTTGGCAAAATAAATGATGAGGAACAATAAAGCAATTTGGAAATGAAACACAAACTATAACACATGGGAGGATTAACACCAAATGTGGTTCCAAAAAAGTGTAGAACAGGCATCAATCGAAGCAGTAAAAATAAACTTTCGCATCTGATTCAAGCAAAGGTATCCACACTTTAAAAACAAACCTTACTCTTGATGGGTTCCCAATTTCTTTATGTCACTCGGAAAATTGTTACTAGTTGTACGACCTGTTTGTCCAATAAATCCAAACTAACTCACTGACTTTGTCACTCTTACTTCATTAATAATTGTGTTGACTACTTTTATTTCTGCTTGAGTAAAATTATTTTAAAGTGACAGTACCTAAAAGCAGATCGACCAGTCTTAAGACCCCTTTTTAAAGGTCTCAGTCTCTCATAAAACAAATACAGTCACAGTCTTGTCACGTCTAAGGTTGCAAGTGATTTTGTTCAGCGCAATGTAATAGAAAACATCTATCTTTATCCTTTTTTGTGCCTTTTTTGTTGGATATCCCTGCCTTTCTCGTGTGAACTGTTCCCATTCTTATTCTACAACAGGAGGATTCAGTTTAGGACAGTTTAGGTTCATTCAAAGCATTGGATTGTTTCTGTTTGTGTGGTCTGGATGACAACACAATCATCGCAACAAACTCTTTTTGCTTTCAGTTTTACACGGTTTAACACAAGAACTGTCTGCACTGCCAGATCTGAATCTCATTTTCCACAAAACCTTTTTTTCTTGATCAAACGAGATGCTTGCGGCAGCTGTTGTTATCATTGGACACACATGGGGCCATTTAGTGAACACCAATTCTCACAAACCCATAAAAAGAACAATTAAGGACTTCTGGCCTTGATTTTTTTTCTTTCACTTGACCAGCTTTAAGCCTCACAAAAGCAGATGTGCACCGGCGGGATGGCGACTGTACGACCTGCAAACTGTACAAAGTGGAAATATTTACCCCCTCCATGTGCTCTTTATTGGAGCCAAGTTTCTTAAGGCTTTGTTCAGGCTGCAGGACGAAGTAGCCAACATCTGAGAGCCGAGATCAGATTGGTTCTTTTCAGAGTTACTCCCCAAGATACTCTGTAAAAATGTCTAAAAATATAAGAGAAATTAATTCGTCACAGCAGGACTTCCACAGCCTCTAGATCTGTCCAGTTCCAGTCCAACAACAGATTTTCAGCTTGTGCTCAATGCCTGATCCGTCCTGCTCCTCCTAAGATCAGTGGGGACTTTAGGTTTTTACTAGCAGGCCTCAGCTCTGGACGACTTGAATAAACTGTGTTGTAACAATGGCAATGCATTACTTCTGCCGTAGACTTCACTTTGTTCCACTATTGACATTCTTTTTGACATTGACATTCATTGTGGTCCCAGAAAATTTTAAATCTTTGTACTTTTTTGTAACTTCTCCTTCGTGCCACATTGTGAACTTAAAAAAACTAATGCCCCAGTGCACTATTGCTGTTGTTTATTATTTTTTCAGCTAAAAGCCACAGCCCTGAAAACAAGAATGTCATGTTTAGCTTGTTTTTTAATCAAATTGTTAAAACTTGACGCGTTGCCATTAACAAAACTCATACATGTTTAAATCCCCATGTTTAGCAATGCAACAGGCTGGAACTATATCATATTCTGCTGTGATAAACTAGAGAAAAATATTATTTCTGGTAACTCAAAAGCTTTTTAAACTTTAAATTAAAAGAGCTGCACCAGTTTCTTACATTTTAAGGACACTTTTTGTCATTTGTGCAATTTTACGTAATGAACACAATAAATGCAACGTTTTCTTCAAAGGTATAACATTTGTCAATCTTTCATCTTTCAATCTGACATTTGAGAAAACAGTGCTGGATTAGCCCTATATCGAAGTACCACACTGTTGGATCCACAGTCAACAATACAATACAGTTAGTGACACTCCTAAAAGCACTGCCGCACTGTAAATATTCTTCAAATTCTTTTTCTAAAAGCAGTCTTGAGTTGATTATCTTAAACTGGCTTTGACTGTCTAATCCTCTTGAAGTGGAAAAAGATTTAAAATGGCATTAATTCATTTTTGAAGTGGCATTAGTCGAGTGTGAGATACGTCCAGTTAAACAGCAAATGAATGTTTCTCAGTGTGACCCAGACTTTCCACTACTTTTCCAATAACACGCTCATTAATCTCTTGTATCCCGTCTTATCGCTCACAGCAGGAGCTAACAGCATACATCCAAATTTAGAAGCTTCAAAAGCTTATTAGAGTATTAAGAAGAAGTTAGAAGAAGTATTTTGTAATAAAACCAACAGTCAGTTTTTAAAATCTGGTTTTACGATGTGTTCTGATGAATGGGACCAGATTCTCACACTAAAGATGGACCTGGACCAAACACCATCAACGATCAACTTTTACAGGTCCCACGTAACATCTCACTTACTATCCAGTTTTATTCTTAAGCTTGGAAAATGGGTTCATTCCTCTAAGAGCGATACATTCATTAACATCCTTCGAAGAACAAACGGTCATAAAGAAAATTTGTCAAATACAGACAAAGTTAGTTATTGGTAAGAACTTTTAACATCTATAGTTTTGTATCATACCTTTTTTGGTCAAGTAACTGTTTTTATGTTTGTAACGTGACTGATTTAAATTTTTAGATTTAATTTGTTTTTTTATTTGTTTTTTTAACTGACTAACTAATCATCTAATATATAATTGATATGCGTTCACAACAAACTTATGCTAATGCTAACATGACTTAACCTCCTGCTCTGTGTGTCTCTCCAAAATAAAAACTTTGAGTTACAGCCTCTTTGTGTTTCTATTTTTTACACATAAAAGCTTCTCAAGTCTGCATCAGACACTGTTGGAGCTGATTCAAGTGGCAAAGTGTGGCATGCAATGATCCATACAGTCAAATAGAAATGGATTACTCGAGTGCCACAACACAAAACTTGACATGCTTCTTTTGAAAGAGTTCTCTAATGCTGTTTTATAAACAGAGGACCCTCATTTTTTAAATCCACACCTGAACAAACATCATAAATAACAACTGAGTGCATCTGTACTTCTGACCTGTTCAACATTCAGAGACAGGATTACCCATAAGTCTGTGCTCCTGCCTCTCTTGACGTGTTATTCCTGCTGCAGAACAATTGAAGAGACTCTACCTTCTCTGAGTGGCTTTATTCACTGAACTTTAAAAATAAGGGTTGTAAAGGGTTTAATGAAACAAAAAACAAAAGTGCTGACAACTGGTTCAATTAGAGCCCAGGTTGCATCAGGAAAACATTTGGGATGCTCAGAAAACTGAAGAGTAATCTATCCCACACTGAAGTCCCTCCCTGTTCATCACTTCATTTGTCCAAAAAGCACCTCATGTCCTCCTCTTCTTCATCAATCATTTGAACCGAGGCACTGTTTTCCCAAGACCACTCAGTTTTTATTACTGTCAAGAGTTAGTTTTTTATCACAAAGAGAAATAATCAAGAATACTTTTTAGTATTCTTAGTGTTGTCTCTTCTCTGGAATTTTGTCCTGTTAATATTTTCTACAGTGGCTGATCAAATACTGATATGGATTGGATATGTTTAGGTAGAATAAATCTTGACTCAGATTTTGTCTTTGGTAATATAATTTTATCAATTTTACTGTATTTACTGACCATGCATAAAGATTTCTTAATCCAGACTTTATTGTAGCATTAGCCGTTTAAGGGACTTTATATAATTCATTTTAGTAAATGTAAGTCTTGCTTTCCATTTACTTCATTTGCAGCCAATAAACATTTAAAGCACAAATGCATTAGTGTCACTGGTTTCCATTTTGCTCAAACTGCAAAAACACTGTTGAATTCTGTCAAGTGTCTTATTATGAAATCACTTTATAAAAGACTGAAAACCTTTTTTTCTGCAAATGTGCCACTGAAACTTTAAAACTGATAGCGGTAACTGAAAATAAATTATTTAATGGTTGTCCAAAACCTTTGTACAGAGGAAACAATGTGGTACAAGCTGGTTAATCAGCTCCGAGGGGTTTTGTACATTGTTTTATTGAAATTTGTGGTGTTTTTGTTTTACTCTGAGTTGTGCAATGATCTATTTTTTGAAGCATGTGATTGTTTAATCCAGCTGTACATCTTTTATACTGCCTATTCCAGTTTCTAAACCTTTTCAGATATGAAAAGTAACAGCTTTCACTTTGGTACAGCATTAAAGGTAAATAATGTATTGGAAAAGGACCTTTTTTTCTGCTTTGGCAGAGAGTAAAGGTGTAAATATTTGGTTGTTAAGTTTGTGTTTGACCTCTGCAGACTTCTCGCTCCATGTTCGCTCTCACAGGTTGGCACTCACTGGGCCACAGCCGCAGAAGAATGAGAGCAGAATAAATCCCTGCTCGTGCAGTCAGTCATAAGTAGGACGCGGCCGGTGCCAACTGTCGTCAAAACCTTGAGCTTCTCCAGACTGAGAGCATTCCTCTGGACCCGACACAGCCAGGTCCTCCCTCTGCTATCTCAGAGATCTAAAGCCTGCATTCGATAGGAAAGAACTAACCTTCATAAGGATAGGGCTGTAGGACCTGTAGGACATGGCTTAAAAAGTAAAAGGGTAGATGTTATAGGTAGACACAAATAAATGCAGAGTCAAGATTTATTTGGGTTGTCTGATGAGGATATGTTATGTTCATTTTATCCCATTTGTTCAGAAGATTAAATTTTTAAATTCAAACAACAAAAGAAAATGTTGAAAAGGAACAGAACTCATTTCAATCAATGGCATAATCTTTTTTCCAGGATTCTCCAAATTTTTTCTCCTTTTCATTTCTAAGACTTAAATTGACTAAAACTTCAACGTTATTTTTGTTTCTTTTTTTTTTTTTTTTTTGAGGCCTGGGACTGCTTTAATCAAATCAGCGTGTCAGCTCCACTGGGCCGGTCGGCTCACTGGGGGTGTGAAAGATTTGAGGAAACAGCTCCTGTAGGCAAATACACCTCCCACTGTTCGGGACAGCGCTCACACACACAGCTTTGTTTAAGGCCGGCCCTGGTCCTGGCACACAGACGTAAAGCCGAGCTCAGTTTGGGACTGGGGGAGGGGTCTCTTCCGGCAGATAATGAAAAACTTAATGTGTTTGACTAAGCTTTGATGTTGATGAAGCCAAAAGAAAGACAGTGATTAAAAGTTATGTCAGACACTTTTGATGAAAACGATTAAAGTTTCAGTGTTTTATGCGTTATGCTTTTCATTTTACTTTGATTTTGCAGAGTTTGTTTAACTCGGGTGACACAAAGTCTTAAATGCAGGTGAAGTAAAAGAATCAGGTAAAGGACAAGCAGTGTACACAACAACCAAAAAGAATTGTTAAAGTGTGATACCAGCGATGGCCACTAGGTGCTGGTTGCAAACAAAAATTATAAACTTTACTGTTTAATATCAATCAGTCATTTTTGGATCAAGTAATTTTGGTTTAAAAGAGAAACTATATATATATATATATCCGTCGTCTTTTATCCAATCAATAGAGAGCACTCTTTAAATCTATTCCCCCGGCTCAGATAATAAATGAGCAGATGTATTTTTTATGGCAAAAAAACATTCCTTGCAAGCCAATTGTGACAGAAAGATTTATGTAGCTCATCTGCAGATGCCCACGATGAAGTGCAGTTTGTAGCCTGCATCCCGGGAAGTGTTAGCTAGACAAATAAAGTAAAATGCACTTTTTGTTCACCGTCAGAAAAAAGATTTCAGTGCATTAAAAGTAGAACTAGTCGCTTCTGTAACAGCACATCTCCTGAAGCTGTGGGCTTTAAACTCTTTCCCAATTAAATCTTAAATCTAGTGTTTCTAGCAAAGAATGTAAAGCTTACTGTGGGAACAAAAATCAAGGTCCTTTCTAGAGATGTTTTTGGGCCTCAATACATCTTTTTTTACTCTTGAATTTAGTTTGACAGTTTAATTCCAAAACAAATTAGACCTTAAGACATAAAATTAGTCGTGCGTTTACGGTATAAGCTAGTAAATAAGTGTGTACACGGGACAGTGGGTTCTACAAAGAGACTCAAATGCTTCTCTTACGTTCTCTTAAGGCTGAACCATAAGTACTTTTTTGTTGTGAGAATGCTGATTGCAAGTCACACTTCCTCATTTATAGAGCAGGTGAACAACTATGGAAGCCCTGCAGGGACATGCTGTTGACTATGAACAAATCAAGAGGAAACACTATGGAGGTTTACATGTTTTTTTACAGACAAATATCTTAAAATCAGACTTTTGACTGATGTGTATCTGACTAACTACAACAATACGTTACACAACGCCTTTAAGTCTCTGTCACTGATTGTGCAGACGACAGACTCTTCATCAGCTGCTCTGAGAGTAACGTTCATATTAGAGCCCGATCCTTCTTTGACATGAGCTTTGAACTTAGAAGCGTTTAAAAGGAAATATAATTGATAGCAGAGTGAACCACAGCCTCGGATTTATCCTTCGTGAAGAATGACACTGAAACCGGATCATAATGTCTAGACGGCACGGCCCGATCCGAGTCCATCAACACTCATCAGTGGAAATAAACTCTGCCAACGCTAAAAAGCAATTTTCATGAGTTTTTTTTGTCTTCAAAGCAGGGACTGGTTGCATTGTTTTCCTGCAGAAAGACTGGGATCTGGACAGCTTTATGAGCCATTATCAATGAGTAACGGCAGTTCCCAAAGGATCGATGAATGATTGGCAGTAACAATAATAACAAGTGTTGTGAACGTCAAAACACTGTCGCTTCAACTTGGCTCGAGCTAGACCGTGTGTCATGAGCTTGAACTGTATCAAGAGACAATCCAGGGTCACCATAGCTTTTGAACAAACTTTAGGAGTCATGGGGGTAAAAGGAGCGTGAACAAAAAGAGAACAAGGCCAGTTCGACCAAGTATTTAAACATCTACTGTCTCATAACGCTCATGCTAGAGTTTATGTGACCCCCACAAAATTTGAAAAACTATTACATCTGGTTAAAAATAAAAGTCTGCTCCATTTAAAGGAGAAGTCTTGTGTCTTATAAAAGCTTGTTATCTGCAGCCAACTCACTGTTTTCAGATGGATTTTCCAGAATAACTCAGAGAGGAAACATCGGTCGGAAAAGCAGAGCGGCAGAGCAGGTGCTGTTTCTGTTTGAGGTGGAAAACGCTGTACAAAGCCAAACTCAGGGGTTTCTGACTGCGTTATTAATGATACTCAATCATCACCAACCTTTGAACCGTGAACTTTACAAAAAATACAGTATATAGTATATTTCTCTTTTTTTTACCCATCCTTTAAGCAACTCTGTCCTTAGTCTTTTGCAGAGCTTTATGGACTATTCACTTAAATCATGGTTAAGGCAAGTCTTTCTGCTCACAAGGTGTTTGTTTGAGACAGCTTACAGAAATGCAATATCTCAGGGCATTAATTTCTCTATGAGGTAGTAAACTTTACATACGCGCAAATGTATTTACAGCTTCAAGCACGCGTCACGAGCTGTTTCATTTCTCGACCCATTATCAACTGCCTCCTGTTTTGGGATTACAACAGTTCATACGCTTCTTGCCAACACTGCACTTTAAGATGAGGCATCACATGAGAAAG
Organism: Neodontobutis hainanensis; assembly: GCA_024349245.1. Taxonomy (NCBI): domain Eukaryota; kingdom Metazoa; phylum Chordata; class Actinopteri; order Gobiiformes; family Odontobutidae; genus Neodontobutis; species Neodontobutis hainanensis. The sequence goes on along the minus strand of JALDNG010000038.1, from coordinate 2,297,022 downwards.
ACAGAACTATCCCACAAACAATATATAGGTATAAAAGGAGCTAAATGAAAGTGTGGAGCTGCTCCACTTCACATAAATCCAGTTGAAAGCAATAACGAGCTGTATATTTGAAGGGACGGGATCTGAAAGAAGAAACAGTGTTTTTATGTTGTCAGAAAGAAAACAAGCCCTGATCCAGGCACTTTACAAAACTTTAGAAGCTCAGAGACAATGTGTTACGTGTTATCAGATGGAATACAATGGGTTACATACTGTATAGTTGTACTCTCATTTATCAACATCAGATAACAACACTGAGTGAGAATATATCAAGTGTCGGCCCAGCATGTAACAGAACTCTGAATTACATTTCATTGTGGTGTTAATAGAGAGCCTCAGTCAGACCTTCTCCAAAACGGCCATTGGGTCCTAAAGTCTGGAAGAACTGTGAAAAGTCAATGGGACATTGTGTGAGTGTTGTTCGTTAACCACTTCAACAAACTACTAGTTTTGGTGATTCAAAAATAGTTTGCTGCTCCTCCATTTTTGGGACACATGGCTGTGACAATGGAACTTGTCATTTGACCTGGACTGAGGGCAACTCAGCTTTACACTAGTTAATAGCTCCCTCTAGTGGACAGACAATGGTACACAGGCTCCCAGGACAGCACTTTCTGAGTCCATCCACTGGTATTGTTTATTATATCACTCAAATTTGCTAGAATGCATTATTATTTCAGTCTTATTTATTTATCTATCTAGAGAAAAGTTTTTATAACAGTTGGTATTTCTGTAAAACTTTATTGACATAAAATAGCAACAATACTTTTTATTCACCCCAATGATAAAGTTGCTTCATTAAAAGATGTGGTTAAAATAATGGCACTTAAGAGAAAAAAAAACAACTTATAGTTTGTCAAATCTTGGTCGTTATTTTTCCCTTTTCCTGAAATGTTCAATCTCAGCAGATGTCTGAGAGGTTCTTGTCTCTGGACTGTGTTGCTGCAGAAGATTGAGAGGATATCACTTACAATAAATGCTGCCCATTTTCTCCAGAAACATGCAGCTTTTTCCCACAGGGATTACTGTCAGTGTGGACTCATGGGTAGGACTTCAAATGACTGAAGTTGTCATCACACTAACACAGTCACTGCTCGATAAACGCTGTATTGTTTTTAAAAGGAGAGTTTGTAAGAGAAAAACCATTGCCCTGTCCAGATCAAGGCAGGTGTCTTTGAAAATGTTGCCTTTAGTGTTTGGTTTGGACACATTAAAGGTCAGGGTAAAGCCTTTCAGAAACTCATTAACCATGTTTGTGCAGATTCTTATTTAAACCTGGTTAAATCTCAACTCGGTTTGGGTCTTTTAGCCCATATTTCATCATGTTGTTTTGTAAAACAATGCTAGTAACATTAAAACCTCATTGTCTTTCTTTCTACACAAATGAACTACCTGAGCAGACCTTCTGAATGAACTTAAATAGTGGCTGTAAACCCACCACCGGGTCTCGCTCTGGTTCAGATGTTCTCTGGTTTCAGAGGCTCTCACTCAGAAGTCAAACGGACGTCCTCTCCCGGGCCTCGGACTGAACACATCCGTGAGAGCGTCGCCACTCTCATGTTCCTCACCTGGAATTTCAACACAAAACACCTCGACTGACACCGGCCAATGAAAACCTCAGATCTGCAGAAAAGACCTTTGTAACAGAAACCGTGACTAATAAAAGCCAGAAGATATGGACAATTTGAGAGAGACTTTTAAACAATTTACAGAATAATGTCTGCTTTATAAAGGTACTAAGAGATATATTTATTGCACTGATACTTGATATTTGTAGAGATTTTTAGCATGAGTGTACCTTCAGTAAGAACTTAAACAAGAGTCATTTCCTTTTGTTGCAGGATATTTTTGTGATTCTTACGTCCCATGCTTATCTATAAACTATCTGACAAAGTGAGAAAAAAATGGGTGTTATATATTAGACAGTACGGCAGTTAGACTTTTTACCAAAACGCCGAGACGGATTATAAAAAAAGACAGACTTGCCTTTTTTGCTGTTTCACTCATTTAATCTAAATAGGACAGAAAAAGAAGCTTCAGACTCACATTTTTGAGATTCTGCCTCTACATTACAACAGTCATTGATATATCTGGGTTCTGTTCTGGGACAATACAGTTAATCTTACCTAAGCATTGTTTTTTTTTTCTGTAAGCTTCCATGAATCTGGGATAAATGTATAACACAAGGTTCTCATTTTACAACATGGAAATACTGTTTCACTGGAAGATTTACAACTACAACCAGATGCATTTAATGTAGCATAAGATTTGATTTCAAGGCAGTTTGATTGCAGGAAGTATTTATCGATAATGTGAGTCACAATAGGAAATTAAATCAGTGAACAAAGTAAGTAAATAGTTTGGATATCTTATTTCTGCAGCCTGTGGCCCTGAATTGTTGTCTCACCCAATGAACAGACAGAAGGTCAGATAATAGGCTTTTATTTGAAATTTAGTACATAAATGTGCTTCTTTTTCAGCAGTGCTCACTTTATCCACTTTAGGAATCTATTTTTTTTTTTTTTTTTACATAAAAGCTTATATTTTCTGATAAAATCTATGACCCTGACCCAATACTGTGAGAATGTGTGGCACCAGATCTCTCAGTGTCCTTTCCTCTCAAACGTTATACTGACTTCTGACTCACACAAAAGTCCCATTTAACTCAGCGGAGAGGTCCGGCCGAGGACATCCTCCCCCTGCAGCCCAATATCCTCCCACAGCCGGGTTTCCTCTCACTGTTGCTCTTTGGGACCTGGGGACGCTCTGAAACAGCACTGAGAGCCCCGCAACAATGAAACGCTCCACTAAAGGGAAATAAAAATATAGAATTATGAGCGCATTTAATGTTTTTGGCTTTTGAACGCAACATGACTCAACTCCAGTGAATAAGGAAAAAACTACCACACACTTGGAGTCTGTAACATGGCTGTACAAGATGAAGTCATTTAAGAGCCTCAGATGAAAAGGAATTAAAGGAATGACCTCAGAAAATATGAGATATTATTGAAAAGGATTTACCATTTACAACTCTGTACTTAAAGTTGAAACAAACAAAATACTATAGTAAAAATATCACTAGTATTTAATTGTGTCAATGATTAGAGACCGTATGTCCCTGTAGGGCTACTGTAGGTGCTCACAGGTTGTAGGAAGGAGAGGGTATGAGTTGGTGTTGATATTAGATGCAACGAAAAACTACACAATGCAGTTTATAGCTCAGATAATATGTTTTGAGGTTCTTGTACAGTTTTAAGACATGTTGTCTGTTTTTTCCTTTTTAGCTTTAGAAACACATGCCCCAAAACTTTAAGGGTGCGTTCACACTTGCCTTGTTTGGTGGGGTTCAAACAGACTGGTGTTTACTTATCTCAAGACTCCAGACAAACCTCAGTGCCACCACACGTACACACAGTGTCCCCTTCAAAACAGAGTTCTCAGAGCGCTTCCAAACTCTGGTACGATTCAAGTGTGAACCTCAAGTGGAACCATAGACGAGCTCAAACAGGATGAGCTTCATACAGTGGCAACAAAAACATCACGTAATGCTTAGTTTTAAGGAGGTTGGAAAAAAAATAAATAAATAATGTCAAAATAAATAAATTGACAAAAGGTCAAATGTGAAGCACTGAGAAGCTAAAATGCTATGGTAACATGCCTTATTAGCATTTGGGCTAACAGCACCCTCAAGTGTGTTTTTACTTTAAAAATGCATGTTTTTGCTTTAGACAAACCAAACTAAATGGATTGTTTTGTGTGAACTAAATGAAGCGGACAAGAGCTGTGAACACTCCCTAAGAAGTCTACACTATGATTGTGTCTCTATTTAAATATGTTTTCTTCCTGTAAGTGTGCAAGTACATTCATGTGGTAGAGTAAAAACAAGTGAGAGTGCAATAATGTACAATGTCTAATGCGTCACTTGGAAGTTATCAAATGAAACGCTCATTTAGACATACACCAGATTTAATGGCTTAATGACGTGACCTTTTTTTAGAATTTTTTACTGAGAATTTTCGAGACTAAGAAGCATGTTTTCTTCAGTCACCGCCAGTGCACTGACCTTCCTGTTTTACTTAAACTGCCTCGCAAAGTGCATTGTGTTAAAGTGACCATCAAACTCATCACATTAAGTCTGCTGCATTAACAAGGTCATTGCTGTTCATTAAAAACTACATTCCCATATTAGGAAAGTTGAGTCATTAATGATGAATTGTTGACCTTAACCTTTAAACGGCGGGTATTTATTTCTGGCCCGGGCTGTTGTTTAAATGATTCACACTCAGTACATTTCTTATTAAACAAACAGGCGTCAGACAAACAGGGAGAAAAAGTCAGAACAATGGCATTCGTGCACCATCGTCCCGTGAACTGTACGAGATGAGTGTGTGTCCCCCCAGAGCGTCGCTGCAGCAACAAAGACAACAATATGTGTCTGGTATAGAGCTAGGTAAACTGTAAGTGTTTAAGGATAAAGTCATATAATAAATTAATGTGCATTGGGTTTTACTTTTTTAAACCAAATTTTACTTGGAGTTGATTATTTAAAGTTTATAATGCTCTCAAAGGAAAAAAACTATTTGTCAATCTGGGAAAAAATACACTTAAGGCTCCATAAAACCCAGTGGAAGGAGCCATTACTTATTTCCTGTTCCTGAGCGGACAAACTGAGCACTGCTGAAGGAGAAGCCCATTCATTTTGAACACTCAATCTAGCACAAAGCCATTGGACATCTATGTAAATGTCATATATAAAAGAAAATTTGATTCTGTTTGTATTTTAAAAACATCTCTGACATATTTTCATTATGTTTCAGGCATGTCCCTGCAGGGCTTCCATAAGTCCGTGACAAAAGTGCTGTGCTGCAAAAACTGTCAAACCTTTTGTTAAAGGTATACACTTGTGCTACAATGTCAAAATAAGAACTCAATGAACCTGCACGAACCTACTCTGTCAGTTCATATTGATGATCTATAGCAGATAATTTGCATCCTAATAATGAACTGCTGAGTTCACCACAGAGGATGACTGACAGTCTGGCAAAAAGCTGTTGAAAGCAGAGTCTTCTTATCCAGCCTGACATATCTCTTGTTATATCTCTACCTCAAGCTCTTATTTGCTAGTATTCCTCGGGAACAACTCCAAACATCTCGTCCAGTTAGACATTTAGCCTGCAAATACTTGCACACCACAGATCATCTGTGACTTGTAACGCATTTGTTAGAACTGATTTTAATACATCATGGTCTGAACGTGACTCTCAGAGCAGCTCTCTATCGGCTCTCTAAGTATGAGTCCGATAAGGTCAGTGGAAGATAAGAGTCAGCTGGAAAAAAGTAATGTGTTTTTCCTTATAGCCGCAGCAAACCGGGAAAAGCTTTGCTACAGGGGCTTTCCACTGTTGCCATGACACCAGTGACTACAATAAACTTTGACCCGCAGAGGAATAAGAGGAACTACATGCAGCTAGTTGGATTTGAACAGGTTTTAGTTCAATTTAAATAGGTTTTAGTTGGACTTTAGTCAAAAATAGAACAGGTTTTTTTAGTCAACTTTGGATAGATTTTAGACCGTTTTCAATTGGTTTTAGCTGGATTTGAACAGGTTTTACTTAGATTTGAACATGTTTTAGTTGTAATTTAACAAGTCTTAGTCTAATTAAAACAGGTTTTAGTCAGATTTGATAATGATTTAAACTGGAGTCTATCTGCAGCGTTGTCTTCCAGTGGAGTTCCTCGAGAGACTGTCGTGGAATATATTTTGCAAAACGTAGGCCAAAAAATGAGTCAAAAAGGATGTTTGAGGTCAGTACAACACTTTTAAAGGTGGTTGAAATGTCTGAACAGGATCAATGCGTCCCATAACAGCTGTGGTTCAATTAACTAAAAGTGTTCTCCTCCAACAAAATCCCTCAAGGAACCGTAGTGGAATATATTTTACAAAACCTGGGCGAGTAGAAAACAGAACAACACAGAGGCAGTTTGTCCCTGTTTCAAGGTCAGCGCAAACATTTGAGGTCAATTAAAGATGAAAGGTTTGCAAATTCAAAAGCATTAGCATTTGATGTTTTCTGTACAAGCAACATTCAAAGAGAGTCTCCTGGAAGACATCCCAAAATCAGTTTGTTTGAGTTTTTGACATTAAAGATGGTCCTTTTATGTTAAGTTTGAAGTTATTTGAAGGGTCTGCATTATCGGTTTCCTGTAGCACTGGGTTGACACATTTCTACTGAAGCTGTCTTGTCCCGTCTCATCTCTCTGTCCACTCTGTTACTGCCTGCTGTTGTGGGATAAAGACGAGAACACACATGCCGGCGCTGTTTCTGTCGGGATGAGACGGGCTGTAACTAGGACAAAAATACTGGCATCACAAAGCGAGCCTTAAACGAGCTATTGTCTGTCTCCAAGTGGAATGTTTTATGTCTAGAAGTGTTTTTTATGCAATGATTTCTGATAAATATTGCATTTTGGATTAGATCTGGCTGTGCATAATGAAAAATGTTTGAATGATTGAACCTGTAAAAGACAAGCTGCAGAAAATGAATGCATTTACAAGAATTAAACACTGACTTTACTGTTTAATTCTACTTTATCTATTGCTGCCTGTGTAAACCAGTTTTTTGAATGAACCAATGAGCTTTCAGCAGCAGATATATTCTGGTGGTTTGGATTTTATTCTACCTATTTGCAGTGAAGCCCTCACAAAAAGCCAGCTGGTTTATTCCCGGGTCATGACCCCTGTGGAGGTTACAGAGAGATGAGTCACATGATCCAAACAGGAAATAGACGTCAGGAAAACAAGCCTCGTATGTGGTTCAAAACTGCCATTGAGCAGATCTTTAATATTCTATGTTTTATAATGGTATTTACATTTTAAACATAAAACAAAAACGTTTACAAATGTAACAAACAGAGCTCAGTTGTTCTATCCCGTTCTGTCTTTTTTTAATCGTGGTCAAAGAAACCTGTGCCCTCAAATGGCCCTGGAGTGTTTACATTTCTGTAAAAGACAGACACGTTTTAGTGCTTTTCAAGAACCTCAATAGGCAGTGTAAGCGTCCTACCACTAGAGGGTGACTGCTTCTGCGTTAAAGCATTGTTAAATACTGTAGATGCTTTAAAGCAGAACCAGAAGGAGGTACAGGCTGGAAACAGGTTTGGAAATGTATCTAAACACACTTTAAATGTTCTACTTAATGGAGAACCTTCAGAAAAAAAACAATTAAAAAAGTTATAAGTTATTTTATTGTGAAAATCCCACAGTGGTTTCTCCATTTAGTAATAATGTTATTATGGGAAAATGAAAGGCTTGTGTAATACATAAGAATAGACAGACTTTATTTAAAACATTCAGGTTGACTCCAAACACAGGAGGCAAAAAGATATCAATGTGTTGAACTTATTTTAAAAGCTTTCCTGCTTCTTGTCTTTTGTGCTTCCTTTTTGTAATGTCCTATAACTGTGTCATTTTAACTTTTGTCTTTTATTTTTTTTTTACTTTTTAACATCTGTCCAGGGACACCAGCCTCTTGGCATATTTACAGCAATGTTTATTAAAATGTGCAGTCCCTGAAATAAAATAAATAACATTACCACCTATACTTTTGTGATTGGCTGACATTCCTCTGTCGTACTTTGAGCACAAGACAACTCCTATATTCTTTTGCTGTTTTCTAATAAAAAGTCTAATTATGCTTCCTTTTTATCCTTCATCTTAGAATCATGCCTAGAATTAAAGTGGAACAAGTGAATAGTGACACAAATGTTGAGTTAGTGACAGAGCGAGAAGATGGAGGGAAACATGTGACATGCTGCAGATGTGTGGGTTTTACAGCAGGTCTGTGTGCCTCGTCAGGTTTAAATGAACACACGCCAATATCTTAAAAAAACATTAGTCATTTCTCTGATTACATTTGTCACCCACTGGGAGGGAAATCATTTACCACGGCCTATTAGTTTTGTTTTTGTGGAAAAGAAAAAAACGTACAAGATGCAACTCACTGACAGTGACAAAGGTGGGTTTCACAGATTTTACAGAAAGACAGTCGGAAATGAGAAAAAAAATGTTTTTACTTATTGGCTTGTGGGACTCCTGAGGCAGCTGATAGGTACCGGCAGGCCAAGCGGACTGCAGCCCGGGTGGTCGTAGAGGCTAAAACTCGGGTCTGGGAGGAGTTCGGTGAGGCCATGGAAAAGGACTATCGGTCGGCCTCGAAGAAATTCTGGCAGGAGGCTCAGGAGGGGGAAGCAGTGCCCTGCCAACACTGTTTACAGTGGAGGTGGGAATCTGCTGACCTCAACTGAGGATATTGTTGGACGGTGGAAGGAATACTTCGAGGATCTCCTCGACCCCACCGTCACGTCTTCCAATGAGGAAGCAGAGACCGAGGGCTCAGAGGTGGACTCGTCCATCACTCAGGCTGAAGTCACTGAGGTAGTTGGGAAGCTCCTCGGTGGCAAGGCACCGGGGGTGGATGAGATACGCCCTGAGTACCTCAAGTCTCTGGATGTTGTGGGGCTGTCTTGGTTGACACGCCTCTGCAACATCGCGTGGTGTTTGGGGACAGTACCTCTGGACTGGCAGACCGGGGTGGTGGTCCCTCTTTTGAAGAAGGGGGACCGGAGGGTGTGTTCCAACTACAGAGGGATCACACTCCTCAGCCTCCCCGGGAAAGTCTATGCCAGGGTACTGGAGAGGAGAATGCGGCCGATAGTTGAACCTCAGATTCAGGAGGAACAATGGGGTTTTCGTCCCGGTCGTGGAACACTGGACCAGCTGTATACCCTCTCCAGGGTGCTGGAGGGTTTATGGGAGTTTGCCCAACCAGTCCACATGTGCTTTGTGGATCTGGAGAAGGCATTCGACTGTGTCCCTCGTGGTGCCCTGTGGGAGGTTCTCTGGGAGTATGGGGTCCGGGGCCCTTTGCTAAGGGCTGTCCGGTCCCTGTACGACCGGAGCAGGAGCTTGGTTCGCATTGCCGGCAGTAAGTCAGACCTGTTCCCGGTGAATGTTGGACTCCGGCAGGGCTGCCCTTTGTCACCGGTCCTGTTCATTATCTTCATGGACAGGATTTCTAGGCGCAGCCAGGGGCCGGAGGGAGTCTGGTTTGGGGACCACAGGATTTCATCTCTGCTTTTTGCAGATGATGTTGTCCTGTTGGCTTCATCAAACCAGGACCTTCAATGTTCACTGGGGCGGTTTGCAGCCGAGTGTGAAGCGGCTGGGATGAGGATCAGCACCTCCAAGTCTGAGACCATGGTTCTCAGTCGGAAAAGGGTGGCTTGCCCCCTTCAGGTTGGTGGAGAGCTCCTGCCTCAAGTGGAGGAGTTTAAGTATCTCGGGGTCTTGTTCACGAGTGAGGGAAGGAAGGAGCGTGAGATTGACAGACGGATCGGTGCAGCTTCTGCAGTGATGCGGTCGCTGTACCGGTCTGTCGTGGTGAAGAAGGAGCTGAGCTGTAATGTCTCTCAGCTGGCCTGGGAACGCCTCGGTATCCCCCCGGAAGAGCTGGAGGAAGTGTCTGGGAAGCGGGAAGTCTGGGCGTCTCTGCTTAGACTGCTGCCCCCGCGACCCGGCCCCGGATAAGCGGTAGAATATGGATGGATGGATGGATGGATCGAGTCATTAAGGAAAACAATGTCTTTTTCCCAAAAACTGCTACTGTCATATTTATTTTTCCTTTTTTTCAGCATAAATTTCTTAATCCACTTTATCACCAAATATTTTTACCTTTTATTTGTTAGAATATTTGATTTTACTGCTGTTATATATGACAAAAAAAAAAAAATGTTGGGTGGCTGGGACATTATTTTCAAGTCAGTCTTGGATATATCAAAGATTATCCAAATACTGAGTTTGAGACATTTATAGTTTTAAGAGATTTATGCAAAAAAATTACATTATTCTAAAATTTGTCAAGAGAGAGACTTAAACAAGAGAGAGATTCAGAGACGGTGGATGGTGGCCTGATGAAGAGAAGAAAGATTTGGCCAAATGAACAGAAATGTCTATAATGAGAGCATGGGATCAGCACAAATAAAAATGTTTATTGGTGAATGTGTAGAAAATAGTATCGTACATTGTATCCGTCAAAGTTTTTTTTATATAACGTGTAAAATACATTAAATAACTGACTTTGACAAAGGCTGCATGTAATGTTTATGTGACCCTTGAACATGTATTATACATCCATGAAAAGAATTGCCTTTTTCTCCAAGTTTGTTGTGTGTAATGCGCTGTTTCGCCACATGGGGGAGCTTCAGACCTGTAAAAAGATCTGGGTCAATGAACGGTGAGTAAATGCCAATTAATGAAAAGTGAGTCTTGACAGAAACAGTTGGAAATATTTGCTTTGATTAACAGTTTCAAATTCTTCAGACTTTAATAAAAATAATCTTTTTCTTTTACACTAACGCCGGCATCTTTAAAAACCTGGAAAAGATTAATGAACCTAACAAGAACAAGTGACTAATTTTGTCATTTTATTTCCAGTTACTTTAGTATTTCACCATTAACCAATAAGTAGTCCATTACCTCAAACATTAAATGCAGTAAAATAGGCCTACTTTTGAACAGATAATGTCACTGAACTGTCGCCTCGTGGACTCAGTCATTATTATGTTAACTCCGGGGTTTTAAAGGACACAGAGTACATGTTCTCAGTCTCAATGCTGCGCTCTGATTGGTCGTCCGTGGCTGTTGTTTGTCTCTGATTAGAGTTGAGGCTGAGGATGTCTAAGTCTGGCGGTGGGCATAAGGTGTCCTCAGATTAGGGTTAAGCAGTTTGTCGGGAAATGCGCTGGAGCAGAGCTGCTGTTTGGACTGAGACTGAGCTGATCCACTTTGAAGCACAGAGCGAAGACTGAAGGCCGGGGATGGATCGCTTGAGGCCGTTTATATCTCACACAACACTTAACACGTTTTAGACAATCTTACTCCTACTTTTCTTTATGTTCAAGGATTGTAAATAAGATGTCACTGTTAAAATGTCCAGAATAAACAGCGCAGATGTGAAAGCGCCCTAAAACCTGCCTGAGATCTGGTAGAGTGTGAACTTTTGACTCAGAAAAGATATTTTACTAAAAAAAGTGCTTTATATCTGAATCATTAATTGAAAGACATGACATAACAGTTTCCACCACTTCATGTTACATTGTTTAATAAAAAAAAAACTGAAACTAAGGTCAACTATGGTAGCCCTGCAGGGACACATTGTCATCAATGAACAAATCTCACAGAAAAAGGTTCAGATGATGTGACCAGATGTGCATTTAGAAGCAATCAAGATAAAACTACTTGATACAGAGAATAAATACATCACAAGAATTATGTAACTCCTATTAAAATCCTTGTATAAACCACAACTTTTGTCGTGGCGTTGGTAATAAATGTGTTTTTCCCTGAGTGGAGAAATGCATTGGCTTGTAGAGCGCGTCACGGCGGCCATTGAGACGCAGAACAAAGCTAGTGGCTGATGGAGACTCAACTGGAGAGGCTCTCAACGGGAAGTGGCGTGAATAGGATTTAGAGGGTGACAAATCGAATGAGGATTAGGTGTGTGTGTGTGTGTGTGTGTGTGTGTGTGTGTGTGTGTGTGTGTGTGGCCTTGTGTTGATGCGGGGGTTGAAGCTGGGAATAATCACTGTTACATATGACAAATAGGAATAGGAGGAATATTTACATAATGTTTGCATATTTCTTTTCTTTTCAAGGAGGTATGTAAAGACGTATAAAGACATGATCATGGGATTATGTTTGGGCAGTGGAGTAAAGAATAACATAACTAGTCAGTGGAGGGTTTATGTTTAAGAGCCCACTGTAAATGGTAGTGTCTGTCTCTCAGTGTCTCAGCCCAAATACCAGGTGTTAAAGCCAAAACATCAAACATTCTACTATTTACAGAACAAATGAGTCCAAACAATTGTATAATCTTAGAAAAATAGATGTAAAAAGCTCCAAAAAGCCCAGTAAAAGGAACATTTAGTATATTTCTTCCAGTTTTTGGTTTTCCTACCAATGCCTAGATCTGAACTCATCATTAAAAGCATGTCCCTGCAGGGCTTCCATAGGTGCTCACAGGCTGTAGAAATGAGGGGTAATGCACCTTGCAGTGTATATAAGCTGCTAAGATTACACACAGTAGCTTTTTATTAAAGTGTACATTTTTACGTTACATCCACCGCCTAAACCTGCCTCCTGATACGTATTTTAGAATAAAGAATTGGAGATTATTTCAGGATTAAAATTTGCTGAACCATTGATAATCTTAATCTACTCGAAGATAAGACTCAGGCACCCACCATCGGAAGAACAGTGCTTTATCCATTTACTCAGACATTCATTTATATCCCTCCTTGAGTGGGTGCTGTTTTTTTTCCATAACTTAAGTTGTCATTAGGAATCCATGTTCTTGCCTAAAAAGATATTTCAGAAGTAGTCTTAATAAAAAATCCTAAAGGAGGGGCTACAGTGCGTCAGTAAAATGAATGTTGTTGAAGGAAGCTGTGCCAAATGAAGTAAACTAAGGTAAATTCTACAAAAAGAGATAAAAAAGCTCCAAAAGCTGGACTAAAACTGGCAACATAATATTAAAGGAAGTGGTCGTTGCACACACCACAGGAATAAGAATCATTTTTAAGAAAACCTGTTACTTTATTCATGTGACCCAATATCACAGTCACAAAAGGCTTCCTAAAAATGCAGGCGGAGAAAATGTGAAGGAAAAAAGAGGCAATGAAGAAAGTTAGAGAATGGTTTGTTGAAATAAAAGTTGAGATAAACATTGAGATAAAGTCAGTGCTACAACTAGGAGTTTTCAGACTAAAGTGAAAAAAATGTGAAGGGAGATGTGTAAAAATGTCTCAAATACACAAGAAAAAGGAAACATAAAGAAAGCTATAGAGAGAAATAATGTGCTTTGAGAGGCTGAGCGTGAGGTACAGGGAAGAGAAGTGATTGTGTTTTCTGGGAAACCACATCAATTCAATAATTTGTTCAAATCAACAGCCAGTTATGTGATAATTATCTCCCACAGTCGAGATGTAAAGTCGTCACTCGTCATCGACTGAACATCGCCCTTGTGGCAAATCGCTTTTAAAAAAAAATCTTCAGCCTCTTTACATTGATTTTTGGTGAACAAAGGCAAAGTCAATACCAAATCTACCAAAATCTAAGCTTCTCGGACTGATTTCATCCGAGCTTTTCACTGCAACCTTGTAAAAGTGAGTTCAGTTTTTTGTTTTGAACGTTGGCCCTGAGAAACATGTGTCAGGGATCGACCGAGGCCGAGCAGCTGCGAGCCGACCAATCACAATCAGAGCGCGTCGGTAGTTTGCATGACAACAAGACGAGCAGCACCGCAGCACGATGACAGGTATTCAGTATAACGAGTACACGTCTTGGATTGTACTGAACAAACTCCAACATTAGACATGACATTGTGTGTTTCTCAACCAAAGCCCAGCTCAAAGGATGCAGCTATACATCCCATAATACCTCTGTCATTGCTCCTGTCTGCCTCTCCAACCTTCGACAACAAGCTACCAATACCTAAGAAACATGAAATAACAAGTTACCGGCAAAGTAATGTTCAGCTTAATGTTCTCCTGTTTCCAGGCAAACAGTGTTTCTTTATAGGATTATAGTCTAATATCTTTTACACCTTTTGACCTGAAAACAACCCTCTCAGGCTGGAAATGCTTTTGAATACACAGATGTCCCGGTTGAGTCCCAGAAATCTATTGACTACTCGGGCTGTCCAGATGTGTCCAGAGAAAGAGAAGATTGAGTTAAAGGGTCTGATGGGAGCCATACTCTATCAATACCTCATTATATTCCGTGAGGCTCTATTGCCTTTGACGCCGGGTCTTTTAAGGACATTAATGCATATTTTATTAGCATTTGGTTATTGCTCATTTCGTGTTTTATTGCAGTGAGCTGTCGGAGGTGGCTGGTCTGTAAAAAGGAGGTGGAATTACCTTGAAAATTTAATTGAAAGACAGAAAAGTTCTGCTCAAATGGTGTCAGATCAGCGCTGAATACAGACAAAGGCAAGAGTCTGCAACAAATAAAGAGGGGAGTGTTAAATGAAAAGGAGACTGTGCAGCGAAAACTAAATTAAAATTGTGAACTGAAATTGAAAAACAAAAAAGTTGCACTTTGTCTAGTCTTGCTCTCTCTGGAGTGAATAAGTTGTCTGATTTCTCTGGCGGATGTGAACTGTTAAACTCATTATTACACAGCCTGGTCTCAGTCTTGGTTATAATGGACAAGCCATTTTAAATAAAGACTGGACAAAACCCTAAATTCATCGACAAAGGCCTGGTGCGAAAACAAGCTTGGTTTTATCATGAAAAGAAAAAGTTTTCAATTTTACATTACAAACTAAATTGAAAAAATATATTTGGTTTAAAGTTTGGCTCTTGGACAAACATGACACACACTTTGGTGCAGCCCTTTTCAAAACTGTAGGCAGCGTTTAATCATAGTAACTTTTCTCACTACAGTTGTATAAACAATCATGATCGAGACCAAAAAAAAAGCCTTTTAAGGACTGAGACTGGGTCAAGATTAAAACCAGGGCATGATACATCAGAAGACATGTAAAGGAGACGCTCTAAAAATGAATCAGTCCAATCTCACACCACTTGAAAATGTCCATCCAATGATCGTCTCTACATTTAAAAGGTTTAATGTTTAAGACTGAGACCTCAGACCATAATACAATCCATTAAACACAACTGGTGGGTCATGAAAGAGTGAGACATTTAGGAGACTAAAAAAACAATCAAAAGCTATCTTTGTCTGTTCATTGGGCCTTGAAAGATGCATCTCAAAATTAACTAACCTTAAATTTATTAAAGAGTGCAACAGAAAAACTATTCAAGAGGACCTGTGGTCTTTTTTTGTTCCATTTACACACAGCTTCAGATGTGTTACGATTACTCATTTACAAGAATGTTCTTTGTAGGTCCTAAGAACACAGCCTTTTTTTTTATTTTTATTTGAGAGGAAGTGCAAGGATGTGTGTGAGCTGAGGCCCTAAGAGTCGTTCAGTCCATGTTAATGAAGCGTCGAGGCAGGTGCTTGAGGCTGAACACTGGGTCACTGTGGCTGCTCTGAGAGCCTCTCCACAGTCAACCCCCCCGAGCCACCCTCTCCAAAACTCTCCCCTCACCCTCAGCGCCAACACAAACAGGTGTGAGTGGGACTTTCTGTCAAGTATCCTGCTCCGTATCCTCGTTTATTTCTTACTCCCGGACACGTTTTTTTTTTGTAAAGTGTGATTTCGGTGTGACAGCCGTCTCATTTCAGTTCTTGAGCTGTGAAAATGCCACGTCCCGAGTGTCCGGCCGACTGTATGTGTGAGTCAGGCAAGCTCTAAATGTCAAATGTATTGTTTATTCAACCAGGTGCTATTTTTGTCCAGGATGGTTTGTCTCAATGAAAACAAAATGAAATGTCCTGTCACCTTGTATACATGTGTTGAACTCAAACCAAACATGGCCCCTCTGCAAATAACTTTTTTTTTTGTTATTTCAATTTGACCTGTCTAGTTACTTTTCTGAGTTTACATTTCCTCAGCCTCCACTCCACTGTTACCAAAGAAAACCGAAGCTAACCTTAAACCTGATTTGTTTTTTAGCGTTAAAAGCTAATATACCCGGCTGGTTTGTTCAGTAACCATCAAGTTATTAAGAAATATAAACGGTAACACAGCAACCTACGAGTTAAAAACACATGAATGCAACAAAGTGATAATGTCTTTATGAGTTACTCTGCGCCGCTGTCCGACTCTGGAGCGAAATATACGAAATAAACTGTAAACAGTAAATCCAACAATGAACCGCATTATCCAGATGTGTTAGTTCGATTTAGAGAAATTTGAATTGTAAAATTCCAGGTACTCATCAGATAATCATCTACCTGCGTGTAAACACACTGACACACTCGCGCATGTCTTTGGACGTCTGAGACCTCATTTTAACGGTGTTTGGGGAGCATTGTCATTTAGCAGCACGGCCCATTGCTGCAGTGCCTCATAGATTGTTCTCTGGTAGATGTTTAGTTTTATGGGTTGTTTGTCGGGATGTGAGCGGCACCTGCTCTCACTGCACCATGACTCTTCTCTCAAGGGCAATGGGCTCACAGTCGATGGGTCTATTAAGTCGTCAAACTCCCATCGGGCCAAGTCATTTCTTCACACATGGCTTACTCTGCAAAAATAAAACCACTACAGGTACATTTAGTCTCTTTTTGCTAAACTGTGAAGACATTTTTCACACGGCTCTTGGTTGTGAATGTCTTAACATATATATATATATATATTTTAATTTTAGTCTATTGTGTCGGTAAACTGGGATGTTTTACATGGAGCGCCCTGTTGAAAGTTCCTCCAGTGGACAATAGAGGTATTGCAGTTAAATAAACACAATTAAATAAAAAGTGACGCCTGGTGAACGGCTGACAAAATCCTTAAAATCCTCAGAGTGGTAAAAATCTGTTTAATGGGACGTTTCCGACAAAAAGTCTTCTGAAGGCATTTGGTAAACTCAAAATAAATAAATATCCATCATAAAAACACTGTTTACTTTTTATGTAGCCTAATGGTTTCCACTGTAGGTCCGGCCACATTTGCCTCGACTGCAGTGAAAACATTAAGATTGCAGACCCATTGCACGCTGCTAATGAATGTTTAGTCACTACCTCTGTGTAATCACTGCCCTCTCTCTCCGTCTCCATCAGCAAACACAAAGTCAGTCTAATTGCACTTTCACACAGCCGCTACTCCAGTCGACACGCGCTCAAGTCATCTGAAGGTCGTCCGTGGCTGAGAATCAGAATCGAAATCAAAAACGTGATTCAAACGGCCTCTCGGCTCCTCGTCTCATTGTTGACACGCTGTCATTGTGGTGGCCTCGCTGCCTAGCAACTAAACGGACAGTGAAGACATTTTTTTTTTTGCCCAATCTCTTGAAGCTCCGCCCCTTTCCGTCCCAGGAAGAATGATTGAAAGGTCACTTCAGTCGCCACCTCAAATGACAGCCAAGGGAGGTTTTTTGTTTTGTAAACCTTTAACGATGAGGACGAGAAGTGGAGCAGATGTGGAAAAGAGAAGTGCTTTTTTTTTTTTTTTTTTTATCAGATCAATGTTGCAATACTTTAATGATCGCAGACGGAAGTCAAACTCAGACAATTGCTTCATAGTTGCACAAAGAGTTATTGATCTGCGTGAAAGAGAAAAACTCACAAAATGGGCATTAAGTGTTAGTGTTTTTACAATAAATTTACAGGGTATACTTTTCACTCATAAAAAAGTAATGGACCACACAAAAAAGAAATGGACCACGCAAAAAAGAAATGGACCACGCAAAAAAGAAATGGACCACGCAAAAAAGAAATGGACCAAGCAAAAAAGAAATGGACCACGCAAAAAAGAAATGGACCAAGCAAAAAAGAAATGGACCAAGCATAGAGGCAGTGATGGAAAACCTTGTGTGGGAATGAAAAAATTGGAGAAACTGGTAAAAAAAAAAAAAAAAAAAATGCTTACTCATTGTTTGGCGAGACTTTTCGAGGGCTGTGTTTGTAAGATGCATGAGATAAAACATCTGCTAAAGCAAAGATGGGAGGGATGCTTCTGCAGTTTTATGCTTTTATAAACTAATATGCAACTGGGGATCTGGCTCTTTAATAAATATCTAAAATGCAGAATGGAATAAACTTTTCGGACGTCAAAGACTGAAGATGTTTTTGTCAAACATGTATAATGTCAGTGTCTGTTTTGTTCTAACACATGTGCTTCATTTTGAGTGAAGTGTTTTTGTCATCATCTTACTAAAATATCCTTTTTTCACACATTCAACCCGGACGTTATCAGGGTACAAATAGTCCAGGGGGTTTTACCGAGAAGCAGTGGCTGATGAAATTAATTATAGCTTGACTGAGCTAACACGAAGCTAACAAACAAATGAGCCATGCCATCATCTCACCGCGGAGCATACACTGATAATGTTCTCAATGGCCCTTCTTAGGAATGCCGCACCATTTATAACATCCACTAAAGGTGCCCTCTCTTTATTGGTCACTCGCGCAGAAAGCACAGACTCCTCAAAGTGTCAAGACCCACTGACTTGGTCTCCTTTTGGCTTTGTTCCCTTTTTATAGATCATTGAATACTATTTTCTTTTTAAATACAACAAGTTCCATTTGAACGTGATTTGGTCAGTTTCTCTTTCAGATTTCAAGCCTCCAACCTGAAGTATGTTAAGGCCATACTAACTGAGACCAGGACAAGTCCTAGGGATGAACCAGGAACCGGTCTACAGTGTAACTTAAACAATTCAGTCCAGTCTCAGATAAATCAGAAAACAGGAGTAATCTAACAAGGAGCCAGATGATAAGTGTTGGACACAAAACCCGGTCTTCAGGTCCATATTCTGGATTTTGAAAATAGGAAGCTCGATGACCATTGTTGATCAAATTACCATAAGTTTGTTTCTTTAATTGACTCCATCTGCGCCCGTTCTGCTCTGATTAGTCCAACAGGCATTATTTAGAGCCTTGAGTGTAACTTATCTACTTCACAACTGAACGGGAAACTGACTGAACACCCAATCAGTCATTTTAGGAACTTATGGAAATAAGATTTGATGGATCTTCACATGCAGTCTAATAACTCTTTATGAGTTTGTCTTTGGTTTGAGACTGGACTTGCCAAACTGTACCCTGATGTTTCTACTCACAGAGTCACAATGGGGAGAAACTACAAAGACCACATTTATTATTACCATTCCCTGCAGCCCTCGCGTACAGTGAACGACGGCAGGAAGACAGATAGCTCTCTCCGTTCTCCTGTCAGAATATTTGAATGTGTCATCAAAGTGACAGCTCCATTCCGCAGCGAAAGGCACTAAGCCGGAGCCAAACACTGGTACAAGTCTGTGTGAGGGATAATATTAGCATAGAGCAGCCGCTGCTGTATGATATGAGAACAGTTCAGACTTGACTTTATTGACTCTAAGCGCTCTGTGATTGTAGACCTTTGGCAAAGAAGAAAGACTGCAGTTCTGGCTTTGGAAGAAAAAAGAAGAGTTTCAAAAAGACTTGTTTCTGAGACAACTTCAACATGACTTTTAATGGTCTATTTGTTTGTGATTAAATCATTTCCTTTTTGATGTCCACTAGAATAAACTGGTGGACATTGCTTGTTATTATATAGAAAAGGTTTCAACAAAAGCATTTGGACAGGGTTGAAGGTGACAGTGTTTTGTCTCTTGTCCAATTCAGTTCAGAGGGAGGGGTTTAGCCTAAAACTTGTGACTGGTCTCTGTGGTTTAAGTGTCATTAAGAGTCGTTATGCTTCTCTGGGACATTAGCATTCTATTCTCTTTAGGAAAGATTGTGCCCCTCTTCTGTTCAGAGAGGCTTTTTCCATTTTGGCTTCCTTCACTCCTCTCTCAAACTATCTGGACTCCCTGACCAGGATTCAGACATGCCCGTTCTCAAAGGAATGCTCTTTCTCTTTGAGGTGGAGGTGAAGGACTGGCTCTTCTGTGCTGATACACCCTTTGTGAAAGACCTGCGTCGTTTCTGCACGTTATAGACCACAGTGCTCTGTTTGTGGTGGTCTCAGTATCAGACGGAGAGTAATAACCTTGTGTTGTGCTTTCTGGATTCAAACCTTTAGGAGTTCTGAGAAATACTGTGGTTGTAGTTTGTAACTTCTTTAAACCCACAGGTCTTTCTTGTCCAACAAACAGCCCTCGGACATGAAAGACCTGTGGGTTTGTTGTGTGTAAATGCACTCTGCAGCTCACTGCAGCCAGAACAGTTTGACCTTTGGAGGAATATGTTTGTCCTCAGTTCAAACAACAGTGAGATGAGAATCAATTTTTATTTAATCTTTGTAATCTTTGGTCTGAGCAACAAACAGCGGTGCAGGCGGTTGTGAGGTCAGCATCAAGTCTGGAGCAGAACATACAGATGTGTTCTGATCTGTGGTATTTATTATTTTTTATACCAGTGGCAAATACTCCAAATGCTTATGCAACCTTTTTTATTCAGTATAGGAAATAGAGGAAGCATAAACTCTTCTGTCCAGTTGGTTTGATGAGGTGACCACACTCATCGAGGACTCACACTGGCAGTTTGTATAATGCTCAAGCACAATTCACTCCAAAGCACAGCACACTTCCCGGAGTTTAGCACCGTTTCAAGAGATGGGCCCAAGCATTTGTATTTTCACATAGTATATTAACAAAAGGCAAGTTTTCATAGTCTGTCAAGCCTGTATTAAAGCAGATTGATAAATAAATGACTTGAGGAGAGATCAGAGGTGTGGACACACACATGTTCACACTGATTATGACATATAATAAGACAGACTCAAAACTAGCTTTATAAAAGGTCAACTTAAGCTTTTGACTGACCACAAAACTCCTCAGTCTAGAAAATACAGGCGTTGATGTATCTTTGGTGCACCAATGATACATTATTTTTCATGACACTGTGAGATACAAGAAGGTGTGTGTTCAAGCTGGAGTCTGTCTGGAGCATAAAGAGTTTAAAGAGTGGAGGTAATGTCAACCAAATTGTCAATTCTAATTTAGAGATAACCCAAGAGTAGCTTGTTGTGGACAGAATGATGATTGATTTGTGCTTCTTAGCCAGGAAACTGTACAAAAAACTGTACCAGATGAAAGCACTATTGAATCCTATGCTACACCCCTTCACACATTCGTATAACGTTAGCATAAACCTCGTAAATAATCAAGAACTGATTCGGTTTTCAGTTTTTGCATAAGACTTATTAATCTTTGTAGCAGGATCATTCGTTTTTTTAGTTCAATCTAGAGGATCTCTATTGATGATTTCTTCAAAGTTACAGGTCTGATTGGGGAAAATAAGAAATACAGGTCTTCTTGAGCAGTTGGTCAGTGTGGCTGGGAGTGTGTTCTGGGTTGATGCAAAAGGATCATTCTGGACTCACATTACGATACACTGCAGACCCTGAGCTGTACTTGTCCATTACATGAAGTGCTGGTGCTGCACTTGAACAATGTCTCTAAGAATAGCAGCATTAAAGATGAAGGGTTTCACCTGAACTCTTCATCTCTTGTTTCTCTGGAAAGCTTTTAGAGCCGCGCTGCTTGTGCTTTACCTCTGCTCCACCTCCGCGTCCACCGCAGTGACTCACTTCCCTTAGAGACACACTCTAAACGCTGCAGTCCGCAAAGAGGAAGCACGGACTCTAGTAGCTGTCTCTTCAACTGCAGGAAAGAACAAAGGCTCTGTCAGACATGTTTACATAAACGTACAAGTCTGCATTTATAGATATCTCTTTAGAAATTATGTTAAACAATACGTTTGGCAAAAGGGGGAGACCCATTGACTTGAAAATTTTAATTATCAGGACGAGAAGGAGGCAAAAGTGTTTAGTGGGCATTGCTGCTGGGTGTGACACAAATGAAAAAAAGACAAAAGCAAAGTTTCTTTTTGTAACATTATAAAATTTAACTTTAAATTCACCAAAGTTTTTATGCAAACACTGCTATTTTCACAATGACACCAGGACTCATTTATTATCACCTTTGATTTTTTTTATTTATTTATTTATTTTTTAAGTCTAAAATTTCCCACTTTAAAAATATGCTTTATTAATCATCAGTCATTTCTAAAGTTTTTAAAGGATAAAAAAGAAAAAAGAAAAAATAATTTTATGCGTAAAATTGTTGAGGGTCATTTTTTGTAGTTACCTAGCAACAAGGACATTAGCAACTGTTACTAGCATTGAAAACAATCGTAGCTAACTAGCATATTAGGAAACGATAGCTCACACAATAAATAATAAAATGTGATTATTTTATTAAATGGGCAACTCAAATGTTATTTTTGTCCAACCAGTTTACTATGCACTTTACTAGAGGACAATGACAGCCCAGACATATTTGGAGATTTTGTGTCTAGTATTCTTACATTAAAAGATGGAAAATTATAACAAATAGCCTTTCCTTTGAGGAATATAGATATGTAGTAATTTATGACCACAAAACGCTGTTGCTTAAGCACCAAGAGAAAGGAAAAAGAGGATTTAATTTGGCGCAGGCGTAACACAAGCTTATAATTCAGTGTGTTTCCTGTTGTGAGGCTCTGAAAGGCTATATTTGGTGTTACACGGGACATCCTGTCAGTCAGCGGCCCCCCACCTGTCGTCTGGGACCCCACAGACTCACACAGCATTAACAGAACTGGCCAATCGCCACAACAACCGCGACATCTGATCCAGTGGTGGTCAACAGCTGCATGGTGTTGCGGTCGGAGGATTTTACTACAGTCTCTGTGGCATGGACCTAGGAGGCTATTTTAGAGAATATTTGTTTTCTTTTTTTCAATCCGACAGTGATTTATGATCACAACTGGTCAGTGTTTATAACCGACTTCATTTCCTTCCACTTATTGGATTAAAATGTCAGACTTTAGAACTGTTTGAATCATTTAAATTATTAGAGATCTTCTGGAAATGTTTTGGGAAATTCTTTTTACAAAAAACAAGATAATCGAACAATAGACTTTGCTACATACAGTTTATCTTACATTGTATTTGTAAAATAATTGAATAAATCTGTTCTTTGCACAGTAATTAGCTTGACCACCGCATTAAAGGCCTTTTAATCATTACTTACAATATAAAGCCCTCAGTCCTAACAGACTTCTTCGTTCTTAAAATGAAGGGTTACATGTCATTCCTAGATCTTCTAAAAGTGCAATGGGACGTCAAGCCTTCAGTTACCAAGCTCTTGTTTTAAGAAATCATCTCCAGCTCACGTTAAAGAGGCTTAAGACTTTTCTTGGTTATTATGGTTAGCACATACAGTTGTGCTCTTAAGTTTACATACCCTGACAGAATCTGTGATTGATTTTTCCGAGAATATGAACGATTAATGAACAATTGTGTTTACTTTTTTTTTTTTAATCATAATGACAACAGAAACTACACAAATGACCCTGATCAAAAGTTTGATTTTTGCCTGATAACATGCACACAAGTTGACACAAACAGGTTTGAATGTCTGCTAAAGGTAACCTTTCTCACCTCTGATTTGTTTAATTGTAATCAGTGTGTGTATAAAAGGCCAGTGAGGCTCCTGACAGATCCTTGCATCTCTCATCCAGTGCTGCACTGATGTTTCTGTCTGAGTCAAAGGGAAAGCAAAAGAATTGTCAAAGGATCTGCGGAAAAAGATAAATGAACGGTATAAAACAGGAAAAGGATATGTGATGATGTGTGAGCTACAAAGGCACAGGAAAAGATAAATGCAGCATGTTATCAGAAAATACTAAAGGGATATTTGCACTCAACTCATCAGCTGTGCATAGGACGTACTTGGACGTTCCAACATGACAACAATCCAAAGCACAAGGCCAAGTCGACCTATCATTGACTACAGCTGCATACAGTGAATGTTCAGGACTGACCATCTCAGTCTCCTGACCTCCATATCATTGAGCCACTCAGGAGAGATCTCAAACATGCAGTTCATGCAAGAGCCCAAGAATTTAACACAACTGGAGGCTTTTTGCCAAGAAGAATGGGCAGCCTTACAGCTAAGAAAATAAAGAGCCTCATCCACCACAACCACAAAAGACTTCAGGCTGTCATTGAGGTTAAAGGTGGCAATGCAAGGTATTAAGAACTGGGGTGTATATATATATATATATAATGAGAAAACCTGCCCTAGGCCTAGACGCTATGGGAGGCACACTGAGCTTCTATCCTCTGGCTTTAACTGACTTTACTTTTATTACAATATACTTTACATTTCTGCTTACGAGTCGTCCCTCTGTCCCACCCTCCTCTGGGGGAGTGGATACTGTTGCAGATGTTTGGCCCGCTGTTAAGACGCCCCAGTGATGATTAGATTGTCCCGACCCATGGAAAAAGCTGAAAGAGCTAGGGTTGCATTTATCCTTCTTTGAAAACCACTGTGATTTATTCCAACCACAAAGCCAGTGTTAACACCGGAGAAGCTGATGAGACAAACGCCTTCATTTCAAACCCTGACTCTACAATAATGAGGACGCACTCGGGCTAAAAAACACAGCCAGCGATGGTGGTGTTGGGGGAGAGCTGGGACAGTTGTCTGACGCCGACTGATTCTTCCCGATACAGAAATAATACAGAGATGAATAATGCTGGCAGCGCTCCAACTCGGGCAGAAATTGAAAATGTAGAGTGTTATTCGCCGGCTGATGAGAAAGAGAGCTGTGCAGCAGAGAAGTACTGGTGTGTGTCGAACTAAGGCGTTGACGCAGAAGATGAAGTGTACAGCTCTTCAGACTAATGAAAATGAGGAATGGAAATGAGCTCAGAGACGGCGCTAGTCTTCAGATACTTCTTGTTTTTCCTCACAATCAACAGTCAAATATATTTTAGCCTCAAAGCGGTCTAGGGAATCCTGCAGTGTTTACAGAGAACTATTTGGAAAGCTTTCACATATTCACAAGTTGTGTATTAGAATTTTTATTTAGCAAGCACAAGTTCCAAAAACTTAAAGCTTAAAGTTAGGTGCCCAAATTAGTTTTACCTAATAGACCTAATAGAGGTCTAAAAGAAACTCTAGGATGTGTTTTGGCATCAGAGGTAAAATATCTTCCCAACTTTAGTTGAATAGTTTTGGTATTTTGTTTAACGTGCATCTGTATTTATGGATGGTTAATGTATTGCGTGTAATAGAACACATTCCCAGTTTGGAGAAGCAGACAAGAGCAGTGGCACAGTATCTAAACAAGGAGCTACATTAACACAAATTTAAACTGAGAAGTAGCTATAGGAGATTTACACATAAGTTGTGTTGCTGTCTATGATTTAAAAGATCAATGCATAGTGAAACAAATAACCTAGGACACTTTTTTTTTTTTTTAATATAATCAAGACTAGTCAACACCAAAGTGTTAATATATACCAGCAGAATTGATGCTGAACACTGCTTTAGAAGTAAAAAAAATCTTACAAGAGAAATATCACACAATAAAATCTCGCACCCTGGTCTGGGATTGAGGTCAACCACAGTGTTGGTCTCGGTTAACGCGGTCTTGACTTCAACCCTTTCTAATATTGAATGTGAATAAACCATGAGATGTAAATTTATAAACCACAGGAGTCAAAGTGCTTCACATTTAATGCCCTGGGCTTTATTGTCTTATTTTAGTGAGAGTCTGTCACATTTTTTTTAGTCTTTTCAGCCTCCAGGTGGGACAAGTACACCTCTAGGATACATCCTGCCATTGGACTGGGCATTCAGAAAAAACACAGAGACAAGAGGCACTACTAAGTAATGCTGCCTTTGTGCCAAACTCTTCACAGAAGAGAGGACATGAAAAATTCCCCAAAGGAAGGCACCCAATACTTGTGGTTTTTGGCCTTGCAGCCGTCTGGAGATTCTTTTTACAAAGAAAAAACTCAAACAAAAAAGAGGGGAAGACAGAGAGAGCGGGAACTATAGACTTCCCACAATCCCACTGTCCCCTCAATAGCATTTTTTGATATTACAAACTGGAATGATAAAACATACACAGACTCCTCCTTTTTACCTTTGCATGACAAGGAACGAACAAAAAGCCAGGTTTACACCAAGCACTACAACACGATTCAGTTTCGTACGACATGGATTTTAATTGGTTTCTATCATCAAGTGATAACTCTGTTGAATTGAACATTTTCTCAAACAAAGCTTGTCTGGTTTTTCTGATAAAAGATGTCAAGATAAATAGAAAACGTTCACATTTTTACAGCCAACACAGAAAACATTTTCTTTGATATTTTTGATTTTGTAGATGGAGTTGATGTCTATAGTGGTTATTGAATTAAAACTATTTTATTGTTTGTCTATGTTGACTTTAATATGAACAGTACTTGTTCACATTACTTGTTACAGAGTTGATACAGGTGAGTCTATAGCCTGGCCATTCATCATAATTTTCTCATACCAAGAATTAGTTTTGTCTTGATGGATACAGGTTGAATTTCCGGAAGAGCAATACTAACAGACACAGGATAAACTGCCTCTGGACGTGACAAAGAATAAAGACAACAAAAAAAAGCATTGGCTAAAGCCTGCCTCATTCTACACACATGGTTAAAACTGGTTAACAGGATTGACTCAATGGAAATTGCTGTCAAGGGAAGGGATTGCAGATACATTTTACTTTGCAGTTTGAATGGGTTACTGGCCAGGCTAAGACTTTAAAATGCAAAAGTTTAGGCAGCTCTCTTAATGAGTCAAGAAGCTTTTGGAAACATGATTTTACAATTTGCAATAGAAAGCCAATATTGAAACAACAAAAGTTGTAAAGTTGCTTTTATCAGTTTGGGAAAAAACACCAACATTTTAACAGTTGGCTCTAAATTAACTTTATCTTGTGTAGCGCCAGTATGACGTTACTATGATGTTCATATTTGTGTCTTTTGAAATAGTGCCGTACTAAACTAAACCAGTGCTTTGTGGAAACAAGGCTAAAGAATGAAGTCTTTCAAAATGAAAAAGCTTACAATCAAAATCACCACAAGAAAATTAAAATAAAAATACAAAAATAACTTCTGTCTTACAAAAAAAGTCTGAGATTAACAAATATGGTATTTGGGATTCCACTTTGCATGAAAATAAACGACAACCCCTTTAAAACAATATAAAAGCAGCATTGAGTTACCAAAACCTTAAAACAAAAACACAAACATAGTGCTTAAAACAGAAGCAGCAAAGGCTTCTGGGAAGAGACTTCATCCCTGCTTGGTTATTTGTGTTGGGACAATGTTGATGGGAGGTCAAGCTAATACGGATATGTTTCAAAACCAAACTGGATCTGACAAAGCAGGAATTCAATCAGTCAACCCTGGGTTTATCTGTGGAGCTATGAGTATGGCCAAGTTCCTCATCAAGTAATGTCTGTGGAGGTTCTCAGTCATCCACGACATAATCAAGGAAAGGTTTTCAACAAAGGCATCAAAACTACATCCAGATGTTTTTGTTGAAAACCTTTCCTTGGGAAGTCTTTCAGACACAAAGAAAGTGAAAGCAGACAAATTGTGTAGACTACTGTATGAATAACGTTAAATAGACTACCATTTGATATGAACAGGCTTTGATCCGGTCAACATTCGCTCTTAATATGAAACCTATTTGAAGTTACGGACATATCTACATGAGATTGCCATTTTAACCATGAAAACCTCATACACATTTTTCTTAAAAACAGAACCCAAGTGTACTTTCACCAAATTATTTTATGACAAACTCTTGCGATAATCTTTTAACAGTTGCACAGGATTTTTTTCTCGTCACTGGCTGGCAGACAGGGTTTCTAACTTGCTTTGGAGGAGCTCAGCAGTTTAAGTGCTTGAGGTTTTTAACACTGAAGGGAGTTAACAAGCTGAAAGAATGACCACTCAAAACAAGAAAAATAAACAGGAAAAAACAAAACTGCATTTTCTTAAACAAAGCTTGCCTTGTTTTAACAATATAAAAAGGTGTACACCAAGAACAAAGACTGCAAAATGCTGCACCTTCAACTGCTACACTTCGGTGCAGGTTAGCGGTTGAAGTTTATTTTAACGGGAAACTAAAACTAAAGTAAGTGAAACAACTCAAACCCAGGGTCAACCTTAAAGTTATCGCGCCAACGCTCAAATCCAGACTTTTAGCACAGGTTTTAAAGTACATCGCTATTGTATTCCATGATTTGCAGAAGAGGCGCAGGGACTCAAAACTAAAGTGGGGTTGGGGGCGGGGCCTGCTTTGTGTTCACAATTTACAAAAATACCCAGGAGTCCGTAGCTACCTAACATTTACTACAGCACAGGAACCAACAAAGGTACAGTGTACAAAAAAACAAAAAAAAACATAAAAAAAATAAAAACAATTAACTAAATCCTTGTAAACACAGCACAATAAATAGTTAAAAACCAGCAGGCTCCGCACCATGCACATGATGTGATAAAACTATACAACTCCCACGTCTCTCACTCTCCACAAGCTACTTGGCTTAATTTTTTTCCTTTTAAGTTTGACTCTCAAGTGCAAAACATCACAAATGGACAGTTCTGTTTTCAAGTAATATATATACATGGGGTTATTACAAATATGTAGTTACTGTACAGATACTAATTTAGCCATATTGATAATTTACAGATGTCAATTGTTCTCTTTTTTATTAACAGTAACAAAAAACAAAACGATATTAAAAAGTATGAGAGATGAGAATTGCAACAAAGCTGCTTGTGTTTTTTCTCGTCACTTGCAGAGTCCTGCCGTCCCTTTGCGCTTTTCCGACGATGTGACGCACAAAACGACTGCTACGTCACCTCCATGGCCACTGTGTTGTCTGCTAAACTGTTCAGCGCCGGCTTCTCCTCCTCGTGTTTATCCCTGCAGAAGCCAAAGGGACGTTAGCCGTCTGGTCTGGGAGAAAAGGAATGACTAACACACCTTCTGTTATGTAAAAGTTAAAAGTATGAGCTCGACATTGGTTTATTACAGACAAATTACATTGAAACAGAATGCAAAACCCATTTTCACAAATGTAATTATAAATGAATGTTATTAGAATTGTATCATAATATAATTATTATTGTAGACTGTGTTTAGGAAATTGTATTATGTGAAACCATAAGATTGCTATTATGACACATACAGTTACAAATGCAACTATTACAATTAAAAAAAACAAACAAAAAAAAAAACAGACGTTTACCTTTCCCGCTACTTTTGGGGGATTTAGCCTCTACTTTTAACTCATTTAGTCAAGTGTTTTTCAATGTCCTGTATGTACTTTATTACATTGCATACTTATATAATACTTGATTATTTTATCGTTTATTATTACTTTATTTTCCCCTGTGGGGATATTCACTAGTAGAAGCTGCCACCAGGGGGCGGCTAGCATGTTTTAAATACAATAGTACTGTATTTTGCAAGATATCAGTCTTTTGATGATCAAGAATTTAGTATTGTTTGAGGCTTGTGAAGCAAAAACCTGATTGATTTGTGAAGTGTCCTTTTGCTGGAATAGATTCAATGGAGTGTTTTTCCATAGATTATCTGATTATGGAGACCCACCAAAGTCTAATTTAGACCGCCATAGTCTAGAAACCAATCAAAAATACATACTTTACAAAGAGAGGCGCGTTTCCTAATTCCTATGTGAATAACTCACAGCTTAAACAGCTTCTCCTAAGAGCGCTGCAGTGAAGGAGATATGAATATAATGGTTGCTACTTAAATACAGGACAATATATACATTATTTACAGTACTTTTGGTTGTTTCCGCAACTGGAAAACTCTTATTTCCCCGTTTTTCAGATCCAATAAGTGTGATGAACTTGTATTTAGTCAGAAATTTTAAATTGGCATTCACCACATTGGGCAGACCTCATACTGGATACTACTTACCTTGCTGCCATGTCCATAGACGACGCCGCAGACACTTTGGGCATCTGCAGGTTGGAGGCGGCGGACAGCTTTAAGGCAGAGGCCGGGACGCTGGCGAGGGTACGGGGGAGGTGTCGACCGGTCAGACTGGCGGCGGACGGGACGCTCAGACAGATGTTGTTCCCGATGAGGACCTGAGTGGTGGAGGGGGTGGTGTTAGCACTGCAGCCCAGGAGGCCCAGAGCCGTCGCAGTGGCCGCTGTGGGGTGGGGAGTGGTGCTGACGGGGGTCGGAGTGGGGCTGGCCGCGTGGGATGAGGGATGGAGGAAGGGCTGTGGGGCAGAGGGGGCGCTGGAGAGGTGCAGGCCTTTGAACACACCTGAGGAGTCAGAGAAATAAACTAAATAAGTTTTTCTGATTGAAAATGCAAAGACAATACTGGATGGTCATTACCAAAAAAGGAAAGAAAAAGAAAAGCTCCCTTTTTTCAACATCATAATATGATCCTGAAGATGTAATAAAATTTTACACCAGAAATATTGAAATGCCTGGAGCTGGATTCCCAAAACCGTTTAACTGGAAGGCTAATGCTAATTTTGGCTCACACATGTTCAAACACTTCAAAATGCTAAACTGTGTGCCCCGAGGCTCACCTGGGAGTGTGCATATTTTTATAATGCACAACAGTCTGGGTTTTATTACCACTTTATGGCTAAGTACTTAACACTGATCCTTTAAACGTTTTAGATATTAATAAACAGAAGTCAGTAAAAGTAATTGCAAACATGTGCATAAATGTCCATTTAGTTTCAAAGTAAACCAGAACCTTTTCTATCCAACACTTGCTGGGCGACTGTGGGTACACTTAAATCAAGGAATACATTTAGAGTTTTACAACCATTTCTGATCCAAGCTAAAACTAGAGTAATAAACAGTTACAGTAAACAAACGTGGGTTAAAATACATTATACTCACGTCTTCTTAAGTATTTACTTATTACAAATATAAATGTGGCAAAAGATAAGAGACTAATGCTGTCACAGAAAAACTTTTTAAATTACAACCATTATTAATCATAGGCCTTACAAGGGACAAGATTTTCAAAGGGCATTTTTCAAATTGATTTTTTAAAAGGTTAAAAATAGTATAAAATACAGAGGTTGGAAAAACACTTGAAAGATTTGACTGACAGCTCATTTAGTGACAAATGCTTTCAGAGCGTCTCCTGCCGAATCTAACGCAACCCAATAGCAGCATCGTGCAATGGAGCTATTTTTATCAAGCGGCACGTGTTCAGTCGACTGTTGATGCAACTCTGGAGTAATTTCTGAGCCTGTGGTGGTAATGGACCGCATTGTGTTGCAAAGGTGCCTTTTGTTTTTCTTAGGTTTACGTTGAGAACATGAATGGGACAAATAAACCCATCATATTTTTTACTTTTTAAATAAAACACAGCAGCATTAAAGCCTCTAGTTCAAGACTGCAGAATAAAAGATGAAGGCCTAATGCTCACTGGTTTATACATCAAAAACAGCTTCTACGTTAATTTCTGACTCACCTGCGTTGGTTAGGACCCCGTTGACGCCACTGGCCAACACCGGCTCGTCTTTGGACTTGAAGGCCAGCAGCTGGTCACTGGTGACGAGGGCTGAGGCGGCGAACTGAGCGCTGGCCTGGTCCAGAGTCTTAGAGGCCAGGGCCTGAAGAGAAAACACAACCAGAAGAGTCAGTAAGGACAACTGCAACACTTCAAAAACCACAAGCTGGAGTCACTTTCAGAGCTGAAATCTTCTAAAAACATCTAGAATATATGCTCTTATAGTACATATTCTGTGTCCAAGTCATTTTAGAGCTAAACCCATGAACAAGCTTTGAGGTAAAATGTTAAAACGTTGAAAGATCTATAGGCTTATTTAAAGGAATGCTGAAATTTAAGAATAAATAATCTGAACATGAGGATTTAATTTCTCTTAAGGACCCGGTATGTATGAAAAAACAACATAAAAGAACATTTTTAAATACGTTTTCATAATAGGATCAAGCTTAAAGACTAAGAAATAGTGCAATAGTGAAGTATTCATTCTTTTTCTTCTTTGAGACATCCCTTGGTTGAGCTAAAAACAGCAGTTGTAGCCATCTCAAAGCGAAAGAAACTCATTTAGTAGCCCCGAGACACTTTCTGATTTTACAGTAGGTTTTCTTTCGCTCCCGTTTTGATCGATTGAAGTTGGCCTGAGTCAGAGAGTACCCTGCTTTGTTCAAATGTCTCAAACTACGCAAAGCACTGAGCTCAGCACCAACGCTGCCAAACCGGACCCGAGCCAGAAGCATTAATCTGCGCTGGGAACAGACTCTGTTACATTTCCTCCAACAGCTTTACTGACCTTCAACTAAAATCATGTCCAAACTGGGACAATTCTGGGGCCTTTTAGTCAAACCAGCACATTTATCCCAATTTGGAAAAAAAGTGAACAGTCTCAGCTGTTGCTTAAAAAAGAAAATACAGTGTTTTCTGCTCCCCGTCCCAGGAAAGTTGACTCACTTTACTTTAGAAACACACCCTCTTTGCACTTTTTTTGTGTGTGGTGCATGTGTTTGGTATCGACCTGTGTGACGGCCACTGGTGCCGTGTTGTTGGCCTGTTGTTGTTGTTGCTGCTGCTGCTGTTGTTGTTGTTGTTGGCTCTGCTGCAGCTGCTGCCGCCGCATTAGGGCCAGCTGCTCCTGGTGCTGCTGGTACTGCTCCGCTGTGAACACTGTGGACACAAGCACAAACACCGTCAAAACTAGCACTAAATAAGATAGGACAATAATCACACTGCACTACGGTTGTACAAAATAAAACCAAAAAAACAATATCAAAACAAAAACCTACATCAACCGAAAACCTTAACCTGATAATGTTTGTTTTAGTTAAGACTTCTCATGATAAATGTAAAAACACTGACATAATATAAAAGGATATTTAAAAAAACTATATTCACTTTATAATAAATTCTTCCTGCCTCCTGACTCTAACAATATTGTCTGTATGTAGTGTTTTCCATTTATTTAGGTGACTCTAACGGCCAATTAAACTGTGACGGCCGCAAAAAAAGCAAAACAAAAAGTATTGTAATACTTAAAACTGAAGGTATTGTGTATAGCTTCTCCTCAAAATCTACTCCGATATTGACAAAATTAATGGGACAGGTTCCCCCTAAAATCAACTGAATAAAACAAGAGCTTTAACCAAAAACAAGACTACATTTAATAAAAAAAACTTTTGGGAGTTTAGTTTATAAAAAGGACAACCTCAGGCAAGAGCTCCAAAAGACAGTTTGCCAAAAGCCATAGGAGGAACATACAACTGCAACAAAGGATTAGAACCAACAACCTTCATGGTGTGAGGCTGTACGAGTGTTCTAATAACACTAATCCAAAATCAAGTCAAAGTTTTTGCCTTTTTTACCCAAGGCCAAACAGATTCCTTGCATTAATCATGTAAGCAAATGGAAATTCATTTAACTCAAAATCATTAACCACTTCTCAAATTAATCAAAAACATTTTTTTAATAAATAACTTTAGGAATTAAGAATCTGTTTTAAAACTCGCAAACCTTCAGGGAAATTAAAGTTACACAGTTCAATAAATCTAGTTTTTATTTCAATAACCAAATCATATCTGGCTGAAAAGAGTTTAATCTCACTTATTTCAATAAAAACTTTATCTGCAGCGACAAGCGTTTCCTTTACCTTGAAGAGAAACAGACGGCCCACCATAGTCTGAACATGAACCAGAAAATAGATTTTGTGATGGGTAAATTATATATTCATAGCGTCATTTACAGCGTTTCCTTCTGGACTAACTTTACACGTCAAAGCAGGAACTACATCAATATTAAAGACTGAACCGGGACTAAATCAAACAGGTACGCACAATAATTTGATTAAATGGACACGTATACATAAACACAATATATACAACATATTGTGCAGCCCTACAATAACTAACAAAAACATGGTGTCCTCGGTGATGTAAGCACTAGACACTCTCTGTGGAAAACACTGCAGAAACTTTACAAAATGAATCGAACTGAGAAGCAATAGGTCAAACATAAAGCCCTTTACAATCAAAGCTGGCTGCCTTCAGTGATAGGCTACAAAATAGGCTACGAAATACCCATAATGACAAAACTGTGGATGCTTTGTGACATTTTAGATGTGATTACGCTTATTTCTTTTCCACAATTACCTTTGTCAGGTATGAGGTTTGTGCCACATTTTGACAGTTTGTAGTCTTAGTACCAGGTAGAAGACAACCACAGATTGAGAAAATAAACATAGGCTTTAAAAGGGTAAGTTGTAATCTTCAGCTCTTGATAACGTGAACAACAAATGTCGATGTCTATAAAAGCTGAAGACATTTTACATATTAAAGTGGTGGAACTTACGTTTAACTGTGCAAAACATGAAAATAAATGGCAACATGCAGCTGTTATAACATGTAGGACACAGAATAGATCTATATACTCTACACATAGCTCCAGTGCCTCACGACTCAGCACCAGGAGAAGACTCACACCAAATTACATACATTTTTCACCTTAATTACTAAAAACAACATGAAAGTGGGAGTAATTACATCTGCTGTAAATAAGGCATCGCTCACATAGATTAAATGTTGCTGTTCTGCATGAATCATTTCTCAAAGGTTCACAGATTTAAATAGAGACCAAAGTTTTAGAAAGTTTTTCCACGAGACACACATTTTGAAAATGTGACTTAAGTCATCAGATTTTATCTTTGCACATATTCTGCTCTTTTTCCGAGAGTTTCTATGCAATAGCATTGAAAAAGAATAATAATATACGGGCTAAACAAATGACGTTTTGGGGAAGTGCCCTTTGTCAGAGGATGAAATGTCACATGTGGTTTAAAAAAAAAATAAAAATTCTGTGCTTTACTTGTTTTTCTGGTTCCAGCACACAGGCCCACTGGCTTTGGATGTGCGTGTCATTTTCTGTTTTAAAAATTTTAAAGCAACAACATGGGTTTTAATTGTATAAGCGTTCAGTACGCCCTTTACAATTTAATATGTGCTGGTAAAATCACCAGCTACACAAGCTTTTACTACAGTCAACCATTTTTCCCCAAATCACATCTGCCAGAATAGACTTTTCAGACTTATTGAGTTAATATGTACTCTTTCAGTATCCCGTGTTGCTCACCAAGTCGCATATAACGAAGCCCAAAACAATCAAAGCCAAACGTCTGTCCACTTCATCACAAACTTCATAATCCTTGGCTCATTCACAGCGTCCCACTACAGCCACAGTCGACTTATGAACCTCTCTGCATAGGACTGCTTCTAATCAAGCGGCCCAAAGCGGCGGGAGTGGGAGGTAATGCTGTGTAATATGAAAACAAGGTCTGAGAGTGAACAGTTGATGTGATTTTACGGCAGCGTGGGAGTCCAGACTGGAGCACAGCAATCTACCTCCGAGGCACCTCATCAAAAGTGTTACACAAGAGCAGCGCGGCGCTCCACTGCACCGAGCTCAGGAGTCCATTCTCCTTTGTACAAAGACAAATACTAGGACTTATACCCTTCACTCCGCTCAAAGAGACTGACAGATCAAGTCTGAAAACACATGGCTGCATCAATAATACACAGTGATTAATTAACAAGCTGCAGGATATGAACTGAATCCATAGTGAAATTGGATTATTATATCCAAAACTAGTGGTAAAGCTCTCATGGGCTACTTGTTGGAAGAATGTATCAAAGGTCTTGTTGATAAAAAAAAAAAATACATTTGTGATATACTGCAGCCTTATGACAAACCCAAAATCAAATAACTGAAGACTTTTAAATGTTATATGTAAAGAAGGCTTTCCCATTCAATGACAAGACAACATTTTATATTTTAGTATTGTACAGTACAGTTTGGATTTTATGCCTTATTTCTTTGCTAAGTATTATTGCCTGTAATTTATCTGAAAAATAATTTTTGTTTACTCCCTCTTTTGCACATAACCATCATATCTTTATATCCACAAGAACCCATTTCTAGTGACAATGTCCTTTTAACAAATATCACAATATCTGCTTCACGATAATGACCCAAACAACAATGCCGCCAATATTTTGTCCCACCTTTAAGAACAATATTGTAAAAACCATTATAACCAAATGTACATGTATGTATGTTTAAGCAGAACTGAAGCTACAGTTCTAACGGATTACAAGCCATACAACATTAACATTATTATCAAACTCCAGTTTGAACAGACAGATAAATGTACACAATGAGAATATAATTTTGCTAATTAGGGCGGCAGTATAGCTCAGTGGGTAGCGCGACGGTCCTTCGACCTGCGGGTGGGCAGATCGATCCCTGCTTGAAACATCCCAAAACATAATAACATCCCGCTCTCCCCCGCATACTGTCGTTGTGTCCTTGGGCAAGACACTTAACCTACATTGCCTCCAGTGAAGTTCTGTAACACTGGTAATAGTTTAATGTGTGTAAAGCGCTTTGAGTGCCTACTACAGTAGGTGGAAAAGCGCTATATAAAAATAAAGATTATTATTATTATTATTATTAATTGCCCATTTGATATTATAGAGCACACACAAGAAATAAAAAACAGTGTAACATACATTGCCACTGCTATGAGTTAACCTTGGAACTTATTCCTCACTTTTTAGCTCTGTAAAATACAAACTTCCTACTCTATAGTGCACCAAAATGTCTCCACTCAAATCCATAACTGTCAGTTAAAGAAAAAAAACTTTCCCAATGCAGTCAAGCACACATTAAAATGCAAAGCAGAGCAGGATGTAAAAAAAAACAAAAACAAAACAAAACACTTACCGTTAACCTGGACTTGGCCTGAGCCAGTCCGGCCCTGGGATCCTCCAGAAAGGCCCCGCGTTAGTCCTGACACAGTCCGGCTTAAATCCCTAAATCCACTACGACACAAGTTTCCTGACCCCAGTGGGTGGTGACGGGATAGCGTCCGTGGTCGGAAGTGCCTCCAGCGGCACGCTTTAATGTTCAAAAAGATCTGACTGAGGTCCACGGGTGTTTTTGAAGATGTCAACAGGGGAGATGTGGCGGGACGGGAGGCAGGGTTTGAGGTATTGGTTTCTGAGGTACTGGAGTTGTGGAGTTGAGAGTTTGGAAGTGGAGAGACGAGCTCCGGGTCAGAGTCTAGGTCTGTATGTGCTCTGTCCAACAATATCCTGAAATACAGAGGAAAAAGAACACATGTAAGTAACCTTTTATGGAATCTTCTGACTTATTTCTTTCCGTTTTTCATTTGCTCTTATATGTACAGTTATTTTCTTTTATTGCCAAAATGCATTTATATTATTTGCGCCAATTTATTTTGTTTGTTTTGAAGCTAAATCTCACAACAGCAACTCGGCTACTAAATCTATGCACATAATGGGTACATTTGAAAGCTTTTCCAGTGCTTCAAAGAGAAATCAAAAAAGTTACTCAGGTTATTCCATTGATGGATGATCATTTGTAGCAGCACCAGATCATAGCACTGCTCCCACAGGCATGTATTGTATGCACTAGGCATGATGGGTGCATCCCATCATTTCTGATAATACCCATCAGTCTGGAACAGGGTCAGTCTGGACTCATCAGATCACATAACCTTCACATTGTGTTTGTGGAATGCTCTTACTTTCACAATTAACATGAGTTATACTTTCATTTTACCAAATGTTAAAGTGATCACAATCATTCAAGATTATTTTTCGACCACATTTCTTCCTCAAAGATGATGTTCCCCACTTTCCTTCCAGTTTTTAATAATATATCGGACAGTTTTAACCCAACTGAAGTTGTTTCAGGAATCTCTTTAGATGTTTTCTTTGGTAGGTGTCCATAACTTGACCCTTCTGAAACACATTTATAACTTTTACACAACCTTTCCAACATGGTTGTTGAAGAAATGAGAAACTAGTCACTGCATCAGTTAGGGTTTAATTAACATAATTATCCAATGGGAGGCTCTTACCTACTTGTTTAATTAAATCCATTTGGTGACCTTTTTGTCTAGGCAATGTCAAGATCTAAGCTATATACACTCACAAAACACTATTCAGGTCTAGTAATTTGATTAGATAAAAACATCAGAATTAGGCTGTTTAATTAAACTATTGGGTCAAATTTTCTATAGAATTGCTGTGGTGTGATATAAAATCAAACATTTGAAAAACCGCACAGCACAACAATAGCTGTGTGATTATTGCACAACTTATTCTCATTCCATTGGCAATTACTGTGTTTAATAAGCCAGAAAAAAGACGATGCCATTGCACAATCACAAAAGAAAAAACATGCAGTTCAACTAAGTTCCTCACGTAATGAGGCAAAAACTAATCTTTTCGGCAACGTCAGAAGGCCAAGAATGACCTCAAACATATAATTTTGGAAAATACTGTTATATAATTACAACAAACAAATGACACTGGAGATAAAAAAAAATAAATTACATTAACGTAATCCTCTTGGGCTAGAAGTCAGTAACTTGGTTGATCAAAAGTACTGTATTTGTAAAAACTACGCCATTTAAAAAATATATATCCTCATTCAAATCAACATTGAAAGCCTTTAGCCTGATTCTGAGTGATTTACGACAATAATCTGGAAATTGTTTTGAGAGGTTAAGAGTCCCAAAAGTGAGCATTATTTGTTTCCAAGTCTTTTAGTGGATATATATCCTAAAAATTACTAATGCAACAGTAGATTGTGCAGAAAAATCCATCAGAAATGAAATATATTGCACAGTTCAAACTCAAGTATCACATACAAATACTGGCGGCGTAGCTTGTTCATCTATCAATGTCTATCTTGTTGAAATGTTTCCCAAAAATGGCACAGCTATGAAACTTCTCAACTAAATCCATGAGGAGCCTGCCTGTACAGTAGAGTGTGAGACAGATACACACTGACCCAGTCTCTACAAAAGCACCTGGCAGAAGCAGGTCTCTGGCTACCTCCTCCAGCCCCCGGCATTTGTCACTCGTCTGTGTAATTACTGACAATGTTTCAGACAAAGCAGCAAGCCCTAAAATCAGTGGTGGTTAAATTTGCAGACTGTGAAGAGGCCACAGTAGCAGTGAGCTCCAGGATAGGATTGTCATGTTTATCATCAGAGCGGAACGAAGCTGTCAAATGATATCTGGTCACCTGCCAAAGAGCGGCGGCGGTAAACAACCTGAGCTACAGCTGAGCTTGGCCCGTTTCCCTGGATCCGTGTTGGCAGCGTTTATACTAGTCATATCAGATTTTTTACATTTTAGAGCTTGTTTATTTAAACAGAGTACAAACACTATACCATTAAAATCAATATCAACGGTGCATTAAAGTAAAAAATGTGGGTTTGACATTAGTAACATTTTATCTTTAAAGTCAAGTGATCACAGTGTTGTATAAAATCCTTGGAAAAGCTTTAAATAATTGTATACATCATTTCTATTAAAACAAAGTTGCTTGCTTTCAGACTCGTTAATGGCTCATCTTTTTCAATAACAAACAATTTCTGTTGAATGTGTTTGTGTTAAATGTAGTGAGTAAATGGTTTGAAAATCTTGAAATGGAAAAAAAATTGGGAATTACAAGTTAAATAAAAAGGTGTATAGATAGAATAATTGCCTTTTTGTTTTTGAAATAAAATAGATGAATCATTTCTGATGAGAGCGTTGGCAATAATATGTAATTTACTTTCAGGTTTTAAATGTATTTTGAAAAAGCTTGATAAGAATAGGAAAATGTTTGTGGACACTATAATAAGTACAAGCTGATCCTGATCCACAGCTGGCTTTAGTAACACAATAGTAATCCACAAAAGTAAATTGGGTTCATTATACAAAGAAAATGATGAAATCCAAGTTGTTTGTCAGTGTTTAAAACTGTGAGGCAGGGCACATCCTGTTCACTAGTTACATGTTACTGGAACTACCTCTGGGATGGAGACACTACGGGAAGAAACAAACTGTAACTGATTAAACTAAATTAAATAATTTCTCTGATGTAATAAACTATAAAGAAACCCAGACAATACAAACCAAAGATAGGACATGGTAATGATATAATGTATAACAAAGTGTGGGTCCACGTGGTTACCGGCACTGCTTTATAGGGTAATATATGCTTCAGCTGTTGTGCCACCACTCTGAAAATGCTTTTTTACAGCACAAGGACAGATGCCAAAAGAATGAAAACAGACATGGACAAAGGATAGAGGTATCATACAATAATAGACAAAGAAAAGCACAAACTTTGGAGAAACTAGCACAACAGAAACCGGCTATATTGCTTCATCAAGAATGAGATATTAGAATGAAAGTGGCTTGTCCACTGGTATTGAGTGAAACTGATCAATCAGACTGGAAAAATTGTACATTTTCTTCAGTTTAAATCCCTATAAGTAATAAAGACTGTGATTTTCTGGCACTAATATGGCTACAAATGGTATCCTGATATCATGTAAAACAAGTATAAAGTACTCCAAATGCCCAAATTCACTACAGTTAGAACTTTAATTTTATAAACCACGTATAACTGGCATACTAGGGATGTCCTGCAATATTTTCAAAAATAGTACCTCGTTATTACAGACCATACACAAAAATGTTTTTGAGCCACTTGACAAATAAGCTGAACATTGACGGAGGTCCTGATAGCACTCATACCAGAAAACCTCTAATTTAGTACTGGTCACATTTCAGAGCACTGTTGATTTTTCAGACGTTTTGAGTGACTTGCATACAGTTTCTGAGCCTCTTTAACATAGCATTATTTTGTGTTTTCTCAACTTTGATCATCTTGGTTTACAGTAAAATATGTCCAAATGTTGCAACACTGCAGTGAGATAAGTACTAGTACGGCGGTATCCGAGGAGGTAATTTAGTATTGATATTTGGACATTCCTACATTATTCAGGTTGCTCTACTTTTGCATCTTTAAGTAAAACTAACATTGACTACAGAACTCGAAAAAGACAATATTATAGAGAGTTAAACAAGTATGAGATGGACTGAAAGAGACAATACAAATACAGGAAGTGTGGAAAAAACAGTGTTAACCCCACCTGCCGCCTCTGCCCACACGACGTCTTGCCAAACCTATGCACCGCCGCGGCACATTTAGGGAAGTGAGACAGTAGCGGAAACGTGGATCGCCCGGTCCCCCTTCTGCCGGGCTCCCCCACGGCCAGTTACCACTCTGGTCTGGACGAGTCTGTTACAAGGATAGAGGAAAAAGATATTAGATTATTCAAACTAAGAGCAAAAAAAAAGAAAAAAAAAAAAAAGCATGCATTGTTTTGTCCGACAGAGCCACAGCCAGACTGGGCAGCCTGCTGTTGGCTATAAATAGCAAAAGGAGTCACAGGAGGGCACTCACAGCATAGTATTGACAGCCAGACTTCCTCCTAAACGCGTAGCAGCCATCTGGGTCGTTCTCCTCTTCTGCCTCGGATGAACCTGAAAAAATCTATTTAAAAAAAAACATACAAACATTCTGATTTTATTGCCGTTTCTTGACCAGGCTTTTTTATTTCTCAGCTCTGTTGTTAACAAAAGACAACTGTAATAGCTTTTTTCCTGCAATTTCAATCAATCGAGGATAATAGACTACAGCCATTCATTTTAATTTTAAGGAGCAACTGTTAAAAAAAAGGCAAACAGCAGTTCCTTTACACAGCATTAATAAAAGATGTTCTATTCACTAGTTTATATGGTCTTCACTTTAATAAAACTAACAGCATAGATATCAGCGTTGTCGGGCTGGAGTTGGATTACAGAGTATAGCTCCGCCTAGCTTTGTATAGACAAGAAAGTCAAAAAGTGTACCTGTGAGTAGGGCTCTTCATCTGAACTGGGGAAGTCGTACTGGTTGAGGTCCTTGGGGCTGAACACAGAAGGTCCTGAATGATGCGGCACAGACAAAGGGATCTTGGGTTTCTTTTCATATTTCCTTTTGGTTCTTACAGGTTCCGTTTTTTCAGGCTAAGTGAGAGAAGAGAGAATGGAAACAGTGAGAAGTTTCTTTAGCTTAAGTCATTCCTTGCAGTGCATTTTTACGCCAACCAAGCTCAGTTCCAGTTTTGGTTGTTGTTCAGTTCACCAGACTCTGAACTTTGGTGCTTTATGTTGAACTAGCTTCTGTTTGAGTGGAATCAATTTTAACAGAGCTAGCAACAGTACACGACCCATAGATTACTTTTTTCTCCCCCAACCATGTAAATATTCTCTGCAGATTATTGGATTACGGAGAGACGTTATGGAATTCCTTAAAAAAAAAAAAAAAAAAGTACAGTTTATGTAGAAATATATTTTGTACCATAACCAATAAATGTTAACGAGAAGTAAACATGGACTTTATAATGCCATTTATATCAAAGCTTGGTACAAAGATTAATTTAATGAGTTTGGAAAACAACATGACGCCATAAATCAGACAGAGGTGCCATCTATTGTTTGGTTCGGATTGGGAATCAGGTTTTCAGGTTCAGAATGAAGATATTTTTTGTGTTGACATGTTGGCTGGTTCGCAATAAGGTTTAGGTAAAAGCATAGAACCTGGTCTGCAGCAAAAGTGAGTAAGAACTTTTTTTTTTGCTACTGAAAAGCATCTAGCTTGATGATTAACTCAACCCACAAGGCCTTAACTAAATTTAAATAAAAAAAATTGCTATGGTTAAGCTAAATTATGTTTTTTTTTCTTCATAATAAGTGTAAAGATCAGATGCATTTAGTCAACATTGTTTTAAAAGCGAGAACTATAAAATGTTCCTTGGATAAACTGAATGTTTACACTCGAGTCGATTTAATCAAAAGGCTTTTCAAAATGCTAAACACGGCCTGATGCAACACTGGTGTTGGGAGCGAGTCTGTGCAGAAGCCATTGATATGCAGATGGCAGCACGTGCCAGATGCCGCTGCCGTGCCAGATGGCTACACTCCCTCCCTTTTAATCCACCTTGTGCCACCAATCGCCCCGACTCCCCCAGCGGGACCGGCCCTCCCCGAATTGAGCACGCTCCAGCTCCACTAGGATTAGTACTATCCTATTCAACTCTGTGACGAAAGGGAACAAAGCAAACAGTGCCACAGGGACTCAACGGTGAAGGAGGGCTGTGACAAATCAATGGGAGAAACGCAGGTTGGAGTAATGAGGCTGGTGTAAACAGGAGCAGAGCAGCTGAAAACAAAAGGGAAGAAGTCAACCAGATGGGCCAAAAAACAAGAGAGAGGGTGGGCTTTTGGGGGAGAGGACATGGGAAGTGTGGCTGATGGAGTTATAATAACGAGGGGTGATGCAAAGTTCATTACAGGGAAGTCTAATTAAGTGCTATGGGATGTCCATTAATGTTCACTAATTAAACTAAACCTAAATGGTCAAATAGATTTTATATTACATGGAGAAAAATATTTTTTTTTTATACATGAAAATGTTTAAATGAGAAATAGCAAAGTAGCAGTAATGATATTAGTTCATGCAGATCAACAAGAAATGTGGAAGAAAAACGAGAAACATGCAGCAAATAGCCCAAGCATAAAATCAAACC
This sequence comes from Neodontobutis hainanensis, assembly GCA_024349245.1. Classification (NCBI taxonomy): domain Eukaryota; kingdom Metazoa; phylum Chordata; class Actinopteri; order Gobiiformes; family Odontobutidae; genus Neodontobutis; species Neodontobutis hainanensis. The sequence continues at coordinate 2,253,979 of JALDNG010000038.1, read as the reverse complement.
CTAGTACATGGACATTGAAGGCTTCTGGTACTGTGCCATGTAGGTAAGCACCTTTTTGCTGTTTTCTTAGTGAAACACAATGTACTAAAGTGTGGAGTAAATACAATCAAACAAAGACAACAGTGAACAACGTGTTCTTGTGCTTTGTGCTGCCAATGAAAGCTCTCACACTCATGCCTCCAGCAGAAAGTAGACAAGCCCTAGTCACTGTGTTCCCAACTTTAATAAAAGGGTGTTCTCCTTACTTTCTTGTAGTCTTTCATGTCCAGATGGTCCTGGTGTCGGTACTGGTTGCTGTTGGACAGAGGCAGGATGGGGATGGTGTAGACGGGCTTCACCAGAGCTCGCTGAGCCAACGCCTCCGCCATCACCTCAGAGCCCAAGTCAGGCATGGCATTTCTGAAACAGAGAGTGAATAAAGAAACTAAATGTAAAGTAAAGACAAATATACTGACCAACAACATATCACAAAAGGCTTAAAATTACAAAATTTAAGCAAGAACCCATCTCCACTGTTATGCATTAAAGTGCTTTACCAGTGAGGTCAACATGTCTCCAGACTGTGCCACTTCCCTTTTAAAACACAAACATCGCCATATTGCTTAAACCACAACAGATTTGGTTGTCAATCTTTTTGGTCATTTCCTAAATGCTCTTATAATGGGAGAGGAACTTACAAAGCTTTATATTTCTTCCCCTACTGATTTATGTAATTTCTGCAGCTCTAGTACTGGTACTCTGGCATTTGTCCCCATTCCTTCCATTACTAGAGTCTTGTTTCCTCTGGAGTTGTACAACACACATTGGTAGTAAAACCGGATGAGATGCTGAAGAGTATACTGCTGCTGTAAAGAGCCTTCTGCAATGTTTTAATTAAAGTTAAGTGTGATATCATGCCATTTTTGCTGTCTTTGTTATATCCTCCCATGTGGGTTTTATGGAGCATGCATGGCTGATGCAATGCATGCAACTTAAGACAAATAGACCTTTTGCATGTTATGTGAGGATTATATGTCCTATGCATAATTAAGTATTTAAGGTGTTAACTTTTCAGTCAGGGTCAGAGATTTGTCTGATACTTTCAGAAGAAAACTGAATCTAACTTCCTGTAGCCTTGTTTTTGATTTACTTAAGAATCCTGACTTTCAAAACAGCTGTGCCTAATAAACTCTGTCTTAAACTGAACAAAAAGAACAGTAAGATTTAGCATTACTGACCCAACACGGACCTTACAGCTTCAGTAATAATCAGGTTTAGCTGTTTCCTAAACCACCGATTTATTAGGTCCGCTCTTGTGCCCATCTTTTTATTTTTAATTTACAGTTTCTCCCAAAACAAAAACGTTTCATTCATTCATCTGATTCAACAATCTATGAAAAGTAGTATTAAAGCAATTAAAGCAAGGTATACCTCAAACTAAACACTTTAGCTAAAGTAATTTTTTATCTCAAATGATATAAGCCTTTAATTATTACAATACTATCTTTTAATTCATTTTGATGGCTTCTTGAGAGGATTCGCTGCAGAAACTATATTTGAGTGAAAGGTAACACTACTGAGAGACGAGACATTACTAACAGAACCAGTCCCACTCTGGAACAGTGTCAAATCATAAAGTGGGCCTCAGAACGTTATCAGCTGAGAATAGACCGGCCCCAAAAGTCCTGGTGGGAGCTCTGTCACTGAGCGGCCGACAGAAAACAGGCCGGGATAACAAGAGGAAATTGAAATGTCACTGCGAATCAAAGCTCTTCAGCGAGACAAGTCCAATTTAAGCGCACACTGACAGCTACTTTGAGAGAAATTGTATTCCGGTCGGTTGTCATGTTTAGATGGATCACAACTGCGCTGCTCTGGAGGAGAAAAATAAACCCATACAATTCAAAGCAAAGGATTGGAAGATAAAAAATAAATTACACTACAAAATAATGCAAACATTGGATCTATTGTGCTGTCTAACAGAGTGAGAAAAAGCACCAGAGAGAAGTGAATGAGCTCATTTGCTCCTGACGCTGCTGAATAAACAGAGTGAACTTCAGATTGATAATGAATGCAAATGAGCAGACATAACTGTGGCCCCAGTTAACACAAGCAGCGAAGCCTAACTTTACAGAAAACAATAGTGGGAGAGTCTTTTATAGGAAGTCAGGAACTGCCTCAGAGTGGGGGCGTGTCCTAATGGCCTCTGCAGGGGGTTGCTGCTCAACAAGTAAACATAATCGAACCAATTCAGAGGTTAAATGCAGGATCAATCTGAAACCGTCATCTCCTCATCTTCACTCAAGAGTTTAGAAAGATTATCAGAAAGACACAGCTGACCAACAGTCCCAACAAACAAACGACCAAAAGAACAAATCACCAATCATTTGTACATGACATTAGCATAAAAAGTGCCACTCAATTGTGCTTTGTCAACCAAAATAATTGACCAATAAGGGCTTTAAATTGAATGAGAAAATCAAAACCCTGATTGTTATAAGTGTGTTGAACATAATTATTTTATTTGCTTTATTCTGCACTTCCTGTTTCCTTAAGCAAACCTAATAAATAAACCAAAGCTTTCGTCATAAGTCAAAGTATTAGTAGGTTTGGATGACAAAAATTGTCTTTAGTTGATGGACTTCCTCCTTGATTCTAGCTCATTTGCCCCCCTCCAAGTGTCTGATTTAAATTTCAGATACAATCTTTACCAAGACAAACCACCTAGCCGTTTGTACCACAGTAGACAAGCTTTCCTTATCCCACATTGTGAACAAGATTCTTTTAATAGCAGCTACTTTACCCGCCAAGCGAGCCAACACAGACCAGACGAGACTGCCACACTTTGCAAAGACAATGGCATTTTAAACAGTTGCCTCTTACCTCTTCTCCACTATTTCCAGTGTGAGGTGCAGCAGCTCTCTCTTGCTTTTCTCTCTCCTTTTGATCATCTCCAAAATAGTGACAGCTCGGCTCAGGTCCCGCCGCAGCTTCAGCATCTTCTCGTAAGACGCCTCGTCATTCTTTCGGTTCTAAGAATAAATAAACACTTGTGATTTTTTTGTTTTCATATGTTCACTCACAGTAACACAATTACTATAAGGATTCTTGCCGACTTACCTTCCTGGTCTGCATCTTCTCCGTCCGTCTGCGAAAGGCCACGTAGGGGTCACTGGTGCTAGAGCCGTCCCTCTTCTCCTGTTTGACGCTGGGGATGAGGCAGCCACTTTTGCTTTTTTTCCTCTTGTGGCTCCAGTATTCAAACACCTCTTTAATCAACTCGTCGTCCTCCTTCAGCAGCAGTTTGGCCTCCTGGAGAGTGACGTGCTGTGACACAAACGCAACAAGACCAAAGAGTCACAACTTTTGACACACCGCTTAGTAAACCTGGGCAAGATTTCCACTTTCTTCCAGAAATGTTTTATGAACGGACTTTTCCATAACATTGTCAGCGATGATACGACTCTAAAATGACAATAACTAGTCCAACATGTGACTAAATAGATGAACAACATTAAAATCGCGGTTGACTGAAGCCTATCCTATCCACTTTGGGCATGAGGTGGGGTACACCCAGGACAATGACCAGTTGGTAGCAGGTCTAACACTTTGAGACAGACACTCATTCACTCTCACATTCATTCACTATGGAAACTTCAGATTTGTCAATTGACCTATACATGCATGTTATTGAGCGGCGGGACGAAGCCGGAGTAGCCGGGCAGAACCCACGGTAACACTGGGAGGACATGCAGACTCTGGGGTTGAGCTCTTGCTGTGAGGCGAGAGCACTAACCACTATGCCACTGTGCACCCTTCCAAAGAAAACAGTTACTTTTTATACCATAGCTGGTCTATAGCTGCACTGTACAATCATTCATTTTACTGCAATATTTGAATTTACGTAAAATGTTTTGAAACTAATAACATATACTAAAAGCATATTCCTTGTCAGTATCTTACATTTTGAAGGTGAATAACTGGGCATTTAAATCTATGTCCTAAGTGCCCTGCATTGGTCCCACACAGAAAAGAGCTTTGCAGCCCGCCACAGTCTAATTTGCTCCGCCAGTCTCAAAATACAGCAAAAATAGGATAACTATAAGACGTAGCTGATTGGTAAATTCCTGTTAGATGTTAGAGTCTGTTGCATTGACATGGACCGTTGTCTTTGTCACAAGCAGCCCAACTTCTTTGTGTATTACTCAGTCTTTATAGCGACTGCAGCTGTAAGAGTGCTCTATATAGTATCTGTGTTTCAATGCATTGCACTTAATTGTGCCCAGGTGAATTCTAATATAATTGCAAGCAAGTCCTTTTGTCATGGAGATATTTACTGCACACTTTCTTGACATCCACCAACATAGATTATAAAGTTACTGTTTTTAACCAAAACAACTGAACGAAATCAAGCCAATTTTTTTCTGAAATGTCTATCTTTAGGTTTGAAAGTTGCATTAATAGTGAACCCATTTGTCAGAGAAGACAAATGCGTCTAAAAACAACAACATAAGGCTATTCCAACCACAACAACAGAGACAAACACCTGTTGGCCACTGCCTTTCTCCAGTCGGTCAATCATCTCTTCAAACTGTAGCGCGGTGATTTCCATCTTCTTCCGCAGCCTATTCACAAACAAGTCATCGTCCGAATCGAGGTCGTAGTCCGGCTGCTCTGTGTCCAAACTGAAAGCTGTGGGAAACAGACAGAGACCACTTAAGATTTACATTAAAAATATAATTTTCACATCTAAACAAAACCTCAGGCACATAGCTGCAGTGTGCTTAGTAAAATACAGTCATTTTATTTGCAGCAGTAGTTTTTTTTTTACATTCAATAAATAAAAAGCAGAGTCTTAATTGTTAAGTAATTTATCTCTTGAGGGCTACTGCCCAGCGCTTATTGAAAAAATAAACACTACACTTAATCTAGTCTGACTCAAAACTCAATAAAAAAGACAAACGGTGACTTTACTAGCCACTTGTAAATAAAACTGCCTGTGGCTTCAGTTTGCTGCCTCACTTTTTAGTCGCTCTGATGAGACAGTTCAGTCAAAAAAAAATAAACAAGTAAATATTAGGTTCGACTGCAATAGTGGAAAAATTGGAAGTGTTTACAGCAAAAACGCCCAGTAAGTAGTCAAATTGGTTAAAAAAAAGATGGTTGTGCAGTTTTTAGGTTTGGCTGCAGTATGCCTTGAACAAAAAGCACTCAATAATTGGGATTTCTGGTTAGTTTTACTAATGCCATTCTGAGCAGAAGAAGGGGCTTGTTAGTGACTGAGGCAGAAATCACCCAGAATTATATAAAAAAAAAAAAAAAAAAAAAGAAAACACCAACATTAGTCATGTCTAATATGTGCAGAAATGGCTAGTTGTACAATAAAAAGCTCTGGAATATACCTGCTCTGGAAATCATGAGAGGAATGTACACTAGCAGCCTAACTCAGCTGAATCCACTAAAGCTCAGGGCAAGCAAACATCTTCCCGTGCTCTGGGACCATGTCTAAAGAGGATGATCCTGCAGCTGGCGGCCCGTTACTCACGCTGTAGGTGAATAAGCTGCTTTGGCATCTTGAACTCCCCGGGGTAAAGCGACTCGTAGTGTGTGATGTTGCACTCCGCCTCGGGGACCGGAATAACCATGCTGTCCCGCTTCTCGCCGTACACCTGCTGCGCCGAGATGGCCCGCTGGAGATGGTGTTCCTACAGGAGAGGAAGGTAAACGTGTTCAGTTCAGCAGAAAGCTGAGAAAGTTACCAAAAAAGAATCTCATCTGGAGAAGCAACAAAGTCAGAAATAAAATGTTGGCAAAAGCAAGTTGGTAACAAATTACTTTTGGCACAGAACATTAAATTATTTCCCAGGATATTTCTAAGACATTTTTAATAACAATATAGTACAACCTTAACTATCATTTACAACCAACCAAGCGTTGTTCCTTAATTTTTTATTAAATTGTATTTATGTAGCGTAACCTGAAAATAATTTGATTTCACTTTGCTTCAGAAGCCTCAGAGGGTCAAAATGGCATACATGTGATATTGCCAAGTTTATCTTATGCCAAGTAAGTTTAAAACAAAATGCACCCCATCAGTTATAGACACATCTTAACAGGAACAAAAATAAGATTTTCCACAAAAATGTACATTAGGCCAGTTTAATATTACCCAAGAGAATTTAACAACATTAAAACTGCTCTCTAAATGTCAATTTTTCCCCAATCTTCAGTACTACAAGATCCTTATAAATGTGAAAAAGTTGGTGGAAAAGAATATCAAAACAAGGTTCCCAGGTGTTCTTCTTTATCTCTTTCTTCTTAAATAGGACTTTGTTTTTAGAATTCCCATTATTTTTTAAATTAATGATCATATTTTAAAAACAGGCCGTTTAATTACAAAAGGTTTGCCTGTAACCATGACCCAGAAATATTGCGCCTATTCCTCTCTGCTTCAGCGTAAACATAACTCTGAAGACAAACTACAGAAACCTCAGAGGGTCAATGTAAAAATTCTTAGTTGATTTATTTTGTCTAAAGCCAGTCCAGTTTCAGTCGAAATGCACTTTGATGATTACAGAGCAATAGAGAAAGACCTCTAAAAAGGGTAAAATATTTCCAGGAGATTTCAAGAATTGTTTTTTTGCTATTTTTCATTTTCCTTTCTTGAGAACTACTCTTTTAAAAAAATGTTTTTCAAAACGAGTAGGAACACAAGAAAAAACAAGATGGCAATGAGTCAGTTGACTTTTGGGTCAGTTTGATGTTGCATAAACCAAAACAATCACCCAATGTGAAAACTTCTCTTCACTGCCTACGAAACAAAGCTTTTTGCTTGTATTTTTTTTTCTTTTTTAAATGTACCCATTGTCAGAACTTTAAGATGTTGGCACAGACCTAGTTATCCCGTTAAGGTACAGGGGAGAGATTGCAGTTTATATCAAATACCTATTCTTATGCTTACACTGCATCACCAAAGCCTAAGAGGCCTATTCTCAGTGGTTGATGCAACAGATGGCCAACTCTGCCACTAACAAGTACTTTAACAAGGCTCCTACTCACTTTACACTCCCCAAAACCACATTTTGGCTGCATTTTGGGTAGTATTAGTTGGGTGCTCCGTCTCGGTGGTTGGCAAGTAAACAACCAAAGCTTATCCATGTGTAACTACAACTCATTTCCAAACTTGTGTGGGAGTTTTTAAGTGGTCAGAGCTAATCCAAAAACCATAAAAAGAAAGTGTGTTGAGAAACAGTAAAGTCGTATCCGAGCTGCAAGTGTGGCATGAAACAAACTCAGCGTGTGTCCGGAGTTGAACCATCTGCCCCTGGGGAAGCTAATACCAAACCCACTTTACCTACAGCAACAGACAAAAAGAAATGTTAACTTTAACAACCCAGTTCACAAGGTACAACAAGGCCTCCACAATTTAGTTAGAAACGTCCACCGTTGCAATAATATGGACCTTCTATTCACAAAAGACAGAGCAGTAACTTTGGTAAGTTATCAAGTTTAATGTGCAAGTTTTTTATGCATTTCATAAATAGATATAATAAAACCAAAGTATAACAAAACAAGAGCTAAATGATTTTAATAAAAAATATGAAACGTCTTTACTGAATATTGCATTGTCATATAGGATCTTTGAAAATTTACTTCCACGTCCTCATTTGGTCACATCACAAATGATTGCATTATTTCAAAGTTATGCATTTGATACAACGTTCCATAAAAATATATAGAATATAATTTTTTTTTTAATTACACTATTAAAAAAGGCTTTTTACATGAACTGCCCAATTGTGGTCATTGTTCACCCCACAGCACGAGGTAAGGGACGGGCATGAATATTCTAATATTTCATCTGTATATATTAAAAAATTTAAAACAAACTGAAATCTAAATCTGACCGTTTTTCATATAGCAAAAAGAAGCCTACGTGCAGAATAAGCCATTATTTGTTAATGGGGTCTTAATTTGTTTGACACAAAAAAAATTGCCCCTCAAATTGCCATTTATTTACAAATCACTAATCATCTTGTGAGACATTCAGCAAAACCACAGCCAATGGTCAAAGGTTGGATAAAAACTGAGCGGCACATTTGGCTTTGTCTGTTGCAGACTGGTTAAAGAAACTTGTTGAAACAGCCCACAAATACCTCACCCATATATCTGGAACCAGTTTTACATTTAATGTGTCTAATAGTGCAGATTTTACAGCAGGTTCTTTAGAAAAAAGTGCTATCAGTTGTTCTTTAAGTCTCTACTTTATAGTGGTTTACTCATTAATTAACAAGCCAGAAATATATTTTTATCTACGTCATGCTGCCAGCCCTGGGCAAATCTAACAAGCAAAAACATAAAATATACATAAAACTTGAACTGTCCTGACATCAATGCAACTTGTATTAAAGTTTACTAGAACACGTTTAGTCCCGTCTCATTGCTTTACAACTACTTTAAACAATTTAGTGTGGGTTTTACATTTTTATCTTTCTCTAAGAAAAATTATTTTGCGCTTAAGACAATAAACAAAAGCAAACTGGAAATGTCAAATTTTATAATTTAGTTATGCATTTGCCATTTGTTAATAGGTCATAAAGCACAAGAAATGGATTAATTTAGTTAATTAATAGATTAGTTAATTGAAAAAGACATCACTACAGACATGCTTAGAAATTTACTAATAGAGCCCTGTCATTCATTTAGTTTGGGCAGTATGGGAAATAGAAGGGAAAAATACATGTTATATTCTAAAAGGGATATTATTAAAACATGCGATATGCAATTTCTTTGTTGTACACTGCAATAGTAACAGGACATTTGTAAATTATGGTGGTAGTTACTTGTGGGAGCAATTTTTTCATGTCAATTTTACACCGATACATTTGCCCCAAAGCCTTTAACCTTGCCATTTCATGTGGTATTTCTCTTTAGTAGTAATGAGTTTGTTCATTTGTTTAATAACAAAAGTTATAGTCTGAAGGCTGTGCACTAACTTTAAGAGCAATTTATGCACAGAAAAGTGCCATTGTTTGGTGAGTGTATAAACTCAACTGTGGTGGCCATTGTCTGTTGTTTTCTGCATAATGAAACGGTTTAATGTGGAAAGAACGCACATCGTCCCAAAGGTTTTAAGTATTCTTATGGATAATGAAGGTGTTAATATTGAGATATGATGTATTTTGCATCTTCCATGACTGCGCAGGAATACTGTTAAACATTCCTTAGCGTCAGCTTTTTGGTATTTAACTTAAGACCAACAGAGACTTTGAAAGACAAGGACAGTGCTGTGCATCAAAACTCTCCGAGCCACGACCTTACATAACCTCCTCCTGCCGACTCTGCTCTGTCAAACACTCGCTTAAGATTCACCTCTCGTCAAAGCCTGTCTGACACGCTGATGAACCTTGAGCTCTGAGACTTAGAGGGAACCTGTGAAAGAAGTACAAGAAAGAGGCCAATTATAACAAAGTCTGTCCTGGAGCTGCCTTTGCATACTTCTGTAGAAAAGCTCAGACTATATAGCCGTATCTGACAGAGATATCCTGATCTCACAGTCTGGGTTTCGTCTGGGTTTTGTGATCAGAGCAGTTATGAGTGCTGGACCTGGTCCACGTACTGATCTAGTTATACATTATTATAAAAATTACTACTGGATATTAGAATTCAGTTTAATAAAGGCATGGTTTTACCCTTGAATTTATTCAAAATAGCCACAAAATGGGAAAACATGTTTATGTCAGACAATTTCTAGAGCAAAAGAAAACTAGATGCAAAGATGAAATACACACTCATAAGTAGACCAAATAGCTGAGGGTATTTCATGTAAATGTCAACTAAAAGGGGGAGAAAATAAACAAGCTGTTGCCAAAACAGGCTGTGGGTCTACGGGTGGAGTTAATGGAAGTACTACTAGTTTCCTACTTTTTTCCCTCATAACTATTCTGATCTGTGTAGACAATCTGAAATATTAACTTGTGGTCATTGTTTGTCAGGGTAAATAAAAAATGTCCATTCAACTACAAATACTTTGGGCTAAAGTAAACAGGTTTAGGATTTTATGTTAATGTATTATGTTTTGTTCATCAATTCATTTATTTCATTGGGACACTGCATATTGATGAACATACACGAGCCAGCCACCTTCCGGTTATAGGACGACCGCTCTACCACTCAGCCCCTGTTCATGTATTTGGTCAGCATCATATGTTATAAGTCTACTAGGTTTGTCTTTCTTAAACCATGTGCAAGTTGTCATCTAGCAGTGTCTTTATTAAAGCCTGCATGACACACTAGGCACATTAAATATACTTAAAAAAATCTCATGACATACATAGCTTATCACAATTTGTGGTCCACATCCTGCAGCACTGATGCTGTAAAATGAATGAAGTAGAACTGTGCATTGAACAGTATTTTCTTATGAATCTTCAACACCATCTCACTAAATAAAATGTCTCTCCTGTTTCCCTTCAGAACCACAGATGCATAACAAGGAAGGCCAAATACAAAGCTATTTTCAACGCCCGTTTCTCTTTCCAATAAATGTTAAATGCACAAGAAGCAGATGACTCCAATAAGTTCCCATGGCAACAGACGTGTGGCCTCCAGCAGGTGTTTTCAGCTCATGATGATGACGACTGCGGCTCGCTCCACGACTCAACACATACACAATGTACCAGCTTTTATCAATAGAGACAATGAGGCGAGGGTGTGCTACATTGCTTTACAGTCGGAAGTAGCCATCTGTGAAAAGACAAGAGCTGCTCAACAATTTATCTACATTTTGGCACTACAGAGCTGCCTTTCTTTTTTATTTTATTTTATTTTTTTTTTTAAATCAGAGCTTTAAGTCACTACCTTTCTGAAAAATCATTTATAGGCAAAAATGAAAACTTAAATGGTCACTCATGTTTGTCAAAAGAGATGTGCCAATTTAGCATACATCCACAATACCTTCTCTCGCCAATTTAGCGGACAGACCAATCCCAAGCCATTTCTTGGCATGTAACATTTAACATGGCGGACGCTGCTTCCAATTCAAAGGTTTGCATCAAACCAATACAGATTCATGCAATTATCTATGAATTCATGCATAGGTTTTTTTTTTTAGGGTTATGATGAAAATATGAAAACATGATAATTCCTGGTACTTCATTAGCGTTTAATGAATGTACTAATGCATGAGTTCTGTTGTGTTACCTTAACTTCTTTGTATAGAATAAGAAAAGAGTTAGTTGAGGCTGGTCAGACTAAGATATTTGGGGGCACAAAAGTATAATGGTTCCATAGATACAGCCATTCACTTTCATTGTTTGTCCAAACTAATCATCTACATGAATATTTCTGCTACTTGACATTGTTTAGCATGTTAAGGCAGAGATACTAGTTAGAGCTTTTGTTGTTGTGCAGACAGATCTTCAAAAGCTCTTTAGTATATACATATACATTCAGATTTGGCCCTCGAGTCTTTAGTTTTCAAAGTCAAAGCTCCATGCAAATGTAAAATGCTCAACTCCTTCAGTTTATTACATCTTGTTGCACATACCGCCTGCACAGTCTTCCCTTTCCTCAAGCCATTTTACAAATTAAGATAACTTGAGCAATTTCTCTAATGGAAGAAAAGGCCTTCACAGAGACTGCATTAAGTTTGATGGGAACATTACTCAGCCAAATTGCCATTAGGTAACAAAAAAAAAAAAGCAATTCATCACCCAAATTTTGTGTTACGATTATTTTAACACTCATTCCGTCACTGTATTCGGATATCATTATGCAACTGACCATTGTAATTCATGACAACCTACACCTGCCATAAGTAGTCAGCCTATATAATTATAAAATAGGACAAAACGTACTGCTTCATAATGAGCCTCTTATGTAACACTAGAGTAGGCCTGTCACAATAAAATAAATTGATGGGACACACACACACACACACACACACACACACACACACACACACACACACACACACACACACACACACACACACACACACACACACACACACACACACACACAAAACATTCACTATTAAATAAAATATAATTTGGAGTATTTAAATAGAACTTTTGGCCAACTGCATAAACATATACATTTAAAATCAAAACTGTCCCAAAAAAATCCAAGTCTTCAAGTGACATTAAATAACACTGCTTTAGAAGATCACATTCAACTGTATGTTCACATGCTCCTCCAGAGGGCCACTGAGCATTGTGTTTTGTTTTTGCTGTGGCTGCCGTCTGGTTTAAATCAATAGAGAGTGGCAAAGTTCTACTCTAACTACAACTCTAACTTAACATGCACGCATAGGCAAGTTTTTTTTAAATCATGCATGTTTTGTATATCAAATGATGAGTTGATATAGTAAATATTGTGGCAGGCCTACACTAGCATCAAAAAGGTAAACTAATACAACTGTAAACTCCTGTCCTGTCACATACATAAATAGAACATTTGAGACTTATAATTTTAACTCTTAGTGACTGCTTTAAATATTTGTTGCATATATTTATCTAAATATAAAAAGGGATGTGCCAAGATCTGATGACAGACAAGTGTGGGAGTTTGGGAGAGGAGAAACTTGCATCTCTACCATTGACGCAACAAACGATATCTCAATGTGAAACAGCCTCATTCCCAAACTCAATAAATCATCCAGCTTCAGCTATTTTGCAATAAAATAGTTCAGGCGTTTGAGAAGAATATTTGGTTCTAGAAAGTCAAGAACTTGCAATGTTAGCTAGTAAAACTAAATGTCATATTATCTCATCTCTTTGTACAGCCACACTTAGGAAATAAAATGAGAATTAGTGACAATCTGCCAATGTTGCCAATCAACACCATGTTGTTTATGTAACAGGAAACTGGCCGACGCATTGTAATTGGTACTGGTAAATTGCATGGAAATTTATATAGTGCTTTTCCACCTACTAGACACTCAAAGCACTTTTACATTAAGCTTCCATTCACCCAGCCATTTATTAACCAGTGTCACAGCTGAAAAACCCCTGAAGGAAAGGTGGGATAAGCGTCTTGCCCAAGGACACGACAGTATGAACTGAATAAAGTGTGAATCAAAGCGCCAACCTTCCATTTATAGGACAACCAGTGGGAGCAACTGCGCCCCTTGTCAAACCCAAACTGATCACAAACTGACATGACTGCCACACTATTGGCCTAAACAGGCAGCAGGTCAAAAGCATCGTCTTCAGCATAACACGGTGGATTTTAGCAAGAGTTTGCAACTTACAAATTGGGGCTGCGCAATAAGCAAAAAAATGTGGTATTCGATAAAATATATTGAATATTGCAATAACAATATGACCTACAATATCTAGATTCAGCGTTTGACTTCAACTAAATTCAAATTTTACAAAGAAATACAAGGCAGGACAAGATGAATTTCAACTCAAAAAAAGGCTGTTTGATGTTATTTTTATTATACTTGAGGGGGAAATCCCTAGCTGGCAGCTGCACCAGGGGGTGCCTAAAATGTTTATGTTGATGGGGAAAACTGGAGAACCCAGAGGAAACTCACAAGCAAGAGGAGAACATGCAAACTCCACACAGAAAGGTCCTGCCCAGAGTCAAACCCTAGACCGTCTTGTAGAGAGGCGAGCGTGCTTTGTGCAAACTTCTACTGATCAAAACTGGGGCTAAAAATCAATCGTAAACAAAGATTATAATGTGGATAAGAAGTTTTTCTATTGCATTTGTTGAAGCTGCAGGAGCAAATTTGCAATATATTATGAAGACCTATCACAAATCTTGCCAGTATCCACCTGCTCCACGAGATAATTAGATGTCATTTGAAAAAAATTATAAACAAATTGCAAACCGTATGCAAGAAACACAGCATCAAACTCTAGGAAGTCCATTATGCAAACACTGACCACCAGACAACATATCAATTATATCCATAGGTTATAGATTATGTCATCAGCATTACAAGCTTACACTAGATCTACACCATAACAGAGGCAAGATCTTGGCAAATATTGACCCAAACAACCCTCATTTTTATACTTCCCAATATTGAAACTTCATTTTTATACTTCACAATACTAAAACATTAGCTGCCCATTCAGATCTCAGAGAGAGTTAATGTACTTCTTTAATAGTTGCCAGCCTCAGAGCAGCCATGCGGCCGGTCAGTGAGCAATTCTTCTTTGTAGCAGGACAGGATGTGGGTCATGGGGCTAAACCGAGCGCAGCCTTGTAGTAAAACTGTCCTCTTTATCTCTCCTGTCACTCTGTTATGTAATGCTGCTGTGCCTGTGTACAGTAGGTGGGGGAGGGCTGGCAGGGGCATGTTTTTTTTTTTTTTTGCTGACTCCATGGGCCCAGTCTGTTTGTGTCTGCTAAGGTATTGTGAAGGCACAGAGGAGACCCTTTCGATGATAATGTTCCGGAGAATTTCAAGTGAAGCAGACCAGGTGGGGAACAGACAGACAACTTGGCTTCCTGACCTACAACCAGGGGCAAAAAGCTGCTTAATAGATGTGAAGCCTAAGAAATGGGCTAGTAGTAACAACGGAAGACAAATAACTTGTAAACAACAAAACCCACAGCTCGTATCCGGGACAATTACAGTTATTTTCCAATAAAACAGAAACCCACTATTATTTAGGTAAAAATACTTGTTTGTTTGGAAATGTTTGCCATCATGTAAATACTGAAAATGCATATTTTTACCATGCTTTGGAGATGTTTGGTTGCAAAAACAACTTGGTGGGTTTCTGTTTGTTTGCATTGTTGGAACAAAGTAAAAATATGCATTTTCAGTATTTACATGATAGCAAACATTTCCAAACAAACAAGTATTTTTACCTAAATAACTACCTAAGCTCATTAGCGTACATAAACGTAAAAGTTTATATTTGCCAGAGCAAAATTTGTGCTCTACATTCAAACCCAATGATTAACAGGTGGGACTATCAGTGCACATCAATTTACATTTCACTTATAATAGCAACTAGGCCTAGGAGATGCAAAAGTACCTGAGGATAGACATAAAAATAACCCTTCAAATTATTTCAATCATTGTAGTACTTTGTACAACTTAGTACTACTTTTATAATACAATAACTATTTAGTCTACTTCAGAATCATTTAGGAAAGTCTTTATTTTAAAACCAGCGGCTGTTCAGCTGTCCAATAAACACATTTACCAATTATGGCTTCTTATTAAATGTAATGATAGTCTTGTGCAAACATGTAGCATCATAAGAAAATCTGCTTCCCAAAGCCCATTATCGCTGCAAACCAAACATGTCATAACACTAAATGCCTCACGGTCACTGACAATATACGGTGCTACAGCTGCGGCGCCAAAAGCAGCACACATGGCCGAGCTGAGGCTGTCAACACGCAAAGCCGAGCTGTCAAACCCGGGCTGGGGCTCACAGTCTCCCCCTGGCATTTAGTCACGGAAAGTACACCACATCCAGGCCCCGCTCCTCCACGGCTCGCCTTTTACAACAAGAAAGTCAACAAAATGGAGGCGCGCTAGCGAGTCACGTGACTTCTTTGTGCCTTTGGGCGTAAATTCAAATCAAACAAATGCACAAAACCCAGCGAACAAATTAAATATATTTTCAGTGTAACCTATTAAGCACATCATTGGTAAAACAGTGCTGTAACAAAGCGCATTCATCGAGCTCCGTCGTGTGCAGGGACAAGCAGACATGGCGGCCATTTTGCACAGGCTGCGCAGGCAACACGAAATGAACACCCCGCCAAAGTGAACTGCCGCCGGTCATCAGCAATAAAAAAAAAAACATACCGATTCCTCCTCTTTTTCCATCCCAGTCGGCATCTGCGGCACTGCCCGGTTGATAGAGGCATATTCGTGCAGGTCAGGCAAATCCTCGCAGCGGAAGACGGGTAGAGGTTTACTAGCGTCCAGAGCCCGCGCCCGAAAAGACAATTTACTCATTTTTATTTTAAAGACGCAGCATAAATCTAATCGGTCTGCTAAGAACAACAGCAGTTCTGCTTCTAGTTCTCATGGATATGTCTGTGCAGTCTCGGGGAGTCAGTCGGTCAGTTCAGGGCAAGCGTGTGTCCGTAGCAGCGCGAACAGAGCCGGGCAGGCCCGGATCTCGGTCGCTCTCTGTCGGTCTCTTTTTTTCCCAGGCTCCGCTGTTCTCCCCGGTTCAACACGCCATGGCCAACATGGCGGACATTACAAACTCATGCAGCGCTCGGCTCCGCTCTAGCGGCCCAGCCCCTCGCTCACACCAACAGCCATTCCCACGCAGCTCCGCACGCATGCGCGGTGCTGAGGCCCGTGGGGCCCTGAAGAAGGAGGGGCCGTGGATGTGGAGAGGAAACCTGGATGTTTTATGAGAGATAACTTCTGAGGCTCGGGATTCGCATCTTTTAATAGGCACAGCTCACACTGACGCACGAGAAATTATTTATATCAAATACCATGAAAAAGACAACAAAATCTATTACTACAACTGTAGCCGCAGCAGATAGTAAGGTATCTATAATAACGTAGAGCAGTAAACGGTCTTTGTATAATATATCTATTAATATATATTTTTTTGTACACGTGTATATCACACACACACACACACACACACACACACACACACACACACACACACACACACACACACACACACACACACACACACACACACACACACACACACACACACACACACACACACACACACACACACACACACACACACACACACACACACACACACACACACACAATGTTTTTTGTACTGAAACAATTTGTTTTAATATTTAGTTATGTTTAATATACATTAAATTATACATTGCAATCTACCCAGAAATAACTATTAATCACGCAATAAACACTGCATAGAATCCCGGTATATTATCTATATAATCTATATTAATTTGCGATGGAGATGGCAAAAGTCCTTTAATTACAAATTGCTCGCAAATGTTGCCACCAAGTGGTGCAAACACAGTACTTCACTACACGCATCATTTCAAATCATCAATTGACTCTGAGCTTGACTTGATTGTTTCTCAGAAATATTTCCAGATTCTACTGAACAGAAGAGAAAATAAATAGTAATTGCTACATTCCACAATAATGCTGTTTGTTGAGTGACCTGTAAGAACTGTCTTTTTTAATCATAGATTTTCTAAAAAGGCACTGGATTTTGGTGATTTCAACCTAACTCCTTGAACAACTAAACTCCGAAACACTGTTCCAGTTCCAGGGTGATGTCTCACATACATTAACAAAACATACTTTTTTTTCTTACAGTTTCACTCACTAGAAAAGTATAAAAAAGAAGATTATTGCTACAATGACAACCTGTGTTTTGATGTTAAAATATCTTCACCCATTCAGCACTTTTTGCTCAAATCACTGCTTCCACTCAGTGCTTTAACTACAATAATCAAAAGTGAATCATAATTAATATAAAAACACTCACACAAAGTAACACCAAAGTCTCACACCCAAAAACAACCAATATCAGAAGGATTCCAATAAATTTTGTAAAATGAGATAATCCTTAGTTTGCAGTAGCTAATCAGTTAACCAGTAATATGTGAAAGAGCAAGACCAATACTGACACTTGTACTTGTTTGACCAACTCAGACACTCTCATTTTAATGCTTTTCAGTCGTGGTAGAGTGGTTGTCCTACAACCAAAAGGTTGACGGTTCGAATCCCACTCTCCCCAGTTCATACGGTCGTTGTGTCCTTGGGCAAGACACTTAACCCACCTTACCTCCAGTGGTAGTCCAGCTGTGACACCACTGGAGTGTATTTGGTGGGGGTCGGAGAGGCTGGTCAGTAACCAGCCTCTCCGACCCCCACCAAATACACTCCAGTGGGGGTCGGAGAGGCTGGTTACTGACCAGCCTCTCCGACCCCACCACTGGAGTGTATTTGGTGGGGGTCGGAGAGGCTGGTCAGTAACCCCCAGGGCAGCTGTGGCAACAAAAAAGTAGCTTACCACCAGTGAATGTATTATAGACCCTGTAAAGCACTTTGAGTATCATGAAAAGTGCTATATAAAGCCAAGCTATTATTATTATTATTATTTTAATAATAAGTACTTTGTTTCAACTTTTTGAGAAGTGGTATAGTGAGACATCCCTAATATTCACTATCTCTGAAATGATGATTAAAATAGCCATAATACCTTTAATTCAAATAAGACAAGGCAACCTTTTTGAGCACATCTGCAGTTAAAATCAAAGACCCAAAGTGTCTATCTTTCTTCTTGTAATTTAAAATAGAGCTGCAATATGTCATCTGAACAGTGAAATGTCAGTCACATGGAAGACCAAAGTATCATTGTGGGCTCAGAAGTTCTTATAGTAGCTATATGGATACACATTACCAAATCTATTTAAGCAGACATTGAGACAACATTTGAGAGCACATTTGCAGTGAAATCATTATCTATCCTTAACATCTCTATTTAAATCCAACTAAACATTGTGTGTGAATATATACTTTCATCAAGCTCATACATAAAATGATTAAGAGAAATTTGAAAAACCTTTTGGGCTCAATGGGGATTCCTGTGGGGATGAGATCCAGATGTAGACGAGTGACATTATCATCATCCGTTGGGGAGCAATAGGCTCACATTTGTCACCCATAATGTAGGCCTGTTAAACAAACAGACAAAAAAACATTAAAGAGCATTAATGGTAAATAATACACATTTACGTTTATTTAAAATTGTATCATTATTTGAAAAAGTTTCATTGTTAGATAATCCTTTTATGATCTATTGTGGATTAATTGCTGGTATATGGGAGGAAAAGGGAGATTTGACAAATATGAGCAACACACCCACACTAGCATTGTCAAAATGTGAGCTCCTTTTTATTCAATCGATTTAAAAATACGAAAAGGCTCGTTTAAATCTTGTGGGGTGTGTTGAACAAGTTTAGTTGCAACAGCACAAGTGCACATTAATGAAAAGCTATATCTCTGTGTGAGAGACAGCTATAGCCGACAGGGAAAAGACCAGACAAGACACAGAAACCGACTTACCAAATGAAGACGACAAGCATGCACAGCTAAGAAGGCGATTATGACATAGGTCTTGCTTGGTTTACAAATCGTTTCGTATTTATCCAAAGGCAGAGCGACAGCGAGTTTAGCTTTCAGGGCCCTAACTGTAGCTAACCCTGACCCTACGCCATTTCCCAACCTGCTAGCAGTTTATAGACAGATGGCAACAGTTTTTATGACCTTAAAACTAACTCGGTTTGTATCAAAGAGCGACCACATCGACTCAGAAATAGCAAATAGCGGTAAAACTAGCTTGAGTATGAATTATAACCTACCTGATGTTAGCAAAACCCCGGAAGTTGATGTTATTTAGGGCAGTTTTCTTGATGCTAACGCCTGCTAGCATCCGCATACAAGACATATTAGAGAAGCTAGATTTATTATTATTTTTTTTATGTTTTAGTCTCCAAACTGAGGTAAACGTACTCTAAAAGGTCGCCAGGTAACAAAACAGAAAAAAAATGTGTTAGATCCCTTTTCCCACGGTAAACTTTGAGACTTTGATGAGGAGGTTACTTCGAACAACAAAAAAAAAGACCTACAGTGACCACCAAGCCACTTTGCAGACGGATTGTGATTGGACAATGAGTGCCACCAATCACCTGTGGAGAGCTCCAGGAGAATGAGCTCACACTGGTCCTCCCGCCCACCCAAAATATAAAGACTAATTGTGCCAATACCTGCAGCTATAGTAAGATCACTTTATAGATATCTTATCAATATGTCGTTTAATACATGTTTTAATATCTCTTCATTGGTCAATACCTGATCAGATGCTGCAGATTTTGTTATGTAACTTCCTCTGGGGCCAGTCCCCTCCTTCCAAGCCCCCACCCTGCCCTCTCACACGAGTCTTGTTGCAGGGCAGCCTCCCCATCTGTAATATTTGTAGGCTAGTGGATTTAAAAAAATATATATATATATTTTATTTATTTATGTATTTTTTCTACAAGGAGACTCAAATGAAAGGGAATATTGCAAAGAGGGAGAAGCGTATGGGGAGTGTTTTGTGATGCAACACCACAAAACAATTGCATTACTCGAAGAACGGGGGAAACACAGGCAATAAAATGTCTTAGGGGGTGCATCCAAAACTGAACAGGGTGCAGCTACTCTGACTGGTCTTGTGTTAAAATTATGCACATACTATATATAACACATAGTGTTTTGCTAATAACATAGTTTTCAAACTGTTGGCTTCCAGAGGTGATGCAATAGGGCAGGCAAACCAGGCAATTCCCGAGAGCTCCAGGTTGGACGTGGTCCCACAATTGTTAAAAATGTATTGTATATACAAAAAAGAAAAAAAAAAACTGCTCTATCTGAATTTTAAAATGGTGGTTGTGGTCTTTTTTGGTCTTGTTTTTTTTTTTTTTTTTTTACAAATTTCTGAAACTACAAATATTTATTTTAAAACAAAGACTAAGATAAAACATGTATTTGTGTAATTGGTAATATACATGGATTTACAATTAATTTTACATGTGTTAATTTCATAGTTTATTTGGTCCCACTGTTCCCACTGAGTTTTGTCCCTCAAAACCGTCCCTGCTTGTTTTATCTAGTACAAGGTATGACTGAGTGGGAGTGTAAGACATTGACTTTAATAAAAGGCATTTTATTTAATATAGGCCCACTTCTTTTTGAATGACAACATTTACAGGTTAAGTTTGGGACGTTCAGATCAACAGAGTCTAGGCATGAACTGGCACAGCACAAAAAACACCATTTAAATAAAAAAAAAATCTTTCTAAAAGTCTAGCCAGCTCAGATGAAAGATGATGCTGCAATAAAACCTCTACCTCTTCCTGGCTGTGAAAGCTGCAGGTTGGCTCTGCAAATGGAGAAGGCAAAGTCATCCTAGCAAGTCTTTATACAGTGAAAACCTTTACTAAGTATAAACATAGTAGTTTTGTAGAGCCATAGTAGTTTTGTATAGACTTGTCAAGAGCGGTTGTAAGGCAACTTCAGATAAACACACATTACAAAGACCCAATCTATAGTAAGAAATATAAATGTAACACTGCCATGAAAATACCAAGTATATAAAACAGTAAAAATACTGATAATAACATGTATTTGTGAAACAAGAACAGTGTAAAGACGTGTAGTAAAATGTGCACACAACTATTGAATTTACCAAAGATAAAGTATATAATATGACATGTAAAGTAGCAGTTACAGTGTAGTTCATGCAAATGACAGGTTGATAATTAAATGCCCTTGGACATGAAGTGGGATTGGATCTGTTTCCATCATCCGCGGCCTCAGTCCTGATTTCAGTCTCTAACAGTCCTGTATAAGTTTAGGCTTTCTTATGAGTACCCATTATTTTTCATTTTTCAGATTCAGGGCAGTCCATTGCATAGCTATAGCTGCTACACCCACTGCTATTTTTAAAGTCATAATATGCAGAGTTGAATCCTACCTTTAAAGAAATCCTGCTTATTCCACACCTATGTCCCTTTACAACCGTGTATACTGAATGTATACTGCCCGGCATTTCACATAGACCTCAAAGTATACCTTTAAAGTTGTGTATTAAGTTGCACTATATGCACTTTACAGTAAAGTAACGTCTTGTATGTTATGAGGAAAAAGTGTGCCTCATTCTGGGTCAGCACAGTTGCACTTCCTTGTGTCATTGTCTAGAGGGCAGTAGAGTTACATGTTAACACTTTACCCTGGCGTTACATTGAATGATGCAGAACCCTCTTTCACTATGTGTTGCCTTTTGGGACCCAGTTTCCACAGCTGAGTCACTTCCTACCACGGGACATTGCCTTTACCTAAAATATCCCCTCATATTGAGATAGCCTTACCTGATTTCAATAATGAGAGGCCATTAACTTTGCATAAAGCCTGGGCTAATGCAGTTTGAAAAGAGGCTGTTTGCATTTATTTTAACATCATGTGCGAGTAAGTCAGATACCAACATGTGTTCTCTCCTTTAAAAAATAAAAACCTCCTGACAACAGTTTGGTAGACAGATGATGATTTATTTAGCTGCAAAACGGATTGAAATACGTATTTTCCTAAAGATTATTGCAGTTCTTAGTATTCTGTTATGGTTATGTAGTGGAGTACCATCTCTCCCAGGGTACTTGAAGCCCTCATTTGAGCTCCACCCGAACACCACCCTTTCCATAAAGCACCTGTGTGCTACCAGTGAGTCTCTGCTGCTGGTTGTGCTGTTGGCTGGGCTGTGGTTTGTCACTATTCTGTTTTCAGTAGGGAAAATGTCTTAGTTTGATTGTCTACATTAACACTAAGACTATGTCAACTTGAAATATTTCAGTGCTACTCCTGAGCCGTGGCCTAAGGGTGGGGTAGCGCACCACTCCTAACAAGGTGAACCATTTAACAGTGTATATACTGTACATGTCTTTACAAATTTGCCCCCTACTACTGTTTTGGTTTGTTTTCACCGCCAATTAAACACATCAAGAAGAGCAAATGGTCTTTCAACACTACGGCAGATGCCTCCTGTGAAGCCGACAGTTTCCCAATGAGCGTTACACTGATTCATGTCTTGTGCAGAGCGTTTAGAGTTTGAGCTGTTTGTATTCTATATTTAACATGTCGACATGTTCACCTTTTTTAATTATTGTATTTCTTCAGTTTACACATTCACCACAGTAAAATCCATCTACAGGAGGCAAGCCCCACATTGTTATGACGACAGGAATTACAGTGTCAGGGAAAGTGAGATGGTCAGCTTTTAAAAAGTTGAGTCTGAAACGAGAAGTTATGAAAATTAACATGGTGTAAAAATTTTAGTTCTTGGTCTGGACCGTGGTGCAAACTTTTAGAAAATGCCCTTAAACTTCCTTATTAATAAAGAATAATTACACCTCTCTTCTGCTGGTGACCTCAATCAATCCAAGTCATATCATACCGCTCAGTGAAAATGTAGCAATTTTGCTGTGTATTTCTGCTCATTTTGTAATCTTATTGATTTTGTTGCCAATGTTACCCAGAAACATTCCTGTCCTGTGACTCTAACAGATGTGTTTGTATGAGCAGGGCTCACATTGTTCCAGCCTCTACTCTCTGCTCCAGCTCTCTAAAGTGGACGAACTCTCTGTGGTCACACGTGATGTTAGTGAGTTCTTTCCATGGCAGCGAGCAAAGCAACACCAAGCATCGCAGCAGTCAAAGGCTGATAACGCTGCACACAGTTATTATACTCACATCCTGGACCTGCCGCTTTTGAGAGGCACTCTTTAACTCTTTATCTGAAACAATGATAGTGGCTGAAAAATGTCTGGGTGAAATGAGCATGCTTACTCAGGCAGGCAATAGACTACTTTTTAAAACAAATGCTTAGTTATTGGTCAAGCCCCATTAAAATGTAAAGCCAAAGAAAACATGAACGTGAACCGAGCCATAACGTTGCACTCTGCACATCACAGGTGAGGCTCAGCTAATGATAAGTGAGATTACAACAGCGCTAAACAAAATAAAAAAATGATTCAACAATAATATTTAATTAAACATAACCAAAACTAATTATATTTGGAAAGCATAGAAAAGATAAACAAATAGATACTAATTGATAAAGTAAAAAAAAAGTTAATGAGCATAGATTTCTGGGTGTGATCTTCAGTCACAATGTAAACCACAAATGGCTAGTATGTTCAAAAGTGGCTAAAAGCATTGCTATAATGAGGATGTGATGTACTAAATCAGAAAGCTCTTTCCGTCTTATATTCACTCATCCTACTGTATATTAATTATTGTACTGAAGTTTGGGGAAATGCTTTCAAGAGCCATATAGAGATATTATACAGACTCCAGAGAAAAGCCATCAGAATTGTACACAAGGTGGGATTTTTGAGATTATACCAACACACTGTTCCTTGGAGCCCTTTTTGATTTGAAAATTTTATTGGAACTGCAATTAAAGGTATTGTAGAACTGAATTTTCAACTCAGAAAAAACAGTACCAAAACCACTATTTAAAAATAATAAAATTTAAATTTACTGCAATTCATTTACAAATCAGTCCATTCATTTTTAGATTAGACTTTTTAAAATCAGTTTTTAAAAAGTATTCATTAAACTTGAGAAATTCAGATTCAGTTTGAGCATTTCAATTTTAAATAGGCAAGGCAATTTTATTTATATTGCACAATTCATACATTGTCCATTCGAACATTTTTGCTCCCATACACTAGCGTTTCCCACTGAACATATCGTCGTTTCCCACTCCAGACCTGTAGGTGGCGGTAGTCTGTCTGCCACGCGCCAGATAAACCCGGAAAGAAAAGAAGAAAACTGATTCAACATGGAGCGGGAACAGAAGATGGAAGTCTGCGAAGAACCTGACGATGGAGACAAGTTCTCTTCGTCCAAATTAAATCTGTACGAGGCGCAGTTTTTTGGCTTCACTCCTGAGACATGTATGATGCGGATTTGTAACGCCTTTCAGGACTGTCTGTACGACATTCTGCCTTTGGTTGAGAAGACTTGTGTTGAACAGCTGAGTCCAGGTGGGTGTGCCGTGTCGGAGGAGCAGCTGCGGGTCGGGGCCAGGGAGTGCAGCCAGAGGCTCAAGCAGTTCCTCGAAGAGCGGCTGAAGCAGCTCGCGCAGCGGATGGAACCGCTGCTGGTGAACCGCTGCTTCTCCGTCCCTCCAACTGTGCTCCTGCCCGAAGACCAGCCCCACAGAGACTATCCACAGGACTTACAGGTAGCTCTGTTATTCTTTAGACAGAACAAAAGCAAAAGGTTTGTGAGGCAGTATTAGCCGGTTTGTTATGTAAAGATTGTTTTCTATCTCAAGTTTTTATTTAGGCAACGTTGTTTACTGTGTAGTAATTAAAAAAAGGTTTACCTGTGTATAATCTTTACCTCCCAATAGTCTGACTTTTGTTATCCTTTTTTATTATTATTTTATTTATTTATTTATTTATTTATTTGAGCAGACAATTGTTGATTTGGAGTTAAAGTGAACCGTAGCATGAAATAAAACAGTTCATCAGATTTTTTATTTATTTATTTATTTTTTATTGTTTATATATAAAGGCTTCCTCTGCTGTGTGCCCCTTGAGCTTTTCTTGCACATGACCTTTAACCCCTGCTTTCTCTTGACACGTGATGTTTTCAGGAGATGCTCAGCCTGGAGTCCTCGATTGCTGATCTGCAAAGTGCTTTTGAAGCGGAGGTGTGTGCCCAGCAGGCTTTGCTGGCGGAGGTGGAGGAGCAGAAGGAGGTACAGAAACAATTGGACGAGATTGACGCGTGGGTCCGAGAGCTACAGTCTGCCTGGGTGAAAGAAGGCAACAGCAGCTTTCAGGACAGTTTCCGACAAGTGATGGAGTCTGTACAGAAACTACAGAAAGCTGTTGTTGAAATCAACAACAAGGCGCCCCATTGAACGGACTCAAACATATGTCTTCAAATGCTTTGTTACGGGGTTTTAATAACCTTCCCATTTTTACTCAAAGGAATAGCATTAAATGTAAAAAAGTTTAGGAAAAACACCATGAAAGAATAAAAAATATTTTTGTTTTTATTTACTTTTGAACATCTTTTTTTTTTTTTTATAAAAAATTTTTGTGTACAAAACCTCATGTTGGACAATGTGACTATAGCAATTGATAATTTCTTTGAACGTGTCACGGTTGACTTCAGTATGGAAAAATGCAAAAACAATCTGTTTTTGGACTCAATACGTATATTTATAGACCTTCAGAAAGCTTTTGACACAAGAGATTATGCAATACTTCTTAAGAAATTATAAAAAATTGGGAAATGGAATTGCAGAAAACTGAGTACAATCGTATTTATCTGAAGACAGCAGTAGGCCTATGACAGGGGTGTGAACACAAATCAAGATGGAGTATTACCCCAAGGATCAGTAGCCTACTAGGGCCAAGGACGGAGTGGTTAAAAAAAAAAGGAATTTTCCCATTGGGCCGTTGCGATTGCGTCACAGTCCAAACATCCAGAATTTGCCCAGAGAATAGGCCCACACAGTTACACACCACCTGCCCTGCCTCTGTGAGCGCAGACGGTGTGATGACGCGGGGCCAGTTAAAAAAAAAAAATTGTATTCATAATTTTCCGACACAACGGCGAGCTAAAAATGTTATGTCCCACATACCTGCATCTGACTACATGCCCAGAACTGTGTTAACGTGACTTTTAGTGACTTTAGACTGCTTGGCTAATGAGGTGCTCTGCTCACCTTAAAATTGTATTAGTCCCCCCCTCATATACCCCACATGGTGTCCCCAGACAAACGTTACCCACTTTTATCAGTTCTTTGTCGTGCAATCTCGTGTAGTGTAGTTGTGGCTTCTGGAATATTTTACACTGCCCACCGCACTGAGCCCAGGGGCCAGGCTAGAAGTGGTGGGCAACTACTGTGTGAGAACGCTCCTGGTGGATTTCACTCCCCAGTGTGAGGTTCTGAAGAGGGGCCCGTTGCTACGACACGGAGCTGCAGCCTTTCGAGAGCAGAGTTCAGGTGAGAAAACCTCATTTCGCACTCACTTGGACTTAAACCTTGTGAAATGACTCTGTACAAGAGCTCTGTCTTGGTGGGAAGGAGAGATCAAACTGCAATCAGCATTATCAGGAAAGGAAGTGTAAGTGTAAAAGGGTTATAATATGGCACAGAAGAAATATGACTGATAAAGCACAGTAATTACAGTCGTGTGCTACCTGGCTGCCCTTTTAGA
The DNA here is from genome assembly GCA_024349245.1 of Neodontobutis hainanensis. NCBI lineage: Eukaryota > Metazoa > Chordata > Actinopteri > Gobiiformes > Odontobutidae > Neodontobutis > Neodontobutis hainanensis. The sequence continues at coordinate 2,227,264 of JALDNG010000038.1, read as the reverse complement.
AAAGACTGACTTTAAATGAATGGGTTTGTTAGTACTGTATTATTGATCGACAGTGTGTCAGGTTAATATCATATGCCTAACTTAACCAGCTAATACCAGCTTTTCTCACACGTGGTGTATGTCTTTTGTGTTTAAATGACTGCTTCCTGTTCAAATAGTCAACATACTTTATACTATTTGCAAAAAAAGGTGATTAAAAGTAAAAAAAAATGTATTCATTAAAAGTCAGTACAACGTCAGTAAACAATTAAAAACCATGAAATGGTGGTCAAAGTGTGATTGCTGGAGAAGGATAGCAATAACCTCACACCAATCATTATTGAGCTACAGACTCTTTTTCATTTGGTTAATATTGGCATCGCCATGGCACGTGCTGCTTTGGCTCTAGCATGGTTTAAAAATAGGGAAATTCGGGACAGGAAGAGGGCAAAACTGGGACATTTTAGTGTTTTTGTAGATATCCTTCGGGAAAAGGGGCTTAAAATTGGGACTATCCCGGGTAAACCGGACTGTATAGTCTCTATAGCCACATTAAACTCATGGGTGTGGTCCCTGTGTGAGAATTAATTTTACTTTTCATGAAAATCCTGCATATTATGAGCTGCTGTCGGACTGCTTTACCTACCTGCATGGACCACACTGCAGGCAGCTGTTGCCATGGTTTCTCATGCTAAAGACTCTTTAAAAGTCCTTTTGACACGATTAGCGGCACATTAGACTCGGCATGACCCCAGCCTCTTCACTGCGGCTCCAGGCACTTCATAATAACAGGATATGGTTTCAATAAAGCTATAGAAAAATGCTTAGAATAAAAACTCACCTCAGGGCAAGAGGGAGAGGACTAATGCTGCTCTAATGAGGTAATCATGATTAGCATTACCGTCGTCTCGACTGTGAGCAGCCATACAGTATTGTAACTGTGGTTAATTTACCCCACAGCGAGTGGGACAGAGGCAGGAGATGTCACCTGCATCGGAGCGGGCACTGGGGAAAACAAAGGTGATGCAGTGACCTGCTGTTTCACATCACGGCTCCAGAGGTGAGAGCAGGAGACCTTTACAGGAAAATACTAGCTCTCACTTCACTTACACGGCATGTACTTTGATTATAAATAGGCAAAGGGAACAAATAGATTCAAGGAAGCCACATACAGTGGCAACTATCATTCTGTTAATGATGTAACAAGATCAACAGTTTACCGCTTGGAAACTTTAGCCATTAACAAAGACAAGAAGAAGAAGAGTATTCACGTCTTTTCATGAAGCTAGGGTATGTATGTTTGGAGTTTCTATATAATTAAATTAAAGTCATTATTTGACCTACTGAGTTTGTTCTTGGAAAACAGCATGTCCCTGGAGGGCTGCAATTAACTGTAAAAAGACTGCAATTTTGTCATCGGATGCTGCCAAAGTACACACTCAACCTTTAAATCAAATAAAGTTTCACAATAGTTAAACTTTGATATGGCTGGAGCCTATCCCAGCAGCTTTGGGCCTTGTCAGTAACATGGCTGCCCCAGTCCTTCTGTATTTTCTGGTATCTGGTTTGTTTTTATCCAATTAGTCTGTGTGTGCTGTGGGTTCAAACACTGGAGCAGGTGAAAACTAGTAGCAGGTACAGGGCTGTTCTTGAACAGTAGCCATATGGATGTGTGTTAGCTCAGTAGGTAGGTTTTGTTGTGTGTCATGTTCTTATATTGTTGAATCATTTCTCAAAAGTTAGCCACAGATGACCTAATAAGATGTCAGGAGCTAATCTCATTTAAATGATAAGAAATATTACATGTGATATCTGAATGGCTCTGCTGCTGTGATTTTAATTCCTTCACTTGGAAATATTGGCTGTAACATCATTTTACCTTAACTTTCTGTGCACTCTTTACAGTGTACCCTTGTGTGGCATTCAGAGTTACACCTGGGAGCTGCCCGGTACAATCATAATCGTCCTATTGGCCATAGAGGTGCACCGCCGCAGCGACTGGGGATTAAGTGCTTTGCTCAAGGACGGCTGGTTACTGTTGAGGGGAAAGTAGAGCATTAGTTATCCACTTCCCAGGCTTCAAATCACTTCAGCAAACTTTGGGCTCGCTCTCATTCATCCCACTTTTGCCCCAGAAATAGAACCGAATACTGCCACTGCTCCATAAGCCTTCCACTACAGTAAATTAGTGTGGGGAATTAGTGGTCAAATTTTCAGTGTGAATTTAAATGTTGAGTTGATTTGGGAGAACTTTGTGAGTCTGTGGGCAGTGCTTTTTCAGATTGTAGAAGGCATGCACACAGGACTAGTTAATTCAACATCCAGTACTTTATTTGAAGTGCACTCAAATGTAGATTATGTGCTGGGTCAAAAGTTTGTCGCCCACGCTGAGCAAAGCAAGGGTCCACCATGGCCTGTAAATGAGTGTTGTAGGCATTGACCAAAACCAGATAGTACTGAGACCAAGAAGAACACCAAGACCAGTGCATAATAAATAAATTACATAAAATCGAGACAGTCCAAGTCCAATCTCAAGGAGGTCAGTGAATCAGTGAAGGAGACAGAGTTAGTCCAGTCTTAGACCAGGTTCAGACTAATATTTCAAAAGTATCACAATAATATGGTGCTTAAATTGTAACAATATCACATTTTTTAGGTATCGGTACTTCATTTACATGTAGCGCACTATTCTGTTGCTGCACTGTGAGCTTTAGAATTTTTTCCATGATTTAAAGTTTCAGATTGATGTTAAGGTATCGTTCTAGTATCGATATCGTGATACTCAAACCAAACAAAATTTTGCTATTGTATTTTGGACAACCATAGACCAGCACCAACAAATCAATTTATACACACTGCACTAGTCCAGACTCATGAAGGTTAGTGTGAAGGAGCCAGAGTTGCAGCAAGATTATTATATTATTTTATCCAATCACAAGGATAATGTTTTCAAATAAGTGGTCTTGGTTGGTCTTGATGTACAAGACTGAGACAAGAAGGCCGTAAGACCGGTCTCGTTGGCTTTTACAGTAAAAGAAACAGTGTAACAGTAAAATAGACATATGGTGTCTGAAGCGCTCCCTCCCAGACATCTTAAATGTCACATGACTGAAAACCGTGAATGAATCGTAAAGATATTTTTGTGTTGGCATAGATATGTTAAATCTTAATGGTGATAAGGTTACTTATTATATCTTATTGAGGAGGAGGATCACAACCCTCAAACCCACCTCTTTTTGTTATAGGCATATGAATAGCATCTGGTGTCATTCTTTTGTTGTTCTCGTTTTCTGTGCCCCACCCTCCCAACATCTTCTACTTGTTACCTTCCCTCTGTCAGTTAAGTAAAGCCTATGAATTAAGCTCGATGGCCGACAGCTTGTTTTCCTCAAGAAAGCCCCAAACCGCCTCACACTCTTCAAAGCACCTCTCATTTCTTTTTAATTAAGTCGCCCAGTATTTTGAAGTTGTGGTCCAGAGATCCGAATAAAACCAGCATGTTGATAAAAATGTTTATGCTAGTGGCAGAGCTCACTGTCTCTGAGTGAGACCTGAGATTTCGACTTCAATAGAAACCTCTTGAAGCTAGTGAAGGGGCACCTCCTTCACAGCACTTTAGCCCGAGCCGAGGGGGGGGCGGCTGTCCCGACGCTGGCCTGTGTTTGCAAGAGGTAATATGAGGATGCCCTGCTGAGAACCGGACTGCAATACTGAGATTGTTGTTGTTGTTGTTGGCGGTGGGCGTTCGGTGTGTGGGAAGTGGAAACACGGCAGACAATAGATGAGAGGAGCGTTTTAGAATACTAAGCTTCCTTTGGGAAACTGCACCACTGGTTTTCACTGTGCTCAAAAAACTCATTATGACTTTCAAAATAGGAGAATTTAATATTTTTATAACGACAGGTTTTTGTGCTTAAGCTCTGAAGAGCACAAAGCTTAAGTACTATATTCCTTCATATTCATATTGCATACAAAAGCAGAAGGATAATTCAATTCAGAAGCACTTTCATTAGTCGTGCTTTGGTTTGTTTGCTGCCTATCGACTGCCGGCCGTTGGTGTTTACTCCCAGGAGCTGATGAGGAATATGACTCATCATTAAGTCTCTTTTCAGGCTGGAGGAATAAAACTGGTCAGTATTGGATGTCCCAATGGATGACTGCACCAAAATACAGCTTTAAAACATTGAATATCATACTTAATAGTTGGTGAGCCGAAGGAAGATTTCCCTTTAGTGGACAATAAAGTTCTCAATACTAAAGTTCCCCTTTTACATAAGACTTGGAATTCATATTTAGATGGGTATATATGCGGCCAATCACATGGGAGGACAGACTAGGATAATACCATTATATGATAGAAGGAACGGGGACACGCACTCCTAAGATTGCAGATGAAGTAAATCAGTTCAGGTAGACAGAGCGACAGAGAGAGCTGGGTTTAAAAGCAATAAATGACAAAAAAAGAGCATTTGGCTTTATTACAATAATATTTGTGAACACAATGCTGAGTGTAGATTTTGCTGTAGTAATTGTGCTTTTTCAAACAAAAACATTCCTTACAATCAGGTTTTTATGAAAACACCGAATAATAAATTGCTTGCTGACGCAAAAAACATTAACAATTGCTAAATTGGGATAAAATAAAAAGCTCTGAGTGATACTAACTTAAGCCATAAGAGCCGACTCTTATAAGGGAGCTGAGCCAAAAGAGACAAATATTTAAGAAAAGCCAGATTTCCCATCACTGTCACAAAACAATGATCTCCATAATTTTTGACTCAAAAACTGGACTTGTATTTATTATAGGGTACACTGCATTGACTCTGTCTTGACTTGTCATGGACTTGGTCTTGACTTGGTCTTGATACTCTCTGGTCTTGGTCAGTGCCGTCTTGACTAAAGTTATGTGACAGCCACACTACACAACCTCACACTGGCCGCTCAAACACATTTTTAACGCTATATATTTGAATATTCTTTGTACTTTACTGACACTAGCATTAAAATATATTATAATACAATCAAAATAACCAAAAACAGATAGTTTAGGATTCCTATTTTTGACACATGTCTATCTTATGCCTGTGCCTCCTCAGGTCCAAGAGCCCTCGATGCATGCAGCCTATGCCACACAGAGAGATTAAGAAATGAAAACCTCAGTCCGCTTTTCTTCACAAAGGCTCCAGCTGTTTCCCATCAGGGTGCTCCGTCTACATCTGCCGGTACGCTGCTGTTGATTTTGACCTTTAAATCACTGTCTTTGACTCGTGTCTGAGGCGGCCTGGACCTCTATTTCACTGCTCGAATTGGAGGTGGGAATCAATTTGGCACGCACTGAAAAATCTGCTCCATAGGATATACAATGTACGCTCCCTGGATTTACAGCTACCAAATAAGAAGTACACAAACAAGAGTAACAGTGCATATGCTGCTGTGATGGCTTGTTTAGCTCTAAAGCCTTGGTTTAAAAAAAAAATATATAAGCATAAGATGTGTCTGTGTGGTGGAGCAGTATTATACAATCTCTGACCACTCACAGGTTGGATAAAGTAATAAAAACATACTCTACAGTAGAGACTGGAACAAACATTGATACATATGCCTCTAGAAATAGTCCAAATAGTCCAATATTGTAAATACAATCATGTTTTTAAGCAATATTATGTCTTACTTACAGATTTTTATAAAACTGTGGGGAATGACGGGTGGGACTAATACAATTTTAAGGTGAGCTGAGCACCTCATTAGCCAAGCAAAGGCAAAATTTACCAAAAGAAACAAGTTAACGCATTTTTGGGCGTGTGGTCAGATGCAAGTATGTGGAACGTTATTGCTTGGGGCACACTAAAAAAATGATTTTAGATGATTTTTATTTGGCCATGGTGTCAGAAAACTTGCCCCGACTCAAAGGCTTTAAAACTGAAAGAATCAAGGCCAAACATTGTTTATAAAACCCTTCCTTTACTCTATTTAACGTGTGGCTGTGGATCTATATGAGTTCATTAAAACCCTGGAAACTAAATATATCAATGTGTTTTAGCTTATTTTTTCCTGCTCACACTTTTGTTTGTTTTTCCACTGTTGGTGATTAGTTTAGTGAATGTTTTAAGTGTAAATTTTACAGAAAGCTAATCTAGTCTTATACTTTCCTGTCAAGTATAATACGCTGGTTTATACTTTACAGGCGTATTAGGTATTCTCTACTTCATCACTGGATCACATTTAGGGCAACTAAACCCTTAAAAATGGGCTGGCAACTTCTATTGTATGGGGCCCCCTAAAATGGGGGTTATTGCCCTGAAACCCCATCACATTGTTCTGCCTCTGTTTGATAAACTCTTATCAACAGCTGCAGCTTTAGCCTCTTTATAGGCCTTTGTATGAAATATTGACATTTAAGGGCAGTGCCCCTCTCTGAGGCCAGGACTTAAAAGTGAGAAATATCTGTAATCAGTGCTGTGTTTTTCTGTGCTGCTTCGGCGTGGCCAGAGAAACAGCAACTGTACTAAAGGGTTTGTGCAAAAGTGCGGAAAAAGTGTGGGTGTTGAACCCTCGCTCTGGGAAAAGTGTGGGGGTTCCTCCACGAGTGTGACATCATGCTTACTTTGTACTGAGAATGAACTTTTACACTCAAATAGAAAACCTTCACAACATGTATGTTTAATATGTTTAATACTTTTTAAATGCTAAGCTAATGTAGACAAGACAACTAACATTCAAAATGTTGTAGATACATGTTAAAGCTAGGACAAGCAACTTTAAGATTAAGATATACTTTATTTAGCCTCAATCAAGAAATTAACAGTACTCAGGATTTGTTGAAAAGCGTTCCAGTTGCCACAGTTCATGGTTCAGGGGGATTTCAGGTTTCTTTCTGCCATGCTTGTGTTCGACAGCCGAAGTTAATGTGTTATTAATCTATTTCTGTCCATATAAATGGCCACCACATGCTCAAAATGGATGCTGGGGGAGGCATACTGTTCCTGTGAACAGTACTTATTTATCTCTTTTGAGGAAAGTCTGTCAGAAAGTGAATGAAATGAGCAAATGAAAGGGTGCCTTGATGGGAGGGAACGCAGAGGACGGCCGTAGAGGCACAATGAGAGCACGTTCAACTGATGATTACTTGTATATATCCAGGCCTGAGTGTTATGCATTGCATTTAGCATCTGCCCTGACGGCTGCTGTCACCACGATCCTTCAGAGGCTACACGAGCACACATAAGACATTTGTATTCGTGTCATTATCGCTCTGTTATACCAGGTCCAAGAAGATTCCCTTCAGCTCAAAAGATGTTTTAGACATATTTAAAGAAGACAAAAGAGACCCCCAGAAACCCAGGAACTCTCTCAAAACTAAAACAAGTCTTTCCTCTCATTTTAACACATGATACAAATCCTTCACACTGTAATGTTACACAAAGGCAATTGCTAAAGTTAAATCAAATAAGGCAAATATATTTGTTAATTATAAATGCAGCCTTGTTAACACTCACAGGACATTGCAAAGGATTGTTTACAAAAGACGTGTCCAAAGTGTGGTCTGGGGGCCATAATGAAACATGGTGAGCTGATATATAGGTCCTCTGCATCTAGGATTAAATTAGTAAGTCATACAGATAACCTTTTCTTTTTATATTCTGCCATTACAAATGAAGAAGAAAAAAAAGAGTGGATTGTGAGGGTTGTCTCAAGTTTCCAACAGTAGACACTCCAAGGTAGACGCTTCCAGACACAATGAATATCAGGACAAGACCATGCTGGAAGTGAAGCAGCTGCAGGTGTGGCCTCTTGTTAATCACTAATCCTGGCAAACCTTTATATTTGAGACTTAAACATCATTCATTTGACATTTTTCATACATGACGTCTATTCAGCCGCTCGAGGAAGCCTGGACGATTGTACAGGCCTGACAGCAGTTTAACAGTAACAGTATAAAAAAACTCTCTCCTCAGGGATGTGCTAAAGATGCTGCTCAAAAGCATGTATTAGCCTAACAGTGCATTGTGCATCTATTTCTTGGAGGAAATATGAATCTGAATTTGGCTATTTTTTAATTGTAATACTGCAACAAACAAACAAACTATATTTAGTTATTTTTCTCAAATAAACACAGTTAACTAACCGAGTTTCTTACGTCCGTATACTGAAACAGAAGTGTCACGTCCGGCTGATGTGAGGATCTGGAACCTGCCACCTCTGAGCTGCTGCTGGGACATGTTCTTTGAGGTGGAAGGTGATTTTTTTTTTTTCTGTTTGTGGAGGAAGGTCAGTGGGGCTCGAGGGTCCTTCAGGCGATAAAAGGGACTCCCGCTCCTCGAACTGGGCCCGGGCCTGCACTGTGTCACTTCTCCCCTCCAAACTCCGCACGGACTGACCCATTTTCAGAAATATCCCGACACTGGCTCAGGTTGGAGTAGGAGTTCTTTTATGAACATTTTGCCCAAGGATATCTCTCACAGAAACTCATATTACACTGCGGAGCACATGAGGCATTTGCATAAAAGAGCGACGCTGCAGTGAAGACAGTGCAATGTGGTAAATATGATAATGAACCCTCTCACGGCTACACCATTCATTATGTAAATAAACGTAATTATAAATGACACACATAGACACTTATAAATAATGATACATTCCATGGATTTCTTTGATAGGATTCACATTGGGTCAACACTTCGACTGCTCAGGCACAACATCTAAACATAAGACCTGTCAAACAGACCAGAAATGACTCGTCAGATACATTTCTGTGTAAGTGCATGTTGTTGAATATTGACTACTGCTATTGGTTATTGCGCTTACTTTACCATTAGTTGAATAAATGCTTGAAAGGGTGGACTTCAGTGATTTATTGCCTAGTTGTGAAGAAAAAAGTGCCCATAAATTGTCCAACCATGAAGCAAGAAAAACTCTGCCTCCAGTGCTTCCGCCTGTCTTTTTCTCATGGCCACTGTCTCCAAACCACACAACACCAACTGAACAAATAAAGTTACAAAAAATGTCATCCCAAGAACGTAGAGTTTAATAGGACTTGCTGACATTGATGTGAATAAAAGTACTTCATTCAGCACTCTTCAAAGCTCTAGCTCTACTGTATCTTTATTTAATCTTTTTATCTGTATACCTTACACATTTTTCTTTTGTTTTATTACGTTTTATTTTCATTTATTTTTCATAATTAAAAACTATAAACACCCATCTTTTCTCATCTCAACAACCTACCGCTCTTCTAAAACTCCTCTCAGAAGAACAAGTGTCCACCAGTGTCTCCACCCTCGCTGCATTTGAAACCGAGCAGAGCCTTGAGCAGATGACGACAACAACCAACAACCGGTGGGATCCAGTCTACAATCTTAATGAGAAATTGGGAGTTGAAAGAATAATGAAAAGGTTTGCTTTTGTTGCATCCTAAATGAGAAAAATATTGACCCGCCTTATGTTCCCATCGCGTCGCAACAACGGCGAACAGTAGAAGGGAAAAAGGACCGATAGAAAGCAATTTACCGACTCAAATGTGTGTGGTACTTTCCTTTCAAATCATTAGCAAGAGTGGAGTTGTAATTGAGGTTTAGGTAAAAAAAATCTCTGAACAGAACAAAGCACAATGGCCACAAATATTTGATCCACTGGGGTTTATAGAAAAGCGAAATGGGGAGGCACTTACCTTGATTCAATGAGTGAACACAAATGCTGGTTGAGGGAGTTCACCAATAAGGTTTCCATGGCTCCTGGAATATCTGGAATAAAGTTAATCCAGATAAACGAGAATAAAGATGCATGGAGACTACTGATTTTCTACACTCAGGGTGTCTTCACATTTCTAGGCTGCTCTTCTTAGTTTGCACCAAAACAGAAAATGATTCATTTAGTTTAGTCCACTGCAAAAAACGAGCCGTCCAGAACTAACATTTTTAACTGCGACCAAACAACAAAAACAAGGCCTTTCTCAAGAAACAAACTCATCCAAAAATGATATTTAAGGTATGTTTTCAGCCAACATTTTCTGATGGACAATATTATTTAGTTTTTTTTTTTTGCTCTTGGAAAAGCTAAAGTTATGTAACATTTTTGTTGCTTGTTTATGACACTCTTCCTGTTTGGGCTCTTTTAGACATAAACATAAAGCGCAAATATATCATGAATGAATGAAAAAGACCACAAAGAAGCATAAACTTAGACCCCTACTGTTTTAACCGAACTGTACCAGAGTTCAAGGGGGAAGCAAACCAAGACACTTGATTTGAGAAGGTCTCGGAGCATCTTTGATGGCACTGCGGTTGATATAAGGAAGTAAGGAAGGACTTGATTTGTATATCACTTTCACTATGGACTATTAATAGAAGAATATCTAACCATTTTAACAATATTATGTGGCTATTCAGTTGTACAAAAATGTCTCAGAGAAAAAAATCTTCCAGGGCCGCACTGGATTTTTGGGTTTTAACACCTGGTCACTGGAATTTGTGTACATCTATTACACTAGTTTTGTCAACAGCGGGTTTATTGAATCCCTACAGATTTTATGGAAACACAACTTTGTCACTGTTCTGGTGTTGCAGCAATCACTTTAGCTTCATGTTGCTCCTTGTTATGGTCCGTTTCTTCCTTGTACTTTTGTTTTGGTTCATCAGGGCAAGTAAATAATCTCTGACAATGTGAAAAGCCACACTCCTTTGACTTCGTTTTGTTATCCTGGTTCTTAAGTTTGACACAAGTTGATCTTCCAGCTTATGTTTCAGTTCCTGAGCCGTAAATGATCTCTTCAACTTCGGCCAAAGATAAAGAGTATATCCAAGATTTTTTGCTGAGAAAGGCCCAAAGAAAACACTATATGTCCTCAGATTGTCCTAGTGTTGGTGTTATAGAGCAAATCCTATCACGGACAATTTCTGCTACACTGCTGTTGTCTGCTGTTCGGCCTCGTTGTCTGTTCTATAAAACTGAGGCCTATAGAAAGAGGTATCGACCAGGCACTGGAGCACAAGTGAGAAAGTACAAATTCAGTTTATAAAAGTTTTTTTTTGTCCTAAATCTGATTCAGCCTGAAGCAAGAGCTGTTAAAAAGCAAGAGCCAGGACTGTGCAAGGAGTCCAATGTAAGACTAACTGTGGGGCTTGATGGGGCTGGTCAACTGTGGGAAAACCATATAATACTTTTAACATAATTATTCACTGTGTTTTTCTACAATGATGTTCAGTTTCTGGATAAATCAACCAGGTGTTATACATCTTAGAATCTGCACAGCGCAACATTTTGGCTTCTTGAAAAACATTATAAAAAAGGCCCCCTTCAGACCTGGCATTAAATCCGGAAACAATCATCAGGACAATCTAGTAATACTTCGAACTGCAGGTGTGCGATAGAATGAAATTAGATCATGGGAAAATCATTGTGTTTTTGCATTTTTACACTGATAGTGATATCAAGGCTTTTATGTTGAGTTGATGTTTTGATACTCATCATTGTAATAATGTGACAGTTATCAGGTTCTAACTAGAAACAAAGCATTTTATAACATGACACAAATCACATTTATTTGCACTGATCTGGCAACAACTCATTCGATTTAACGTGTGCTACTCAATAAATATGAACTTCTACATACCACTGTCTTCATTCTCGTAAGCATTTCAGACATACTACGTGTTTTAGGTTAGTATTCTTGTGACATCAAGCCTTCAAAGTGCAAATAGGAGTAATTAAATACAAACCACCAACACTTAACTTTTCCCTCTGGTGATTTAGTGAATGGTGAGGGACGTGTAATGTCATTAGGGGACACCTCATGCATAATTTCTGCTGCTTGGAGAGTTTGTAACATCTGTCTGTGGCTGCACTGACCTGAGAGCGATGTTCCTCAGGAGAAAGAGACAAGAACTACTGCTCAGTTTTCTAATAAAATATGCTCTAAGTCCAGCTGTGTACACGTAATGGTTGGAGTATAAAGCGTTATAATAAATGTGAGTGCTCCTTCTTTTGTCTTGTTGCTGTGAGAAAGTTGTTTTTCTTGCTGTTGACGGCACACCTCCCGTTATCACACGAGGTTCTGCTTTACGGCTGAGACAAATGTGATTCGCTCTGCATTTTTATTTCCGAAGCCTGTCTGCAAAACAAAACCACACTCCTGGACTGATAACACATTGCCGAATTGAATTAAACTGAATCAGACAGAAATAATAGAAACTTTTTTTCCCCGTTAACGATTATGAATCCATTTTGTATGCCATTATCTTTCAGAGGGGAGTAACAAACCAACCGTCTTCAATTGCGTTTTATTTCTGCAGAGGCTAATTTCATTGTCTTTTGTTGTTGGAGTGAGCCGCATAAGCAGTGTGATCTTAATGGAAAGCTTATACTCTTTGGAGATTACTGCACTTAATCCTTGTGTTATTCGAGTTGACGGTTATAAAGGAACACAGTTTTGTGTTGTTTACAGCAATCAGTGGTTTCTGGAGGCTATAGAAGCACCATTCATTTACAGTTACATTTACTTATTTCAGAAACTCAAGTGTCCCACGACTCATGTACGTTCACATGCAGGTAGAGAAAATCGAATTATTGCCTTATACCCCTTCATAGGGCAAACTGGAGATGGTTGCCAGACACAAACTTTTGTACCTCTACAGAGATGGTCACAGGTCCAAGGTGGGTAGGTACATAGACACTGGTGAGTGGTGTGAGCAGCCATGTGAGATACAAAAAAAATATTGATGAAGGCCTAAAAGAGTTACATCTAAGAGGCATTTTTAATTATTTCACCTTTCTAAGTGTCTCAGTGTTCTTTTTTATACTATTCTGAGAGATTTTTTCTTTACTGACAACCCACCTTGCCTCCGGTGGTGTTCCAGCTGTAACACTGGTGAATAAAAGCTTAATACTAGAATATTAATAGTTGCTTTGGATAAAATTGTCCGCTAAATAACTAAATGTAAATGTTACTAACGAGCACCGAAAGGACACCACCCTCTACATTTGGTAAATCCGAGCAGCACTCTATAATGCCATATTTAGTCTTCTGTAGCCTTTGACGTGTTTAAGGGCTTTCGTGTTCTTATTTTGTTGTGTTCACATCTTTTTAACTCGTAAAGGCAATGTGTTAGGTAGAGTATTTTAGCATTTAGCTTAACGCTGTAAAATTCTAAGGACATCTGAACGCAGCATGAGCCCGAGCGGACACAGTATTTCATTTTTCTCTTGTGCTGTAAACTGCGACTAAGGTCTGCATTTAAAGGAACTGACTGTTTAAGTGAAAATTGCAGTTTGAGTTTCTGTAGAGAGGACAGCCTGACAAGAAAAGACTGGAGTTATTGCTTCTGTCAGTCTCAAATTGTAAAGAAGGTGTCACCTGCTGTTTGATGGTGGGCGGCTGAAATTCTTTTATTAAAAATGGAAAAGATCAGAGCTTAAAATGTAGATTTCCTCAGTACTCTTGCATCAGTCCTGCTAAGATTAGCTCCTACTTCTCAAGTGATGAATTTGAGGAGTGTGTCTTCACAGGAAGGTAATGTGGTGACTTCTAATGATGCTGAATACTCTGAGCCCATTAGTGAGCGCAGTGGGAGGAACCAGAGGCTGCAGGGGCTGGAGGTGGACAGCTTCTCTCAACGCTGCCTCTAAAAATGTAAGCACATTCACAAACTGCTTATGAGAAACAAATAGAGAATGAATCTGGGGTTATTCGTCAGCCACCTCGAAAACCAAGAATGTAGTTATAGGAAGAGAAAAGAGTCAAATGTCCTGGAAAACATGTGTTAAATCGGCATTCTTTTACAGTTATTTTGGTGTATATTATTTTTGTCACAGCAGACGAAATGTCCCGAGAAAAAGAAATGAAATTAATAAAAAATGTGCATTGATCTGAAATAATGAACTGTAAGATTGTTCTAGAAGTTTAATACATCAATCTACCAACTAACCTCACCTCCTTAGATAAAATTAGATGAAATGATGAAAGTGATAATATTAAATATATTACTGAAAAACTGAGGCATGTTATCAACAACTTAAAAGTCTTAAAATAATAATAATATATGATTTAGTTGGATATTTTCTTTTTTAAATACTCAGTGTCTCTTAAGTCTTTGCCCTGCCACTAACAGATGATTGTCCAGAGTGTACCTTGCCTCGCGACCAAAACAGTTAGGATTGTTTTAAGCCTGTGAAAGATAAACGGGAGGAGAGGAACTAACGTTGTGTGGATGAAGAGGATAGAACCAAAAAGTAGGATCCCGTGTTTGACGACACCTCTTAATTGCGTTCAAACTGAAAACACATTACTTTGAAGATGTCTGCAATCAAATATTTAAGATGATAAACCTAAATGTAATGTACTGTCCTGAAAGACAGACATTTTTTCTTTTCTGAGGTTTGTGATGATGGCTGTTCGTCTGTGAGCCTTTGCTGTGAGTCTAATGCCCCTGCTGCAGATTGCCGGTGCTCTTTGACCCCTCCGGCTGCCTGTGCCGGAGGTCACACGTCACGGTTTTGCTGCCACACTGTGCTTTGAGGTTGCTGTTGGTGCTGGGACATCGAGACGAGCTCCGGGACGCCCGCTGTCTGAGGTTCTGAGAAATGGGACGATGCAGATTTTTCATGGAAGAGCTGGCAGCCATGGTGGCCACCCAAGGGTGACGGATGGCCTGGTCTGCGCTGAGACGGGCGGTCGGGTCCAACTGCAGTAGCCGCTGGATAAAGTCCTTGGCCAGGTTTGACACAGAGGGCCAGGGCTGGAGACAAAGGGACACATCAGGTTGAGCTCTCATTAGCAGGAATAAAACGCTTAAAGGCTTACATTACAGTCACCTTAGACACAGACTATGACCAAAAATGATGACAAACCGCCAAAAGCACATGTCCAGTAGAAAACAACTTGTGATAGGATCAAGGTAGTTAGTTAATTTATTTGGATTTCAGTGTGTAAAGAACAATAATTAGCTTATTACTAAGACAGTTTACATTTTTGGGCATGGTAAAATGTATTATTGATAAAGAATCTCTATAAAACACTTGCATTTGTCTATCTTGGAAAATAAAAACATTTAATTCTCAATTGAACCCAGCAAAAATAGCCTTTAAACTAAACACTGCCAAAGAAAAAACACATTATTTAATTTATGTTTTAGACATTTACAAAGTAAATTAAATTACTACATTTTCAGTGAACTCAATGTCAGACCTATTTCTACTGGGTTTGTTCTGCTGCAACAGTATGTCCCTGCAGGGCTACCGTAGATGGTCACAGAGGGTAGGAAAGGAAGGATATGTAAAAGAATCTAAAACCTCACCTCCGAATGCCAACAAAAACTACACACAACCCTTTTGACTTGATTTATTTGATGTGCCAGTGGACAGAGACCTGTTTATCCTTGTTGTCAGTAGGATACACAAGAAATAGAAAAATGTGTTCTGTTTATTTTTGTCCACCACGTACTTTCAGTTAATCGTCATGAGATTATTTGGTCCAATATGGTCTTTTTTGGAAAATAAAGCCTAACTTGAGACTTCAAACCCTTAGCTGTTGGGTGATGGTTCTCTGTCCTGTCTGAGAGTCTCTGCACAGCCTTGTGTTGCCTTCAAAGCTGGATACAAGATTTCACTGTAACAAAGCAATAAAAGTGTGATCCCTGAGCTATGCCGACCTAACAAGCAGAACTAAACTCCAAGGGAAGCTAAATGTCACTGGGCAAAGGCAGGCTGCGGTCTTGGCTCAGTGAATACGGAGCAGCACGGGTCTGTCTGCTGCTCGGGTGGGATCTGGGCTCTTCTTTATTCTTAGCCAGCATTAGCTCCGCAATAAAGTCTCAATGGAATCATTTTGCTCTTTGTTAATTCAAACAGAAAATGATTCCCCTCATTGTGACCCGGACTGGCATTCAACAGAGCTTTGAACGGCTTTTTCAGGGAAGCACGAGCTGAAACCAGACATCATTAAATTATTAATCATGGCTTTAGTTATTGGCCTTGGAAACAACAGTGTGTGTGGCCCGCCTCAGGAAAACGATGACCTTTGTGCAAAAAGCATAGTTTATTTCAAACACACTGACCTTTAATTGGATTAAAAACATGGTCATGACGAGTGACTTACCAAAAAAAATGCCTTTTATATAAATGAAAATACAATAATGCTTTAATTTGATAATATTTTACAAAGAGTGTGGTACTGCGACTTATGTCTGCCACTGTGATGAAAAACACTTTAAATGTTATGCAGCTAATAAGCCTCAAAATCTTTTTATCTTTGAAAAATGACTAGATTTCCATTCCATTAAAAGCAATCATTAAAGTTTTCCAATGACAAGAAGCAAGTCCGTATTACTCAATATTATTATCCACATATACAGATTTAGGGTTTGTGTCTACAAAACAAATAATTTCTCTTCTAAGAATATCCAGCTTTGGTGAAGATTAAATACCAAAGAACATGAACAATAGGTTGCCAATGGAGCCATGACTTCCTCAAAATAAGATTTGCAAACTCAGTGGAACAATTATTGTTAAACCCAGTAAAATTAAATAAAACATAATATACTGCGCATGACATTGTTGTACAGAGCACTTACAGTCAAATGTGATGTGCTTGATTTGTGTAGATACTAAGTCAATATGTTGAAATATTAAGCCTAAATACTCAATCAATACTGAATCAATCATATATTTGGGTTTGCTCAGTCATTTTTTGGGTACTAGTCACAAATTTGCAGGTGTTTTGATACATAAGTTAATGAATATTTATATCACGTTGTCTTGAAATAGTCGAGTAGCAGAGTCACTCAAACTTTGCAGAGTAGTGTTGCTCATCACTTCCCTCAGATCTGTCTGTGCCAGCTTCTGTCTGACATGAAAGCTAAATACAGTAATAATGTCTGTCTGTGCAAAAAACTCTCTCCAGCTCTGCTCAACCTTGCACCGACTAAATCTACTCTTTAGGGAGGTCTCGCTCCCCATTTTAATCCTGAAATGTATTTCTCTCTGCTTTTTTGTCTCTCACAGAGTAATGACAATTAATCAAGCATGAAATTGACAATCGCGAGACTGTTGCCGGTGAGAGGAATTCAAAGAAGCCGGCAGTGGCTTATTCTCACAGCGCTCTGACTGGATAGAAGTGTGTGCACACGACCAGGACGCAGTGGCCACAGAAATAATCGCTTCACACTCGAACTCCGGCTCATTGTGTTGTTATTTCTAACTTGACAGGCCGACAAAGTGACACCAGGAGAAAAGAGTGTTTGACTGAGCTGTAGGGACTAACGAGTTAGACTTTTCTCTGGAAGTGATTCAGAGACTATACTCATTAGATTTGAGACATAATGCACACGGTTTACAGCTGATGGATACAGTTCTTTGTTCAAAATGGCAAAAATACCTGAAGAACCACAGTAAAAGGTCTGTAGTATGTAATGTTTACAGGAATTCAATAAGCACCAAAATACGCTTGATAAACTGTATATAGAAAATAAACAATAATAAAAAAAAAATTCTCAATAGACATGTTAAAGGTGCAGTATGTCAAATATTGATGTATAAAAGTTGGAACAAAATCAAACAATAATCAGTTGGATTTATGTATTTAGTTGTGTATAACTGCATTAAAATACGTTTCCAGTGGGTTTGTTCACTGACAACAGCGTGTCCCTGCAGGGATACTGTACTGTAAGTGCTCACAAACTGTAGCCTGGCCAGCCAGACCCATTCACTCCCATTTAAACAAATATCCAGTGGAATTACCCTGACCAATCACAACAGTCTATTGAAAAGGGGACAGGCTCAGCGGGGTGTGCTCTGTTTTTTTTCTTTGGTTGTATGTTTTCTAAACTGTTTCTGGATCTGAGTATATAAGCACTGCCCATGTTTGTGTACATGTATTTCTTTGTTTGTCTTCTTCTTCTTACAATGACCAGGCTACACAAGCTGTAAGAAGAATGAATGTTAAGCATGGAAGGGCAGTCTGCAACATCACCACCAGATCCTCACCGAACCTCCTCGCAAACAGATTAATAACCGACTCTGTAACTTTGTCTCGAGCCCGAACCTGAATCCAGGTCCTAAATCCCATTCTCTCAAATCATATTTTACATTCACACATCTTTGGATTTACCAAGCAAGCACTGGTTGGAACATTTTATCAATTAAAAATATTATAATTAAACAAATATTGAAGCTAATGGAACTATTGAAGTCATCTTAATTTTCCATCCTGTTACTATGCCTTCCTTTTTAGCTGTAACTATGGGCAGACGTTATTCGTCATCTAAACAATTCCATAAAAGCCATTTGATTGGATTTTAGAAAACTTTTGACAGAGCACACACACTTTAAAACACATAACAGGAACACAAGAGGAAAAGGCCTTTTTGGATTTTATGTGTTGGCTGTATGTTTCTCATCTGATGTTTTGTACACAAAAATAAAGAATTCATAGAGGGAGGAATAACCTTTTGACATGAGTGCATTGTTGCTTTGTGTTAAAATGGTTTGTGCTGCTTATGTACATATTTCTCCCCCACATTACTTTATACATTTGATCTGGGGCAGTGGATTACAAACACACATTTCAACACTGAGAAAGCTACACTAAAGACGATGCAGCTTAGAGGTAATATTCAGCGTGTGCTATCATCACTTTGCACCTGACCAGAGGGAGATGTAACTGTGTTGACGCCCAGCCACCTGTGGGAACTTCAGCTCCTGCATATTTCCAACATTTTTCACGTCAAAATACACAAAGGCTTTATTTCGTTTGGAGAAGAAGGGGACAAGAAGCCGGTGCGATATATCACTGTTGAGAAGAGAGTGTGGAATAAACCTAAAAGGGCTCGGCTTATTGAGCAACATCTTGTTACAGTGAATAAAGAGCTGGGCTCACACGGTTTGCTGCGTCTTTATCTGACAAAGGCGTAATTGCGACAAATGAAGGTGACGCTATGAGGTCGGATAAGGCTAATGAGGATAATGCACTTTTGAGTCATTTATGTGAGAATCTCTGGCTTTGTGTCTCGCTCATTTACTCTGGCAGCATCCAAGCCAAGTTTAAATATGCTACATGCTAATGAGTCCAAATGGAGACGGTCGCTAATTCAGCTGCTGTGATCTAAATGTTGATTCCCAGATGCAAAAGAGGCTGGGTTTTCTTCTGCAACACACTGAACCAAACATAATCTGGATCAATTCCCTTGTTGTCCAATAGGGGGCAGGCTGTGAATGCCATTAGGCAGATTGGCTGTGCTGCTCAGAGATGCAAATGTTTGAGTTGAGCTTTCATAACTGAGGGAATTATTATGGAACCCAAACAAGATCACGCTTTACATTGTCAAAGTTTTCAGTTTTGTAAATCTGAGGAGGACTCTTTCTTTTTAGTAGTAGTTAAATGTGTAGCAGACCTATCTCAGGTCAATGGTCAACACTATGTAAATGTTTTTATAATATTATGTAAATATTTGAGGCTGTATGATATTATGCTGTGACGGTCCTGAGTTCGTCAACATTCCCTGTGCAGCTTGTTTACCATTGCTGTGATAACAAGGTGGCTTGGTGGAGTATCAAACTCCGGGACATGACAACACTGCCCCATATTGAATACTTCCTGCCATGCTACCAGCTAAGTGCTACATTTGTACATGCTTTGCACTAGTTACACATCAGTAATAAGAGCCAACAAGCGACAACTGTGCTGTATTTTAGACATACTCATTTCTACAGAGAGAACAAAATTTGTAATCACGTTTTCAGACGTACATATCTTAAAAGCTTAACCAGCATGCTGCTTCATTGATCAAAAAGGAATCAAATAGCAAACAATATTGGGGCTAAAACAAACTAAAGACAGGTAAACATGGCCATGAAATGACAAAAAAGCTACACCTTTCTTGTGTCTTTGGTTAGACTTTTTTTTAGAATTCTGTAAATTATATGCATTCTTGGTCTATTTTAAGCTCATACTTTTCGTGCATCTTTGATCCTTTTTTCTCCAAGATACACACAGCAGCTCATAATCATGTCAAATAATCTTCATTTAAACTAATCCCAGGTTTATGCTTTTCTTTTTTCTTTCAATATGGCAAAATAAACAAACCTCTGGAGCTCTGTCCACAGTTTAATTTTGAAAAGAGTTTTCAGACAGACCCTGGTCTAATGCTGTAACTTTAACTTGCTGGGATGCTACAATGGGCAGTTCCGACAAACAAGATGGATGGATAAGGTTAGGAGAAAAGAAAAAAAACCCTCAAGGCTAAACCCTCTCGTTCTCTGTCTCTTTCTCTTTCTCCCTTCACTCTGACTGCCATCCCTCTCCAGTGCTGAGTAAACGCATCAGTGTGACTGCTGCACAGGTCTTCAGGCCAGAGGCGGTGCTGCTGCGCTGTGGCTGGGAGATTCTTCTGTAGGAGAGACACAGAGAGGTTGTGGACAGGTGCCGCGGGCCATTTGCATTTCCGAGTGAGCTTCAGGCTTGTGTCACCGCGGAGCAGCAGAACCACCCACACAAACGTCACACGGGCACAGACTGTACGAGAGACTGACCCAGAGCTTCAGACAAAAAGGTTGTGTAAAGGTAGTCATCATTACGTCACACATCAGCCTCTTTTATAACATCTATTAGTCACGGTTTATTTCCATCTTTCATACATATTACCTATTTAAAAGAGGGGATGGAGACTTATACTGCAGCGGGAGGTAGTGAGAGAAGTGTGACAAAGGCCAGGCTGTTTAACTTATTCTATTAGATGTGTTGTGTGCAAAAACAAGAATAGTATGTGTTTAATATGGTGCATTTATGTTGATGATGCAAATTAACCATAAGCCAATTTAAATTGTGCTATTCACAGTTATTTTTTTGCTTTGCTTTGTTGAGTGGTATCTATATTATGTCATGTATGTACTAGATTATGTACTAGAAACTGACTGGATGCAATATAAAATGTGCCAGTGGTCCACAATCTTGAACGCTTAAAGCTGCACTACCAGATTATTATTTTTTTTGCCTCACCACTCTCCCCCAACAGCGCCGTAGTAACCTTTTCAACTTCTTTTATTAAAAAAAGTGACCAATTTTCCACAAAACACCAGAGTTTAAAGCTTACCTGAAACTTTTAGCTAATGCTAGCACATGGAGATTTTAATAAATGGTTTGAACTGTTCCCCTCTGAAGTCCGGTCACAAACATTTTTATTTTTTACTGTAAAAATAACACTTCAACATGCTATCGAGATTTTATTATTTTATTGCCATCTGCATGTGACCATCAGTGTTAAGAGCAGGTATGTGTACTTTATAACAGGGCAGCTATATATTTTTTTACATCTGGAGGGCAGTGTATGTTGTAAGTTAGTACATTAATGAACAAAAAATACAAATATAAACCTCTGCTTCAATCTTTTTCACTATGTTTATGGATCTAATTAGTAATAAATCCTGAAAGATAAAAAAGAGACTAAAACACTGGTTCAAAATGCAGTGTGAGTAAATCTCTTACTTGAGGCAGATGAAAAACACTGAGTCATTTTTACATCATGGATTGGAGTTACATACAAAGATACCCATGTGTACTGATTAGTAGCATAAAATATAACTACTTAAAATCTATTTTTGACTCGGATCAATCAATTATCAGGAGCTGTATGCAGATGCACCTGTTTATCTGAATCTTATTGTTGTGTTAAAACATGCAAGATTCAACTCTTATAATAAAATATAATTTACATAATGTTTATATAATATATTATATAATTAAGATTTATAATGTAATATTACAGAAAACTATAGTTGTAAGTGACTCACATGTTATTAGTGAGCCTTACCAGAGCCTTATTGCAAAATCCAGCAGCCAAAAGAAGCACCTACATTTTAGATGGCGAGCCATGATTTGTATTTTCAAAATGGCAAAATAATATTTATTTCTAAATTTGAAAGTCAAAAAAGGGTCAGACTTACATTAAGTGAGATAGAACAGCAGTCGTACAGTTAGCTTATGCAGCTTGTGATGCTAAAGGCTTGTTTTCAAATCTTGGCATTGCTCTCTGATTGCATTACATTACTGTGATTGCACATTTCAAGGGGTTACTAACACTCAGTTAGTCTTTACGTTACTATATTTAAACTTTGTAACTAATTTGTTAGCAAAACCAAAACATCCAAATTATCCTCCAAAAAGCATGTATTCAAATAAACACAGTCAAACCACACTTAGCAGGAGGTGCTTTGACTTAATATTCGATAACTTGCTGAAAGGAGCCTATAGTAACCAGACTTTATGGAGCCAACCTTCAAATGTACTTTGGCTTTTTTTAATACAGCCTTTGGAGCAGATGCTTTTCTAAATTATTGATGACAGTTGTCACGTTTTGAGTGAGTCCTAACTGTACAACATCATCTGAAGTGAATGTAGCAATAGGGGTATGTTAGAAGTACAAATGCTTATACTTTACAACAACCAAGACTATATCATAACAAATTACATTAAGCCATCTGCAGATTGCCTTCTTAAAACCACATTCACATTCAGTATTCTCCACTGCACTTGTGTGAAATAGCCTTTGAGGATGACACATTATGACGGGCTTTATTTCTTTTTAACTTCACTAAAACAAAAGAGGATCTGAAAAGCATAATGAACAATCCATCCCGTCATTTATTTCCGATGGATGGACGGCCCATTTCGAATGAGACCTCTCGAGTTTGCCCTGTCCGTTTTTCTGCTGTCGAAAAGTACCCTTTGGAACGACGTGAAGGATCCTTGTGATGGCGGAGGCTGGCATTTCTCAGACACTTGTGAACCTCCATCACGCGTTACAACATTATTCTGGGCCTGTGTTTGTGCAAAAGAGAAGTGAGATGTCTATCAGGGAGGATGGATTGCCGCACTTTGAGCGAGATATAGTGTCTTGTCAACATGGAAACGTGACGTGCCATGTATCAAACGCCAGACTGCTGCTATTAAACCATGTGTGATGTCTTCATACTACCCTTACATTCATTAGCAAACTGTATGGCTTCCTCTGGGGAAAACATAAGGTCCAATAAATTGCTGTATTCAGTCGAAGATTGGGCACACATGAGCTGTGTCAAAAGCCAGCGTGGAAAATAAGCCGCTGCATAAACTCCAGAGGGATTTTTTTGTGCTTTTGTTCAGTTGGTGGTCAGTGCAGCGGTAAGCACACAGATAATAACCCAGGCTTCTATGTAAGAGAACCTCTTGTTGCCAGACTAAAATGTCAGAATGTATTTTGTCGAATCGGGCCGAGGTTTTTAAGCCTAGTGAATAATCCAGCGTTGGGTGTAATCAGCGTGAAAGAACAAGCCTGAACTCATCGCACAACTCAGCAGGAAAGGCTGTTAAAAATACACTCTACAGGAAAAAAAAAACACCGCAACAAACATCTACATATTTCTACAACAATATTTTTCCTTCACAATGCAGGAGAGGAAAGGAAACCAGGAAAAAAAATGTTGTAGTGCTAAGAAAAAGTCTGCTTACAAACGTATAAACGATAAAGCTGTAAATGTTGCTATTTGAGTGACTCTAGGAGTGCAGTGTAAATGATTCAGCAGTGACAAGAGGTGTTTGTGAGGTTTGTGGGTGAGACCACACTAACCGAGAGCAAATGACAAGACTGAGACAAGAACAAGACTTTTACGGTGTTTTTTTTTTTTTTTTTTTATGAAAAGAGCCTACACCAAAGTAAAGACCACTAAATGATAAATTGGAAGAAATAGCAAAAGAAGAAATCTAAAATACAGACTTTTCAATGTCAAAACCAAGACCACTATGTTAAAGTCAGGACCACACTAACTCGGACCATGACTGAGCCCAATTGACCAACCAGGGATTGAAACCAAGTCAATAAACCAAAATTATACAATTGATCACAAGAATTATGTAGACTAATCAAACATGTTTTTGGCCTTGGATGGTCTTGATGTCAAATCTCGACACTTCTATGTTACAAGCCTGAGTAAAAATAAGTGTAAAACCTAAAAAGAAGACTGGTCTCACCAAGACTTATTTGTGTCATGCGTTAAATACTCAAAGTAAATGGTGCCCAACAAGAAAAGCTGAGGAGGGTTAAACTTCTTTATAGAAAACAGACATTTTCTTATTTGTTATTTCCTGCTATTTTAATTAGTTTTAGGAAAACATCTTTGAGCAGTAATGACATAAAAGAGGTTAGATAAAGTATATTAAAAATGTAATATTAGTTATAATAGATTATTATTGTAACCTATTATCTGAGCACAGTTTAAAGTAGCCACTGCTAAATTAATCCCTCCAAAGCCAATGTTTTTCCTGTTATATTTTTCCAGTTATGTCTTTATGAGAAATGCTATTTGTGTAAAACCACTTCCCACATTTAAATGCATTTAACAAATAAACAACACTCACGTCTGCACTGAAGCTGAATTTCCCTCTAATAATGGAGCTATAGAGTCTGGGTCGGCTGTCGTCCTCAAACGGCATGGACCCGCTCATCACGATGAAGGCGATGACTCCCAGCGCCCACATGTCCACCGCACATGAATAGGGTCTCCTCAGCAGCACCTCAGGGGCCATGTACTCCGGGGTCCCACATGTGGTTCTCAGAGACCAGCTTGTGTCCGTGCTGGTACAGTCACTGCCGCACAAACCCTCAATGCCTTTGTCCCCGAATGTGGCCAGGCCAAAGTCAGAGACCAGGAGCCTGGAGTCGGCCCCTGGGTGGTAGTACAGGAGGTTTTCGGGTTTCAGGTCTCGGTGTGTGATCCCCAGACTGTGTAGGTAGCCCACCGCCGCCAACACCATCTTTAGGGCCCTGGTAGCGTCCCGTTCAGTGAAGTGGCCCTTACTGACAACACGGTCCAGCAGCTCTCCGCCTGTGGCCAGCTCCAGAACCATGTAAACCCTGTGTGGGAACTGAAAGACCTCCACCAGCTGGATCACGTTGGGATGGCTGACTCGCTGCAGCACGGCCAGCTCCGTGGCGCACACCTCTCGGCCCTCAGGGGACTCTACCTCCATCATTTTTATGGCAAACGGCTGGCGAGTCCCTCTGTGCTCGACCCGCACAACGCGGCTGCAGCTCCCGCGACCAATCAGAGCTTTGATGTGGTACCTGACGGGGAAGAGGGGAAGATGAATCATTACATTTTAACTATATGATGACACAGCAGTCAGCATTACTCCGCAGCAGCGGCAGCGCTTCTTTAAATAAGAACACCTTTCTGCACGGTCCAGATCTGAAACTATGCACTGATAAGATGTACATTCCAGTTTTTCAAGATGACTCTATTGTACATCTATAAATTTTACTTGACCTATTAGCATCAATATAATGAGTATTAAGAGATTCTGTAATCTGTTCCACTCTGAAGGGGCATACTGGGACACTATTTTCCTATCCGTCATCTGCTGAAAGTCTGTGCACAGATATCAGTGCCAAGTTAGTTTTTTATGAAGAACAACAAATATAAACATAAAAAACATGGTCAAAAACAGTGGGCCTCAACTTTTCCTTCTATTGGACAGGTTGCAAACTAAAATTCTATACCACAAAGATTTTTCTGAACATAGACTTCACCTTAATGTAGATGTACAGTATAAAAAAAACTGAGATTGTGTTGTTACATTGCGGTAGGCCTTATTTATGCATACAGCAGTATCGTTTTAAAAATTGCGAGAAACCAATACTTTTCATTTATAATACTAAATTATTTACCTTGCAGTGACTCGAGGGTCAAACTTGTCCTTGTACTTGGCAGTTTCAGTCTTCTGTCCTGAGTTTCTGTTTGTCTGCTGTTGTTGCAGATTCCTAGAGTTGCTTGAAAACCAAAAGCATTTCTCTTTCTCCATTTTTTTCTTCAGTCCGTCCTTATCCTCCTGCGCTCTGCTGAAAGCCACGAGAGACTGGACTACGCTCACATAGCCCTTCTTCGACGCCTCAGGCACCACTTTACTGGTCCCACAGCCCATTACTTTCATCTGAACGCCACACTGACTCCAAGAAAATACTACAAGAACACAAACCCCCAAAAAACTCTGGTTTAGCAAGAACAAACCCCCCAAAAAGCAAGTGCTGCATTAAGTGTTGAGTAAACCCCGCCCACTGCAGGTAACAGGTGTGTGCTCTCACCCTCTCGCTCCGGCAAGTGGGAAAAGTGTCACGTAAATACGACTTTATTTGAAGCCATTGTCAAACAGAGAGGGTAAAGTGGGAGGAAATTAAAGAACACCTGCAGTGTATTTTAGGTCAGCCAACTGCAAGAGAGAAAAACAATTGTGTTATTTTGTTCTGATGGTTTAATACAGAGTTGCTGCTTTACTAAACAAAAGCATTGAGGTGATCCATGTTTGTCAAGTGCTTGCATTTAAAGTAAGACACATTTGCTGGTCTTTTGGAGGTTCTCTGTACTTGCAGAGTTACAATACCTACTGCACATAAGAGGTTTGGAGATTTTCTCTTCATCCTGGACAGAGAAGACAGCACATTTTAACTGCAGCTGTGCAACTGTTGTGCATATGGTAGGCTTGAGTTAATGGGAACTGTACAGCTGTAAAAAGTTTTTTTTATATAGCCCAATATATCACAGCAATTGTCTCAAAAGGCTTTACAAAATCAAAAACCCCATGTCCTTAGACCCTCCATCAGGACAAGGATAAACTAAAGAAAAGAGAGAAACCCCAGACGGACAGCCAGGCCGGGACATAGATGTGTCCAGGACAGTCGCTGACAAAGAGTCCATTGTGTGTATTCATGAATAAAATAAAAATAGTCAATGATAATATCAGCAGGAACAGTTCATCTGATTGAGAGAAACTGGGGTCTAACATCAGGCAACAGCAAAGAAATGGAGATGCTCTGATCCATTATTCAGAAACACAATGTAACACAAAAATATACCAAAAGAAAAAAAAGAAACAACATATACACAAATGCAAAGCAGTCAAATCAATGTAGCACCATGTCAAGGTACAATGCTATAGTAATCACATTTATCTCAACTCTCAGTGGTCTTACGGTCAGTGTATGGGCCATAGCTTTGGTTTGTGGGATAACCTTTGACCCAGCTCATAATCTGTAAAAATTAATTCTCTTTGGCTTTTTCCTACTTTCAAAAGACATTGCTGTAGGTAAACCTGTGACACATTATAGTGAAAGAATGTGGACGTGAACGGTTGTCTGTCTGGTTAATTCTGTGATTAACCAGTGAGTTTTCCGGGTTTAACCTGGAAAAGGTGTCAGACGAATGGTGTGGTATTCTCCATCATACCACACCATCCAGACTTTTAAAGCTTAGCTCCTGTACCTTACATGCCATCACACAGGAACATGATTTATAAATGTCCATCATTTTGGTTTCTCTCAAAAGCAGCAGCTGTCAGAGCATAAAGCTGTTGTTTATGTGTCCATTGTGTTTGTATTGTGCCCCTGTCAGCCCTGTGACTAGCGCTGAGCTACCTTTTCTATTTTCTGCATTGTGTTGTGCTCCTGTCCGTAATCTTCAGAGAGAATAGAACAGTGTTGGGAGAAACAGAACATACAGTACCTGTTTTTTCCCCGGCTGAGCCATGTACATTGTTTAAAAGAGCTGAACATTACAGAAACCTTTGGGAATATTACAGTATTCATACGAAGCTGCAGAGATATAGGAAAGGATTGAAAAATTTGCTGCAAGAACAGTTCAGATTCAATTGAGCAGAAATAATCTCTTACATCAGGTTTATGTTTACAAATACATTGTATTGAGGGATATTGTCTAAAATAAACTATAGTAAAATATGGGAACAAGCTGTACATATAGTATATTCTCAGGTGTATTTTTGCTCAAGTGCCAATCAAGAGCTGCATTTTTACTACATTCCCTTGAAGTGTGAGCTTCAGTGGGAGGCCATATTTAAGTGGGAGCTGTTACTGTTCACTTTCATGTTTTCTGGTGTTATTAAAAATATGTGGTGGTTGGAAATGAGCAGCGTTTCTTATGTGGCAGGAGGATTATTCCCTCAAAGGAGTGCGGAGGCAGCAAATGGAAAAGGCAAGAAGAGGGCTTTAATGAAACGAGAAGGGGTTTAATCGCTTTTGTGTTGCATTCACTGGCAGCACGGAGAGGGTAAATGTTTTATTTGTACAAAATGGAAGATAACAATGGACAGTTCAAGGAATCTTCAAAGGTCTAAATTTGGGGTGGGATTCATGATGGGATAACCTTGGTGAAAATAATCTGACAATACAGTGATTATGCAATTCTCAAAAGACTGGAGGCATACTGTCTGTAACTTTACTGTGCTGTTCGGTTTAACAGAATTTGACTGAAATAAAATTTACAGGAGAACGTCTCAGATTTGTCATTGATGTATTAAACAAGTATTTCATTTAAGCAAGTAAAGTAAGTTGTTGTTGTGTACAGTGTGTTTATACAACCCAATAA
This sequence comes from Neodontobutis hainanensis, assembly GCA_024349245.1. Lineage (NCBI taxonomy): Eukaryota > Metazoa > Chordata > Actinopteri > Gobiiformes > Odontobutidae > Neodontobutis > Neodontobutis hainanensis. The sequence continues at coordinate 2,198,893 of JALDNG010000038.1, read as the reverse complement.
AGGCAGTGTTTCAATCGAAGTCATGTGACTATATGGAACAGACTAGAAAACATATAAATATATTTACAAATTAAAAAAATAAAATAAAACTAGTATAATTAATTTGCAGTTCTAAAGTGTCCCTAGTGAATGAATGGTTGTCTGTCACTGTCTGTCTCTAAATGTTAGCCCTGCGACTAACTGGCCACTGTCCAGGGTGTACCCTGCCTCAGACCTAAAGATGCTGGGATAGGCTCCAGTCACCTGCGACCCCTAACGGGACAAAGCGGTAGAAAATGAATGAATGAATGAATGAGTTTTTGTAGGTAAAATGTTGATTTTTTATTTATTTTTCATTTACTGTTATTTTAATTTACGTCATGAGCGCCACCAGCAGCAGTCAAATACTACTTTTAGTAACCTTTTAAAATCTAAATCTTTGTTTATTCATATTTCAATAAAAATTCTAAAGAAAATATTGATGACATTCCTCAAGGGGAAACAAAATAATCTATATTTTTATTTACCCAATGTTAAAATGGAGTTGTTAGTGGATGAAGATTGTTCATAATGCTGCACCGATCCGTCTGTTGAGCTGCTGCAGTGCCCCTGAATGACTGCTCTTACACAAACACGTACAGTCCAAACCCCCCACATACAGCACACCAGAGGAGACATCAGCAGTGAGGTGGTAAACCGCCCTTCACCAGCCTTCCTCGCGGGAGTCAGCAGTTCAGCATTTATCGAACGGCTATCTGATTACTAAAAGGCTGTCCTCGGTTATAAATGAACCCACTACATGTGTGTGGTATTAGGAGCGTCTGGGCCTCGAGAGCAAAAGACATTACGGTCTGCGGTCAATCCGTTTAGGCCAGAGCAGCGGTGAGAGCACAGCTGCCACTCGCCAGTCAGTTTATTACTGCTGTTATTGTACCTCCAACTGAGACGAGAGAGGCATAAAGCTGAACAATGTTAGATTTGAATGGATCGTGAACATGTGTGAGGCAATGTCATGTTCCAATCTGTGGAGGTTTCAACTAATAACTTTCAGCATCTACACAGAACAAACAAGGTGGTTTACTGAGCACATTTCATCCAAAAGTCAGTGTTTAAAGTTCTTTATAAGGCATTGTTGTCTAAATAAACATTTATTTTTACTGTTGCATTGTGCTCCTTTTTTACCAACTATAAATGGAAAACAAGGAGTCAGTTTGCCATCTAGAAACCTTTTATTTACCAGTTTTAGTTTGCTCCCTCGTTAAAATGAATGTGAAAGTGGTATTTCTGTTAACCTCGTGGCCTAATGTCGTCACTTGCAGAAGGGTCTGTAGTTCACAAAATAAATTATGGCGAGTAGACATCAGGAAGTACACTGCAAATAATAATAAAATAATTACAATTAAAGTCAGACAAAATCTAAATACTAATAACCTAACTTGGGAAATAGACAAACACTTCCATTTCAGAAACAGGATGTAAGCTTGATGATGACGATGTGAACAACATACACTTATCGACACACTCTCTATCCATTTCTCATTTTCTGTGTTTTTAAGCACCTGAACATCATTCACATTGACACTTGTTGATCCTGCGTTTTGTTGACAGTAGTAGCCTTTCGTGCACTCAGCATCTCATAAAGGCATACATGTTATAATAATAAAAAAATCACACAGAGTGGCAGGGGGTTAAGTGGTTATTACAGTAAAAAAAACAAAAAAAACACACACAAATAAAAGCCCTAAATGAATAACTTATTGCTGCAGCTAGTATACGTGTCTTCCAGCCTGAAATGTGATACCTGTAGCTCTCACAACACCATTATTTTGCTCTGACGGTCATATAATACGCTGTACACAAAGCCTTTCCTCAGAGACGGTGGTTTGAATAGTGCTGCTGTGTTTGGACGGGGCTGCTGTGTGATTAGCTGTCCCCGCGCGCTCATGACCTGCCTCATCCTCTGAACCGCGCAGCATTATCCAGCTGATTAATTAAAGCCGTCCGCACCTCGTCAATGGAACAGTGGCCTGTAATTGTTGTTGTGCGGTCGAATAGGAATACAAGGGGCGCAGGACACGAGGGCACTGTTTGCTTATTACGAGCTGCTGAAAGTGGAGGAATCAGTGGGGATTGAGAATTATTCATGTCAGGGCCTGATTCACAAAAGTGGTTTCTAACATTAGACCTACACCACTTAAACAGTGTAAAATTGTGCACATACATCCCCAGTTCAAAATAACAGTGGATGTTTTTAATAGTGTATAATCACCTCAAAATAACACTAGCAACCTTAAACAAAAAGATGCATATGAGCCGTTTGCATCATTCAGTTTCTCTCACATGGTCCCAATGCTTTCAATCTGGAAGTTCAGGATCCTATCGCCCCTTTTTGCAGATGATGTTGTCCTTTTGGCTTCATCAAACCAGGACCTTCAGAGTGCACTGGGACTTTTAAAGTGGCTGGAGATGAAGCGTTTTCTGAAATGATCAATGAATAACTTTTGTGGTGTTAGCAGCGCCCTCTTTATGTGTTTTTCCATTCTGACTTATAGACTGATTTATAGAAATCAACCAAAATCAAGCAAGAGTCTGGTGTAAAGATCAGTGGAACATGATTGGTTTGCACTTTATATTCCAGTGCAGTAATAACACGGCAACAGTGCTGTAATAACAACAAAATAAATTATATCCTCAACTCAATATTGTTTATTACTATGTACCGTCTATGAAATGTATGTTATAAACCTGCTGACTTGAGTTAATACTGTTGTTTCGTTTACACAGGAAAAAGTGAATAGTAATTAACTACATTTAATTCAGTTTTACTATTTGTTACTTTCTTATTGCTCCATTATTACCATGCTATTACCGAGCTTGAATATAAATTGCTACCTATGTTGGTAAAACAAGCCCAAGGGCGTCTAAACACAGCCCCTCTTTGAAACGACCCTGCTAAATAAGTCCTGAAAGCACAACAGCAATAAGCAAGGCTGTTGAGCACAATGGCAGCCAAACAAAACTAATTATAGTGACAAGTGATGCAGGCACCAGGTCTGTCAACACAGGACCGTGACGCTACATCTCCCACCGGCTGCACCCTTAGGGACGGCTGACGGATACTCTCATTTTCTTTTTTCTGTGAAGAGCCGCGCGGTGTTAGGTGCACGGCAGACAAATTACCCCGGATGTCTTGATTGAAGAAATCATGAACTTTGTGCGAGTTGGCAAAATTGGATTCACTTGACAGATACAATCACCTGCAGTGGGCAGAGCGCCGGCGTTTGGCCATAGACTTGCATGTGTAATTAATGAACAGCTCTGCTAATTACTCCACGGCAGACACACGCATAAAGAAAACAACCGAAGGTCAACGTGTCCAATAACTGTGCTGTGCCTTGTTAATAAAACAGAGCTGAGTAATGGCTGCAGAGACGCTGTATTCAAACTCAAGAATAAGATATCCATCAGATTAACTCATGATATTTCAGGATTTATCCATACTAGTGCTGTTTTAAAATTGAATTCCCAGATTTTGCCAACGCGAGCATCACAATTTTTAACTAAAATCTTGACAGGTCCTGGAGTCGAACAGTTGGTGGCGCTAGCAAACGCTTCATATGTCAGACCTGATAAAATGATGAGTAATAAACAGTCCATGATATAGTCTCAGGAAAAACAATATTCTTCCCAGTTGTTTACTGAATGTGTCATCTTCTTGAAAAAGCAGAAAAACTATTTACTCAGAAGTAAAGTAAAAACACCGTATTTGACATTTGCGATGCATCTTCCTGTGAGCACAGCCTCGTCTCTGACCGGAGCTAACCTCCAAAGGCTCTCAGACCTGAGTGCTGTGTCTGTCTCTGTGACACAAACACAACGCCTTCCACGCATTGGACTCGACCTTTAGACCCGGCCGGCTCAAGGACAACTGTCGCTGCTCGAATAAACCTGACTCAAATGAAAAGCAGTGAAGAGGCCAGTTGTAATGCAGAGAGATTTCAACATCATGACCCTGTAGGAACATTTCATTTTTGTCTGTACATTTATAATAAATATGATTTTAAATATGATCTAGAGAAAGGTTTTAAAGTTAAAAAGTTTACTTGAACTTTCTACATTGAAGACCCAATTTATTCTTCCACTGCGACCCTAAACATAGGACTAGGCTGATTCAACAACATCTTTTTCTCCCTAAAAACCCCTTCTTGCTTTACAGTACCATATATTTGAAATAATTTGTCTTCAGTGCTTCCCAACAATGTTTCCCTCTGCATTTATCAGTGCTCATGTCCAAAATTAAATACACACATTAAAATAAAGGATATATTTTTGACTGAATGTTAAGTAAAAGCTAACTTGACTTGAAATCAAAGATCTTTACTCACGCAGATGAAAAAGAAGAATCCTTCCCTTGGTGATCGAAAGCAGCAGATTTAATAACACACACGAGGAACAGAGACACTGAAATAGCGAAGCTGACAAAAGGATGAAGTGCTTTTTCATGTTCAATGTTTATTAAGTCGGCCACATTTGTGACTAAAACCTGGAAGAAACAGCAAAAATGTCTGTTTACATAAAACCTTTTTTAAATGTTGCATGAAACGTGGCGCTGTCGCTCCTCCTGCAGGTGTGGACTTTACACAAATAGATAACAGCAGGGCTATCAGAAGAAGCTCTTTGTCCCTCCAGCGCTGTGTGGGCCATTACATTTGCCCTTTACAAGAAGAAGAAACTTTAATTTGACAACTGGACTGCCAGTTTTTTGTCTTCCATGTAGACATCTTGTGCTTGTTTGTGTTGTTGTTATGGAATTTCGCTGTAAGTACATTTTTATGTTTCAAATAAAACTCTAGTAGTGTTTGTTTTTTATTATTTGTAAAATCTGCCTTTATTTTCTTCTCATTAAAGGTTTTCTGGATGCTCGCTCTCTGTTGTGTGTTGTGTATTGACATGGATGTATGATGAGACTAGGCGCCCTGCTTGACGTCGCTAAGACCAGTGTAGGAGCTAAGATCTGTTTATTTGGTTCCCTCCCCACCGGTGTTTCTGAGTTACTTTTAAGCAGGCATCCATGCATTACAATTTAATTACATTCCCAACAACTTAAGGTATTGTGCTGCAATCATGTGCCCCTTGAAAATTTGAACAACACTTCATTAAAGTTGGAAAAGACCTTGTAAACTTGGGCTAAAATTTGGTGCATGTCTTTTTGACCTAAACTTCCAGAAATCATGTAAAAAACAAGACAAAATGAAAACGCAAATTTTCTCTTTAACTCATCAACTTCAAGGACAAAATAATTATCTTGACCTTTGCCATAGTAACCGATGTCATTGCTTCACCTTCAGCAGTCGTAGTCATTTGTCGGATGGGTTTAATGACACAGTGGGATGTAATCTGTCAAATAAAGCATTTTTATACCGTAAACTGGAATGTGTTGATCCCTGACACAGCCACTTCCCAACATAAACGCAGTCATTGTGAGTCATTTCGAGGTCTTTGCCCACATCATAGTGACGCTGCTGAAGACTGTTGCATCATGACTTTTTGAAATATTGACTGATAGATTTTCGAAAGCACCCATTTTTCCTCCAAAAAGATATATTGCACTTTATTGTAGATGGCTTCAATTATTTAGTCAGCCGGTGGCGGAGTCTTCAGAGCGTGACGTGATGGAAATCTAATATCTGTATCACATCCATCAAGCCCACAGGGAAGTTATTGAGGATTTGCTTCAAGAGTTGAGCACACATGACACTTGCCACGAACATTTAATTTCAGAACGGACAGTGCGATTATTCTCCTCATTATCCTCCTCCTAGACACTCATTTTCAAACGACAGGTGGCAATATGTAAGTTGTCGTCATTGTACAAGATGCAGACGATGGTTAATAGGAGTTTTGTATCAACTATTTAATAAAACGATCACTTTTTACAATTCTATCATGTCCAGATTTTATTAAATAATCAGATAATTGAAAGATATCTGTATCAGTTTTCTCATATATAGAAGCCTCTTGTACTTATTTGACCTTTAAATACTGCCAAATACGGTCATTTACTCACTGTAATGCTTTGTTAAAGAGGCTCAAAAACTAAAATCTGTGAATGTTTTACTGCTGTCCCTAGAGCTTATGATGAGTCATGAAAAAAGATTGGTGAAGGCTTGCTAACATGAAGTATTGTTTTGAGTCAATTGGAGATTCTATGATGCATGCTACGTGCTAAATATGAATTGTTCCTGCAGGTTTCAAGGTGCAATAAACAGAGCACTTCCTGTATCCTGTGTTACTCAGCCAACGTAACACACATTCAAACCACAACACAAAAGTCCAACGCTCACACAAACAATGGTAACTTTAGCTTCATCTTGGTAAAAATCCCATCAAACCAACCATTGCTAACTATCTATCATCGGTTGTATGTCTATCCAGTTGCGTCCAATGGCTGTTTATAATGCTACTACACCCCAGTACTTGAACCCCAACCCACAGAAGCTAGACTAATCTTTGTAGAGAAAAAGAGAGTGGATGGCTGGCCAGACAAAGGTGACTTTACAGTATAATGCCAAAAAGTGAACATTAGGTGAACAGTATTAAAAGTGCTTTGGTCTTGCTGACAATACCAGTCCTGTCCCTTTCACCTCTCCACATCGCTGTCTGAGCTCTAACAACAGTAACGGTCGCCCTCTGAGGTGCTATAACAGGCCGCACCAAAAGCAGTTATCTCTCAGCGGTCTTATCATCCACCGGCAGCTCTACCGTGGAATATATGCCTCTGGGGGGTAAAAATGGACTCATGCAAGTAAGGGGGTCTTATTATCAAGTGAAATCATTACTGCCCACTCACAGAACGCCAGCTCTCAATATCGATTACAGAGAAAGCATCTTTGATTGAGTGTCTTGGTTTTAGAGGTGACGTTTAATGTGAGCTGAGGTAATGCAGCCCAAGCAGAAGTAAGAATAAATCAGTTGACATAAGACCGGGTTAGAGATGGTACTGGTGCTGCTGCGGGGAAGGAGAACTCAAGGGAAAAGAAAGAAGACATCGCAGACATGTGGGGTTACAATATTGCTCTAATGATTTAGTTGCATCAGCAGCAGGGTTCATTTAATAAGCTCTGGTGCATGTTGGATAAAAGTCTAGCCATTCATACATAAGGATCATTAGATGCCATTAGAGGACATGTAGGCTCTGTTACTGGAAACACCCAACCACAGATGTAGAAATCACTGGATGTAATGTGTCAGTAGTCATATTGGAGAGGTCAGACATCTGGATGCATAGTTCTTTGAATCATTAAATTACTGAAGGAAAGAAAGTTGAGTTTGTAAAAAGGGACCACACTTAGAGGACAAAAGGAAAGGTGTTTAAAAATATGTACAGATCACAGAAAGTTACAGAATATGTATTAGGCTCTCTGTCAATACATTGCCTAAAAATGTTTATAAATCTAAAATATCATAAGCCTCTTGGTTTCTAAGACGCTTAGAAGGTGTGATATTAGACCAAGCTCAAGCTTACCCTCATTCATGAACTTATGTTGGAGCAAGACGCAATTGTTGTGTGTTTTAACCTAAACGTTTTACGCAGTTAAAAATTATCATCATAACATGAAGCAGGTGAAATATTAATAGAATTTTAACAGTTATTTAACAAGAACAACAACATACAATTATATAAAACCTGAATTTAAAGGAGCACTGCGTAACCTTTAACCAGCAGAGGGCGCAGATCACTCTCTGTGCAACTGGACCGTCAGCAGCCGCCATATTTGTTACAAGTAGAGACTATCCTAGAGGCAAGTTTGGAAGATAGCACACGTCTTCTGAGATTTTACTGTATAATCTACAAATACAACTAAGTATTCAGCGTATTGTCCTATTTATTTTATTTTATGCGTCATGAGGTAGAACAAGGCACTCATGCAATCTCTCGCAAAGTTACGCGGTGCTACTTTAAGCACAATTCTCTAACACAAATTCTATACATTTTGTGAAATTGTGCCCAAGCTGCTTATTACCACAAATATCCTTGTCTGTCTTTCTGTTTTCTTCAAATTGCGTCACTGTTTAATGCTTTTATTTTTTCAAATATCAAACCATTTTCTCTCTCTGTGACTTGTTGTTCTACTTAGTACAAGTCTTTTTGTCCAAGTAGCAGTGCTTCTAACATTTCCAGAAGATCAAAAGCTAAACAGCTATGACATGTTATATAGTCCAACATCTTATACTGTTACCTGGACATTTTTGTATTCAACACTTATCTCAAACCTGTTCAAAATCCCTCAAACAGACTCCAGTGACTTCCGAGCCTGTGTGTAATGCTTCTTTAATCGGTTCCACTTTCTGCTGTCACATCCTGTAATGTTTGTCCTTTGCGTGACAGATTCAGCTGTCAGAAATAATGACATTTTGATCCATTTGGTCATAACTGCGCCTCATTGATTGATAATTGTTGTGATTGACATGCTGGGAGACACTAATTGGCCACTTCTGGAGTTATCAAACAAATTAGCACTTGTCTTTGCCCTCTTCCTCTTTCTCCACATGAATAATTTATCACAAAGTGCAGCGTGTTGATTGACACACGCACGAATGAAGCATGTCAATTTCTCTGGAGTTTATATAGAAGCAAAATAACATGTGGGGAAAAAGTCAAGTTTAAAACCCTAAAAGCAGTTCATGTTTTTTTTATTTTTTATTAGAGAGGAGTTAAAAGGGATGTACACAGCTTTTATGTAGTTTTTTCAAAAGCTGCAGCTCTTTGCCAGAAGACAGTGACCATCAAGGTAAACTAAAAAGAATTCTGCTGTAATGAGCAACACAACCTCAGAAGAGGCTTTAGCAGGAAAATGGCTCGAAGACAAGGTATAATTGTGGTTATTATAATATACAGAGAAAAACAACAGAGCTTTTTGGTTTTGGTATTAACATATCATTAATATAACCTAAAGGGTTCTGAATGGTAATGTAAAAACAACCAGTTTTAGCATTTTGTATTTTGTAGGATACAGTTGAACACATCAGTTATTACTATCTGTGCTGGAAAATAGACTTTGACAGCAGCGTGTCCCTGCAGGGTTACCGTAGATGCTCCCAGGCTGCAGAAAGAGGGAGGAGGAGGTGATTATCAATCAATTGTGGCTTTACTCTGACATTTTTAAGTCTTATAAGCGTTTTCTATCCAACCACAAAACACCTCCAACAGAATAAAAGCCATTTTGAGTTAATTATTTATGTCATACATTCGTTGGTGAATATTATGATTCACTGTAATAGCATTTAAGTTAAATATAAGATCTTTATCAGTACCTGTGGACGCGTCTGTACATCCCGTGGAAAAACATCCCATTTAAATTAAACAGCCATCTTCACCATCATTCTATTGGTCTATACCAGGGGCAGGCAAACTAAGGCCTGAGGGCCACATGTGGCCCGTTGGGCTGTTTAATCTGGCCCACCAAGCTTTTACTAATATTCATTCATTCATATTATTTTCTACCGCTTTGTCCTGTTAAGGGTTGCCGGTGAATGGAGCCTATACCAGCAGCTTTGGGCCTTTAACTAATAATTTATTCATAATTAAACACTGCACATAATGTATTTTTTCTTCAATATTCTGCAGTGAAAGTAACAACCTTTTGTAAAGCTAGTATCTCTACCTTCAGCTTTCACTTGTTTTAAAACAAACTGTAAAAAGTAAATCTGAGTTCAAACTTTAAACTAAAGGCAAAAGAAATGTGTTTTTGTGCCTCCACCAGAGTCCCATGTTCTGATGTGGCCATTAGGGAAAATACTTACTGCTCTATACTTACTCTTTCTGCTATAGTGGCTCCTTTTAAATGTTAAACTGCAACTACAATATTACAAATTTGCAACCAAAGAACCCAAACAAAAAGGATCACGACTTGTGTTTTAATAAATACTGTATATTTATGAACAAAAACTATGATGATCTTTGTCCACAGTAACTAATAAAATGCATTCTAATATTTCTATTTTTCCTGTTGTACGATTGAGGTAGTGTGGATTCTACCTTAAAACACCCCAAAAGGTTGTGTGGTTTATAATATAATTACATTTGTCTGGACACAGATTAAAGGTCAGTGTTTAAGACCAACTAATATCTTTGAATCCAATCCAATTTTTTCTCCTTTCAATATTATGCTTTTACTTTTTCTAGTCCCCATACCTACAAAACCCACGTTTACACACAAAACAACGCACCCTCAGCTGGCGTTATAGGCCACGACCTTTCCAAAGCCACCGTACGATCCATTTGATCCATGCTTCTATGAGTCAGAGGGCGAACACTAACCTTTCACAGTGACAGGACCGAAGGGGAACCGTGACAAAGACAGAAGATCATCTCCTGCCGTTGCTCCAGGTTAGAGACATAAAACAGAGGCAGACAAATCCTCACTCTATCCCAGTCTCGCTCTCTGTGCACGGCTATATTTCTCTAAAAGAGTTTAAAGCATCCCCCAATATAGATTATAGAGATAAATCGAGTATTGTTGTGGTCCACAGAGTCCTTTCCTGCAGTCTTGTGAACATTAGGCCTTACTCAAAGAAACGCTGGCTTAGAAATGCTGACGCAAGTGAAAAATTACTTGAAGGAAGTGGTAATATTCACAACCAGAGGGCAAGTTTTTTTCCTTGAGACTGTAAATAAGACAAGGTTTTATTACTCCTCACATCACATTAGAATAAAATAAAATGTTTACAGCTTTTAAATCTAATAAAGTGGGATGCACTTCCAGCACAGTTTCTCATCCCTTAAACGATTAAACTAAATATGTTTAGCTCGCAAAACACACCTTTCTGATTGTACAGTGACAAAACTGTTAGAGAAAAGATTTACTGTATTTGAGGAGAAATACAACTAAAAACATTTTCTTTGCTATAGTAGTGAAAACACTTTGAGAGGGGAGAGGTGGCAGAGGAAACTAGCATAAGCTGTCCACACAATTTAATGATGATTTAACAAGTATAGCACAGCAGAACAGTGCTATGGGTCCAAACAATGAGATTTTGAAAACACAGTTATTTCCAAGTTTGTGTAAATATCTCAGACTGAAAAATTGGTAATTAATTATATTCATGTCCCCACCTAATCGTAACATAAGCCATACAAACAACTAATAGTAGGCTTACAGTTTTCATCCTCCCCACAGTATGGACATTCCCACACAAAAAAACAAATTCATTTTTTGAAAACTTGAATGCACATGTGTAGGCAGTAGACTCAGGTCTACTGTCAGTGAATGCACCACAGCTCCAGCTCTGAACAGACTGTTGAGAGTTGACAGACTGACATTTGATGTTGATGATTACATCTTTTAGCAGTGCCCCGTCACTACTGAGCACTTGCTTATCCTTCTCCTTATTTAAAACACACAGATAACAAACAAAAAAAGGGAAACAAGAGGATCCCAAAAGCAGTAGTTTAAAAATAGGCTTCATTTCTCTTTATTCTCTGTTTGTTTCCAGTTTGGTTTGTGGTGCACCACAGGACGCTCAATTACCTAAAGGAAATAGTGCATACAAGCTGAAAACTCCATGTATCCAGCACACACCGGTGCCCAGCTGTGTCGGGTGGGAGCTATGAAAAGGCCAAGGGTGGGTGCTCCTGTGGCGAGAATCTTTATTTATATTAATCTGTGAAAGAGCAGCTCAGGTGTGTATTACAAAACTGATCGAGAGACAATAAAGACACAAGTTCAGTCCAAATAAAGAGCATTTTAAGTGACGTTATATGAAAGTACATGACGTCATCAGCAGAGGACTTTTAGATAAGATTTTTGGGTTAATTTTATTTTCTTTTTTGAATCCACATAACCCTTATATCTGTCTATTTATTTGAGTTAGGTGTTTGTTAAAGTTTTTCAGATTTTACCCTGGAGTTAAACTTTCAGACTTGGGGCCTTTGAGATAAAAATTTACCCAGCTACATGGTTTGTGATTAATTTGGCTCCAACATTGTAAGACTCTTGAGAATCTTTACTTGAGAGGAACATATCTGGAGATGACAGAAAGAGAAGATGGAGTGCTGAAAATAAATTTGAGATAAATTGATATTCTGTGCGGTGAAGGTCATCAACACTTGGGATTTAATGTTTTCTACATTGCGTTTATTGATTAGTTTGGGGTTGTGACTATTATTCTTGTGACTTTGCAGACAACCTGTGCATGAAAATCACACAGGGCTTCCTCCTGTTGACAGTCGTCCTGCTCTATATTCTCCATGTTTCTCAGAGTCAGTATACATCGTTACATTTATCATCACACAGGAAAGAATATCGATCACAACAATACAGAAAAGTAATGGTTTTAAAAGGTGACTAAAACATTCTTTTGTATAATATGAAAGACATCCGAGAGCACTGTTCAATGGACAACAACAAAATGGTAAAAATGTACATCTTATAAATAAATAAATATCACTGACAATTCTCTATTGTCCATGGATGTCCCTTTAAGAAAACTCTTTAAAAGCCCACTGTGCTCTGATTAGTCAGTGGGTTTTCCTTTCTGCTCTATTTACCTATCCTCTAGTGGCAACTTGTGGTACTGCAGCACAAAATTCCAGCAAAAAAATATAATAATAAACATCAATGTAAAAGAACGAAAACTATTTAATGTTTATGATGTGACCAGTGGAACATAACAGCAGATAAAACACAAGACCGCTTATGCACAGAACTGATCTATTACAACAACTGGATGTAGGACAGCTCCCTCTGCTCTATTGTCTGCTGATTACAACAGTGGCTACTCATGTTACTGTAGCAACAGAATTTACCCATAACCCCAATGCAAAAATAACAAACAGCTGACAGGGCAGTAACATCTTCTAATATGGATATGGCTATGGTAAACTGTATTGTTTGATGCCTATCTTTAAAATTTTCTTTCATAAAAATCCTCTAAAATATTATTTTAACTACTCTGTCCTGCCTTCAAACGTTTTGGTCAGAACTGATCATGCAGAACATTCTGGTGGGTGAAATACGAGAGGGCTATGGACCACATACTCAGAAATAATCCCGAAGACAAACTTTCCTTTCTCACTCTATGCACCAAAGAGCAACTCTTATTGAAAATCAAAGGCAGCCATGTCTAACTCAATATTGAGGTCTATTAATGCAAAAAAAATAGTGCAAAGGCCGGGATACACAAACTCTATGGACCACTTATCTCAGAACGAAGCCAAACTCTTTTTGGGTGAATGCACCAATGAAAAGCTTTTATTGAAAGTCAACAGCAGCATGGATGAGACTGGATCTTAGTTTTGTGAAACATCCAGCGATTTGATGTAAGTACTGTCTTTATAAGAAAAATGCTACAGCGTTGGGACTTTAGGGGACCTTTTATATCCAACAAAGGTATGAAACGTATTTACTTACAAAGGGGCTTGAATGGAAACCCTTTAATCATACAAGTCTTACAATGTCTCTATGAGGCCCACTTTCTCTATGCTTTCCAAAACCGTCCTCCATTATTGAACAAAGAGCATGTTAAAGTTTTTTTGAGGTTTTCTGAACAACACTTGTGAAGCATGTGAACACCTGGGAGAAGACTGTGTGCTTCAAATGTTATGACACAATTTTTTTTTTTTGACTGTTGCATCATGGTTTGGACCTGCTTCTGATCCCACGGCACCCGCTGAAATCAATACTACTGAATAAAATCATGTAGTGGGAAATTCCCGACATGTTTCTGTTTTTATTACACAAGATAAGGAGTGTAACAGCAAAAAAAAAACAAAAAAAAAAAACAGACCGAACAGGCGTATCAAAATTGGGTCCAGTGGAGGAGGATATTTGGAAAAGTCCAGTTTGTTGATTGAAGTGGTAGATACAACTCGACAAAGGGCTTCCCCGAAGTGTTCAAGATTTAGTGTCTTTCAAAGCCAACACCACAAAGCTGTCATTTCAAACAAAGACTGCTCCAAAAAGGAATATTTTCTTTTTTGTCTTGTGTGTTTTGTCTCATGTTGTTGAGCTCCGAACAGTTTTTGCCTACACTGAAGACATTTATAAACCAAGGTCAAAACAGGTAAGTTTGTAAGAGATAAGGCTTCAATCCAGGCAACAAATAAAGTTAAAATATTTTTTTTTGTCAATGTTAAACCCAACAGCACTGACATCATCAGCAACACATCCTTCAACCAAGAGGTTACTCTAGAGTTAAGACTGTACGTTCTGCAGTCATTTACATCTTAAGAAACCTAATATTACAGACTGGTAATGGCAGCTACACAGATGACCAGGCCATTGCTTAACATTTTTGGCTATCCTCATAAAATGTCACACTCTCACTGCACAGATTCACAAGTCCATCATGTTGTACAGAAATAACAGCACAAGTCCTCTGTTTAGGCATTAACTTCTTTATAAAACATCTGAATTTGTGCATTTAAGTATGTTCTTAGATAGTTTGTCTCTGAACATCAGACGACAATAACAATTTGGAGAAACACAGTGATAGTTAAAGCTCTTCTAAGGTTAACCAAAATGCTAAGAAACTACTATAACCTTGAAGAAAAGAAAGACAGAAGAGTGTTCACATGGCTATATTTTATTAAATATGTATATGTTATATAATATGTTATATATTATGCACTTTTGGGCAGGTTTTTGCTCTTAGATTTTTGTCATGAACCTGTTGATAAATGAGGACATTTTCATAAAAATTCAATTCATCATCATCAAGTCAGTATCACCCAAACAAGCTACAGAACTCTGAATTACAGTTGACTATTGAGGCTATAGATCCACAGGGAAAACCAGTCCATTCACACTGATGACAAATATTTTCTAATAAAGATGAAAATTTTATTGAGCTCATGACTCCATCTATTGGTACAAACTGATATAACACAGTGCTTTACTGTTGTCTTTATAACTGAACACAACTGTTTCCAACAGTTCACCACTGCATTAATATTGTCTCTAGTACAATGTTTGACTTTCACTTTTTGATGAATGGGTTCGGACCTCATAAGCTACAGTGATAATTTTTATGAAGTGCTTTATTGGCTTGAACTTTGCTAAGCAGACGGGGGGCTAAGGGGGTGCTCCTCGCTCGTCAGTGCTATGATACATTACAGCTCAGACTGGGAGGGGAACACTTGGAGCTGATATATATAAAAAAAAAAACTTCCCTTGTTTGCTTCATTTTAACAAATCAGTCATGCATTTTCCAATTACAGCTCTACAGTCAGCAGCCTATTCGCAATCACCAGAGCAGAGACAAACAAGAAGATTAGGAATAAATGATATGACACACAATCACACCTCTAAGTAGACCATGACAGAGCTAACCAACAAGAAACAGGGAAACAGAGGTCTGTTTTTCAAACGGTGTGGCCCGAGTAGAAACAATGCACAAGATACGCAGTGATGTTGGCTGTTGTTGTGATGGATTATATGTGATGTAAACCAATTAAAAGAAATTAACTATTTGCATTTTAATAACATTATTATCATCAGTTAAATGAATTCATTAGTCTTGATTAGTTTGGTATCGGGATGACAAGTGCGGCGCAGGAGAGCGTGACGGCATGGATAGGAGATAGTAGACAGAAAAAGAGCAAACTGGAGCTGACGGGAAGTGGCTCTGTGGGACACACAATTTAAATGTATGTCTAACTCTAGGAAGTATGCTCCAAGCTCTTATTGTAAGGATTACGTCTGAGGAAAATAAAATACAGGTAACCTTCATAGTCGAAATTATTTTGCAGAATCATTGATTTATTTTCTTCCACTTATTCTGTTTGGGGCCATGGGGAACTGCAACCTATCCCAGCTGCTTTGGGAGCAGACTCGGATCGACAACCACTCATTAACTATTAGCAAACTGAGAAAACTGAACCCATTACCTTCTGTGAGGCCAGAGAAGTAACCTGTTGGCTCAGTGGCTCAGTGGTAGAGTGGTCGTCCTTCAACCGGAAGGTAGCCGGTTTGATTCCTGCTCTCTCCAAATTTCATACTGTCGTTGTGCCCTTGGGCAAGACACTTAACCCACCCTGCCTCCAGTGGTGTTCCAGCTGTAACACTGGTGAATGGAACTTTAATGTAAGTTGCTTTGGATAAAAGCGTCAACTAAATCAATCAATGTAAACGTAAACCTGCTCCCCAACATTATAAGAACATTACTTTGAAGTTGGAATAGCTTAAAGATAACCTCTAAAACTCAATAAGTGACACGGATGATTATGCCTTGCTATTTGTGTTTCAACCGAATAATGCATTGCTCAGTATTTTTAATATAATCCAAATGGCTATTCATACTGATGCAAATTTTCCATTTGGACTTCATCTGAAGAGGCTCCAAGTCAATTTTTCACCCAGAGGATGTTCTAGTGGGGACCCAGTACAACCTCAGGTGTGTCATGTATGAGCACTGCTAATCCGGAAAGAGAACCGAGATTGGGCATGTTGTTGTGTTGTTGATGTGTTGTTGAAAGGAGCATGAAGTGCAGAAAGTTCATACTCACTGCAGGTTGTTTGCGTACTCATTTCCACTTTTTAGAAATGTTACACATATACTCAACAGAAGTATTTTTTTTTCTCTAATATTGTTCACAAATCTGTCCAAATCTCACAGGTGTGAGGACATAATTATTGCAGAGGTGTGGCTTAGGCAGGTTACGATAATAGACCACAGTATGTGCAGACAAGCAGACTTTTACATCTGGGCAGATTGTATCTACACTCTGATGGCAGCAGTGAATACTCTTTTTTACTAGGATCAGCCAAAATAGTTTCAGCCTTCTTAACTTACCTGTTCTTAGTGGTCATTAAGGTTGCTCATGGGGTACCAGCAAATTTACTGCATCCCTTGACTATATTGTCCAAATGGTAGATTTTGAAAACACAAATGGTAGAAAAAAAAATCTGTATGAGATTTACCTGAAATCCTTTGCAGCACAAGTACGTCAGTAAATGTGGACAGAAAGAAACAATGATATTAAAATAATAATAATAATTTTATTTCTTTTCCAAGTGTGTCATCAAGCGCAAAGGCTTGAGGCCCTAGTGTGAGCAACTGTTGGAGAATTATATCTAATAGCTGGTTAGATGAATTAGTCTAATATTCACTTCCTTCTTGCAAAAAAACTAACCCAATTCAAGCAACTGAACACCATAAATGCCATAACCAATTTCTCAGGGAAGTTTTCGAATTATGTTCTTTAAAAGACCCTCTCCTTTTTTTTCACAGATGTTTAAAGGTATGGACTCAGATGACTTGTGCATATTTAAAGTTTTGGATCGATCAACTTCTCATAACAACATTTACAGGTAAATGGTAAATGTTGCATGTCTTTTGGCGGTAATTAAACTAATAAAACAAGCTGCTAAAAGCTAGTTGAACCTGTAAATGAATGCAAATTGTACATCCAATTTCATGCTCTCCGGGGGAAGAAACAAGCATTTTCCTCTTAATCTGTGGCTCAGCACCTTCATATCCCATTTGCACTTTATAATTAGCACAATTACTTATCACAGCTCATGTACATGTCCTTTCCAGCCAGTAGCTTTAATAGGGGACTCGGATTTGACTGTTTTTTATGGCTTCTCCCGCTTGTCTCACCATCTCAAAGTCAAACTGAGAATATCCACACGTTCAGTAATGACTCGAGCTGAGGACAAACATTTATTTTGTGAAGCTAAACCTCTTGTGTTCCCTTGTGCCCATTTCTTAGGTAATTAATTAAGTCAAAAGGAAAGCTACGCTAATTCTCTTTACTGATTATCATCAATTAATTAATGCTTACACGGTGAGATAAGACGACAACAGCTTCTGTATGAAGTAATAAACCCCTCGATTACTCAGCGCGAGTCTGGAGCGGCCCAGAATACTATGCCAACCCCTGGGAACTGCATAAACAGTCCAATCTGTCTGGGCTGCAGCTCGGTGTGCGGTAACAGCATGAGCTATTAGGTGTAAGTCTCTAGACCGGTTTAATGTGCTGCTTTTGCTCAGTTAGTTTAGGCTGACCACATAATATTTATCAAGCTTTAAGGAACACTTGGTTATTGTTTCATTTAACTTAGCATGTTGCACTTATCTTTTTCAAGTCTGAAGAAACACCACTGGAGGAATATGAAAGTGCTTCACATTAAGATTTATATCTCAAATCAAAAGGCTGAGATTTTTAATTGACTTCTGCATATATGTGATATTGAATCTGTCAAGCCTGTCCCAATTGTTATCTCCTGATTGTCTCACATTAATTTCCTAAAATACTCACCAGATAAAGCCATGACAAGGTTTATAAATAATACAAATTTATGCAGAGATATATGTTGTACAGAACATGTCAAAACATCTCCAGTCAACTGAACTAATTATGGGAAATAACTGATTTAAACTCGGTCAGCATTGTTCTTTGTTGCTGCTAATTAGACAGAAGCCTATCTGTTTAACTTTGGTATTATATTCTGAAACTCAATGATTGGCAGCTGTTATTATGGCTACAAAAATTAACCTGTAATAAAATTAAAATAATATTGTGCAAATATATGCAGTTCTTAAGTAAATCTGGACAATGTTTCAGCTCATGGTAGGACTAACACATTTGATTTGCCCTTTGTACAAACACATTGGTACATATTTGGTATATTTAATGATTGTGATAATATTTCCCATGTTCTTTAATTTTGTTAAAGAACATATTTGTTTGTGTGATTATTTGGAGCATCTCCTACAAAATAAATTTCTGCAGAAGGACAAATTAAGAAACTCCTGGAGACTTAAAACACAAATAAACATGTTTGTTCTCAACCTTAAAACATGGAATCAGTGCACCTCTAGTGACGACAATCAGAAAACGATCTTTTCTGATTGGCTGACAGCTCTTTTCTGATTGGCTGACAGCTCTTTTCTGATTGGCTGACAGCTCTTTTCTGATTGGCTGACAGATGTGCAGCAGAACTATGTTTACCATGTGGCTAGTACCTCTCTATCGCCCCCTGGTGGCTGGTTGCATTACACCCTAGTCATAAACCAGGCCTCCACAGTCTCCTTTGGTGGGTCTCAGGTGAACATGAAGATGCTTTCCTTTACTGTAATAACATCTCAAAACGTTATGTTGCTTACTTTTTAACTGGCCACTACAGAGATATAAAATAAAATAAAAATCTATGAAGAACCAGTAAAATGAAAGCCTAGAAGAAAGACATCACTAACACAAGCTGGTTTCATACAGCTACAATGTATGTCTGCGAATACATTTTATATAAAGCTCCCGATATGGATTTCTGCATTCATCATTCTGACATTTCCGTTGCGACTGTCGTGACCCTGAGTCTGTCTGAAAAGTCACTGCACTGAGCTGCTTCGATGCACTGTGCATTAAACAGCTGTAAAGGAGCTGGAGATGTATTTCAGTGGGAAAGTGTACTTTTACCCAGTTGGATGTTATGTTTTTATACATCGGTATGGTATTTATATATTATACTGTATATACTGATGTAAGGACAGTTAACAATATTTAAGGAAGAAAAAAGCAAACATGAAAAAGGTTAGAAAAAGCTAATTGCTAATCAAATATATATGTTAAACAGCCAATTCCCAGAAAAGTTTTCAGCTTACATTTAGAGTGTATTATTTTTACCCAGTATAGTTTTTTATTTTGAGGAAGTTAAGCTGTCAAAACATTGTAAATAGTTAAAAAGAAAACCATCTAATGGACTGGGACAAAGCCACAACATTAACAAAAAAGGAGAACAAACACTACAGGTGGATTAAGGAAGCGATAGAGGTGCGTAGTGAAGACAAACTGAGTACAGCTGGAGGGAAAGCACAATGGAGTTTATTCATTGACAACTGCATGTCCCTGCAAGGCTACCGTAGTTGTAGAAATGAGGAAAAAAATGGTGCAAACTACTTGGTTTGTTGGTATGTACTTGATGCATTTGACTCTACAGTGGCCATATATATGTTTGTTATAGGTCAGATTTCAGATTCATTAGCGTTTTCATTAACAATAAAATGCAAAGGACCCTGTGTAAAAAAAAAAGTAAAAATAGTAACAAAATTCTCTTGCTTTTGCTGTCTGTGAAACTATTGGTGCTTTTTTTTCCTCGATCGCGTGGGTGGATATGTGATGTCTATCAGTAGTGACTGTCTGTGCCGAGAGGTCTTCCTCTAAAAGGCTTGTGTGCTCGAGAAGAAGCACCAGACTGGGAATACCTTTCTTTTAAGATCAATAAACAGCTTAACCAAGTATTTCACAGTGTCGTCCTCTGGGAACCTTAGCCACCGTGAGCATTCACAATATGGCCGCTGCAGGAGCCGGTCCTACTTTAAAACCTGACAGCTTGTTCTTAAAGAGCAGAATTGATATACAGCAGTGAGAACTCTATTCATTTGTGGGGTCATTTATATCATTATGGCTATTCTGGTGCGGAGCAGGGCGAGGCAAACGCTCCAAAGTAAATGCATCTGTCGGGAAATTTAATGCTTATATTCCCTAAAAGAGTGGAAATAGAAGGGCAAATCAGGCCAAAACTTCCTCTGGGGCTGTGTTGTGCTTGGATTTGTTTTGGCAAGTTTAAAGTTTTATGACAAGCTATGAGTATTAGCGGCAATAGAGGCAAGCACAATGTTCTCTGTGGCTGAAAAGCAAAGGAAAAACCTTTTTTGTAGACAACCTGGCAATCTGAATTAGAGTCACCTTGTGCTTGTGCATAATAACTAAATGAAACATAGTGACAGACCAATGTCAGCTTAAGGAGGAACAATTCTAAACCTCATGATGAAATCGCACTGGATATATTTGTGAGGGAAGCTCAACTTTCTTGTTTTGAATGTTTCTTTTGTTACATAGTGAGGTTGATGAGTAAAACAATAAGCTTTTGAGGAGGACTTTGAAAAGAGAAGATGTCACTAATTAGTGCACAGGCAAGCCGTCCAATCAGAGCACTCCAGGTTTAGAGAGAATAGGGTTAAAGGCAGTGGGTTTCTTGGGGTTTAACAAATAATACAAAAAAACCCCAAAAAATAAAGATGTATTTATACATATAGGATTGCATATAGAAGTTAGACAAACATACTTTGCATACACACATCTTGTACTCTTTTTTTACCTGAACATCTAGCCTGGCCAGTCAGACCCATTCACTTTTGTAACAAAGTGAAGTGGGTCTGTAATCCCATTCAAACCTTTTTTCCACTTGAGGCTTTTATGCAATGCGTTGTTTCTCTGACTGGTTGTATGTTTTTTAAATCACTATGCTGTCAAAATGGCATATTTTGTGTCGAGTGTGTAAAGATCTGATTGTATTATGTGTCAAATTTGTATTATTTCTGATTCCTCTCATTTACAGATTTGCTTTAATACAATACTCAACCTTTTTACCTTTAGAAAATTAGGCCTTAGAGCTGACAGGAGCGCTTTATGCAAAGTTAATGGCAAAGCTGTGTGCCAGCTTGCAACTCTCACCGCCAACTGGATTTCTCTCTCTGAATCGGGTTTTTAAGTAAATATATATATTTTTAGGGATATAAACAAACTTGTGGAGGAGTCGCAGAAGAGACAAAATTCTGCATGTCTAAACGAACCTTTAATGAGATCTGCTTCCCTTCTCGCTTTGACAGTCGACCAATAATCAGGTTATTCCAAACCTATGTCTAAACCCCCACATGCTGAAAATTAAAGTCCTTTTCTTTGCACCACAGACTGCTATATTCATCCAGCTGTCACATATAAATAGTCTGGGCCACGGAGGATATTCTCTTGCCTCAGAGTTTAGTGCGAGTCAAAAACACAGTACGACACATCTAGAATTGATGATTTATGTTGTAATAGGCTTTAATTACCTTTTGGATTGAGCAGTTTTTAATAATGCCCCCGTCTGGAGTGTCTTCCGAGGGAATTCCTTGAAAGATTAAATTAGTGTTTAATAATCATGATGAATGGCCCGTTAAGTTTGTTTGACTTGATTTGGCCGCCCTGAGGATGAGGCGAGTGGAATGAGAAGTGTCTGGGAAATGCAATGACAAAAGTGCTCGAAGGAAATGTATTGACTTACAATGTTTTGTCTTAACTTATTTAAGTTTTACACAAAAAAAATACAATTTCAGTAAAAACCAAAAGGAAAGACAATGAAAAAGTCTGTAAAAGTCTCCTGTAAAAGTGAGCAGAAGCTTGGAATTTTAATTTTATTTATCCATTTATTTTTGGCCTTTATTAAATTAACAGGAAGGACATTGGGCAAATTATTCGAGTGGGAATCAAACCCGGGTCTCACAAGTCTCACTAAGATCCTGGCTCATACTTGTGTTTTATTGGTCCATTTAATTGTTTCTGACCAATGGGATTTAAGTCAGGACATCATAAACCTTAACATATTTAGGAAATTTCAGAATAGTCACTTATATAAATCAATAAAAATAAAATACTTAATGTGACTAAGTTGTAGGTTTGACTGCAGCAGTTCTCTTTTGGCAGTCATAATAAAATGAACAGAAAGAAAAATTACTTCCACTGGGTTCTATGGAGCGTTCAATGTCAATTGCTCCAGGATTTTACAGTTTAAAAAAATCTACCCTGGTCCAAGCATTGTTGCAAAATGTATTGAATGAACAAAAATATAATTATACTTAAATGGAGCTGTTTTACTTTAAGTTTTAAAATAAATATTATAATCTTTTATTGAAAATAATGGTTTTATATTCAAACTGTCATTGTTAAAGATTTTTGAGAAAGTAATACGGTTGTCTTATTTTATTAAATCAAAAGACAGTGCTTGGTAAATTGGTTGTTAAACGGGCGTAATACAAATTGGGAAAAAGTCCTCCTGACCGTTTTTTTTTTCATTTATCTTTTCAGGTCAAAAAAAACAAAAAAAAACATTAAACTGTCTCCATTATACCTAAAAAGACCTGACTTTTCCATCACCCAACATGTCAACTCCAACCACTTAGCTTATCTTTTCATTGACATTCAAAGCTCATTTGTAACAGTGCACTCATAAAGTACAAAGCCAATTAGCCCATGATTTAAAAAATGGCCCTGTCGACCCCGAAACTGTTCATACTCACTGCAAAATCATTAAAAGAGTGTGTGAAGCAAAGCAGATAGATAACGAGCTCTGATTTGCGTCCCATTACAGCTGGCCCCAGTCCCGTCAGCGTCCCTACTGCACACAAATACAACACTTCAGAAGCTTCCCGAGGCCAAGCTGTGACTTTGAAAGAGTGCTCAACAAAGCCCCAGCCTTTACATGCAGGGGAGCACGCCTTACGCTTGTGCAACCAAAAGTGCAATTTATAATCTTTCTGACAACTTCCCTCCAAGCCGACGGAAAAAAGCATCACTCATAGCTGGCCGTGCTTTGCATATTATGAGTCAAAAGCGTTTAATGGTGAGATGTAACTCCCCTCTTTTCTCATTGATCATGTGGCAGCCCACGACTCCCATGAGCTGCGCACATTAAGGCCAGTGACAAGCGGAAAACATTACAAATGAGCTTTAGCAAATTTGCAAGGCAGTGTCACCTCTTTGATGTATAGATAACTGGATGAAGGCTTTTCCTTTAGTCGGCTCCCTCCGCTCTCCATTTATCCAATGCATTCTCATTCCCAGGGTGTAATGTAGAAAGATTTGGTCACTGGTCCATCTCGTCCTTGACTGACGCATACTGACATCCTATAACGGGGTCCTCCATGGATGCTCTGGATTTGGCTTGAGTTCTTGACCCTTAGCTGACATGTTTGGGCAGTTTCCAATTTATCAGGAATGTCACAAACACTTTTTGAGTAACTATACCTAAGTATTTGACAAAGCTAAGTATAGATATCAGTATGTAATGGCTGTGGACCACATACTCAGTTTCCCACAGTGCACTGGGAACAGCAATAGTCACTATAATGCTTTACGTGATTTGTCGAAGGAGATCAATTGCAATTTCTTTAAATAAGTTTCAATAAAACGAGAGAAAAACGTGAGGTCTGTTCAACATTTTGGCCACATAATCTTTTGTAAGTTGCTATTTAGTCACTAAATTGCTAACATTAATTTGCCATAGCCTGACATAAAAGAAGGTTGTTATATTATGAGAATACCTGTCTGCACTTCTTTGTTTTTCTCTCCATTCTCCTTCCTCGTCGTTTTTGGATTAAACAAAACCAATGCGTGTGAAAGTCTCGGTGATGAACGCTTGGTCGTTGTGATGAGGCCAGGGCTGAGCGCATCATAAATCACGCCCTGCAGAGTGAGGCGTGGGGGAAATTGTACTATGATAAATATTGAGAGGTGGAATGAGCAATAGTTTTGTCACAATGCGGAGGCGCCTACATCCCCCCTTCGTCTATGAAATGTGTCTTTGTGATTGGGCTCAGGCGCTGGAGCTGTAAGTCAGACGGCTTCAGCTGAGGATGCTTTTTGAAGCCACATGCATCTGTGACACAAAAGCGGGGATAAATTGTGATCCGAGGCACAGATCAGATCTTCTTTTCACAGCCCTGCCAGACTTGGGAGACACGTAATTGAGAGAGAACATGCAAACAAAGCTAATGATTTTCCACCCACTTTACATTCCCTTCCTTCAGGCACTTGTCTGTCGAGTCACGCTCATACATCTTTACTAAGTACAGCGCAGTGTCTCCTGACCTCCTTCACTCAACGCACTGCAGCAGACTTAAAATGGCAACACTTTCTGAGAAAAAGGCAAACAGTGATTTCTCTGCTGATGAATAAATTGGCTCTGGAAGCTTTAGATGTCAATGAGATAGTATTATGTACTGTATATAACACACATTTTTCTATAATATACATTTTCAATGCATGTAAAAAATTGTGGAAGGATTGATGACAGCAGCAGTTAAATTGTCCATTTCCTTCACATTATTAAATGAATAATGTTACTTAATCGCAGTCTTTAAATACACTGCAGTACCAATACAGTCCTCTAGAGACACTAGAGAGTTACATTACTTAAAGTTTGTACTTAAAAGAAGGCTTTGGCAAGCTGTGCATGCTTTATGTGAAAGTCATAACCTATGAGTTTTGAGGACACGGCTGTGGTGAAGTTTGCAAAGTAGGCCAGTAACGTCCCATGTCAGCTTCAGTAAAGTGCAGCTCGGTGCTGATGTCGGAGAACAAACATGCTAATTGTGACTTTAGCATGGACTGTCTGCATAGCATATTAAGCAGACCATGTTTACCATTTTAAACACTTAGCAAGTCAGCATACAAATATTGGCCTATTATCAAACAGTTGAACGATGTCAGACTGCATTGAAAACTAGGGTTAGGGTTGGAAACACTAAAAGTCATTGCAGAGGTCAACCTACAGGAATTATATTATGTTACAATATCTAAGTTGTTTAGCTGAGAAGACTATGCAGTGACCTAATGTTTCTTATTTGTGACATAAATAGCCCCATATTTTACTTCAGTGCAGGAAATCAGCTTCTAAAATCAGCTGCAAATCAGTTGCATCTAGGACAGTGGGCTCTTGTTTTGCCAAACTGTGAGTTCTAAGTCCACAAAATCTCATTCAAATCAGATACATTTGCAACTCACTGAATATCATTACCCTCATTGGATTAATTTCCTTAGACGCTGAAATATGTCGGTGCAAAGTCAGGCTTGTGTTTATTTGTTGGCGCCATGGCTCAGCAGTTCAAGGGGTTTTCAGTAAAAGCTGCTAGACACAAGTTTGTTGCTGTAAACAGCCACAACCTGCATAAACAATCTGGTTTTCTGTCAAAATGCCAAAATAAGAAAGACAGGAAACAGTTCAGTATGTGCTCACTTCTCAATGCTGTATGAAGCATGTTTACAGTGGTGAGGACACCACATTTTAGAAATAAATGTGCTGGTCAGGGTGGCAGTCTAAAAAAGTTATGCAGGAAAAATGGCCTGTTTGTACTACTTGTCTTTAAGGGGGCTAAAGCGTACACTAGATTATTATTTTTTCATAAAATGACATATTTGTTGAAATGGCATTATTAACATTATGATCCCAATGGTGATTTAAGAACTAGATATTCAAATGCTGTATTACGGTTTTTGCTTTCTCTCTTTTACTCCGTTCCTGTGGCCCGCTCTGTTAATGCACGACTGAAGAGCAAAGGTTTAACTAAAATTTAACTTCAGTCTGTGACCAGCAGAGACCAAGGCTGTAGATGATAGTTTGTTTAATAATAGTTAGCAAAGACATTACTTGCTTTGAGGCTGTGTTGCTTCAGGAGCACCGCTGTCGGACAGATACATACACCGAACACGAGCGTCACGCAGCAGGGCCGGAACAAGGAATGTGGCGCCTATGGCAAAAAACATATTTGGGCCCCTTTTGAGGAGGGGGGTCTAGGGGGCCCAACCATGGAACATGTTTTAGATGTAATATGTCTATTACTTTTAATTATTTTCTTAACTGTAAAAATTAAAACAAATGAGGCTCAATGATTTTTATTATTTTTTTTTAAAGAATTGCTTAAATAATTTAATCTTCTTTGAGAAAAAAGATGACTATAAATATAATATAATTTCTTTGTTAATAAAGCACTTTAAAAATAAACATTTTTGGACAGGTAGATCTTGTTGTCGGGGCACGGAGGGCAAGGTTTAAAAGTACTTAATGTCAAGCCCTGAATCATGTTATTTTTACTTTCAACAAAGGTTCCAAAACTGCATAAACATATATTTTTAGATCTCCACGTTGTGTTATCTATGTAAGAAGTGTGCTGAAGGACTTTGTAATGAGTTGTTAGTTGTGAACATACCACACAACTTATGTCTGAATAACAACGCAGTAGCTTGTAGCATTTAACTTTAGCTGGTGCACCAAAAAGTTTCTATTTATTAAAGCATCTGGTTACAAATCCAATTGCTAATGTTCTCAACACACTCACTGACAGCACACACATGCAGCCAGTTAGTTACATATTGTCCAGATGTTGTTGTTTAGGTACTTTCTGGAAGCTAATACCTTTTATTCTATTGAGCATGTGCTGTAGTCTATTTAATTGTGTTGGCAAGAAATATAGACACACTTACTCCTGTGGTCAATTTAGAGTCAGTATTCACAGAGTTATACAGGTCCTTAGACAGTTGGACGGACAAATCCTGGTAGAAATGACTAAATTGCTGTGCAAAGAATGATTTTCCTTCAGAAAACCCTCACACCCTCCTAATGTATTTTGACACTGTAATATTGGGGAAGAATTGTCCAAACTGGTTCCTAATGATTAACAGCTCTGGGACAGACGGCATCTGCTCCAAACCTCTATTTCTGCCATTAAACCTTGTAAATACCATTTTGGGATGTAATGCTCTAACTGAGATTGATGTCTGTATTTATCTGGCTGTTCCACAAGGCTCTGTCCTAAATAAAGTCACTATTTTATGAATATAAATACCAAAAACAAACCTCAACTGTAGCATCTGGCCGACAAGAGAGTTTGGCAGTTTTTGTTGTGGCAACTTTAATGAAGATGCATCATTTCAGTTTTACCTCAGATGGTACGGCCCAGCAGATGCTAATGTAGTACAACCTCGGCAGCAGAAGCCCCTCATTTCTCCACGCTGCTGCCTCCTCATCAAGACTAATGCACTGAAGAAGCAGCAGGTCTCTGTTTTTTGGTGTAGGATAACATCCAACAACCAAGTCTGATGGCACCGCTTCAACAGCAGATGGAGATTTCACACGTGTTAGTGCACCTCAGTCACTTCATTATGTTCAGCGCTTTTCAATACTCATTAATTGTACACTTCAAAGTCTCCATTGTAGAGATGGTTTCTTGAGAAAGGACATGCTAATTAAACAAAACCTGTTGTCCTTCAGGTATGCCTTTAGAAAAATTAACTGTGGTATACAGATTACATTGTGAAGAGGTGTAAGGACTCAGGTTAGATGTCATACACCAGTCTTAAAGGGTGTCTTAAAGGCCTGCAAGATTTATAGATGAATGTTTGAAAACAAGCCTGACCATGGTTATTTTTAAGGTGAAATATAAAAAGGGGCAGTTTTGGTTTATGTGCTATATAAATTAACTTTTTTTTTTACATGGAGTTGTAATTCCCGTGGATCATGCACTAAGTTTGGTCTTTAATCTGTCTCCAGTCCTAAAATTCATGGTCTTGGTCTCAGTTTACTCTGGTCTACCCAAACCATTCAAAATAAACTACTGAACTTCTGAAATACATTTTATTTTTAACGACAGAAAGGCAGACACTGACATTCCTCCTGAGATGTGACACTAAAATGATTGAACAAAAGTTATTTTGAAATGAATTTAAGAGAACACATAGGAAGTACTAATCAAAAAAACATACATTCTCCTTTATGAAACAGCACATGACATATACATTTTTTACATTCAGGTCTGTGTTGCTAGTATTTTGCAAGTGGCAAGACTCAGTAGCATCTGGCGTTTGTCTTTACTCTCCAAGGTTACAATTGATTTTCAATAGTCTCAGATATGTATTGGCTTCAGGTCTAATTATCGGTGATGGAAATGGTGCACTCTGGGAAATACAGTTAATGACTGAACGTAATAGAACTCTTAAGTTAACAATATGTTTTCAGTAGTGTTAACTGACAGTGTGTACTCAAAAATGACTCAACTGAAGTTCATATGTTAATATTAATATTATTTTTATTATTGTTATTGTAATAATAATAATAATAATAATAATAATAATAATAATAATAATAATGCAATTTTTGTGGGCCATTTTTCAGAGAATATGAATATGTTGTCATTATGATTTAAAAAGAGTAAACACAATTGTTTGACAATAAATGGCTTCACCCAACCACTAACTATGAGTGAAAGAGGTGTTTTTAGTTATCATTCATATTCTTGAAAAATGTCCCAAAATAAAATCACAAATACTGCCAGGGTATGCAAACTTATGAGCTCAACTGTAAATAGTGGGTCATCATTTTGAAAATACAGTGTAAAACATACAATTCAAAGACATTTTTTATACTAGTAATGCACTATTTCAACAATAGACATATGTATATGAAAAATTAAAAAGATGAAGGAACAGGAACATTAAGTTTTCTCCCTACTTTTTTTCCCAAAGATAGACCATTTCAAATAGTATTATTTCAAGGGGAATATTGATTTCATAGGTTTGACTCATTTGTTGCACTTTGTTCAGTAGTATGCTACATAATAAGTAATATTTACTCATTGATAGCCAAACAACACCTTAAAAAGCATAAACATTTCTTTAATCCAAAAGTATTTTACTGTTTAATATCTTATATCTAAAACCTTATTTCAGGACTATACCATAAGCCTCACTGAGTCCATGTAGAGGGCACCTTTAATAGCCCACCTATAATAGGGCCACTTCCTCCATCTTGGCTGTTGCTTCCTGACACGTCTGACATGTTGGATTCTATCTTTAGCCATCTTTGCAGTAACAAGAAGGCAGTCCACGTTGCTACAAAGTGAAGCGCATGAATCCAGCGTGCATCAGCAGAAGATGCCTGTTTACCTTCAGTCAGAAAAGCCCTTTGGTAAACTCCCAAAGCCTCTCGACTACAGTGTGCTTTAGCTTGTATCTCTGCGTGGCGCGTGGCATCAGTCCTGGAAGGATAACCCGCATTAAGGACATGGCCTGTGTTCAGCACTTTTCTGAGTCTGGAGATATTCCAAGACGCTCCAAAGCCTGAATGTATCCCACGCCTGATTTCTTTGCTAATTCAACCCTCACGCCCAATATCATTTTGTGGTAATGTGAAGGTAAAGCAAGTATAATCTCTAAGGGATCCTCCAGTCCCTGCTTCCATATGCTGTGCTTTGAGCCAATTTATATTTAGTGTTCTGTTTAACCTCTGTGTTATCTGCAATTCACAGGCATGAAGGACAGCGGATGAAACCGAATGTTTATTGAGTTGTAAATATTGTAAATGGAATCATGATGTTGCGGCCCCTCCTTGTGAGGCGTTTCCAATTATAGGAGGGTAATAAGACTCCTTTGTCGGGTCAAATCCTGCGTATGATTGCACTAGAGCCTCGACAAGACTGACATAAGTGCTGCGTTCAGTGGAATGATGGGAATTCTGTGGAGCCATGCCACTTGGAAAACCTGCTTGTTCTGGTCAAAGCAAGTCATTAGGTCTTTGTGATTTCCTCATTTATCTCCTTGGGTCATTATACATTAATTCTACTGCTTTTGTAATCACCTTCCTTCTTGCTATGCACAGTTAATATTTACAGTGAGATGGTGTTTTGCACACACTTGAACGACTTAACGGCAGCGACAGAATGAAAGTGTAAAAGCCGGAGATCTCAAGCCGACGTGTTTAATTGTTGATAATACACACACACACGAATACAAGGCGCAGTTGGGGTTTACCGAGGCATGTTGGTGCGAGTGAATGCATTATGAGCTCCAGTGTCGAGGTGAGTACAGTGCATATGTTAAAACAGATGCTCCAGCTAAAGCATGCACAACACTCTATAAATGTGATAGTTTCAATTTGAAGAGCAAGAAAAGGTTTGAGTAAAAACATCTGGACTTTGTTTTTTTTTTTTTTTGCAGAAAAACTGCTGCATGGCAAAAAACAATCAAGATGAGACTAAGAAGTTTAATCACATACATTTTTGCTAAACAGCAGCAAGTCATAATTATGCAACTAAAATAGCTTTAATTGTTTGCTTTATGTTGGAATCCATTGATGAATGACCTCTGACCTAATGACTTTAACATTCAAACAGTCGAGTCTACACTTCCTGTTTGGCTGTCGGTCTTCTCTCGGTGCACGTGTTTTCATTAATAGAGCTGTTCCTTTTGCAAATGAGTTTAGTGTAGCTCTGTGTCGAATATCCTGGACCTGTCGTTGTGTCGTTTAGGACTGACTCTGTCTGTTTCACAAGAACGAGCTCACAGCTCCACAGAAACCCAGAGAAGGTTTCACTGGCTTTGTAGCACAAGGCCTGGATCTCTTTATTGAGGTTTAGAGAGTATAAATGAGTCATGCTTTCTCTGTATTCTTCCCCACTGACGTACTACAGCAGCCACAGAGGCCCAGAACTCAAACATTAAAACTTTTTACTTCATGTAATGATATGTCAATAGCAGTTCAACTGTAGAGTCCCACATTAATGATTGATATTGTGACCACAGATACAACCATTACCAACATGTGGCAGAAAATGCTGACCACAAGATGGATTCCAAACATTTTCACTGAAAATTATAACTAAACCCAACTAGAACTCAGCCTGGAGACTGTCGAAAAAATGTTTCTCCGAGTGACTGGTGAGACGTGCTTTGCTTTTTGAATTTTATCTTAAAAAAAGACATGAGTGCCAAATTGAATTCCTCCGTCAGCACTATGTCAACAGCAGGAGATGGAGAGTGATAAGCTGGTAACATGGCGGTGTGTGTCGAGGGAACAGCACGTTCAGAGAGAGCTGGTAATGATGCGAAGCTGAAGGCCACGTTTCACTGTGGTACAGACCGACACATTTTAGCTTTATTATATATCAGGGCTGTGAATCAAAAAAAAAACAAAAAAACAAATCAGAAGGTAATTAACTTTCTTTTTAATCATTTAACTTTGCATTACTTTAACTTTTGTGAAGCATATAAATTGTGTTTTACATAGAAAAGTATAAATTAGAATGTTAAGATGTTTTACAAATACTTAAATTTACTTAAACGTTAAATGGTGTTTATTTATACAGAACGTTTTTATCACTGGCTCCACCAAAGCACTTCACATGATACTTCCATTCACCACATTCCCCCCTGGGACAGACAGAGAGGGGGGCTTCCAAACACCACCACCCTCTCCTTTACAGTCGTACACATTCATACACCAGAGCTGTGGTGAAAATAAAGGAGAACCCTTTATAAAATACAGTACAATACCAATACATTCACTTTGTAGGAATCAGCCTGTTCGAACACGGAGTCTATGTTTGGAGCAGTTCAAGATAGATTTAAATGAGTTTGTAAACACTCAAATCTCGCAAGAATCCAGCAGAAGGTAAAAGGTTTAAACAGAAAAAACATGTCTTAACCATTTGCACTTGGCTTCTTCTTTAGGAACAACAAAAGCAACAAAATGTATTCTGTGAAAGAGGTGGTTAGCACTAAAAAGGCCACTCTTTGCCTTTGCATGTTATTAAATCTATATTTTTAGTAAAACAGACATTATGTATTTGGTCATTTTGAGACTGTTTTGTTAATCCTCTTTCATTTTTTATAGGTTGTATCAAATCCTCCCGGGTACAAATGTCAGTCACCTTGCCTGCTCGCTTCAAATGAATGCCACCCTGCGTTAATGACTCCACAACAAAACCAAATGTCAATTGCGAAATGAAGCACGATCAGAGGGATGTGGTGTTTTTTTTACAGCTCTGTCTGAAGATCTGATCTGGCCCTGTCTGCACCAGCCTCACCAGGTGATCCCAGTGTCTTTAATCTGACTAATAGAGTCTGCGAGACATCCTTTACATCAGACGAACTATTCTCAAACAGTGCCCAAAAAAACATTGCTAGAAAAGACAAGACGGCAGATGAATGGGACTGGATGGTTTCAGAGATTGCCGGCTGAAAGGTCACATGTAATACCTCCATAAAACCTGCTCCGATAAGATATGGTTGCAGAAAACTGGTCAAACTCTAAATATTCCAGGTAGAAATAAGACAAAATGCACATTTAATAGATGTATTTTCTTAGTATAATTTGGAAATAAACTGTATTTTTGACTTTGTCAAAATGCAATATGGAAGATAGTAGAGAGTTGAATGAAATGTATTTAAATACAATGAAGTATATGGTGGCTCCAAGAGGTCAAAACACATTACAGAAAAACCTAAAAGCTACGAGAAAGCTGGAAAAGAACATGTGAAAATGTACAATGTTTTGGAGAGGATTGAAAAAAAAAATGTTCATGTCCACTTTACACTGGAAATCAAAATGTTTCTTTCACTATGAGTAAAATGTTAAATACAGCCTTTACTGTATCCACTTTGGTCACTTTCTAATGTTAAAGCTTTTCTTATTATCCCATTTTGAGAAAATTATCATTCCCTTTTAACGCTACCTTCCTAAGGTGTTTTCAACCTTAGGGCCTTCGTATTAGTTTCCATTTTGAATAGTGCTTGTATTGATAAGCCTGCCAAGACAAGAATAGGTGAGGCTGAGTTTGTGAATAACTTGAAGAAGACTATCGTTTAATACAAGGACAGGACGAACAGAAGGTTAGTATTAGGTTTTCAGCTGCAGTTCCCCTTTGAGTAAAACCAAAGCAGCCAGTTTAACTCCTAATCCCCCATGTCTCTGAACAAGGAAGACGTTCTGTCCATGGCCTCGGAGTGTGCTCCAACATATCAATAACGAATGTGGGCAATGAGTTTGCCAATCGATAATCGTAACACCCACAGTGCGAGCAATTGAGCTTCTTGAACAAGGTCACACGGTGCTCCCCCAGACTGGGCCAAACACACTTCAGATCCATCACATTACATTCAATAGAAAGCCTTTTCAATCTCGCAGTATTCTCTGATGACAGTCTGAGAGAGACCAAGAAAAGGGGCCAAGTACAGTTCAAGCTCAAAGCCAAAAGCTCATCTTTCATCGCCTGGCATCGAGGGACGCTGTGGTACACCGATGTTACTGTGGTCTGTCAGTGTTAATGAGTGACAAACTGAGATTTATATTTGCTGCATCACTTTGTGAAGCCGTACAGTAATATTCTTCATTATGATAGGGGTACTTAAAGGTGCAGTGTGTAAATTCTGTTATATACAGTTAAACAGTTGGAATATTATAATTCAAATATACTATATTATACCTCAAAATAACACTTTTGCTTGTCTTTGCACATTAAACTCATCTTTCTTTATTGAACGCACAATCAAAAAAACACTGAAACATCTTTATAAATGTCAAAATTGTCTTTCTTAATTTTAAAGAAATTGTCCAGTATTTTAGGTATTTTTGGTGAAGCAAATATCATCAATGTTACGGTTTTGTGTTACATAGAGCTGCTAATATGGTCAATGAAAACACACTTTTATAAATCTAACAAGGCATTTATAACTTTGACATGTATTAGTGAAGGTGTGGCATCTCTCCGTGTACTCCAGCTTCCTCCCACCGTCCAAAGACATGCATGTATATACAATGTCTAATGACTTACATTTAAAATGAATGAATAGACCAGCATTTTGACCAGGAGTGGACCTTTCTTATTTGAAGTTATTTAAAGCCTTCTGTCCTGTTGTGTCCTGCTCCAGGAGCACATATTACAGAGGCCTACTCTAATCATTTCTAATTTATTAAAAATACCATCTGGAAAGTTAGGTTTATTCCATTTATGCCTTTTATATCCGACTCTAAAGTACAGTCCGGACACTGACTTAATCTAATTTCCTGCTGTCGCTCAGCTGCTGATGAGGGGAAGCTGTCTTTTGTGAATTCAGATAAAGTTGTGCAGCTTTAATGCTGTTTCTTCTTTTCTGCCTCCGCCAAAGTAAAGTGGTTTCAACTGCAGTGAAAAGAACTTGATTCTAATTTGAATGGGTTAAAGGAAATGTAGAGTTGCCACAAACAGTAATTTAACATCGCTAAAGCAGAACTTGTGTGTACAGTTTTTTAGCCGTTGGACGTAAACGAGTTGCTTTTTTAAGACAAGACTAATACGTGCAGATGTGTTTATGGTCCAGGACAGAACAGAGTTGAAAGAAAGCGCAGGATTCCCAGAGACTGGTGGCTTTATCTGAGTCTGACACAGGCTACAGTCTGCTCACTGTCAGAACTGCTCACAGAGGATTTTCCCGTCAGTTTTGGTCCAGGGCTACACTCAAAACACAGAAAAACAGCCTGGTGACGCAATCACAAAACGTAGACACTCTTTAAATACGTATTCATGAGTTGGGCTAACATAATTAATTATAGAATTATAACGTTTCAGTGACAAACATAAAACATGTGAGCAAGACTTTGGAATCTTTGGAACACTTGTGTTATGTAATGTACCTAGTAACAGCATTTATTTACAGACACTGACTTTGAATTACCTTTATTCTATGAAATTAAATGGACATGTTAGCAAAAATCATCAGCCTTTACAAAATTAATAAAATTATGAGGCATCCTTAAACTTGACTATGCTTTACCACAAATGATGTTTATAGTGTCAAATGTAGTTCAAACAAACCTGAATATTTCAAATACATTCACAGAAGCAGCGTAACAGGACAACCTCGTCGTCCTGTTACGCTGTGGCTGGTATTGAATCGCAGACTTTGAAGGAGGCAGTCCCTGAAATGGGACACAGCTATTATCAGATCACAGCTGCCCTTGAAAGCAGTCTGCAGCCCGACTGTTTCTTAATGGAGAAGAAACAGTGTTGAACTGCGCCGCCGCCCAGCTTTCTGCAGTAGCTTATAAGCTGTGGGGAGATAAAACATGCTTAACACTCTGCAGAGGCCTGAACCTGACACACCACTAAAAGCAGCATCACTCCAGTGTCATGGCTGTGTCACAGTCCAGCATAAATGTTATATATACTTAACAAAAAAGATGTAAAAGGATTAGTTTTGGCCAAAAAATGTGGGTTCACGTCCCAGTTTCACTCCCAAATTTATAATGTATATGTACAAAGTGGCAGGATAAAAAGGTACAATGTAAAAAGCACATATTATATCTTGCTATTTTAATGCAGTATCTTGAAAAGAACATTGACAAGAAAAAGTTTTCAACAAAGGAATGTGGTTTGAAGGTTTGAAAACCTACCTCCCTTTGTTAAAAACCTTTTCTTGATTATGTCCTGGATGACTGAAAACTTCCACAAATATTTAGTATTTTTCCAGCTTTGTCTGTCAATTTGTCAATTTTGTGATTGTTTACACTTCCAGGTCTACTTCCATTCACTTTGGAATGGCAGAGGCTGTTTTCTGGGAGATAGAAAGTTAGTCTGAATACCTGATGGAATGAATTAAATAAAATGGACTGCTAAACATGGATTTAAAAGATGCTTCAACTTCAGGTTTCATATCTCAAAATGCTTTGTGTTGCCTTCTGTTCATTGTTCAGCTATCTGAAGACGGGTCTAATCAAATTATCAGTCTTTTTAAAGGATCCAGGCCATCTTTGTCTAAAAAAATCCTGCTCTACCAATCAAACTGGAGCCACACCATCAGCATAAACTTCAATACGTCGTTTATATGTCAAGTTCTATTGACTTAATGCTATCAGATTCATTCAATCATTTCCAGACCAACAGAACCAATAATTCTCCTTTGAACATCCTCACAACCAGGTATGTGGAGTATAGTATGACATAATAAGAATCTTGTTTTTTGGATCCATCTAGTGGTGACAAAGAAATGTGAATGTGCTTCGCCTTCAGCAGTGCTCACTTTGTCTGCTATGAGTAGTAGTATAAAGAAGAAAAATCAACTAATAACGCCTTCCAATTGTTAGTACAGAACTTTAAAAGTCTATTTTGGCTTAAGACATTTGGTTATTTTGAGAATCTTTTACACTACTGAAACCTCATGTTTTCTAAAAACAAAAGGATCAAGATCAGAAAGCTGGTGTTGTGTAATAAATCTATGTTCATTGTGGTCCATTAACTGTTGGCATTGAACTTGTTTACAACCAACACTTACAAATTGTTCCAACAAGTGAGATGTTATTACAGCAGCAGAACAGGTTGTTATGAAATAGTCTGAGGGAAAACCGGCGAGGCTTTTCCTGAAGATTGTTATCCATTCAACAGTATCGTGTTTTCATTAAAACAAAAGCCTCGGAAATGTCACACAAGAAAGAATACAAAAATTCCTTCTGAATAATTATGAAGATAGCTCTGCAAAAGGTTAACAAGGCTTTAGTCAAACACGACGCCAAACAAACTGTAGTACAGCGTTGTTCAGGTATAATTGTACATTTGTAAAAGTAAACACTGATGAGTCACAGCAGCTCCCTTTGTAATTAAAGCTTGGCATATTTCACCTAAAAATGCATTGCAGCAATCTACAAGAAATAGTTACCATCTAGAAAAAACAGCTGACGAGGGAATGATTGCTGAGATTTGTCTCTCTTTGTCAACATGTTTTGAAAGAAGAGGCTCTTCACGAACTGATTCTGTGCCAATCAAACCTTGTAAGAAGTCTTTTCTCGAGTTAGGCTTCTTTCTTGAGTGTTGCTTGTTGGTGATGTAAAGGTTCACACAATTCGCGGACAGTGTAGTGTTATACAGCCACTGTTTCAAGACTTTATGATTAGCTAGAAAACCCAAGGTCCCTTTCTGTGTGGAGCTTTTCCAGATGCTCCAGGTTCTCCAACGAAGTGTTCTTACCAAGATGGTGCCTCAAAGTCTGGAGAGGTCCTACAGCACCAATCAATAGCTGTCCAGGTTGCCCCAGAAGCTAAATGTGTATTTATTTATTGAGTTATGAAACTTTACAATTCACAAAGTCTGGTCTTATTGTAAAATGAAGGGGCAAGATTTTCATGAGTTCAAATACTATGCAGTCATTACTCAGTATCAGTTTTAGTCACTTTGTTTACATTACACTGTACTGCAATTGACCTTAATGCCCCGGGCCGACTAAAACTATAGCTAATAATTCTGTTCCTAGTCCAACTACTGCTGCATGTTTAGGATGTAATGGGACTGAAGCTGCTCTCTGAACATGCTGCACAGGTGGAAAGTGCAACAGAAGTAAACAAAAAATAAATAAAATAAAATAAGCAGATTTTCATTTGACAAATGCCAAAGTTGGTTTGTTGTTTCTGATCTGACATAGTTTCTTCAAAATGAAATGTCACCTCAGGGCACGAGAAGCAAAAGAATAGGCCTACTTCCATTTTGTCAATAGTTTGATTCTCTTCTATGCAGGAAAACTAGACAGTAGCTCAGGTAAACCAGGCAAATGAACTGTATTTGTAAGGAAACTGTATTAGTCCGGATCATGTGAAAGCAGATGTGTCTGATTAGTGAAGCGCTAACAGATTGTCTTGGCGTGTGATGGACAGAGGTCACTGTGAGCAGCTGCGGGACTTCCTGCTGAAAAGTGATGCTTGTCGGTAAATCATCTTCTGCACAGATTAAATCATTTATCCCATTATCTCTCGCCAGCGAACGCTTCATCTCGTTTTCTCACCACTGCAGTGAACTGAGAGAAAAAGGAACCAGAAGTGGAGGAATATCGCACTCATTAACCTCGGATCGAAACCGCTCAGAACAGACAGACTGCCAGCCAGACTTGGTAAATTAAAAACTTGTTCACTCAGACTAGAGCAGTCTCCAATGAGCAGTTTAGCTGATTTTATTCCACTTTGGTTTTAAGTCGAAGGCAATCTGCGTTCAGTCAAAACCGACAACCGTTTACAGTCAAATTTATAAAGCAGGCAAACTTTAGGCAATTAAACACATTCTACTGCGGGACTTCTGTAGCTTTAAATACAGAGTCTCTAAAGTACAGTGGCCCAGCCCAGTGGTTCTCTCGTGGAACTCCTTAAAAAGGCCTTGAGTAAGGGCGCCACCATTCAGCAATATACAGCGATACACCTCTGTCCACCAGAGGGCAGGCTCCAAAAGCGGAACTATAAGGAGAAACCCAATGGCGACTTTACAAGTATTTATGCTATCTGAAAACTATTGTTTTACCAAAAAAGTTAAAAAGCCCGGATGCAACCGCTATTTTATTGCCTCGTGGTAAGGACAAATAAGGGCGCAATAGGCGGAAGACATACATATTTTTTACAATAATTGTGTACAACACAACAACATTAAGCCATAACACAATGGAAATACTCCAGACCACTAGGGGGCACTGTGTCTTCTGCAGAAAAAAGTTAGTGGACAAAACATGCCAGTCTAAGAAGACATTGATTTAAATGATAACATTCCAGCTCTCAGTGGGCATTCATAAAAATGTTAAATATATTTAGCTTATATCACTCATAATCATTTTATGTGGCATCCTGAGGAAATATAGATGTTTTAATATCAGCACTGGCCCCTAGTGGTCTGGAGAATGTTTTTGAGCTTATGTTTGCTTGTGTTGTGCACTACTGGGCAAGTGTGGATTTGCTGGCTACAGTATAGGTCTTACACTGGCTCTTCTCTGTTAGTTGTTAAGACTTGGTCTCGCAAAAAAGAGACATTTAATACATTTTACACCAAAGGTTTATGGGATGCATTATAGTCTAACCTACTATATTTCCAAATTATTAATGTTTCTAATAATAACAAGGTTGGTTAAACTTGTATTCAAATTGATTAACATGGCTGCCTCTGTTACACTAGGCTTTTGGCTTTCAGTTTATAGCGACAGTTAAAAGTGTTGTTTTAAAAGATTGTTTAATAAACACTTTATGGCTTTGAATAATTATTAAATAAGGATGTAAAGCTGTAAATCGTCTCCATTTCTTACATTTTAGTAGGTTACACCACTATCCTCTTTTGGCTCTGCCCTTTTGTGCTTTTAATAAACGTCCTGACACTTAAACAGCACTCGGGCCTCGGCTCTTATCTGCTCTTCCCTACTGTCCTCGCTCAATGAAGTCCGGCCTTTACAACTTCATAAAGCAGCCAGACCTTATAAAGATAAGTGTCCGTGCAAATATTAGTTTTATTTTTCTTTCCCCGACCCCCTCGTCCCGGAGCCAGAGGACTTTAGCTGATAACACACACAGAGTAATACCTTTCATTTCAAGCCATGACACTTGCCTTTATTGTTACTGCATTTATCCGACTCGCTCTGATGGATGTCCTCAAGGAACCCAGTATTCTTCTTTAATACTATATTTAATTGCCAGTTTTTCTGCATATAATCAAGATGTGGAGAATATTATAGGCCAAAATGCAGTAAGTGACATACAGCACTTTTCTACGCTTGATCAGATCTTGTGATGTTGGCTTCGTGGAGGATGGGTAAAGCCATGTTTACAAAAGGAGACCAATGTTGAATTTTGAATCCCACTGTGGTAAAATTACTGAGGTTTAAATTTTGAAAAAAACAAAAACAAAAAAACATTTACTACACTGGATTTTTTAGTTGTTCAGAAACAGTCCTTGTTTCATCAGATCTATTTTTTTGTGGGCTTTATCAATAGTCTAAATGAAAGTTAAGGTGGTTAAAAGGTAATTAGAACTAGGACTAATTAAGAAAGACTGAATTAAATTAGAAAAAGCATCTGGGCAAAGTTACTAGGGGTGTCTAGCAAGACCCAATAACAGTGACATGGATGGATAAACCAGGCAAACCCAGTAATCTAGATGTATGGGAATAGGGCTGCCTTATTTTGTTTTAATTTCATTCCCTAAAATAGGTTTATTAAGTTTCACCAACGTATGCTGACAGCTTTATCCTGGTCTCGAGCAGGAGTCTAAAGATGTAGAGATTAAGAGCTCTTTTATTCAAAGGAGGGGTCTATAGTTTTGGGCAGTTGGTGTCAAAGAACAGATTGCAATTCCACATCTGACACTTCTCCTTTTTAGAGCATGTGCACAGTTATGGTGGCCCTGAAGGGACATGGCATTGTCTATGAACTAATCCATACACAACAGATCTGATGTTGACTTCACTTTCAAAGAGTTAAAAGAAAATAAGAAACATGCTCTTCTTCTAGCAGTGCTCAGTTTGTCCACTCAAGTGCATGGAACAAAAATGTTGATGGTTGCACATTTAATTTTTACACATGTACAGCCAATACATACTAATGCTGTATTTTGCAAATGCAGATGTCCTTAAATGTGTTTTCTGTACAGGCCTAACGGACTGATGTGTGCAAGAGCAACAACAGATCATTTCTTAGATATTGTTCTCTTGAGCTCAGATCTGTAAATGTGAGGCAGACTTTGGCGTCAGTCCTGGCTTAAACAAATGAAAAAAATCAAGCCAGATGGGAAAAGAACAAAACAGTTTCCGAAATCCCCCAAAAATATAAATAAATAAAATAAAAGGAATGTGGGAGAAAAAAAAAATGCTATAAATGTCAGGCAAAGTCACAGGAGAGTGCACCATTTTATACAATCTCAATCCCATAAAGAAGAAAGGAGCAGGAAAAGGAAGTTACACTCCAATGGCCATGAAACTATTGATTTCATAGAAAAAGTCGGCTGCAAAAGCAAAAAGCACAACTTCTCTGGGCTCTGACAAGGCTGAAGCCTGATCATTGTTTTCAGGGCTCCGGCTGGATTCATTCTGTTGTCTTCATATTCGGGTGACAGCTTGCACAAAAGACTGGCTAAAAAAAATAAAAAAAATATATCTTCATCCTCAGCAGTTTTCACAATGTGACAAATCCTCGTTCTTAAACCAATGCAGGCTCAGAAATTCAGCTCATATCCAACTTTGCCAAATTTGCAAGCACCTTTTAAATGTAAATTGGATACAGCAATCCCACCAGCTTTATATTACAAGATAGTACAACAACTTTGAAACAAGAAAAGCTTTGTACAGCTGAAAATTCTTTTGTGTGTTAATGCAGAAGCTCACATATATATATATATATATATATATATATATATATATATATATATATATATATATATATATATATATATATATATATATATATATATATATATATATATATATATATATATATATATACACACACACACAGCATAAACACAACAGGTCAGGAGTCCCCAACCAGTTAAACACATATTTATCATTTTATTCACAGACCGGGGGTGGTATTTTTCGGCTCACCAGCATTTCTCTGAGTGAGTCTGTAGTCTGACCCGAGAAGTGAAAGCAGAAAACTGTGGCGATGCAGTTTCTCAAAAAGTGAGTCTACTAAGTTGTTGTCAAGCTTTGAACAATCAAACATGCCATAGAGCCTAAGTTGTAATTGTTTTATAGAAATGATAATGTAAAACAAACAACATAACACAAAGGAAGTCAGAAAAACGATAAACCTTTTGCTCATTTTATCTTGGTTAAGAGTGTGGCCCAGGGAAGAACTGTGAGTGAGTAAAGTGGAGGAGTTTGGGAAAGTGGTTCTGGTGGACGTAGACACCTGAAAGATTGAAAATGTCTATAAAATAAAATTAAAATAAAATAAAATACAGATTTTTATTTTATGGATGGGGAGCCATGACATACTAAAAATGGACAAATGTAGTCCATAAACCTGAAAGACAGTAAGTGTATCATCTGTGTAATTAGGTCTAACTCGATGATAATTATGTAAGTTTCCATGGTTCATGGTGGCTCTGAACTTTAAAACTATTGCTAATTTCCCACTTATCTCCCCTTCCCTATTCCTCACACAGTATCTTCTTACTGTACAGTGATCAGCGAGGTCATTCCAGCCTTGTACCTGCTCTGATTGATATGTAGATCCGCCCGGTTCGACGTGACATCATCTGCGTGCCATCGAAAGGTTGATGGATGAGGCCAGACGACCAAGGTCAGGACCGTGAGATCTGACCTCTGCTGTAAATGCACCGGGGAGAGAGAGATTAATGCTGTTTAATAAACCAGTCACTGCTGCCTTGTTATGAAACCTGACGTCCGTTTTTACAGATGCCAAAGGTTAACATGCATCATTACGAAGCGCTTGCCCTCACTGTTCATCACAAAACAGGGTTTGCCGAGTGGAGCATACTTAAAACGTCTTGCGTGACAGGAATTTGTGAACATATAAAGACATGTCCATTTTGCAAACCAGTCCCTCACATGCCATTAAATGCACTGCGACTCCCTTTGTGATTTCTGCTGTCACCAGTGTCTCTTCAGCATGAAGACTATTGCCCTTTTTCAGCGGAGTGTGACACACAGCTCAGCTCTACAAACTCAGGAATCAGGCAGGGATACACAAAGGTCATCGACTGACAGCGCTAAGACATATTGCGCCCGGAGGGGATCCTCTGAGGAGAGAGAGTCTTACCAATTTCTCCCTCCACGCTTTGCACAATTGGAAAAAAATAAAAAATAAAATCACCATTGGTATTCAAGGACAACACTCTTGTTTGATAAGTCATTTGAATAGGGTGAGATTTTTTTTAGCTCTCAGGTGCTCTTAATGAAAATCGCTCCAGGTGATGGCATATTATGAATTTATTTCTGAACAGAAACAGCGCAAACGGTCGGACATTGTTGATGGAGCATTGATCGTGCTACAGGACATTCAGGAAAATCGATGTGTATGTGTTTGGAAAAGGATCAGTCACCCTTTTCAAGCCTCGGTTTACGCTGAATGACAAGAGGAAGCCCACCCTGAATTGGAGAAGAGCCTTTTCAAAATTTTTCAATAAAAAAAAACAAGTGATGGCTCAATGTGAAGCAGTCCATAAAGGTCACACAGAAAATATAAGAGTTACAAAAGTATCATCAAAAACATCAAAAACACTAAAATATAAACTTTTAACTAAACTTTTGATTTTGTTGAATGAATCTCTTGAACTTTTGTTAGACCCTATTGTATCTGGACTGATACTTTTACTACTTTTTTTTTTTTTTTTTAAAGCAGCGCAGGGTCAAAGGTAGTGCAAAATCTCAAAACTTTATCCAACTTTGAGTCTGGAGTGTTTTGGGTGCTTAAGCTTTTGCCAGTAGGACTACAGATGGAAAATAGCTGTAAAGGTATAATCTGGTACAAGCCTCTCTGCTTCTGTTTAATGTACTTTGTACTCTGTCCTAAATAAATAAATACAATTCAGCCAATTCCATCAATAGTAAGGCTATGGTATAATATATCCAGTTGTCAGTTTTATATAATGTATAAGTGCAAAGTGAGACATTTATCTTGACAGAATACATAAAACCTTGTCCGCCTTGGGGTTAGAGCTGCTCTCATTGTCATGTCCCACCCTCGTCCTCTGCGTTAGTCAGTCTGGTTATGTATCGTATCTTATTTC
This sequence comes from Neodontobutis hainanensis, assembly GCA_024349245.1. Taxonomy (NCBI): domain Eukaryota; kingdom Metazoa; phylum Chordata; class Actinopteri; order Gobiiformes; family Odontobutidae; genus Neodontobutis; species Neodontobutis hainanensis. The sequence continues at coordinate 2,155,084 of JALDNG010000038.1, read as the reverse complement.
CTGTGTTGTATTGTGAAGTGCCTTACCCTTGTCTGTCTTTCAGATTGTCTTTCTGCCATTGTGTCTTTCCCTCCATTGTGATTACCTGCTCCACCCCTGCCTCGTTGTGTGCCCTTTAGAGTCTGTGTGTTTTCGCCTGTTCAGGGCCAGTTTGCCCCCCCCATCGTGTGAGTTCACTGGTCATTGCCCTTGTGTTTTGTATTGAACTTACAGTGTATTCCTCGTTTTTATTATATTGGATTTATAGTGTGTTCTGACCTTAGTCTTGTTTCGACCTTGTCTTATGGATTGTGATATGGTACTTTTGCCTTAAAAATAAACATCTGCCTATTGTGGGGGTCTGCATCGCGAGTCCTTTTGCCTGATCCTGACAGTTGGTCCTGACACTCATTTGTTAGGTCTAAATGAATCCAGTGCCACTGTGTTTTTGTGGACGACAGTATATGGGAGAGAGCGGGAGGTTATGATGTTTTGGGATGTTTCGAGCGGGGATCGAACCGCCCACCCGCCGATTGAAGGAAGACCGCTCTACCCACTGAGCTACTGCCGCCCGTTATGATATTATTGCAGCTGCTATAACAGTAGCATGTTAAAGAGGTTATAAGTAAGGGAGTTATTTTCAAGACTTGAATAACCAGAATTGAAAATAGTTGAAAATGCAAATCAAAGTGGGTAAAATTTCTATCAGAAAATCATCAAAAATCATTTTCTTTCATTTTATGGACTCTGTCATCATAATCCTGCAATACTACGGACTGGACTCGTGTAAATGAGGCGCATGAGTTAAAAAGTAAGCATCAGACCTGGACAGACTGGAGTTTTGTATGACTCGTTTATACAAGTATTACGGTATTAAGCTCATACAGTGTGAGTCAGTACACATGTTAAAACAAAACCTTTCACGTCCAATTAAACTGGTCTGGAGAAAAAAAAAACATTTACAGATTACACGTTGTCTTAATAAATAATAAACTTAAATAGATTTCACAATAAAGGCTTTTTACTATTAAGAGAATGTTACCATTACCATTACCTCTAAACTTTTCAGACAGTACAATAATAATGAAATGAGTTCAGTGGTGATGCTGGCTGCTGAGCACAGTTTATATTCATGTATAAAACTGTTTTTTTGGTTTATGAGCGTGAGCTGTTGTTGTATGTGAGTGTGTCAAGGCCTGGGTCGGATGGGCACGGTTCGCCTCTGACGTTCATAATAAGACATGGTTGAAACTAAAAGTGTCTCATTTTCCAAAACAGTCTAAGCAGCATGTGGTAACTGGCCTTAACATTGATTATATTGAAACTTAATTTCCATATGAAAACAAATATAAGCAGCTTTTATTGTAAATAGCTCAATGGTATGTGTTCAAGGTTTGTTGCTCATATCATTTCGGCCGTGAATTCTTTAATAATGTTGAAAAAGACTGTGATCTCAGCTGAAAGGAAAGTCAAGCTTAAGATATTGAAAAAGCACACATTATACAAGTGCCCAAATGATTAATATGAAAGCCGCAGAGAAACTGATAGGTGCACATGCCTCAGCGCTCCCAGATATATACTCCGCATACATTGCCACACTAATAATTCAGTGATTCATGAGCTCTACGTGTTTGCCGACTGCTGTGAACACAAAGGTGTGTTCATTGTAAAATAATTTAGCAATGAAAAATGCATTTACAGAAGTCCGAGGCCCCATTTTAGCCTCAAAATAATTAGAGGAATATGTGACTTTGCACACGCTAACTCACCATATGTGTAGCAGCTGAGCTTTTACCAGAAAGAGATGTAAACTGGGACAAAATTTAGAACTGCATGTCTGAGGAATGTTTACATCAAGGTCTTTTGTAAAATTCTTGTAGTATACATTTAAACAAAGATGTATAACCATCTTTGTGTTAGCCATTTTTAGAAAACTATAACCAAGCTCCAGCCACTGTAACTTCAAATTGGTTCCACTGGTTCCAGTTTCCTACAAGTGGAGAAAATAGAGCCTAGAGCAGACAAACTGAGCACTCATACAAGTGAAGCACCTTCATACCTAATTTTCTACTGGGCTTTCTCATGGCATGTCCCTGCAGGGCTCCTGTAGGTGCTTGAGGGCTGTAGAAACAAGGGGTAAGGAATTGCATTTTAATTTTGCCACCAGATGCAACCAACTAAATGATTACAAAGCTAGCACAAACATAATTTAGTCCAATCCGATGCTACTGAATATTATCACATGGAAGCTACATGATAGAAAGACATTTAATGTGTGAATTACAACCATGGTAATCCAAATCCTACGTTTCATCTCAGGTGAGCACAGTGAGAGAAAAATGGAAAGAGAATACCTCACGATTTTGTGAAAGATTATTAACGCACCCTTTTCCAACTAAACGCAAGACATGCTAAATGTGACATTTCATAAAGCGAATAGACACCAGAGGGGTGAGAAAACACTGGCGGCAGCAGAGGATATGAGGTGAAAAGGGGAGCCTGCAGACAGGTGTTAAGTGAGAGATTGCGATGCATGTGTTAGCCCTGCTCCAGACGTGACAGTTACAGTTTGAAAAGAAAAGGCGGATGACTATGCTCTGCTTTCACACAAACGTCTAAATATTCAGAGATGAAGATTTTTCGACTGGTACGGTAGGACGGTGCAGGTATTATTAATGAGACTATTAATACCATTATTGAGACTATTTGTATTACTTTACCATTAAAATATTGAGAAATGTTTTAAAAATAAAAGCTTTTGAATACTACAGTTGCCTTCCTACCTATTAGGACACCTTTGCATTGCTTTGAAATGTTGTTGGGTTAATATATTAGGGGCACATCTTGTTTTAAAAAATCCTACATTAATCCTATACACTTTAAGATATTGGCTTTCTCCTAAAAACATCCCAGAATAATATTATTCAAACAATTAGCTTTGATTAAAAATGTTCCACTCCAGAAGTATATCATTGTGTGTTTATCCAAACATTTATTTTTACTGCTGATTCTTTGTTGTATTAAATATAACTTGTGGACCTTTGATTTTGGCAATACTTATTAACATTATAATGGTTTTGTAAGACTTGAACAGAGCCTCTTGTGTCATGTTTTTTTTGAAATATGATATTATGAACTTGATTCTCTGCTTTTTACCCCTGTCATCAATCAATGCCCCATAAAGCAGTGCCACTGAGGAGCGCCCGAGGTCCAGCTATTGTTTTCAGTGAATGAACTCCCAAATAAAACCCATGCAAACCCAAACACAGAGAGGATTTGAGGAGACATGACTCTGGTAAGGTCAGGTAAAGGTTGTGCTGAGGTCTAGACATACAAAGGTTCTCTGAGGCAAGATTGACAAAATGTGTGCTGAATTTGTATCAGTATTTGCAGCAACAAGCAGAACTTTAGAAAACAGGGAGAGGAGACCCATTCCTATATAAAGCCAATTGTTTAACAGTTCAGTTTTTTTATAGAGCACCAATTCACAATCAACCTGTCACATGACACAGGTCAAGACTATACTCTTAGGTTTAGAGGGTAATTCAACAGTCCCCCATGAACATGACAGGAATGCACAGTAACAATTGTACAAGAGACGAAACAGTAAGGAAGTAATGGCAGTACTGGTAATAGTAGAAAAACTATAGGATTAAAGATGTAGTTTGTAGAACAGCCACAGCCACGTTTGTCTCACAGAGGTCCAGCCACAATCCATAGCAAGGGGTGCACAATGAAAAAAAGTCTAAATGTGAGCCATAATAATGTTTTCAGTGTACATTTGTACAGTCAGATAAATGTTTTTGTCCCTTTCTTTGATTTTAGGGTCTCCTCGTGTTATTATGGTGGAAAAATAAGCTCAAATGATAAACAACATGTCACTTTTTTAAACAGCAAACCAGCCACTGCACAAATAATCAATGCCTGGTGAGCAGCACTAATGTCTTACACCCCACTTTCTCAGAGCCTAAATGTTTGTTCAATTAATTATGGATGAAATAAGTTTTGTTAGTTGCTCATCTGTATTTGCTAAAAAAATATTACAAAATGAGAGTTTAGTCTGATTCAAGCAATAATTGATCAGTTTGGGTTCTGTGGTGCTTGTATTAATTCTTGGTGAACAGTGAGTCAAACAGAAGACCCAGTGACAGTTTGAGTTTCAATATAAACTCAATCTTGTTGGTCTAACATACAGTTTTCACGGCCTCTCGAGCCGTGGCTATCTCCTCATTAAGACCGTAGGCAGTGTGTTACATTTACAGGCCTTTGCACCGTTGATTGTGTTTTCGTTCAGCCGCTGTCTGTCCCGTCACAACTGTTTTCCTTCACACGGGACGCGCCGGGGCCCCGCTGCGACACTGATTTTCGAAAACTGTTTGTGTCACACTTCCTGGGAGCCCTGTCTCTTTTCAGAAGCAGACAAGACTCTTCTTTCTATCGACTCTAATGGGTCCCCTGCTTTCATCTTGTCCCGGCGCCGGCTGCAGGCTTTACAACTTCCTCTTTGGGGATTCTTTTCTTTTTTTGGCACTCTCCTGCAATGGGAGTGTGGAGAGGTTTTGCATCTCAGACATATTCAGTTGGTGATGGATGCCATGTTTCCTCTGGAGGTTTTGTTTATGACAGTTGCTATCCATTTCAGCGCATATCTCCTCTGCACAGTTTTCCGTTTTACGTAATAGGCCTGTTTTCTTTACACTCAATTGATTTATACATGTCTCTGAAATGGAAAAGGTTTGGTTCATGTTGGAGACTTTTCTTTTCAGTGCAAATGAAGATGTTATCCATAAATGTAGTTTCAATTTGCCTTTTTCTCCTTTTTTTACTTTATGGAGTGTGCATTGACATCTGTTGTGTGTTTACCTCTCTGGTTCACAAGCTTTAGTTTAAATTGACTCATAAGTCCCACATTTTGGATACAATACAAAATGCACTTTGTATGGCAATGGAAATCAGCATGTAAATTACATGATTAAAATTGATCTGGCAAGTCCACTAAGTTTTTCCACTAGGTAGATAAGCTTTAATAAATTTATAAAAAAACAACACTAAAAAGGTCAGAAAATATATATATTTGATTTGTTATATGTAATGACTCTAGTAACTGCCTGTGTTTTTTTTCTTTTTATATAAATTGATTGCAAGCAAAAGAAAATTGTCAGTTTAAATGCTAATTATTTTAGTGCAACAAGCTGGTTATAGGAACATGAAAATGTTAAAAAAATATTATAAAAGTAAACATGCAAATTTTACTGTAAACGACCTGTATCGTAATGTGAGGACCATTATCACACACAGCAATCTGAAACACAGGAAGTAAATGAGAAACTTTATATTTCAGAATAAAGCTGAAAACAAGAATGAGCACCACATGTAAAACAAATCTGAAGGGAGAAGATATCTGATATTTGAAGACAAAGAGCTGAGTCTTCCTAATCACAAGTATCTGGTGGTACTTTTTTCCACTTTTCAGTCCACCTAAATCCACCTGCGATGGGCTTTAAAGAACAAACACACAGTGCTGTTCCAGCATACCGACTTGTGCTTTGACTAAGATCACCTGTTTTTCCCGCCTGCACCATCCCACTCATCGTTCTTTTAACCACCACCCCTCGCCTCACTGGCAGAGCCATAGACGGCCACAAGTAGATGCGAATAAAGAATTAGTCACTTTCATGTTTGTCCAGCCATTTGGTTTTGTTGTTAATAAGCCACTGATGAGGCTACAATCAAAACAAACAAGTTTTGTAATTACTGTAATCTGTGCCAAACACGAATGGTTGCTTTTATTCTTCGTCCTAAATCCCTAAAAAGCCTCATTCAGTGTTTAATGTGTAAAACAGGCTGAGTATTTTTATTCAATGTGCATTTCTGCTGAAATGAAAAGAAAGAGTGGACACAGACTGTGAGTGGATTGTCATCACACTGCCAACACCTGTGTCCAAAGCAGCAGTGAGATCTCTGCGAAGTCTCAGCCGCTGCCTTTGAATGTGCAAACAGAGTAAATGATAAATAATGAAGACTGGGAGCTGGTGTTGGCAGTGACAAACGCGACAGGAAGGTGCCACATGGAGCATTAGCAGTGGGTCAATTACAGCTGTGAGCTAATGGATAGTCGAGCTCTTCACAGATTCACAGCCGAGGAGCGTTAAACCCACTTGTCTGGTTTAAACTGCTGTTTCCCCCCCAGTGTTCAACACGAAAAGCGCCAGCTCCGTATCGACTCCGCAGACTCCTGGAGAAGGAGCTGATGGAGTTGTCAGTCTCTTCCACATCACACTTGATATGGCGTGAATGCAGATGAGCCACTGACAAATTGCTTTTAGCCAGAAGGATCACCCAGAGGTAAGAGCCCCGGGTCGGCTCTGCAGCAGCAAGAGGGGGATGATTTATACCGAGGCAAAGGCACGTCTTTGTCGGGCCTGTGGCATTGACAGGCGCTTTATCAGCGTCTAGATTGGGTTTCATGGTCAACTAGAAGGCACTGATGCAGGAGGAAAAGATCGGCATCCTCTCTGTTCAGCGCCTTTGCTGTGCCTCTCCTTAGGCTGTGTTTGACTGGCAAGCACTTGGCAATGAGAGAGAGGACGCAAACTTCACACCAAGTCAAGAAATGAATCTGTAACTTCCAGGCAGAGAGTGGTATTTAGTAAATCTTTTACCATGTCTTCACATTGAGCCACGACCAAAATCTGTCAGAAGATACATAGATACATACTCATTCAGGGGTTCAACCTTTTTGTAACCAAAGGACCACCTAGAAAAGTAAATGGGTGAATGGATGCTTGAGACTTTTATTTGATATGTGAGGGTTTCTTGGTAAATAGTTATTAATGTCCTACTCTAATATACGGAGCATGTGACTGAAAACACCTGGGTCCCTCTTTTATCTGTCTGCTTTTGATGATTACTTTTTGCCATCGTTGTGTTGCTGGTGCATTTTTTGCGTTTGTTTCTTTGCACCTTCAGCACCTTCACGTGAGGTGCTCTCTCAGATTACTCCAAAAGCACATCTATTTTCTCACTATTTATATTTGCAACTAGATCTAACACTAACTCTATCTGTAGCTCACCCTGCTGTAGCCGTGTCTAGTGTGGTGTTGTGGGGAACTGTGTGTGAGCTGTAAAGCCTGATAGGGTTAACCTGCATAAATATGTGTTTTTATATATATATATATATATATATATATTAATATATATATATATATATATTAATATATATATATATATATATATATATATATATATATATATATATATATATATATATATATATATTAATATATATATATATATATATATATATATATATATATATATATATATATATATATATATATATATATATATATATAAATAATAGTACTGGTTTAACTGTAGCACACTGTGGATAAATCTGTAAATAAAGAAAGGAATAAAAAGTAGTCATACGTGAAAAAGGCATGCAAATACTTTCTCTGAAACACACAACTGCACTGATACTAGTTTTTGAAGTCCTCAAAGCCCTGTTAGTTCTTTAAAAAAATGAGTTTTCACTTGCCCCATCAGCAGCCCTAACCCAAAGACTATATTTGTATCGCAAAAATCAAACATACAGCAATTCAAAGTGCTTTACTAAAAAAAGAGAGACAGGTTTAAAGCCCAAATACAATTTTCGAAAAAAAATATTTAAAATCAAACCAAATTAATCACTTAAAACAAAACTTCACCTCGTTTGGAAGACTGTTCCAGATTTTAGCTGCATAAAACCGAAACACTCACCGTGTTTAGTCCCGACTCTGACCCCCACTTTCCCAAAACAGGAACTGTCCAGACAATAATCCTGTTGGAAATAAGTTACCTATTCCTAAGAATCTCGTAGTGTCTCTTTCACAAAATATCCTTCTAATGCTTTATTGTACAGTGGATACATTTCATTCATCCAAATTTCTGAAAATATTCACATAAATACATTGTGTTTTTAAGCTAATGACAAAATGTGTGCCATATCTGTAGCTTTCGAGCATTTGTCACTGGCTCCAGCTGCGAGTCTAAAACAGGATATTACAGCCAGTGCTAATGGAGTAGTGTGGCTCATTATGAACAAAGGGGAAATAATGATTATCATTAATGGGTTTTGGGGGGACGAGGGTGAGTGAATGGGAATGCCTCTCATTCCTCTCGTTAGGGCCATTCAAGAGTGATGCGTGTCTCCACAGATCGCCGTTAATGTGACATTAGGGGCCTTCCGCAAAGTCACTGCAGTGAATAATAAGGTAAATGATGTTTGTTCTATGCTTCGACACATCTACAGAGCTGGATAACCACTCTGTTTTAAACCGCCACTCAACCACAATCACTTACACTGAAATAGGAATATCTCCCACACTGTAATATCCACGTCAATTCTTTTTTTGTGAAATTATACACGATTATGAACGTTTTTCTCTCTCATTCTCTTCTTCACTGTCATGGAGCAGGAAGTGTGAGGATAGATGAGTTCTCGTTGCTTACAAAATGCCTTGAATTTCAAATAATATGACCTTTTTAATATGCCCTCCTGTCTCATGGCTGCATGATGGTCCGGCAGCTTTGTGAAGGTGCAATTGACAGGTGAGCACAACACGGCTTTTCATCAAATCACTGTGGGAATGAGAATGAGCCATGCACCCCAATGTCCTGATCTATTTACAGATATATTGTTGATGGAAAATGAAGATAAGTAAGTAGTCCATGCATTTTATAAAAATAATGTCATTTCTTTTTATAGTTTTAACATTGCAAGTCCGGTTTAACATAACAACTCTCTGTAGTGGGATAGACTTTGACAAAGACATGAGTCCAGTTAGAGGGCTTAATCGAGCCATGAGTATGTGATTTCTGAATGTAAATGTACTCTCCGTCAAATTAAGGAATTTCCCTCCATCAGCAATAACATTATGACTCTGTACTTGTGTGTGTGCCGTGTTGTCTGCCAAGATGTGAGCCCACAAAAGCATCTTTTCCCCCTTCCTACCCAGAACAACTTACAAAAGCTGAAGATAACACTGCAGTCTGATGACTAGAGGGTACAGAGAATAAGGAAGATAAAAAAAACAAAACACATTCACACAAAAGATGACAAGGTTTTCTACATTAAAGCTTTTCTTGTTCTGATGATAAATAGTCATGATTTATGAAGAAACAATGCAATAATTGTTTTTGCTTTGTGAATTATATATATTGCATTAAATCATGAGCAGAACCTTTTATAATCCCTTTTGGAGAAATTTATTCTCTGCATTTAAATCCAGTGGAGCCCGGGAACGCCCGAGGTGTCAGGTCATGTTACTAACCTGACACTACAGCATATTTTTGATGTTTATTAAAATGTATATATAAAAAAATCTGTGCAATTCCAGGAGTCAAACTTGTGACATGAGGAAACCGGTGCATAAGTAAAGACAAAATGATTCCTTTTTTTTTTATATGCATGTGTTACTTGTTTATATATTTATTTATAAGTTTTTCTTTAATAAAATGACAAAATGTTCACTTGAATGTCGTGTTCAGTCCAAAGCTGGTAAGCTGCATTCACTCATCCAGTGTAAAAAATGCAAGTACAGACTCAAAACACACATTTTCCAACTTGTTTATTTACAACTGGAATACATCTGTTAATTTATTTTAATCATTGTTTCTATTTTTTCTTATTTAGTTTATTTCTTTACTTTTTTTTGTCCTTTGCTACAACTTTTGTGTCATTTCTGTAAAGCACATTAAGTTACTTTGGTACAAAATGTGCTCTATTAATACATTTTCTTCTTTTTTTCTTCCTTCCTTCATGATAACCACATTACAACTCCACGAAGTAGTGCTATGTATAAAAAGGTAATGACATCTGAAACTGTTAAGTGAAAAAAAAAACATCATTACCTTTTCCTACTTTCTTCAGGATTTTTACTCCAGCTGTGCACAGTACAGTACTCATTTCCATTGAGAAAGTTTTAGCCATCTTTGACAGTTCCTCCAATAAACAACATCCCATTTCCAACTAAAACTGCGGTGCCAAGCTGTTCACCCAGCTGTCACATGTTCCTTGTTGATTCCCCTATACAGCCTCTATACAAGATCGTTTCCTTCACGACGAGTGCTTGACTTACAGCTGATGTGAAAATTAATGAGCTGTCAGCAGTGTTTTCATTGTTACACTTGAACAACTGGAATGTAGCCTTCAGCTGATTAAGGGCCATAGTCGAGTCAAGTATTAGCCTTTTTCTATATTGCCATGGCGACTGACGATACATGGATTTAGTACTCAGACGACGGGAATGACAACAACAATCGGGAAACAAGAGTAATGCCGTTGATTCTGTAGATGCTGATAGACCACTGCTTTTAATGGGTCATGGCACTGTGTTGTGTATTAAAGGCTGATGTTTAACACTTTAAAGGCCAAAAGTAAACATTTAATATTTTATTTAAAAAAAGGCTTAACAGCTTGTCTTGCTGTTTTTGTTGTTAAAAAAGAGGGTTTACAAAATATTAAAACATATATCAAGATAACAGGTGTTGGAAAAAAAAATCTGGCAAAAATAAAAGTGTCTGAACTTCACAGTTATTTCTTGTTCAGTGATGCACTTTGTTTTAAAGAAAGCGAGTAATGTCATGTACAGGTTTAACTGGCCTAAGGACACCAATGAAAAGCAGAAAATTTAAATATTAGCTTGCCATTCCCAAAGAGGTACTTAAGGGATGGTCATTTATATTGTGTTCTTGTTCTGGCTGAAGCAACAAATTACCAAAACGCTTACCCGAGCCAAAGCTTATGACAAACTGCTGCATCAAGATAAAATGTAAGCAACTTCTGAGGTTGCTGAAATTCCGGCGATGTGACCATCGCTCACGCACACATCGCAATATCGATGTTAAAACAGAATATCGTTCAGCCCTATAACAGACTGCACCAGTCAACATTCCCTGTCCTTAGACACTCAGGGTACAAATCCAATATTATACTGGCAGAGTCTGTGGAGCACAGAACATTGTATAAGTTGCTCTGTTGCATAAAGCTTCTTTATGGGATTATTTTCCCGCCAAATGTATTGCAGTCACAGATCGAAAAATAATAAGCATAAATAAAAAAATTAAAAGCACATGTAAAATAATAACGCACAAAACCGAAAAACAAATGCATTTTTTTTTTTAAATAACAAACAACGCGGTCATGGATCAAAAAATAATAAGCGTGAATCAAAAATTTAAACACATTTAAAATTATATTGCACAAAACTGAAACAAGAGTTAAAAATTTTCCAAATCGCAAACCAAATCAGGTTTCCTGCTCACGTGTTATTTTTTTGTGTGCTTGTGGTCTTTCCCCCTTTGCTCTTGTTTCCACGTTCTGCGCTATGCTTTCTAAAAGTTGCAGTTAGAGTTTCATGTAAATGAGGGCAGGCTTCAGCGTCACCATTGGCCCACAAGTTCTAGATTGACAGCTTCTCCTCTAGCCAATCAGTCCAAGGGGGAGTTGACGTCACTCCAATGCGACTCATGGCGGCTGTGGAGATATTTATGGCTAATTTGATATATCCATCCTACAGAGCACCTCTGGTCTCACTATGTAAAAAAATGTATATATAAAAATCTGTGCAATTCCAGGAGTCAAACTTGTGACATGAGGAAACCGGTGCATAAGTAAAGACAAAATGATTCCTTTTTTTTTTATATGCATGTGTTACTTGTTTATATATTTATTTATAAGTTTTTCTTTAATAAAATGACAAAATGTTCACTTGAATGTCTTGTTCAGTCCAAAGCTGGTAAGCTGCATTCACTCATCCAGTGTAAAAAATGCAAGTACAGACTCAAAACACACCTTTTCCAACTTGTTTATTTACAACTGGAATACATCTGTTAATTTATTTTAATCATTGTTTCTATTTTTTCTTATTTAGTTTATTTCTTTACTTTTTTTTGTCCTTTGCTACAACTTTTGTGTCATTTCTGTAAAGCACATTAAGTTACTTTGGTACAAAATGTGCTCTATTAATACATTTTCTTCTTTTTTTCTTCCTTCCTTCATGATAACCACATTACAACTCCACGAAGTAGTGCTATGTATAAAAAGGTAATGACATCTGAAACTGTTAAGTGAAAAAAAAAACATCATTACCTTTTCCTACTTTCTTCAGGATTTTTACTCCAGCTGTGCACAGTACAGTACTCATTTCCATTGAGAAAGTTTTAGCCATCTTTGACAGTTCCTCCAATAAACAACATCCCATTTCCAACTAAAACTGCGGTGCCAAGCTGTTCACCCAGCTGTCACATGTTCCTTGTTGATTCCCCTATACAGCCTCTATACAAGATCGTTTCCTTCACGACGAGTGCTTGACTTACAGCTGATGTGAAAATTAATGAGCTGTCAGCAGTGTTTTCATTGTTACACTTGAACAACTGGAATGTAGCCTTCAGCTGATTAAGGGCCATAGTCGAGTCAAGTATTAGCCTTTTTCTATATTGCCATGGCGACTGACGATACATGGATTTAGTACTCAGACGACGGGAATGACAACAACAATCGGGAAACAAGAGTAATGCCGTTGATTCTGTAGATGCTGATAGACCACTGCTTTTAATGGGTCATGGCACTGTGTTGTGTATTAAAGGCTGATGTTTAACACTTTAAAGGCCAAAAGTAAACATTTAATATTTTATTTAAAAAAAGGCTTAACAGCTTGTCTTGCTGTTTTTGTTGTTAAAAAAGAGGGTTTACAAAATATTAAAACATATATCAAGATAACAGGTGTTGGAAAAAAAAATCTGGCAAAAATAAAAGTGTCTGAACTTCACAGTCATTTCTTGTTCAGTGATGCACTTTGTTTTAAAGAAAGCGAGTAATGTCATGTACAGGTTTAACTGGCCTAAGGACACCAATGAAAAGCAGAAAATTTAAATATTAGCTTGCCATTCCCAAAGAGGTACTTAAGGGATGGTCATTTATATTGTGTTCTTGTTCTGGCTGAAGCAACAAATTACCAAAATGCTTACCCGAGCCAAAGCTTATGACAAACTGCTGCATCAAGATAAAATGTAAGCAACTTCTGAGGTTGCTGAAATTCCGGCGATGTGACCATCGCTCACGCACACATCGCAATATCGATGTTAAAACAGAATATCGTTCAGCCCTATAACAGACTGCACCAGTCAACATTCCCTGTCCTTAGACACTCAGGGTACAAATCCAATATTATACTGGCAGAGTCTGTGGAGCACAGAACATTGTATAAGTTGCTCTGTTGCATAAAGCTTCTTCCTTGAGGTCCGTTAACTTATTGTAGGTCCAATTGCCGCCTTTAATCTAATTTGAACAGAAGCAAGTCGGGGATCAAACGGCTCGCTCCGTGGCTTGGTTCTTGGATATTCCTTGTTGGCTCTGGTTGGTTCTTTTATCTGCTGTATTACTCTGGACAGATTTGAGACTATACATGTCAGTGTAGAAGAAAGGCATAATATGTTCTATAAGTTATGAGCCAGACAAATTCAGATCCAGTCACACACAAAATTTGTTAGGTTTGAAAAGGGCCTTAGGTTTTGTGTACAAATAAATAAATACATGAAGCCATCTTCCATGAGTGAAAGGGGTAACAGTAGAAATGAACAGCTTGCCACAAAAAACACGCTTTTAACGCCAGCTCAATTGTGCAACAATATTAACTATTCATTTCCAACACCCTCAGAATTTGCATTTCCTAAATAGAAATCTAAATATTTTCTCTATTTTAGCTACAGGGAACTATAAACAGTCTGTCTTCTCTGAATTGTTATTGTCTGTATTGATTAAATGGAAATGCAGCTGCTAATTATGTTGCAGCCGCTCTTTGCTGGTGGACTCTATTAAAACAGTATCCACATCAGCACTGTAATATCGACAGAGAAATCAGCATTCAGCCGCGCGCTCTCAGCCTGTCGCAGCATTTCCATAAAGCACAGAGCATCGACTGTGAGCTTCATGAGGCAGAACAGCTCGACGAGTGTTTGAAGCTGTTGTGTAGCGTGACTCACTGCAAGCCCTGCTCTCGTAAAACATTAGTACCTCGTATTAACTGGGAATCCTTGGGAAATGTGCGACAACAATAGGCAATAACATTTTGCTGACAGATTTGAAGGGTGTAAAAAAAAAAAAAAAAGAAAAAAAAAACTGTTGTACTTCAGGCTGGTCTGAATACACTACTCATTTCTGGTTTTAATTTTTGTAATCTGCGTTATGTAATACCACACTGTCCCCTTCACAAAGCAGTAGTACATGGCCCTAGAAAAGGTAGAATCACATGGCATGGCAAACAGAAGGACAAATGCAGAAATGCCTAATATGTTGCTAGCATTGTTCTGGATTTTTTGGTAATTTTTTAGAGAATATTAATGATAACACAAAAACGTTTCTTTCACTCATAGTTAGTGTTTGGATGAAGCCGTTTATTGTCAAACAATTGTGTTTACTCTTTTTAAATAATAATGACAACAGAAACTACACAAATGACCCTGATCAAAAGTTTGATTTTGGCCTGATAACATGCACACAGGTTGACACAAACAGGTTTGAATGGCTTCTAAAGGTAACCATCTTCACCTGTGATCTGTTTGCTTGTAATAGGTGTGTGTGAATAAAAGGTCTGTGAGTTTCTGGTCTCCTGACAGATCCTTGCATCTTTCATCCAGTGCTGCACTGATGTTTCTGTATTCTGAGTCATGGGAAAGCAAAACAATTGTCAAAGGATCTGCAGGAAAAGTAAATTAACTGCATTCAACAGGAAACGGATATAAAAAGATATTCAAGGAATTGAGAATGCCCGTCAGCAGTGTTCAAACTCTAATTAAGAAGTGAAAAATAAGGGATTCATTTGAAACCAAAGCAAGGTCAGGAGGACCAAGAAATAAAGCCACAACTGCCAGGAAAATTGTTTGGGATGCAAAGAAAAATCTACAAATAACTTTAGCTGATGCACAATAAGGAGGCACTTGGAAAAAAAAAGAAAAATGCGTTCCATGGTCAAGAAAGCTATTACTACACAAATGCCACACAAAGCATCCCGCTCTCAATAAAACAAACAGCACTGTGCTGAGTCTAAGCACCACTGTTCCATTCTCATAGTCCCTCAGTGACCTGCACTCAGACTGACAAAAGCCTGACCTGGGCCAAAGCATGGTTACATCTTGTGGTCAACCTTGATTTATGTCATTATCCTAAAATATTTAGAGAGCACTGTACTGTTTAGAATAGCTTTACCATAACACTCTTTATTTGGGTCACTTAAGTTACTTGTTGAGTTAGTTGTTATTTCATTTGAACAAAAAGTAGTCTGGGATCAAAAAGCTAATTGCATGTCTTGGTTCTTGCATCCGCCCTGTTTCCTTTGGTCTGTTCTTTTAGCTGCTATTTTACTCTTGACATATTCAAGAGTATATATAAGTCACAGCGTGGGAGAAAAGCATAATATCCGCTCTACTTTATTCAGTTCTGGCAGCTCTTATATGTGCCGTCTAATAATCACAGTATGAGTCTTGTTCTGTGTGTCCAGCCTGTGACTGGCACCACAGTTTACTCATACCGAATAACTTTGGTGGAAACACACAGCATTAAAGTTTGGTTCAAACTCCACAGCTATTGTCCCACTTTGTCCTTACACTTAATTGAATCTTGAGGCAGCCACTGGAAATATACAGAACCAGTGGAGTTGAATGAGGACACGAACAGCGTCAGCAACACAATGAGCAACTAATTAACAAGTTGTGGATTTTAAAAGGGGTGAAAAACTTTTTTTTCGTCAATACACAGCTTATTATTAGACACAGATTTTTCCCCTAAGAGACATATGTTATTAAAGTTGAGGTTCAAAATTAAATTAGTCTCCACTCAGCTATGAAAGTGTAATGTCATATTCTATTATGTCTTTTGCCTGAACACAAGCAGCATGGAAATGTTTTATACTACACTGAGAGGTTTAAGGCTAAACATTTTTATCAAGCTGTTCTGGCAAAATCAACATTAAATGCCACAGACTGTTGGTATTCAGTTTGAAGTGACAAAATGAACTGGCTCGACAATGGGAAAAGGGTAAGGTGGTAAAACAATACATGAAAGTCCAGGGGCATTTAATCAAAAACAATTAAAAAAAAAAAAAAATCTGCTTTCGGAGATTGTAATGTAATGACCAAAAGCAGTAGTAAAAGTATTAAGATTGTATTAAATAGTTCTAGAAAGTAAGTAAAACTAGACTAAAATGACCAAAACACAAACCAAAAGTATAGGAAAAACACCAAAATTATGTGTAAACCTTGAATAAAACAACAAACACTGCACTCGATTTGTGGAGTTCCATCAGGTTTAGCTCTACTCACTCTGTGTTCAGACAACCATTCGCCATCACATGAATCTTTTTGACCCATTTAAAGTCACCAATTTCACCTGGCTTAGACAACGGGAAGAAGTCAGACCCAGAGAGCGTCCGTAAAAACATGCTGAGAACATGTTCCCTAACACCACATGGAACTATCACGCTACCTTCTTCCAATGTTTTCTGAATATAACCGTTTCATTCATAACTTAACAGGCCTGTTGTGTTTGTGTCTGGTGCATGTTGCTTTGGGTTTAATCTTCCTCTGACTGATAATGGGAGCTTATGGGCCTTTAGATTTGATATTCATCGACCCCTGCCCCGTGATCCGAAGCCAGGCCGGACAAAGCTCTGTGAAGTCTAACACATTCAGGCTGTATTTCATGGAGTCGAGTTCCAAGCGAGGTCTCAAAAATCCCATCTACTGTGCTCTTCATAATGTATCAAATAGATGCATGTACATGTTTGACTTTTGATATTCGCAGTGGAAATGCCTCAAAGCTGGCTCGGCTGTAGTCACGTAGAGATAGCAGCGGATTGGAACATGTAAAATGCATGATCTAACCTTACGCTCATACGAGATAAGACTGCCGATCATCACCAAAGCAGAGGATGTATTGAAGTTTGACAAACATCTGATATGCCCCAATGGTTTAAACAATGCTACTGTTTTTACATCATGCGTTTAACCATTCAAATAATTCCTTATTATTTGTATGAATTGCATTGAGAAATACCAATGACAGTAGCTTCCCTGTTTTAAAATAATGCATTGTAATTCTTGTTCTTGCAAGTTCCAGCATCTCATCCATAGTCATAAATGTGATTCCTTATGTTATTCTTTCGTGTCAGCTGTCAAAGTTCAAAGCCTTTGAAATATTTCTCAGAGTCTCTTTGAAGAAATTTAAATTTTACATGCCCCATTGAGTTAAAAGCAATCAAACTGAATACGGCTGCGCTTGCACAACATTGCCAGGTCGGTTATGTGCTGAGTAAATATACTCTGCGTCCACAAAATGAGGGAAAGCAGGTGGACATTTTTTTGGTTGCATTATGAATGATTTGGTAAAACCTTGCTTGTACCGTATCTCAGGGTTTTTCCTTGTTGTCTAGTCTGATTGTTATTTCTCAGAAATGGTGCTGAGTCATTTAGCCTCATCGTCATTGGTCTGCAAAAAAAAGTATTTAAGACCATGTTTCCAGTAAATTTGGCTGTACTTAGAACTACGCTCTTCTGGACTACTTGTAACTTGTAAGGTTTATGATCAATGCAATCTTGACAGAAAATGCAATTCAAGAAGCAAAAGATGAGAGAAACTGGAAACACCTGGTGCTTCAAAACGCTGTCTTGTGTTTTAAAAGAAAGTGCACACGTTTATCCTTCATACGTTCTTTCTTCTATGAAAAGTATGTAAAGTAATATATATTTTTATTTTGTTATTACCAAGACAAGCTTCATTTGAGCTAATATGTGCAAATAACAAAAGCAACAAAATTACTTGCATTTGGGATTTTTGAGAGATTTTACTGTGTTGAAGGTGTGTTACTTTAAACAAAATTGCTCTGATTAGATCAAATTTCCTGGTGAAATGCCGTTACTGACAGGTCCAATCACTTCCAGTTATTCAATTAAAATACCTCCCCTCTGCAAACACTTTCTGTGGAATCCCTCCCAGATGGTTCTGGGAATCCTCTGTGTAAAGGGAGTATTCCCTCCTGTCCAGGCTTCAGTGCTTAAGTGTAACTTTTAGAAAATTTATCACTGTTAGAGCTGAGAGGTTAAACCAGTTTGGGATGCTTCATACCCCTTTTCAACAATGGAAATGCCTCTGAAATTGTGCAGTACTGACCCAAACTCATACTGCACCGCTAAAATGGAAAACTTTTCTGTTGAGTTTGCAGAGATGGAGATTACAGTGTTGTGACAAACTAAACAAACTTGAACGTGGTGCTATGGCCGACAGGCTGCTCTTCACTTAAGTGCCTGCGATCAAAGTGGTTAAAAGTTACCGATGGGCACAGATGGATTTTAAAGCATGTACTCCAAGAAGCCCCTGGCGACAGTGTCCAAACCCAGTAATAAGGCAAGGAAAAACATATACTCACTCACATGCATACATATCAAAGACCAACCTTCAAACACACACAGGCTGTAATCTCAGCCTGCTGTTGCATCGGTTCAATGTTTTTTTCGGGGGGGTCCTAGAGCCTCGTTCCCATCGCGACTGCAGATGGGGGGCACAGCTGGCGTTTTCCCTCAGTGCCTCACGGGCGATGCCAGTGGAGACGGATGTTGAAGCGTAATGTATGCAGACACACAAAGAGGGACTGTGGAAATAATGGCACAATGAGTTTCTCGAGTCGTCCCCAGTGGCTTTTGGCTTGTGTCTGTGCAGAGGTTTGTACAGCTGAACACAGGAGCTGGGCTTTGTTCGGAAAATTGGTGAATGACTGAAAGTGCCCATGGACCAACGTGAGCTGATGCATACAAATATGTTCTACATTTTACAACACATTACATGGTCAGATATAGTCGAGAGAATATCTGAGAAACAAACGATCCAAACATAAAAACTTTTTGAACAATTATTTCCTTGTTAGATAAAGGAAAAAAACATGTTACAAGACAACAGCTTTTATAAGATAAATTAGTTTGCTTAATATTTACATTTCTAGCTTGCGGATACAGCTCAGTTGCAGAAGTTTAAACCTATAAATCACTGCAGAAATTGGATTCAGAGCCCGGATGGAGTTGTACACTTTCCTAATGGCTCCTGCAGTGTTGTGCCAGTCTGATGAAACGCTGGGCGCTAAGTGGCCAGGTGACTCACACTTTACTCAGTGTGTATGTGACCAGCTGCGACCCTGCAACGCTGCCATCTCCTCTGGCCCCTCTCCCAGCCTCTTAGCTCCGGATGAGGCCCTGGCCCGAGTGTTTGCACCTACTGCTTCTCCTCATGGCCCTGCTGAGGCGTAACACCTTCCCCCCGCTTTGATCAAGTCCAAGCCCAGCTGCCTCCCATCTCCCAGTGCCCAATTGATGTTAATCAGCTAATCGACGCTGCGAGCAGATAGGGCATGCTGACAAAGATTCGCTGTGACAGTATGTAAATGCAGGCAACAACAGATTAAACACAAGATGACATAAAGTATTAGCGCTAAATAAGAGGCGGTTTTGCAGAGGGCAAAGAGTTCCTGACCTTGCAGCTGGCATCAGAAGTGGCTTATGGCAAACAAGGCTCCATTACATTAGCCTCCTTCATGGCCTGTGTTGTCTTTGCATTTTTACATTGCTACAAAAATAAACCAATGTGCATTTAGTTTTGGACAACCTTTATCAATATTCTTGTTTCTCAGACTGTAAAGATCTTTTGACTATACCAGGGTAAAAGTAAACGAGAATACTAATACCTTTTCCCTGTGCTGTGATATCTCAGAGTGATAAAGTATATAATAATAAGCCATAAAACTGATACAGATCAAATCCTGTGCATCGATTGGTGAAATGTCCAGAGCCGTATGATAACAGACAGATCCGATAAAACTGATAACGCTTGGCTTTAAGTTTCTGTCAGTCACTTGTCTCTTGCAGTTTGTAAACTTTAGCATGAGGCCACTTCAACCACTTTCATTCACTGACACCTCTTTTGCAGAATAATAGTTGGGGATTACATATTTCTATGGTTTAGCAGTCCATCATAATGACCGTAAAACAAGTCTTTATTCGGCTTGGTTACCATCTGTTTGATTGTCTTTTTTATTTTGCCCTTGAGTTTAGTGCTGTTTCAAAGCGACACACATTTCGTTCCACTCTGTTTACTGTCAATCATCGGACGCCCACAGGGGAACAACAACGAAACAACCACAAATGTCTTCGAAGTCTCAGGAAAACTCTTGTTTAAACAAAATATATAGCATTGAGCGTGTACAAGACATTAATTAGAGATGAAGATGAGTAGTGAGTAATGTGTTGGGTTTCTTATGGGTATGAACTTAAAGCTGCCCTGCGTATTTTAGGATCAAAAATATGTATGTTCTCAAAATCATATTGATGTTTGTAAGACCTCTAAGATTGGCCAAATCATGCCTAGCTCCATAACACTGTGCCCTCAGCTGGACAGAAACCGCCAATATAACTTTCCTGGTACTCTGGTTTTTCCCACAAACATTAAAACCATGCTGGGGCCCCCTGGTGGCAGCTGCTGACAATGAATTTCCCCAAGTTGATAATAAAAAAATGAATAGAAATAGCCAATAGACTGGAATATAGCAGAGTTATATTTGTACAAAGTACTCTAAAAAAAAAGAAACTTGTCTCAGTCATCCAGGTCATCTTGAAGAAAAGATTAAAGCAAAATTGGGATTTTTTTTTATTTAACCAGATAAAAACCCATTAAAATCAATGTCTCTTTTAAAAGGGTGACCTGGCCAAGAGATTTGCAGCACACGTTATTCTGAACAGTACATTGCAACAATAATAAACAACAAGTCACAACAACTAACACAAAAAAATAAAATAAAACTTAAAGTGTATAAGTATAAAGAGCATAACTGAGACAAAAACAAATGTTACCTTTTTCGAACACGAGTTACGAGACATGACATCAATTAAATAAATAATTGTGATGTCCAAGAAATAAATAGTCATTACACAATTAAAAAAAAGAACCACCTAGACATTCAGGCTGATCCTTGAGTAGGTATTTATCTGGTATTTTCTTGTGGCCTGCTTATAGTCTCAGTCTCAGTAGGAGTCCTGATGCCGTCTCGAGTCTCAAGGCGAAAATGCCACCGGGCATGGGTTTAAGTACAGGAGTGAGGGATTTCATCAGCCCTAAATACACTGTCTGCTGTACAACTTGTAAACTAATACCAGCTTAAGTGCATTTCCCATATTATAGTCATATTCCCCCGTCTTACGCAGACTTTGAAGTCGACTGTGTAAAAGCCACTCTAATCTGCGCCGATTTGGGCAAAGCGTGTTTTACTGTGAGCAATGGCTATGAAAAAGGGAAGAGGGAAGCCTTTGAAGTTGCACAGACAAACACTTGGACTCAAAACTAAATAAAAATGGTGTTTTTTTAATCTTTAGACCCTTTTTTTCTCAGTGCTCTTTATCTAAAAAAGACTTCAAATGTTTGCTCTTATCTGATAGCTATCCAGATCGATGCGAGTCCAGGAAACACTCATGAACCCAAATGGCCGTTCTGGGACAGCTTAGTTGTACACTTCAAGGTTTTTCCAAGACAGAGAAAAAAACTTAAAAATGTTCTTATCCAAGAGCTAAAACTTCAACTTGGAAGCATCTATGTTACCATTGGTCATTTTGTTAAAGTGATGGTGTGTGGAGTTTTTATCCTCTTCTTGTGACATCTGGTGCCAAATATGAAGATCGTAATTCCAAACTTTACTAGTTTGAAGAACACGCAAACCTCACCTCACCTGTGATGCCTCAAGAAAAGACAAAAGTTACCTGATTGTAATGCAAACGATGCAGTGGGAACATGTGGTTTCACCAAAGCAAGTGTACACTTTCTACTCTTTCGAGTGACATTCAAGAAATAAAAAGCAATGAGACAAAAATTTTAAAAGACATTCTGTTTCAACCTTGAGTAGATATTTTCTTCTGGCCTGATGCAACTGTGCTTTCACTAAAATAGGACATGAGTTTAAAAGTCACAGGGTTTAAGTACAGGAGTGAGGAATTTCACAAGTAGATTGTGGATTGAATATGGTTTAGGTAAAAAGCAAGATATACAACAAACTTGCTATGGCACATTTATTTTTTAAATTTGTATGACTACTGCAGTAAATCATTTCAACACTTCCCAAAGCCTCCTGACACTTCTTAACAACTTGTGTGGCACATTAGCGCAGAGAGCGGTGGTGTGCTCAAGCTTTTGACATAAAAGGCACTACATTTTTTAAACATAATGTCCTCTCTTTTGGGTGTTCTGTCTCCTTTTTTGAGAAGGCACTCGGTGAAGCCGTGGTAATTGGACCAGAGATTGGATGGGCATGAAGTTTTTCATTTGAAGAGTGAAAAAAAAAACCAAAAAACCTGCCAGTCAGATGAGAAATGCCTGCTAAAATATTCACAGGAAAAAGATCTTGGTAGGAATTATGACGGAAGAAGTGGAGAGCTGGTTGGAGTGGCGGCCTGCTGCGGTGAATGTGCTGCTCTAGGTGTGAATGATGAAACCATCATCAGCGCTGGTGTTTCAATGCTCGACTGATTAGCAGCTTCTCAGGAGTTTTAGAGGTTGCATACTGAGAGTGAGTTATTTTTAAGGGTTACATAATAATAAGTCTGTGTCTGAAGTTGTTTACTACAACTCAGGGCAACATCTTTAGTGTTGACTATAAAGGCTGCATGGACACGAGTATTTTAACAACAAAAGATATATATATAAAAAAAAATTGCTATCGACACAACTATACATAGGAGCCATATTGGGGATATGACATTTGCATGCAACTTTGTTCATATCCGTATCCCTCATTCTGAATACTACATAATCCACAGGAGCAGGAGAAGAGAGCGAGAGAAAAATGACTAAATGAGTAAGATGTGACTGCCAGAGTGTTGGACAAAACGCTATTCTTCAGCTGCTGTGTGGTGTGGCAATAATTAAATGTCCATGAGATAAGCAGAGTCACTGGTGCACACCACAACACTGTGATAACCTGAACATGACTAAGTTCACACGCACAGTTCATCAACAATGGTTAGGTTTACAGTACATAGTCGGTTAAGAGTTGAGCCAACCAGTGGCCACTTGTTTAATCAGCACAACTGGGTACTTTGGCTTGAAACATTGAGCTTTAACCTACCAGGAGGCAGATGTGTTTGTTTACATTTCTTTTGCTACTTCACTCTGCTTGGACAACTGTGGGTCTTGTTGGTATTTTACAGATTAGAAATGCAGTAGCAGTGAATTATGAGAATTATCATACAACTTAAAGTGCACTAATATCCCACATTGTAAAAGTTGTGAAGTGTTGAGCCTATTACACTCCACAAAGAAGTGAATAAGTGATTGTTAATCAGCAAAGGTTGTTAATCAGGGTTGCCAGATAAAATATACAATTCCTAACCTATTAACAACAGAGCACACAAATAGTTCAAGCAACCAGTCAATTTAAATTAATTAAACTTAAGACTTACCTCTTTGACTGACATTATCAAAAACCTCTAAAACAGTATTATTACATTCTTTGATCAATTATTGAGTGTGCAAATATATTATTTGATTTTGGCACTTTATTTTGAATTGGATGTGCACTGCGGATCAAGAAATAACTTTTTATGCTGCCCCAGGAGCATGTGGAGCCGTAAAAACATGAAAACAATGCTGAAAAAAAAAAACAAACAAAAAAAAACAAAAAACATTGCACATATGAGGCAATATATGAGATAAGGGCACATCGTGCAGAAAAATGAAAATATAGATCACTGCAGTATCCCAGGCCTTTATTACTGTAGCCTTTCACACAGCCTAAAGCCACGGTTTTCTTTAAATAGAAACACTATACTTTCTTTAGGAAATGCCACAGGAATTTTAATTTGCACAATTGCTTACAGATTTTGGTGGTAAAGATTGACTTGGAACTGGCAAATCCTTGTAAGGAAGATTGTACCTTGTAGTTTGTAAACCTGTGTATTACTAGAACCACTTTTACTCATCCACTGAGCTCTGCCCTGCACGCCGGTCAAAGCCATGTGACCTGATTGTATGAACAAACCCCCAACTTTCACACCTGCGCTCGATCCTTCAGGATCCTAATGACAAGTCCGCAGAGCCCCGCGGTGAGCAGATGATGCAAATACTGTGCGTCTGGAGCTGAAGCCTCGTACTCGCTGCAGCTGTTTCATCAACTGTTTGAACTTTACTTTAATAATACATTAGAGCAATAATCACTCGGTTTATTTGTTCGTTAGCTTTTTGTTAGCTCCGTCACGCTAATTAAGCGTCACCCCCCGGTTCCCCCCTCCTCCTGCTTCTCAGTAAAGCCACTGAACCATTCATTAGACCATACAATCAACCTTTGTTTATAGTGATTTTCATTCGACTCAATGCAACTCAAAGTCCTTCACAACATAAAATTATTTAAACTCAACATGCACAACAGTTTAAAAACCTTTGTTTTACACAGAAAACAGAAAGGAATAAAATTTATATAAATAAACAACGAACAAAAACGTGCAGCTAGCATGCAATTGAAATGACCTTGATTACGTGCAGACTGAATATTGCCTAGTACCGACCTTTGTAAAAGCAATGTAGTGTTTACAGAATCTAATGCAGAACCTTTCCTTTGTTAGTCTTTTCATGTCTTAAACTGAAATGACTGATCACTTTCCAAGGTGAAACAAACTGAAATAAAATCTTATCTTGTGTGTGTTTCTGACTACACTGTGCATAAAAAATAGTCCTGCACTACATAGTAATGTAATTAATCATGTAAATGATTTTAAGTGTAATTGGCCGTTCCTACATTTCCAACAACTTGGCTTGAAAAATCTTTATATTTATGAGATTATGTCTTGCTAATTTTATTGTAAGGGCTGAGTTTTATCACACAAATAAGCTTAGCTCAGCAGCCTGACAAAAGAGGCAGATTACAGATGGTGCGAAGTCAAACGGAAATATAAAGAGAGTGTTGGTGATTTATGTTGTGGTATTGGCACGGCTCAGTGAAAAGTTGTTTACTACACTTCATCCTCTCCAGATCTAATTCCCTGCCACTCTAGGCAAGTTCGGTCATGATTGGGATGTACCGTGGACGCACTGTGAAGAATTTGCATTTTAACCAGTAATTTAATCTTGCATTGAGGCCTAAAATCTAAGGCGGGTTGCGTCTCTCTGATAAAGTGGAAGTGGGCCCTCCGCCTGACACTCGACGGCATCCCGCACACACACAAGCCCGTTGTTATGACAGGCACCATTTTTCATAATTCTGCAGTTTGATTACAGCCACGATGTGATGGATGAAGCCCACTGCTTGACTTTAACGCATCCCGCCGGGTTCGGAGGTTCTGTGGCAGGTTGACATTAGAAAGTGAAGAAAATTGTCCCACCAGCTCTGACTCACAGCTGGAAGACGCTTGAATACATATTCAGATTTCACATTTGTAAAGTTGCTGCAAGGTATAAGGTTGGTCTTATACTGAGCTCTATATAGAAAATACACTATAGATTTTTATCTTTCACATTACAAAATACAGTAATAATTGTAAAAGCAGTGAAATTTGAAAAGGGCTAATTGAGCTGTTTTTTGGAGTTTTAATGGTTCAGTTATTTTGGTCAGCTTCCCTTCACATCAGTTTCCTCTCGGTTGCTGTTGGATGTAGAATGGGACGGGCTTCATGTGATGCACAGTTCTTCTGATGAGTGGCATGTCAAACCATTTCCATCTAGAAAAACAAACTCTTTCACACATAGTAGACTCTGTTTTGAACTGGGCCATTGAGAAAGAAGAAGTGGGGAAACTAATGGATCAAATGCAGGGCTTTACATGACGTTATTTGATCACTAGCTTTTATAGCTAGTGATTAAGCTCATCACCACTGCATTTTTTAACTCTGTGTGACATAAGGTACTCGTTGGCTTTAGGCTTTTGTCAAAGGCAAAGGCAAAATACATTTTGTGTGGATAAATTGTAGGATCCTCTTTCTTGTGGCTTACATCTTACCTTTTGTTTTTTATCCACTGGAGTTGTTTTTTTCTTTAGATGCCTTCTTTTTAAAGGTTGGCTCCAACAAACCTGGCTCTTGTTGACTTTCCAACCAAACAAACACCATACCCACATTAAAGACAGCATACCACATTTCTAGAAAATTTATCTGGTCTATTTATTTTTTAGAGGTCTAACCTGGCCTATCAAATGATTTAGAGAAAAGGCACAAAAAAGTGTAGTTTAGTGCTTTTACATTTATTCATTAGGCAGACGCTTTTATCCAAACATTGTCCTTACATTGTTCTACAGTAATTACCAGTGTTACAGTCACTGAAGGCAAGGTGGGTTAGGTGTCTTGCCCAAGGACACAATGACAGTATGAACTGTGGGGAGAGCGGGAATTGAACCACCTACCTTTCGGTTGAAAGACAACTGCTCTACCCACTGAGCTACTGCCGCCCGTTGTATAGTATAGTATACTTGGGAAGCATTTTCAAAGCCACATGCTTTAGGAAATTCTGCTAATTACTTATTTAGCGTTCCTAAATACTGACTTCTCAAAAAATATATAATACATTCTTATACTTATTAAATATATTTTATATTTTGTGTATTTTGACACAACTAGTTTACTTACTTTACATAAAAATGACTTCTTTGTAAATTGTGGTCCTAACACTGATCCCTGAGGAACTCCACAGGCAAATAAAACTAATTAAATAAAGTAACCATTGGGCTGAGCTTCTAATGCTTCTAATTTCAATGCTCTACATAAACGTAAGCTCAGAGTCTGAACAGTTCACAGACTGAACTCAAAGTATGTGCTAATAAGAGCTAAGGAAGCTATAAGTTGATGGTGTTGTAATAAATCTCTGACCCTCATCCTTCAGCTTTTTCCACTACAGACAGAAGAGCACGTGTTCTCTTCTATCCTGCTTTAAACTTGTGGTTTGTTTTGTTTTTGTATTTGTGTAGGTGGATTGAATGACATTATTTCTCACATGAAAAGCAAGATTTTATAGGAAATACAATTTTGTATTCTGGTTTCCGCAAGGAGAAAAGGGGGAGTTTAGACTTGTGGACCATGTGGTGTCTGCATGGGGATGAAAATAGTGCTTCAATAGAAACCTTGGTTTTTAATAATTTTCATCTTATCCCACAGAGAAAGAAGTGTTTGGCAGGCATAACATGGGGAAAAAAAGGGTAGAGGCAGGATAGGAATATAGGTAGAGGCAGGAATATATTACTCACTATCAAGAGACAAAAAAGATAGCTTCCTCTTATTTGCAAAAAGAAAAAATAAACTACAATCAACTTTCTAGGAGCTTGCTTGTCTAATGTGGCACAGCTGCCACAGCTTTAGTTTCAGTTTTGAGGTAAAGGTTTGCAGGTTATATTTGTGTTGTACATCATCACTTGAAGAGACAATTGCTCTTAACCATTAGTGAACAATTTCAACATATACATTTATATTAGTAATACACTGACTAATGCTATCAAACACTTAATCCTTTTGGTAGACATCAGTGAACAGCGGCTTTATATCAGTGGTGACAATACCGTTAAAAAAGATTTTTCATATGTGTATTTGGGCTGTTAAGTTCATTTTAGTTCACTCATTAAACTGCTAAAGTTTTCGTCACAAATACAAAAAGTCTAGCAGTTGTGGCCCAGTTTGCTAAGCCTGTTAAAGCTAAATTATTTCTTAAGGCACTGGCAGGCAGTGATACAAATTATTTATCCCTGCACTCAGTATGAACATGAATAAATATTTTCTAAAATATCTATTACTTTATACAGTGGATGACTGATTGGTCATTTTAATTGAAAAGACAGCCCTCATTAAAAGCCACTTTTATAAATCATATCCAAAAAGCCAATCATGCCAAGTCTCTTTTACCCAGCATGCTCTGACTTATCAAAGGGCTTAAATATATCGAAGTGTTCAGCTCAGCTCTTGGTGTTTTTCTCACATAATGATGATTCCAGTGCACAGAAACATTATTTTTACTGGATGTCAGGGCACTTTGACCGTGACCCCATGTTGTTACTGCCACTGCTTTACAAAAACACTCACTCTTTTAAAGCTTCTCTGTTGAACTGCAACCCATACAAGACTCCAGTAAACTTTAAGACTGCGGCTAAATAGTATGCACCCCATCTACCAAGTTCAATAACTAATGTTTACAGAGATGTTGTAACATTAAATTCACAGAGAAAAGGTGGTTCAGATCTCAGAATGGATATGGTATATAGCGCTCTTGTAAGATGAAGTGATTATTACAAAAAAAAAAAAAAAATCAAAAACATTAGATTGTTTCTGGTTCATTATAACTCAACCCATTTATGCAACATTTCCTGTATTTATTAGTTATTGTATAGTTTTTAGATCATATTATTGTTGTTGAATGAAGGAGAAAGTGGGTATGAGTCATTTTTTTGTTTTGCTCTGAACTAAAATAGGTAGACTTCAAGCAGTTATATTTTTTAAGCATTGTAATTTAAAAAAGATAACATGCCCACCTCAACAACAAGGGCAGAGGTGTTTTCCCAGATAAATAAACAAGCAAGTTAAACACTAAATCTTTACACACATGGTTTACAGTTGTATTTAACAGTCACAATGTCTACTTACATTTGTTGGTGTTTACCTCTGGTCCTAAAGCTGTTTTGATGTATTTCTTTACCTGATATGTATCTGGGTAATGTCTAGGTCAGTAATACTGGTGTGGATTAGACTTTCATGTAGGTTTTTTGTCTGAGTGTATGCTAATATCATCAGGCCTATTTCAGTTTATAAGTCTTTGATGAGGAAGCAAAGGTTCTTAAACAGTCCGTGGATAACTCAGTGTCATTTTAAATTTTGTAAATGTTATCAAGCCAAATGCAAATGTTCTCTACCCACTTACCTTTTGTTTATTAAAAATGTACTGCACAAAATGTGTGTTGTTTAGAAAAAGTAATACCAAAATTTAATCAAAATTTTAGGCAACTTTGCAAATAATTGAAAAAAAAAACACTTTGCAATTGTATGTTTTTATGTCTGGTCATCTTTTCTAATTTGAATAAATGGTCATGAACTGAAAACACATTCATTTAGATATATCCTATTATATAAAGAGCTGTATTCCTCTGGCCTTTCCTCTACAGACGGTCCACACAGGGAAATATCAGTGTCAGCAGTGTTTAATCACCTCAGCCGCGCTTATCACCTGCCCCTTTCCCATTTCTGCCTTATCAAATATAATTATCTTCATTCTTGGGGCCTCCTGAGCTCCCGCTTTTTTTTATTCACCTGTTATGATAACCTGTTATCACCTGTTGACCCACAAGATTTATGTCATTTATGGCCCGGCCCAACATGCAACCTACTATGGTTTACTTCTCCATCTCTCTACGCCCACATGATCCCCGCCACTGTTATCCAGCCCCCGCTCGTTTTAAAGACACTGTGGTTCAAAGGCTGAGAATCCCGAGGAGAGGTTTTGTGGGCTTCTTAAGTCTGGCTACTTAAAAATAACAAACCACCAGGTCCTGTAAGAGACAAGTAGGGAAACGCTCATTCATAAATCATCTCTTAATGGGTTATGTTTTTAAATAGTGGCTAAAATATTACCACAGATTACCAAAATAAGAATTTAAACAGTACTTCCTGCAAACAGTTCAAACAAGAAAATTGAAGAAATGTATTGGCTTTTTGCAATTGGCAGCAAATCACATAATGGAAAATAATGAATAATTTGACTTAACTATTATTTCTTATTACCTAGAGAGAAGAGAGTTTCACTGGATGATTTAGCATAACAACGTAGTATACTGGTCCACAATTGTTGAATGTATCATACAATACTTTTGAAGAATGCATAGGATCTAGTCAGATATTGAAGATGGTTAGCACAATATATTTATTTATTTGAAGAAGACAATAATTAAGGATAACATGTTTTTTTTTTAAGCTTGTGTAAGCCAATAATATAAAAAGGTACCCAACTGTATTTAGTCATATATCACAACTAATTATTATCAGAGGATATTTTCTAATTTCTTGTGGCTAAATATATATATATATTTTTTAATCTTAGACTCTGAGTTAAGTGTCTCTTGGTGCCCATCAACAGCACATGTGGAGCCATAATTAAGTACGAGCATACAGGAAAAAACAATATGCTTAAATTATAATATATATTTAAAGAAAAGTATCCATTTCATAAGATTGACTTGAAAATGAGCCACTAAGACATTCTATAGGCAATATTGTGTCTTAAACCTTACACCTGTGACTTTTCACTCAGGTTTTCACCATGTCAAATGTGAAAGGTATGTGTCAATAACAGAACAAAGATCTTTCTGGCTCTTCTCAAAATCAGACTTCAGACTACTGTACTGAACTATCTGCAGCTGGAGGATATAAAATGTGTTTGAAAAATTTAATCAGACTCTTGGTTTAGGAAAATGGAAGTATTAAATAACAGTCGCATCCTTATCAATGTAGCTTTTACCAGCGTTCATTTTGCATTTGTAATAAATATATTGTAATAACTTTTGGCAGGCCTGCCCAGCCATTCCAATGGTGTTTCTTTGATGTGTTGTATGTCTATATGACAGTGTCCATAAGCAGTTTATATACAAACACCTGGCTAATTCGATGTATAAGTGAAAAGGGTAATGTATTGTTAATTGTAGATTTAGAGACATGAGAGAAAAAATGTTTCAATCATGTCCAGCAGCGTATAATGGGGCAAGGTTCTATCTGCAGTTTCTGAGCAGTTTAGATATATCAGGGTTTAACATTTTGAGAGTCTAAATAACTAGGCTTTGTGGAGTGTTTGTGGCTAACTTTCCGTGTGATTTTCCCGGGATTATTGCAATGACCATCAGCCAAAGCATTCCTTCTACAACAACGTTTACACAATGCCTCTGAGCACAAGCCAACCCACAAAACTAAGCCAAAATACAGGTTTTTGCTGCTCCTAGTTTTGAACCTAACCTATAGTTTATTTGCCAAGTTCTTTCAGAAAATTGTATTGTTGCAGACTAAATGAACCATGTTACAGACTCTTTATAGCAGTAATATCTATTTGAAACAACCTGCTTAACTCTTTAATAATTTTATTTTTTTCCATCTGAAGAGTTTTTTTTGTATACTATGTAATCTCTCTGGTAGAAGGTTTTAAACTAAAATAAGAAAAGAGTTGTACCTTTTGCCTTGAAGCACTACATCCCGTAGACGCAGCGACATTGACATCTATCTTCCTTTCACGGCTGACAAAAATCTGTCCAGGAAGCACACCATTGCTACTGTCAAATTGGGACTGCAGTTTATGGCTCAATAATGCAGTCATCACTCATACTGTCACTGACCATCACGTGTCTTATATTAGCTCACAGTTTGACACTGATTGATTCCACCAAGCTTTTTACCACTGCAAAAGAAGAAAGCTCCCAGTCAGCACCTGTTGGGCCAAATTGTCTTTCGTCCTTATTGTATTTTTGAAATCTCTCCTTTAACTTTGACATTTCCTTAAGGAGTGAAGTTTTTACAGTCTAGGCTTCTCCTTATTCATGGTTTGACCCATCTTGAAATGCTATTTGGCAGAAAGGGAACAGCCTCATATCCTTAAATCAACTGTATAGAGCCGGCCTTTTGCTATGGCCCTCTCTTGTAGAATACCCATAAATAATGTGGGACAAAAAGCTGCTCGGGATGCTCCTCATTTGACCTTTCGACAAAGAGAAACTCGACAAAAACAAACAACTCCCCTTGACACAAGGACACAGTCTAATTTGGTGCATGAGGCCGAAACGAGGCTTTCGGAGGGATACTGATTCCAGCGCAGCTCTCCCACATCACGAGTGGCGCACGAAGCTTGAAAAGAAATCAATGGCAATGGGTTTAACAGGCTAACCATAATTGGGCTCATAGTCTGGACCCACTGTGGTCTTTGGAAGTTCTGTAAATACCAACAGAGAATAACAATCCAGGCTGAAATCGCTTGTGTCTGTCTAGATGTGACTCATTGATTTTTTTCCCTTCTCTTTTATTCTTTTTTTATTTAGCTGCTGCTTGTACATGCTTCACAGGCTGCCGTGAAAAACAAACAAAACAAAGACCAACAGACAGATGCTTTCTCAGACGGAAATATCGTTCTGTTCACAGGGAATATTATCACTTCATCCATACAGACTGGACGCTATCTTTCAGCAATTAGGCTCATGTTCTTTTACGCACTGTGCTGCAGCAGTGAGCAGAGACAGCACAGTTATGTCGCTGAAAAGACAACAGTGTGACGAGAGTCATTTAAAACGAGGGTAGGATTAATCTCAACACACCCTCCACCAACATACACTGCCGTTTCTGTTCACAAATCAAATTAACAATAACAACACATGATAGAATGCAATTGTATTGTTTCACTTTAATATAAAACAATTCTGTGGCTAAAATCTGGAAACAGGTTGTGAATGAAATTGTTGTGTAGGTGTATGGATGTACAGCTGCTATAAACTTTAATACTTGACACGCATACAAAACAGCTACATATGAAAATAAAAGTCAGTATTATAGTTGAGTCAGTAACATGGCTGCCCCAGTGCCCCATCAACTGAAGTATTCAATTTAGGATCCTCTTTCCAATCAGAAGAGACAACTTAAAACGAGTTTGTAAGTGCTGTGTTTACAGGTTTTCAACACTGGTGGAGCAGGTGGAACCTAGCAGCAGGTACAGAGTTGTTTCTGACTCTTTAGAAGATCTGTCGAATACAGCTCTACACCTGCAGCTAGTAGCTCAGTAGGTTTGGTTAGTGGCAGACTTGTTTAATGTAAATGACATCCGTATCTTTATAACTGTTACATGTGGCACAGAACTCAAATACTCAACACAGAGAGGGTTCCAAACAAACTTTATTGAATAGTGGTGAAAAGCAAATGGGAACTGACGCTGGAGCTGGAGCGTAGGTGAGCGTAGGTGAGCGTAGGTGAGCGTAGGTGAGCGTAGGTGAGCGTAGGTGAGCGTAGGTGAGCGTAGGTGAGCGTAGGTGTCTGGCTGGAGTCCACTAGAGGAATCGGACCCAAAGAACAGGCGGAACTCAGCTGGACAAAAGCAGGTCGCAGGAGTGGGTTCTTCTGGAGTCAGTAGACCGATCCGGCAGAGACGAGTCGTGCGCTGGCTGCTTAAGTGCACAGCAGACTGATAAATGAGTTCCAGGTGTGCCGACAGGTGTGACTGATGACGGTGACAGGGAAGATCTGGAGTGAACTCCGTGGACTGTGACAATAACTGCTAAAATAATCCCAAAATAACGAAAGAAAAGCTAAAAAAAAACAAGGTTCAAGAGAGTTGTGCCTGTGATACACTTGCATTGTGTGTTTTGTATCTACAACAAAAAAAAATAAAAATAGTTGCTGAGTAAAGGCTGACATTCGAAGTTTATTTTCCAAAGATTTCTGTTTTAAATGTTAAAACACAACATTTATGAAACTTCAAGCACGCTATGCATAAATCCAAGGCAATAGTTTACTTTACTTTGTTCATTTGTAACAACCATGAATTTGTTTTCCATACAGCTGATTTAATTGAACACCATATTTGTCAGGATTCATGTTTCTGGGTGTCTGATTTGGTATGTGTTTTCGTATTGTTTCTGATGTAATGTTCTTTGTAGTTTTGTAGTTATTGTATCTTATTTTGGTGTCAAGTTGTATTGTGTTTTTTTATTTTGAAATGTCGTCACCCTGTCTTTGTCTTAGATGAACTTCCAGCCTTGTGTCTTTCCCTCCTGTGTGATTACCTGCTCCGCCCTAATATGTTTCACCTGTCCCTTGTTGTGTCTGTCTATATAAACCTGTTTGTGTGTTTGCTCCGTGCCAGGTCGTTGCCTCTGTAAGTCTTGGCTGTGTGCCTTATGGGGTTTGGGAGAATGCCGAGTCTGTTTTTGTGTATGTTACCTCAAGATCCTTTGCCTGTGTTTTAAATGTAATTTTTAGTTTTTGGGGTTTTGTGTACACACAGGCCTTAGCCTTGGTTATTTTTGTTTTCCTGGATGTTCTTTTGGTTATTTTATTCTTAAATAAATTTTAGTTAACCTTTATACCTGACTCTGTGGTTTTGCGTTGGAGTCTTCCTGCTCCTGGGCCGTCAGCCGTGACAATATTACTCCAGTCTCATAAAACCTTAACACAATGCTCCTTTGTCGTCGCATGTGCTCCCATAATAACAAATAGCCTGCCTGTGATTATTGCGTTGATACTTGTGTTTTGTCCTAATTAAATTAATGAAAAGAAAGCAGCCAATGCAGTGTTTGCTCATTTAGCACATTGCCTGTATCTACATTGCCTCTTCTTCCATATTTTACACTTGTTATTGTTGACTTCCTTCTCTTCGTCTTTGCAGCCTCGTGCCAGATGGTGTATGTGTATGGTTTTAGTGGCTGCCTCAGACAGACACTGATACACTGCTCTGTTGTCCATCCGTAATTACCGTCACCACAATTTCCTGCCTGCTTAATTAAATATTTATGAACACGCTCTTCTTATTTTTGTCTGGAATCTTTATAACAAACAAGAATTACTAATTAATTGCCTTACAGCAGCTCGGGAGAGGGCTCGAGTGATCACACAATAATTTGCTGTTGCAATTACAAACCATTGTTCGTGCAGTACGGTGTAAATGGTAGTTTATTTTTCAAGGTCCCACATTGGTCCAAAGTGTAATTATAGTTTAGATAGACTTTATGTCGGCAAACACAGATTATTGATTATCAGTTAGTCATTAGCTTTACATCACACACTAGACTCCTTCTATTTAGCCCATCATCCCACAAAACAACAAGACGAAGATAAATGAGCTCGCCAATAATCTTTACGTGTTGTAATTAATCAGGTAAGTGCTTTAACTACATTACAGTAAACAAGGGACAAAAGGTTGGTGATATTTGAATGGTGAGGACAACAGATGGCTTTCAACTCTAAAAACTGGAAAATGTGATTTCACACTTGATTATTTCTACCGTAAAAAGATTTTAAACATGATAAGAGGCTAATTTTACAACCTAATCAACTTGTGATTGACA